>OX424569.1:29869853-31079416 GCA_949152475.1 Terebella lapidaria | reverse complement strand
TTCAATTAGGTTTTCCATGATGATTGCTAGATGGCCCTCAGATTTGGTAAATATTTACATAACAATTCATCTCTCCATTTGTAATGTATATCGATGCTTTGTATGTCATTAGGTATCCTAACGTCATCTGTGATTAACTATCCTAATTTTTACTGTGATCCTATGATTATCATGTGGTGATCAGTTTTATAGTTGATCGTAACACATGCATGTTCTGGTCCCAAGCTACAACACGCCACAGATGGGGTTGGTGGTGTTGTGTAATCCCTCCTGATTTCTTCTAACATTCTGTTTCATGACATTGAAATTCGAAAGTTGACTCACCACTGTTCTACTTTTCAGGAACATGCTTTGAAAACCAAAGGCACATTGCCTCGCCAATAAATTGGTTAAGCAATGTTCAGTAGCACGTACTTTTGGCATAGTGTTAACATATATATACATTCAACTGTTTTGTTCAATTTCTTTTTTATTCGCAATATTAGTATGAATAAAAAAATATACATGAATCCAATATCATTTATGACACTGGTGTCAATCATCATGAGTCACTTTTGCAGGTATGAGTAACCGTGGTTTGTTTGGTTTTAGATTTTTTGTGTAAGAGTAATCAAACACTGTCTCCAGAGTTGAGTCTTTGTTTATGTTTATATTAATAGCGCAGATGTAAACATTTTGTTCACAACGTGGGTTTCCTTGTATGTTCAAACTCCACTACAGAGGTTGTAACGGATTATATCATCGTACGTATGCTAGCCAATTAATTTTTAACGGATTTCGGAAATAGTTTATGCTACATTGTTATGGCGAGCACTGATAAGAAGTGAATATTCGTACCCAGACACTTTTGAACCCATTACAAGTGGAGAAAGGTTTCCAATGCAACACGTCTGGGCGAATGTAGAAGTCTCCTGAATTATAAATGAGCTGTTTCATCTCATTGAACCAATTCCCCCACATCTAGATTTGTCTGACAGTGTCCTGAACGTTTGCACCTAATCGGAACTACAGATTGTGACTGAGTTATTTCTAGAAGACTACGTCATATACGGAACTTTTTAAAAACAATTGATATATCACAGATTAGACAATATGGTTCTTTAGTATGAGTATTAATTGGAAAAATTATTTTCACTGTTATATAAAACTATTAACGCAAAAACGGCATACGAAACTGTTTGAAACAGTAAAATGTAAGCATTAACCTTTTACCACGAATAAAAGCAGATTTTGATGGCGTCTATCTAAAACAGTGTGTCCGGTTCCCAAAGATGAACGATTGACTTTCTGGTCAGATGACAACAGGAGAAGCCAAGTGTATCTCTACAGGCATCAAGATAATCAGATGAGGCTCTGTATATGTGATCCCTTCATGTTATTAGGAACCTACCATCGAGGCCAAACAAGGTCAAAGAAAATTATAAACTCAAGTAATGCAATCCAGAAACGAACTTCCTGTGGTGTAGAGACCAAGATTTTGGAGTTTTGTTCATCGACACTCGCGATATAACTCGAGCAGAAGCAACTTATTCCCAAGTCATAAAAACGTAAAAGTCCAAAGAACAAAAGAGGGTTGTTTAACACCACAGTATTCATGGTATTCTGAATAAAGTGAGATGATACTAGTTCTGTACTTCCGGCGCACAGACGGCCGAGTTAAGCAAAGTCAACCACATAGTTAGTTTCACAAATCGAATGTGTAACAGAAGTTGCGATATTTGCTATCTCGAATAGTGGGATTTTATTCCGTGGTTGCCAAGGGGGCGTGGCCTGTTGCGAAGTTGTGGGAACTCCTACTTGGATTTTTTTTCTAAATTCGCAAAAACGTTTTGAATTTTCAGGGTTTCTATAACTTATAACAAGAGCTGAGTTTCTCCAAGCTCATGTGAAATAAGTTGGAAACACCTGACGTACACATTATGTGACTTTCCAGCAGGAAAAAAGCCCCACCCTTACATCTGCCTGCTCATTTGACCTTGTCACTAGCCTTGTATTACTGCGCCTCGGCAGCTTGTATTCCCCACACGAGTTAATTAGTTTCATGTGTCAAAATTCCCCCAGGAGTTACAGCAACGAGGGTTTATTGGTAACCCACTGTTATTGATTGTTATATTGAAAAAAATTAACAATCCCTGAAGTAACTTTTAATTTATACCCAAACGTTTGTTGGTCCCACATGAGGTAATTAAATCCATGTGTCAAATTCCCCAGGGATACAACAAAATAACATACCGGACCTCGTTTAAGCGCCGGGTATGACTGAAGAGCAATGATCCCACATGTGGATCGATATGGACCACAAACTAATTTTCGATTAATAATTATGCTCGAAAACTGTTGTAGTTTTGTGTGATAACATATGATTTTTACAACTATTCTGGTTCACGATATTGAACCTTGTTTTATCTGCTCTACTTGCCAGAAACACACTTCAAAAGCATAAAGCGCACTCTCTCTGCCATAAATTGTGTTTAAATAAATTGACCAAAAAAAAATTATACATAAGGTGTTTCCGGCGCCACGTGCACATTGATATGAGTATTTGTTGCATGTCTGTAGTTCAGAGTAAACTTAATCCCGTGGCCAGTGATAGGGAGTGATTATTTCTACCCAGACACATTTAACCTCTTTACAGGCGGGAGGACACCTTCAATGCATCACGTCTGTCGGGGCAAATGTAGTGGTCTGCTGAATTATAAATGACCTGTCACCCACTATAGAACCAATTCTTCCACTTCTAAATTCAGTACAGTCTAAATGTATGCACTGTATCGGAGTTACAGTTTGTGCAGAGGTGATCTTCCGATCCCTGCTAGATATTGCCGTAACTTTTGTTATAATTCCAATAACAACGTGCCTATATTTCCTTCGGCCATATATTTCATACATGTACTCCATCGAGTGAATGTACAAACAAACTCCGGGCTCTGTATCTCCAAAAGACACTTGATTCAATCCGACAGACGCGAGAAAACGGTCGAAATATCAATCTAAGATGTCATACGTATCTCGGTAAACATCAAGATAATCAGATGAACATCTATATTTGTGATCCCATTATGCTATATGTATTGAGGGTATGTAATAAGGGCCTTATCAACAAAGATCAGACAGGTCACAGTTGATGGTAAAACACGAGTAATTCAATCAGAGGATGAAGTTCAGTGGATATCGAGATCAAGAACCATGTTTTATAAAACCTGTACAAATTAGTCACCTACCCCTTTATGGACTAAACAGGGAGTAGTCGCATAACATGCATACAGAAGTACATTGTTTTTGAAGATTCGGTATAGTATGAAGCATTTTTGCATACCCATTGTTCAATGTAACAAGTTTCCTCACGAGGCGGAGCACTGATATGAAGTGAACATTCCTACCCAGACATATCTAAACTCGTTACGGGCGGAGAGCGGTTTCCAATGCATCACGTCTGTCTGGCCAATTGCAGTGGTATTCTGAATTATAAATGACCTGTCCCACTTTATAAAAGCAATTCCTTTCATTACAATTTTAAGCTGCAATTGTCCCAATTTATCCAAACGCACTGTATCGAAGCTACAGGTTGCGTTTGGGATATATTTATATGACTATTATATATCCACGCAAAGGAAAAATACAACAGCACTAACACAATATAATTCATTCGTGTCAGTAATATTTATATGGGCAGTGTAGTTTTTTTTACCCATCTACGTAAACTGTGCTAAAACATTATTATACAATGTTTTGGTGGTACATTATATTTCCATTCCTTTCGTCCACACACTATAAATTCCATGTGACAGATGAAGGATAGAAGATTGCCTCCCATATCAGATAACAACCTAAGACGTCAAGGGTATCTCAGTAAAGATCACGATAATCCAATGAAAATCTTTATATGGGATCCCTATATGCTATTAAGGAGCTTAACGACAGAGATCAGACAAGGTCAGAGTTAATGGCAAAACATAAATAATTCAATCAACGAGTGATTATTCCAGGCAGCTTCACGGAATAAGGAGACAACGAACCAGTTTAGTCTTCATCAGAAGTTGGACATCATCGAATTTGAACGTGAAGTTGTGGCTCGATATCAAACATACCTACTGCATACGAGGTGCAATTATTGTCGTTATGCCTCGAGATATCTGTTTTCTTTGTTGAGGTTATCCTATTGGGGATATCATTATTTTATATGATAAGAACAGGTATATAACATAACTGTTGTTTTATTTTCATAAATATTTCTTGACATCTACAATTTGCACACACACGAAAATTTTCACACACACCTCACCTCACACATATACGAAAGAACGTTGCTGAAATTGTACAAAATAGTCCCCGTTTGGTTTCGGAGGGTAACAGTTAAATCAACTACTTGTCAGTGACTGTTAGCTTTCATAACATTTAATTAAATTATACTCACCAATCCATGACGCACGTATATACATGAATAATTGCATATAATCCCCGACCTCTAGGTTAAATTATTATCAAGGAGATGTCATGCTCTCGTATTACACTTTAAATTGATGCAGTACTAAAAAGATGATGAGAAATTTCCGAAAATGTGCTCATCCGAAACCAAATTAACACACAATATCTCTGGAACCAGCCACTGTTCAATCACAGCTTGTTATCGATTGATAAAGCTACTTTTCAATTGAGTAAATCCGAGGCAATTAGAATTCAGTTCTCTGTTCAAAAACACTAAAATTCGGGCAAAATCCCCAAACGTTAAAAGAACATGTTGTGTTCGAAAGGTTTCCGAATAATCGAGCCTATTCCTGTAACCGATGCAGTTTGCAGTCGGTTTTTGATGAGTTGAACTGCCGGGCACTGCATTTTCAAATATGTAATATTTGATTGATCTACGTAACTATTTGATTGATTGCACTGAGTGCAATCAATTACAAATTTCGGACCCGTCCGAATATGAGGGATTATTGTTTACCCAGTCCAAACTTCTTTATTTTGATAAATATGTATCATATTTCATGAATGAAATATTCGTATTATGCAGTTTAAAAAGTTGCACATAATGTTTATTTAGTTTTTGATTTAATGAAATTACTCTTCGTGTAGAGCGTGTGACAAGAGCTGATATTCGAGATCTCATTTAGTTGATGGTGCATAGTAGCTTTAAATATGAACTCAGGCATCGCAGGACATTCCGAGCCAACTGATTTTGTACCCGTGTAGATTCAGCTCTGAATGTAGGCTGATTTGAACAGTCCGACATACCTGATACCAATATATGCAAGTACTTTAGGGATTGGTCCACCCTGATGAATTATTCATGAACTGTCGAAAGAAATATATCTCCTTCACAATCCTCAGTTTAGGGGTGTTGTCTTATGTTTTTAGTGTGGGCTAGACTAGTATGTTTCTTTCATATGTGTTGTTCTTGTCATGCACTGTTGAGTACGGTTGGTATTGGTTGTTATGAACCTTATGAACCTTCAAAAACCTCACTTTAGGGGTCTTGTCTTATGTTTTCAGTGTGGGCTAGACTAGTATGTTTCTTTCATATATGTTGCTCTTGCCATGCACTGTTGAATATGGTTGGTATTGATTGTTGTCTAACCTATTATGTCATCTTGTCCCGTTCCTAACTTATTGCAGGGAACAACAGGGAACAAGTATTTGTTCAATATTTTAGGCATGGAACTACATGTAGCTGAGAGGTTTAGAAGTTTCTTCAAAACCAAAATCACTAATATTCGTGCTAAGTTGGACTCTGCCCCAGAATAACACGTTGAAGACCCCATTGCTCCTCCTATCGAGCCACCCTCTGTGTTGTGCACTTTTGCACCAGTCACAGAAACGGACATAAATAAACTTATATCTGAAGCGCCTAACAAATCGAGCTCTCTGGATCCAATGCCGGTTTACCTAATCAAGCAATGTGCAAATACACTCACCAGTCCTGTGACAGACCTAATCAATAGCAGTCTGAGGAATGGGATCGTGCCTGCCTGCTACAAATCGGCCGTAATTACTCCAATTCTCAATAAATGCACCCTCGATCCACAAACATTATCCAACTACCGACCAGTGTCAAACTTGCCGTTCTGGTCTAAGGTCTTGGAGCGTGTCGTTGCAACACAACTACACCAATATCTCAAAGAGAACAGTCTCTATGAACCAATGCAGTCGGCATATAGGAGTCACTACTCGACTGAGACAGCGCTTTTCACAGTAGGAACCCCACTACCGTAACGCGACGTTACGGTAGTAAGGGACGATGGCGGCGTGCGAGTAGCTCGAGTGGTTTTCTTGAAATTATCGTTTCTAGTACACATGTCACTCTTGTTCAATAGTGCGCTTTGGTACTTCTTAACGTTACGCATCTAATGGTGAAAGTTATTTTGGTGATATCACCCTCAGTTAGTCAGAAAATATAAAATAGAAATCGGCTGCATATTACCGTAACGTCACATCGGGAGATGCCGAGTGTGTACTACCGTAACGTTAACCTAAAGCTTTCATTCTCTATTTCTATATTTGTATCTTGCAATGTTTCAACCAAATATTTCGATAAAAAAAAAAACCAGAACTTTTACATGAGATGGGTGAGGAGGTACAGTTGTGTGTTATGTTGTGTGACTGTTTTTGTATAGATCTAATAATATGTAATATATACCGGTGGCTACTGCAAATTTGTTGAAGTAACTTCAGTAGAGACGTGATTTGTATTGCACGCCCTCTTCTGGAGAAACCATTTTTGCATCTAGCAGGGTCAATGTTTTGACCAGCTCGTATGAGCATTGATATATTTCAGCCAAACTTAGACATTTGAAATATTCATACCAGTCGGATCTACTTGCATAATGCAGATTGATAACATAATTTGTAGCTTTCTGTAAAATGCACCTTATTCTCCCAATAAAAACAATTAATGCGTAGCATGAATAAAGGAATCTTCACTTGTTTTTGTTTGCACTATGTTCTGATAACGGCAAGTCAAACGTACCTTAAACATTTTGAAGGTAAATTCAAAGGCCATCTAGGTGATATCGAAGTGGAGATTACTACCGGGCACAGTTTGTGGAAGAAAAATTGTCTATAGTCACTAGGTGTTGGGGTTGGAGGTCACTCTGCTGTCGAAATCCCATATAGTCCCAAGGTGCAGCTGCACCCCGATGAAACTTGGTTTGCATGGGAAATTCCCAAATAAATTGTCCCTACCTCGTGGTAAACTATCTACATACATATTACAACAATATCGCCACTATCCATTCTTAACCGGAGTCATATATTATGATCCAATAAAAATAAAATGCATTTTGAAGTATGGGTTCAAACATGCGTTACGGTAGTACTTGAAATTTGAAAACTGGCGTTACTGTAGTGGGCGACTAACGTTACCGTAGTAATCGTCGCAAACTTCAAACCGTTTTTGCTCAGGAATCGATCAAATTTGCGGCTTGATTACTCTGCCGCAACATGAAGTATATCTCTCAATTCGCCTCATGTATGTGTTATAGACAAATCATGCCTAACACCTAGTTTATCTAGAAGAAACTTTTCGAAGCTACCAACCTTCCGCCATCATGCTTTTGCGTATGTCTAAGTTCCGGAAACCTTCACCAACAATTAACATTATCATGGGCAACACATCTCTGGACCCATCAACTGTCGCTGCTTGCAACCTAGGTGCCTTGTTTGACAGTGTTATGTCCATGGAAGATCAAGTTAAGGCTGTCTGCCGCTCAGCTACATTCAGTCTGCACAACATAAGCAAGATTCGCTGGTACTTGAACTATGCCAGTGTTGAAAGGGTGGTCTGTGCCTTCGTGACATCAAAGTTGGACAATTACAACATTTTGCTGAATGGAATACCAACTTCTCTTTTGGCTCGTCTCCAGCGCGTCCAGAACTCTGCGGCCAGATTGCTGACCCATACCAGGCGATATGACCATATTACTCCAGTCTTGAGAAGGCTTCATTGGCTACCGATCCATGCGAAAATCCACTATAAAGTAGTTTTAATGGTTTACAAAGCTCTTATGGCTTGTGATTAGGTACTTATGTACTTGTCATATATCTATTCCATGGGGTTTGTTTCGGATTTGTAAATTATTTCCAGAGGTTGTTGGGCAGTTGTATACTAATTCCATCGGGTGCCCCTGATGACGCCAGTGTGTCTTTTGATAAAGTATTTGGTCGGGCTTTGTTTCTATTGCAAAATGTTGTATTTTACGTTTGTTACTGGAATCGTAAAAATTTGACTTTATTGGTGGTAATAGATCGATAGTTACACTCCTAACGGTCTCGCACCAGATTATCTACGGGACATCCTCCACGTCAAGAACCCCGCCCGAGAGTCATGGTCATCCGCATCAACTCAACTATCCATTCCTCGTGTCAGAACTGGTTACTACGGCGATCGTGCTTTTAGCGTGGTCGGCCCAGAGCTATGGAAATCCCCCCCCCCCACAGCTTCGAAACACAAACTCTGTTGCAACGTTAAAAAAAGATTTAAAAACCCACCTGTTTTGTCTAGTCTATCCATAATAATAAATGTATCTAGTCATATCACTCATTCTTTTTAAACTTTATAAGTTTGTACATTGTAATTTTTATGTCTTAGTTACCCTTTTGCTGTTAATATGTGTTCAGCTTACTGTGTTCAGCGCATCGAGAGTGATTTCAATGTTTTATGCGCTATATAAAAATAAACTATTATTATTATGTAATAACAAGTTTATAGTATTCCGAACGATGAAAATGGAGACAGTCATCCAATCTACAATTCTAGTGTCACTTCATAATCCCCTGTTCAAGTGTTAAATAATTATAAAGTAATTAAATATCAAGCTGGTGGTTGACATTGACTGGTCCGTGTACGACACTACCATGGTCTACGTGTTATTTGGTAATGCTGACATATATATCTACTGCTACTGTACGCCAGCTTTTTGAAATGCTTCGGATGCCCTATATTCTGCACCAGTCCGATCGCTATGGTTATACGTAACATCTGATCTGGTTGAGTTTTATCAGAGCTGGTACAGAGAATTGACCAGGTCGTGTCAGGATGAACCGCACGTGTCTTGCTGGGTTCAAACTGTTATGGGGGATATGACAATATCTTAATTTACTCTCTGAAACTGGATAGGAGCAGAACAAATCATCAAGTACAGAATAACGACTCTCATATCACTGTCTCCGCCGCGGTGACAGGACCCAGGCACGATAGAGTAAGACTTCTCCATTGAAACTACCCAGTGATGGAGGACATCTGCGAAATACCGCACACTCACGTACAAATATACTGTATGAGTGCGAGGCCAACAAATAATAAAAGAATTTCTCATTTTGGTGGAACCGCTTTCAGTTCCGTTCACCCCTCTGCTACACAGTTCAAATATTCAAATCATTCCATTTAAATCACATCATTTCCATTCACGCTTAGTGGTGTATATAGCATGAAACATGCAATAAACATTCCTACTGGGTCACCATACTCTTCCCACTCTTTGTCATGCTGTGGTAAAGAAAATAAGAACGTTTGGTCTTTTGTTAAATTCCACTTACTTCCATATCCCAAATGATCCAGTTCGAAATCATGTGGATTCAAATCTCCAATTGTGCAGACTTGAAATGTCCGATCACTTGACATGATATCATGAAGTAAAGACTATGGACCAGACCTGTCACGTGAAATATACATCTTTCACAAGTCCGAAATGAGTATGTTATAGTGATCCGATGCGTTATGTCTGCTTCATATGAGCACGGTCATATTATTCGACAAAACTTCTATATCAACACTATTCGAATACGCATGCTATGCAGAAGACTATTTCTACAAGAAATCATACCTCTCTCGAACTTTGAAACTGTACTACGAGCGTACTCTGAACATGTATTATATTGGCAATGAAATGACCAGAAAAATAACAGTATTCAGCAGAAATTTGCTGCCATGCCCAAGAAACTCGATGCTAGTAGCAAACGAACCTTTATTATGGAAAACCTGATGAAATTTCCACTTCCAGGTTCGTGTAGAAACTCAAACAATGTGGCTTTAGCATTGGCGATACCAATAATCATTGGGAAGCCGTCCATTTTCAGGGCGCTTTCATCGATACTGTTCTTTTTTCAGACAAGGATACTTGTGTTTGATGCCTGATGTTTGTCGGATTATATAAGTTTCCCCCAGTTTCTTGGTTTTCTATCCATAAAATTGCAAACGTTTTGTTTTAGTTATATACATAGTCCTACCCGATGATCAGGTTGTGACCTAAAACTAGACCTTTTAGCCTGGTGAACGAAATTGATACCATATGCATGTACAGTCCTATCGTGTAAACGTATATTAGGTTTCATACATATGTATTTATTATTATTTATTTTTATTATTTTAATGTATTTTAATTCATACTCATCAATCATTTTTCCTGATCCGTATGTGATGGTTGGAGCTGGATTAATGACCGAAGTATTTACCTCGTTGAAGAAAAGACCAAATCCTCCGAGCTGGACGGATCGATCAGGTCGAGATAGCAATTTCCACCATGACACCTCTGGAGAATTTGACACATGAAACTAATTACTCTTTGTGGGAAATCCCAGCTGCCATGGCGTAGGGATACAAGGCGGAGGCGTGTGACAAGGTCAAATGAGCAGACAGATGTAATCGATGTGACTTGCTGGTGGTGTACGGCGGATGTGAGAATGGTGAATGTAAAAATAAATCATGCAGGTTGTATGTACCGTTCAATGCACAATGGACGAAATCATTGCTATATATTTAAATGACACCTGTTTTACCAATAACACAGTGTAAACACATTAACGGGATAATAACTCGACTTTGATTCTGCTCGTGTTTCAAATCCAAGTTTACACCAAGTTCATGATCCTTCTGGCAAATATAAACTGTTTGCAGTTTTCTGTTCCAAATTGAATTCCTACATAACATGGTCGTACAATTATGTCATAATTTCGGGTGTATCTGTTTTAACAGATTGTTCTGTCCACATGATTAAACGCAATCTAGGTTTATGATCAAGTGGTATTGTACTAAAAATGATATGAACCCACAAGAACATCAAGGTTCTCGGTTCTGTGCTGGCCGTCAGACTAAGATCCCTGATTGATGGTGTCCCACTGTTCATGATATACAGTAGATATGCAAATGCATCATCACAGGAGAAACAATGTTACCGTATCGTGTGGCATGTTTGACAAATATCTAGTGAAATTATTCTGGTGTAGCTCCTGTTAGTGTGCTTACAAGTACAGACGTATGACATTTGCTCCGTGCATGGACGGCTATACAAATACCAGTAGAACATTTGGTGCCAAATATAATATTTGTACCTATGAACCTATGAATGCACGAAATGAGTGCACCAATGTGTGAATCACACGTGGGCCGGCACGTGTCAAAATATCCAATATTATATTTATACACTAACAGTCAACTGACTGAACAGTAGGTTCCCATCCGATAACCATCACAATTGACAGGTAGTTTAGATGCTTGATTTTGAGGAGGCAACTATTTCTGCAGGGATCAGTTGGATAACTGCTAGGGTAATTCCAATGAATTGCACAAATTACCCACTCAACTGCAGACCAGCTGAGCTTCCAGACAATTGAATACACCTCAGACGTCACACTGGGAATTGTTTTCATTGAGCTCAGTGGTATCTGCTTATTAGGTTTCTCAACAAATAACTGTCTGCTGACCTCTAAAATATGCATCTCCTCGCCAAAGCATCCACCCTCTAGCACATAGTGAACGCTACAAAGCGACTCGGGCACATGCTGGACAAGTTTGATCTACAATTGTCACGATTGGCCATCGTCCAATAAAAACCTGCCCTAAAAGGAAGAAGAATATCATATAGGATCCCAGTTTATTGACAAAAAGGGTTCATGAACGTTTTGGCCGGTGGACCTCTTGGCCAAGATGTTTCGGCCTGTAGTTTTTTCAAGGTAGGGTATATCTACCCAGGGTAATTGCAGTTATCTCAGCCAATCAATGACTTTAGTTGAATTTGTTCAAATGTAGACTGCGACTCGAAGTTGTTGTTCAACTTGGAACAGATTCAGTTGTCTGAAGTTGATTGTTGACTAACTGATCACTGTCCGTGAAGGAGGCTGCATGTGATTATATCAAAAAAAAATGGTACCATAGATTAGGTAGATTAGATTATATTCCCTAATTACTTGAAGTATGCCATAATAAGTGAACGCGACAGGCCCATGCTTCTCAAAACTCGATACCAGTTATGTGCTTGTGACTATGAAACGTGATGATATATGGATCTACCTATTACTGCTTGTACATTTTTTAATGAAACTGCTCAAACTGCTATAACTGCCCAACAACGTATCGAGCAATAACCTGAGAGACTACAGAGTTGATGGACCCATTACAACATATTAATACTTTGCCTGCTCCTCATGCACCTACTCGACAATATTTCATTCTCCTGTGCAGCTGTACATTCTGGGATAAAGCAGTTTTTATACAAAGTGGGATCCACGTCTGCTAGGATTTTCTACATGATTACACACAATCTAGATTTATGATAAAACGTTTATCATACTGGTGATGTTATGAGTCCGAAAGCTAACATCAATATCACCAGTATGGTCCGTAGCGAAGTGTCCAACACCATTTTCATGTTGGGACTCTTTGATTGGTTTTCGCACAGGCTTTAGGTTATCTACAACAAGAATGTGACACAGCTCTAAAGTAGCATCGTAGGAACATTTTTTTTTCTGAAGTTTTTTTCTTTAGTATTTGATTTCTCATGATCTCACCTGTACTGTAATCAGATATCAGGCATCAATAAATGTTCGTTTGCAGATGCACAGAAGACAATGGGAGAATGTCGTATCGATTTATCGTTTGTTCCGATGGAGACAGTCGGGTTTGGTTATCCGGGTGATGGATGAATGCTACAATACAAATCACAGTCATGTTGCATGCGCTATGCGGCTACCATCACTAAAACACCTGGAATCCCTCTGTTGGCAAACTCAGAGCTACGTTCATGAAAAGTCAAGTGACACTATATTGTGTTCTGATCAAAGCTAAGTAGCCAATTTATGATCGGAAAGCACAGTAGAGTTGTTGTTGTCAGGAGAATCTGACATATGAAGCTAATCACTCATAATGTGAATTCCGAGCAGGGATGGGATAACAAAATTCTAGCGAGCAGAAATAGACTACATGTGTAGGCCTGAATATGCATCGGGTTAATTATAACATTTTACGCCCTCGGGTACCGTGGATAGATTTCAAAAAATAATTTCATTGTATTGAAAATAGAAGGAAACCCATGATTTGCCAAGACGCGTTCGACGTTTTAATAACGTAACCTCCATAGTTAGGCAATGTATGAATAATTATATTATCACCAATAACACTAAATCGTTATGATGACAATGAGAAATCTAAAATGAAACATCTTGGGAGGGAAACAAAGCACGACCAATGATTTCATTGAAAGACACATGGGTGGCAACAGCAACCAATTTCACTTGGATATGTTGAACATCAAACATGTACTGGACCAAGCCCACTGACTCTTGCATCTACTAACCGCTGATCACTTGCTCTCATGATAAAACATGAATATATTATAAGCACAAACTTTGCTTCATACTGTCCATGCTGTCCAAGGTAGTGATGTAACTAATTTATATAGCTAAGTTGTTCTTATATTAATCAACATCGTTTGCATTCATTTCAATATCAATTATTGCAACGCATTATTTTCCTCTACAATCATTTTATTCGGGGAATATGTAAACGGATACTTGAACAATGATTGTGTATGAAACAGTTCACAGCACCAGTGAAGTGAACAGTATCTACTAGTACTGTACTCAATAACGCACATAGTCACGAAAGTGTAAAAATATTTTCTTCATGTCCGGAGCGGTATGTGGAATTAGCATTAGAAAATGATATACGCAGACATTTCCTTGGACAAATTGTGACTAATATCTGAGAATGAGCGCTCAGGATAGGTTTCCACCAATCAAACGATACCCTTGGCATTCATGGCGCATTGGTTTATGGGTGTTTATTGCTGATAAAACAAAAACCATCTTCCTACATTAGTTACCTCCTATAACATCAAAATCATCAAGGGAATTGATATAAATAGACACGGATTCCCCATTAGTTGGAAAGCACACAGCTAGGGCCACGTGGAAACCATAAATTATATCACGAGATATTGTTGTCTCTGCAACCAGCACTTTCTTAGATGTCCCTCCAGGAAACTGATCCAGAAGTAGGCGAACTTATTATTGATAATTACATGTACATGATTAATTGGCATGGATATTAATTCGCCTTTCACATATATATTTTAGAGAATATTCTTGAGAAGGACAGTCGTAATTTCCTTGACAATATTCTTTCCTCAATCGGCCTCTTGTCCATCACATAGATGAATAATATATTCTGTACTTTGAGCCAACGTCAAGAAAATACATCATATATCTGAATATGATTTAGAAGAAGCTGTCCAAGACGCCATATGCATTTCCATAATTTACCTTCATATTTCCATAATGAACCTACAATCCAAACAATGTGACCTTGAAAACTGGATAACAAAAGCCTCAGATATATTTAAATAATTCATCAAAAGGGTCGTCAAAGATAATGTTGTTTATGCAAAACACCTCATATACATGCCATTCTAGTCAAGTCATATTTCCGGGATGATTCGTTTACCACTGTCCTTGTTCCGGTCACTGCCTCATGTGACAATACATGTATTTCACTTGAACATACATGTAATTTTTTATTCGATTCCTGTAATGTGAATGTATGTATCAATAACAAAACGGACCTTAAATACATTTTTTTCTTAGATAAACAAATATTACAGCCCAAGTCACATTGGCGTTATCAGGGTCAGACAGTGTGTAAAATGTACTTCATTCTCCTGTAAATGGCAGACATTTGCACAACAAGCGTATAATTACCAAAGAGATAAAACTGAGGTTAATAGATGTGTCTGCCTTGCATACCCAGATTCACAAGACGCAGAGAACAAGGAAATGCTTGACATTTTATCTTGAGTACAGTAAACAGCTCAGCTTACTACTGTATCAGGTGGCTCGTCGGGGTCAATTTCTTAAATTAATTGGTATTGCTATGGGTGGAGTTGTTTACCCCGGCCAACTCACCCCAATTTTAATAACATGTACACCGCACCCATGTATCGAGATCACCCATGAAAACCAGCTTTCACTTCCTCGTGGTCATCTTGCGTGACACACTTCTTCACGAAACTTGTTTTGCGGTCAGATTGCAGTTTGCGTAGGGTTTGAATTTTTACTGCACATTACTGAGGTCTGTGGCATAGTGTATCTCGTGATTCAAACCTCTCAGTCGCCCTGATTTGCACTTTCAATTACTTGTACAAACCAATTACAACAACAAAGGAACACCTTAGAACTACAGCTGATACTTGCACTTTATACGCTAACTTTTTTGTTGTATATACGCGACTTGTCGTGACTTAAAGCAACTTCCTTGGAATGTATGTAATATTTTTTTTTTGAAATAAACTTGACTGCAACTCATCTGATACAAGATAAAAGAACAAACAAAACATACATGTGTACGTTGATTTTGATGACTGCAGTACGTCGGATTTTCCCGTATATTTCATGCCAGTTTAGTATATAAACAAACAAAGTGTTCCCATCGAACCCTGATATAAACAAATGCTACACAAATAGAGTAGTTAAAATCAGTGATGTACCTTGGTGTGCGTGAAGTTTTCAGTCCATTTCTGTGTGATGGATAGAGTTCCTGTATTCACGCGTGAACAGCCTGGTTAAATGAGCAAAATTTTCCAAAGGACTGGTAGTAGTCATAATATTTGATGTGAGTTACGTTTCATTCTGTTAATTTTACATGTTTGATATGAAATATAGTTTTAAAAAAATATTGTCTGTTTTCGAAGACAGTTGCTTTAGGAACTCTTGGCAAATGCTGAATGCACATATCGTATCAGTGGGATATACATCTGTAATAAACAAATAATGTAGATCAACGCCTGTAGATTGGTAGTCTATAGATTGGCTTTACTCTGAAAATGTAGTATTTTGGGTTGGTTATTGGCACTATCAAAATTTGATTCATAAGTTGTATTGATAGATATGCATATATTATGCATATCCTTATACCCTATTTGTATATATTGTACTTGCTATTTTAAAGCTGTATATATTGATCGAATAAGGATTTTCCAGAATTGATCTTAGAATACAGGTAAATGAGAACGTACCAGTGCAGTAACACCATGTAAAAGACATTGTTCACATGGTAAGAGCCCACCAGGAAGGAGAGTGTGTCTGTGTTGATATTAAGAAGTGACCACTGTCGTTGCATGAATAATTGTGACTATTTCTAGAATTCTGATAATCCACTATATCTCACCCACATGTATATGAAAAAATTTGTAAAAAAATATTTGTTGACTTTATGCTCAGTTCAGGTAGTAGTTTCATTTCTTTGAGAGAATTATGACAAGCCTACGATCAGTTGTTCTATACTGAAAAATATGTTCAGCGCCATGATCTGTACAAGTGGCAATTATGAATGCATGCTACTTGCCGCGCCTTTTGATAGAAGGTCACCAAAATCATCTCGCATCAGGTCTAACAGCGGCGTCCCATTGATCGGATCATCCTGGCGGACGTTAAATCTATCCCCGATGATACCATAAACTCAGTAGCCTTCTGGCTTGTGATTAGGCACTTATGTACTTGTCATATATCAACTTAGTAGCCTTCTGGCTTGTGATTAGGTACTTATGTACTTGTCATATATCTGTTCCATGGGGTTTGTTTCAGATTTCTAAAAAAAATTCATAGGTTGTGGGCAGTTGTATACTAATTCCATCAGGTGTACTATAGAAGCAAACTACACAATAACACACTGTATGTCCCTGATGACGCCAGTGTGTCTTTGGATAGACTATTTGGCTTTGTTTCAATTGCAAAATGTTGAATTTTACGTTTGTTATTGGTATCACCAAAATCTGACTGTATTGGTAGTAATAGATTGATACTTACCTTTATCAGGACATGATTTTGTCGTCTTGAAAATCAAGATTTTCTTTGGCAACTCACTAAAGTGACTTTGCGTTTGATTCAAGTCATGTTCAGGAAGTTTCTCCTTCAGGTATTTACACAAGCGGGTATATTAACTGTTGAATGTAGTTGTGTCTACTGTACACCTGATGGAATTAATATACAACTGCCCAACAACCTATGAAAAAAAGATATAAATCCGATACAAACCCCATGGTTTATATCGGTTTATATCAGATTACAGGGTAAAATTTTGATGACTCTAGTCAATAGACGCAAATGTGTCAAATGAAAAACAGTTTTCCGTGTGGGATCTAACATGTGTTCAATTGTCTGGCGGAACAGCTGCTCAGAGGAATAACGTGAAGTTATATTGCAATATACATGATATATAACCGGCTAACTGCTCCCAGCCACTTGTCGGAGTCACCCTCAGTTGCGAAACGGGAATTACAAATCATGAAATCATGTGTTATGTTCATATTCCTTATCCGAAATTAGTTGACAGTTTATGTATTTCAATATTTAATGTTGGTGCCTTTGAAAGATTAAACGGTGTGTATCACTACTGTATTGGTGGTAATCATGGTAATGGATTGATACTTATATTCCATGTATAATTTTGTCGGAAATCCACATTTGACCAGTACAGTTCTGATATATTAACTGATTACCAACCAATGCTTGATTGTAAAAGAAAAAAATCCCGATATATGAACCATGCCAGTAACCTTGATAAATACTGATTGGCCACAAAACCAAAACATACATTCTAAATACCCCAAGATTACAATACCATACAATGATACAAGACTACAAGTCTATACAAGTATAATTGAAACGTCATGGGGTAGATACGAATGTGCCTGGGATCGTTATCAAAACAGATTCGGCAAGTGACTATTTCCACATAATAATTTTGAAGGCCATCGTAACGAGCGAAAGTGTGCATTATCGTTACCTAGAACAATCTTCCTTTATCATAAATCTAAATTGCATTTAATCTAGCAGAAAAACGACCAAGCAGACACAGTAAATAGATACATTTTATCCGGACATTCAATCTTTCAAACACGAGAGCCCATAGGGCACACACTTGCCAGAACCAAAATATATGTCATATACCAATGACATGACACATGGAATCGAACAAATTGACGAAACTTTCTTCCCTACTTACTACATTTACTTACTTACTTTACTTCATTTTACTTCACAAACTACTCAAACTGTCATTATTACCTCATTGAACGTCAAAGCACCAAAAATAAGACATCACTGGACTCAGGAGACCAAGAACTTCCTAACGATATACTACTTGATATAGTGCACTGAACTTCGTACCTGACCTTGACATTGACCTCTTGTCAAACTCTCAAGGTCAAGGTCAAATGTCAAGGTCGAGGTCACAGACAATAGAACTCGAGTTTATCTACAATATGCACTTGGTTTAAAGTCCACAATGAAAATGGCAGAGTATTAATATTCCACATGTGTTGTCAGAATTACAGTCGAATAGCTTCAAATTTGAGTGCAATATGGATGCTTGAAAGTTTGCTAAAAAGTATGACTGGCCTAACGTTTATGACATCATATCGAAAAAAATTACGATGGGGGCAAAGAACCATACGTGGCCTATTTAAGCAGAATTGAACGAGCTTTCCGACGGTGTAATCTGTCCCACTCTAGGATGAATGCTTACCGACTCGAGATACAACCTTATTTCGAAAGTTGACGTTTGACGTCATGACGTCACTGTCGTTGCACGTGACGTCTTGAAACTCAGTAGATGGCTTGGTATTAATATTCCACATGTGTTGTCAGAATTACAGTCCAAAAGCTTCAAATTTGAGTGCACTGTGGATGTTTGAAAGTTTGCTGAAAAGTCGAAATATTGATATGACAGACATTACGTTTATGACGTCATATCGGGAAGTCTGTCATGGCGGAAAAGTATTGGACAGTGCTCTTCAGAAAAAACCAGAAAACAACGAGCTTTCCAATGGTGCAAGCGGCTTCTCTGTACGACAAATACTCTCCGATAAATAGCCCATTTTGAAAATTGACGTTTTACGTCATGACGTCATATATGTTGCATGTAGCGTGTTGAAACTCGGAATATAGCTGAAAATTAATATTCCACATACGTTCTCACAACTACAGTCCAATATCGTCAAATGTGAGTGCGATGTAGATGTTTGAAAGTTCCCTGGAAATTCGAAAAATTGGTATGATAGGCCTCACGTTTGTGACGTCATAGTGGAAATCTATCATGACGAAAAACTATCGGAGAGTAACCCCCTAAATGATAATTCAACGAGCTTTCCAAAGGTGCAATCCGCTTCTTTGTACGACAAATACTTTCCGATATATAGCCCTATTTCGAAAATTGACGTTTTACGTCGTGACGTCATTGACGTTCAACCGTTCCAAGTAAAATTTCGCAATTTGATGGACAATATCAACATATATTAATGAACTGAATTTCAGAGGTACTGCTATAAAATTGACCGCTGTGTGAATTTATGAAAATTTACCCCTTGTTAAAGATAGGGATTTTACGAGTTTTCAAGAATTTTTAGTGACGTTATCAATGAACTGACTTTCTTCAAAAACATGCAGTGCCGTTACAGGGCGGATAGCTATACATCAAAAAAATTTGGAGATGCTAGAGCAAAAATTGTGGACGCTAGAGTGCGAAAAGACAAAAGCGTGAAGCATGCAATTTTGCTTATGATGGGAGCGATTTTGTTGCCACGCATATCTGGTGCATGCACAGGATCTTTGGTCATGAGACAAATTACTGCTAAAAACCGGGAATGGGGCCGGTTGCTATGCCGGTTCGTCATCCCCGTTATCCTACAGAATGTGCACACCAAGTTTGGAAATAATCAAGCAAGAAATGTGGACGCTAGAGGGTTCACAGACGGACAAACAAACAAACAAACAAACAAACACATAAACCCACAAACCAACCGACCAACATACTTGCCAAAATCGAAGATTCTGGCAAGTAATAAAGTTCTGATATAAAGTGGCCTGTCGCTTGACACAGACTGTATTTAGACATGATATACTGTACTACTATGTGACCGAGTGTGTATATTTAGAAGAAGACATGTCCACAGGGGGTTATCGTTTCTACAGCTTATTGTTGTGTGAATGGATTGAGAATCAGATTCGCCCCACTGCTCTTTCTACTTTGATATCTTGGCGAGTTTTCAATTTATTCCAAATGTGAAAAGTGGACCATAAACTAGAAATAACACTGCAACTGACTGCATGAAATGCTTTAGAATTGAATGTTCAGTAAATAATTAAAAATTGGAGCCATGAAAACATAAAAAATATCTGTAAAATCCAAAATCCTCATAGAGTCCTGATTGAGTTTTGTCAGATTATAGACAAAGTTCGAGGTCAATCATGGAATTGACATATTTGTCTGATTGATATACCTCTTCTGAATGATATGGTTCAAATTTCATGAACCCACGATGATTCAAACGGATGTTATTACAGAAAACGTGTTTTTCTGGGATTTCGATGACCTTGACCTTGACCTTTGACCTTTGTACTTGAGTTCGTAGAGGTCAATGCTGTCAAAATGCATATCAAATTTCAAGGGATTCCATACACTATTGACGATGTTATGACCCTTTGAAATTTCGGATTTTCGACGTTTATGACGTCATTGTGACGTCAGTTTACGTCGCAGCGCAAAAAATAAGATATCACTGGAATCAGGGGCTCAAGACCTTTCCAACGATATACTACTCGATATGCTGCGCCGACCTTCGTACTTGACCTTGACTTCGACCTCAGGCGAACTTCTCAAGGTCAAGGTCAAATGTCGAAATCAAGGTCACAAAAGATAGAACTCGAGTTTATCTACAATATGAACTTGATTTGAAGTCTCTAGGACCATTAGAACCGAAGTTATGACCATTTATGTGTTTTCAACGTTTTGCGTGACCTTGACCTTGACCTTTGACCTAGCATCACCAAAATCGTGCAGTCGCGAGCCGTTATCCTACAGAATGTGCACACCAAGTTTGGAAATAATCAAGCAAGAAATGTGGACGCTAGAGGGTTCACAGACGGACAAACAAACAAACAAACAAATGAACCGACATAGTCGACTAACTTGCCGGAATAGCTGGCAATGACCTTGAACTTTTACCAAAGACTTTGAATTTTTTGCAAAGTTGATGCATCTGGTTATTTTAAATATGAGTAATGGCATTTTTCTAGATTTTGTATAGTTGATGGAAAACATTGAAAAAAGTATTATATTTCTTTCCTAGCATAAGCAGTTTGTGGTCATGAAAGACTGATAGGATTCGGATCTTTTGTGACGTCATCAATAGAGCTATTTTTCTCAAAATCATTCTGTCAAGAGCCATTATCCTACAGAATATCTACATCAAATTTGAAAAGAATCAAGCAACAAATGTGGACGCTATGAGTATGAAAAGACAAACAAATGAAATTTTCTCCAATTTTCCGTCATAAAAAGGTCAATTAGGCCATTACCACTGCAATTATTGAACTGATATTTGTCAAATAGCTTCAGTAGGTATCCCCAATACTTACCAGAGCACCGGATCAACAATAATCATAAATGGTTTATGCATCTCATGTAAACAATCAATTGAAGTATGATAAAATCACGTTTCACGTCATTATGACGTCATATGACGTCAGATTCCAAAAATAAGAACATATATCGAAACTACTCCCGAAGACCTTTCAAACGAGTTACTACTCGATATTTTCGCGAAACGTCAAGGTCAAGGTCATTTTTTGGGTCAACTTCGACCTCAGGCGCTTGCAAAGGCTATCGGCCATACGCCTTAGGTGTAAATACAAAAGTTGATAGGCTAAGTGAGTGCAATACTGTGGATTTACTTTCGTGTCTCTATCTTGCTTACTTCCTGAGATATAGTGACCTACATGGTTTTCACTTGCGGGTCAATATTGACCTTGACTTCCGACCTTTGACCTTGAAATTTCGCGGAACAAAAGAACTCGTCCTTGGCTATAAACAGGTGTATCATTAGATTTTTACGCACATTATTGACGCTTTTATCAGCATGGACAGCTTGAAACATGCAATTTCGCTTATAATGGGACCGATTTCGTTGCCATAGAAACGTCAATTACGTCATAACGGATTGACCGATCGCGCTAAAAATTGACATTGACCATAAGGGACCGGTCCGACATCGTTTCCAAGCATTAGATCGAAAATCGGAGGAGGTGACCTCCAAGGTCAAATATTCGACCTCAGGCGAACTTCTCAAGGTCAAGGTCAAATGTCAAGGTCAAGGTCACAAAAGATAGAACTCGAGTATATCTACCATATGAACTTGATTTGAAGTCTCTACGACAATTAGAACTGGAGTTATGGCCACTTATGTGTTTTCAACGTTTTGCTTGACCTTGACCTTGACCTTTGACCTAGACTCACCAAAAGTGTGCGGTGCCTGCCTATTATCCTACAGATTACATACCCCAAGTAACGTAACAATCACTGTACAATTGCGACCTGTAGAGCACTAACAGATAAACAAACAATCAATCAATCAATCAATCAATCAATCAATCAATCAAACCAACCGACCAACATACTTGCCGAAATCTTTAGATTCCGGCAAGTAACAAACACATAAACCCACAAACCAACCGACCAACATACTTGCCAAAATCGAAGATTCTGGCAAGTAATAAAGTTCTGATATAAAGTGGCCTGTCGCTTGACACAGACTGTATTTAGACATGATATACTGTACTACTATGTGACCGAGTGTGTATATTTAGAAGAAGACATGTCCACAGGGGGTTATCGTTTCTACAGCTTATTGTTGTGTGAATGGATTGAGAATCAGATTCGCCCCACTGCTCTTTCTACTTTGATATCTTGGCGAGTTTTCAATTTATTCCAAATGTGAAAAGTGGACCATAAACTAGAAATAACACTGCAACTGACTGCATGAAATGCTTTAGAATTGAATGTTCAGTAAATAATTAAAAATTGGAGCCATGAAAACATAAAAAATATCTGTAAAATCCAAAATCCTCATAGAGTCCTGATTGAGTTTTGTCAGATTATAGACAAAGTTCGAGGTCAATCATGGAATTGACATATTTGTCTGATTGATATACCTCTTCTGAATGATATGGTTCAAATTTCATGAACCCACGATGATTCAAACGGATGTTATTACAGAAAACGTGTTTTTCTGGGATTTCGATGACCTTGACCTTGACCTTTGACCTTTGTACTTGAGTTCGTAGAGGTCAATGCTGTCAAAATGCATATCAAATTTCAAGGGATTCCATACACTATTGACGATGTTATGACCCTTTGAAATTTCGGATTTTCGACGTTTATGACGTCATTGTGACGTCAGTTTACGTCGCAGCGCAAAAAATAAGATATCACTGGAATCAGGGGCTCAAGACCTTTCCAACGATATACTACTCGATATGCTGCGCCGACCTTCGTACTTGACCTTGACTTCGACCTCAGGCGAACTTCTCAAGGTCAAGGTCAAATGTCGAAATCAAGGTCACAAAAGATAGAACTCGAGTTTATCTACAATATGAACTTGATTTGAAGTCTCTAGGACCATTAGAACCGAAGTTATGACCATTTATGTGTTTTCAACGTTTTGCGTGACCTTGACCTTGACCTTTGACCTAGCATCACCAAAATCGTGCAGTCGCGAGCCGTTATCCTACAGAATGTGCACACCAAGTTTGGAAATAATCAAGCAAGAAATGTGGACGCTAGAGGGTTCACAGACGGACAAACAAACAAACAAACAAACAAACACATAAACCCACAAACCAACCGACCAACATACTTGCCAAAATCGAAGATTCTGGCAAGTAATAAAGTTCTGATATAAAGTGGCCTGTCGCTTGACACAGACTGTATTTAGACATGATATACTGTACTACTATGTGACCGAGTGTGTATATTTAGAAGAAGACATGTCCACAGGGGGTTATCGTTTCTACAGCTTATTGTTGTGTGAATGGATTGAGAATCAGATTCGCCCCACTGCTCTTTCTACTTTGATATCTTGGCGAGTTTTCAATTTATTCCAAATGTGAAAAGTGGACCATAAACTAGAAATAACACTGCAACTGACTGCATGAAATGCTTTAGAATTGAATGTTCAGTAAATAATTAAAAATTGGAGCCATGAAAACATAAAAAATATCTGTAAAATCCAAAATCCTCATAGAGTCCTGATTGAGTTTTGTCAGATTATAGACAAAGTTCGAGGTCAATCATGGAATTGACATATTTGTCTGATTGATATACCTCTTCTGAATGATATGGTTCAAATTTCATGAACCCACGATGATTCAAACGGATGTTATTACAGAAAACGTGTTTTTCTGGGATTTCGATGACCTTGACCTTGACCTTTGACCTTTGTACTTGAGTTCGTAGAGGTCAATGCTGTCAAAATGCATATCAAATTTCAAGGGATTCCATACACTATTGACGATGTTATGACCCTTTGAAATTTCGGATTTTCGACGTTTATGACGTCATTGTGACGTCAGTTTACGTCGCAGCGCAAAAAATAAGATATCACTGGAATCAGGGGCTCAAGACCTTTCCAACGATATACTACTCGATATGCTGCGCCGACCTTCGTACTTGACCTTGACTTCGACCTCAGGCGAACTTCTCAAGGTCAAGGTCAAATGTCGAAATCAAGGTCACAAAAGATAGAACTCGAGTTTATCTACAATATGAACTTGATTTGAAGTCTCTAGGACCATTAGAACCGAAGTTATGACCATTTATGTGTTTTCAACGTTTTGCGTGACCTTGACCTTGACCTTTGACCTAGCATCACCAAAATCGTGCAGTCGCGAGCCGTTATCCTACAGAATGTGCACACCAAGTTTGGAAATAATCAAGCAAGAAATGTGGACGCTAGAGGGTTCACAGACGGACAAACAAACAAACAAATGAACCGACATAGTCGACTAACTTGCCGGAATAGCTGGCAATGACCTTGAACTTTTACCAAAGACTTTGAATTTTTTGCAAAGTTGATGCATCTGGTTATTTTAAATATGAGTAATGGCATTTTTCTAGATTTTGTATAATTGATGGAAAACATTGAAAAAAGTATTATATTTCTTTCCTAGCATAAGCAGTTTGTGGTCATGAAAGACTGATAGGATTCGGATCTTTTGTGACGTCATCAATAGAGCTATTTTTCTCAAAATCATTCTGTCAAGAGCCATTATCCTACAAAATATCTACATCAAATTTGAAAAGAATCAAGCAACAAATGTGGACGCTATGAGTATGAAAAGACAAACAAATTAAATTTTCTCCAATTTTCCGTCATAAAAAGGTCAATTAGGCCATTACCACTGCAATTATTGAACTGATATTTGTCAAATAGCTTCAGTAGGTATCCCCAATACTTACCAGAGCACCGGATCAACAATAATCATAAATGGTTTATGCATCTCATGTAAACAATCAATTGAAGTATGATAAAATCACGTTTCACGTCATTATGACGTCATATGACGTCAGATTCCAAAAATAAGAACATATATCGAAACTACTCCCGACGACCTTTCAAACGAGTTACTACTCGATATTTTCGCGAAAGGTCAAGGTCAAGGTCATTTTTTGGGTCAACTTCGACCTCAGGCGCTTGCAAAGGCTATCGGCCATACGCCTTAGGTGTAAATACAAAAGTTGATAGGCTAAGTGAGTGCAATACTGTGGATTTACTTTCGTGTCTCTATCTTGCTTACTTCCTGAGATATAGTGACCTACATGGTTTTCACTTGCGGGTCAATATTGACCTTGACTTCCGACCTTTGACCTTGAAATTTCGCGGAACAAAAGAACTCGTCCTTGGCTATAAACAGGTGTATCATTAGATTTTTACGCACATTATTGACGCTTTTATCAGCATGGACAGCTTGAAACATGCAATTTCGCTTATAATGGGACCGATTTCGTTGCCATAGAAACGTCAATTACGTCATAACGGATTGACCGATCGCGCTAAAAATTGACATTGACCATAAGGGACCGGTCCGACATCGTTTCCAAGCATCAGATCGAAAATCGGAGGAGGTGACCTCCAAGGTCAAATATTCGACCTCAGGCGAACTTCTCAAGGTCAAGGTCAAATGTCAAGGTCAAGGTCACAAAAGATAGAACTCGAGTATATCTACCATATGCACTTGATTTGAAGTCTCTACGACAATTAGAACTGGAGTTATGGCCACTTATGTGTTTTCGACGTTTTGCTTGACCTTGACCTTGACCTTTGACCTAGACTCACCAAAAGTGTGCGGTGCCTGCCTATTATCCTACAGATTACATACGCCAAGTAACATAACAATCACCGTACAATTGCGACCTGTAGAGCACTAACAGATAAACAAACAATCAATCAATCAATCAATCAATCAAACCAACCGACCAACATACTTGCCGAAATCTTTAGATTCCGGCAAGTAATAAACGAACAGACCAATATACTTGCCGAAATCTTTAGATTCCGGCAAGTAACAACCGACCAACATACTTGCCGAAATCTTTAGATTCCGGCAAGTAACAAAACCACGAACAGACCAACATACTTGCCGAAATCGTAGATTCCGGCAAGTAACAAACCATAGGCCACACACTTGCCGGAATGGATACGTTTATGACGTCATAGCGGGAATCTGTCATGGCGGAAAAGTATCGGACAGTACCTCCCTAAACCAGAATTCAACGAGCTTTCCAATGGTGCAATTCGCTTCTCTGTACGACCAATACTTCCCGAAATATAGTTTCATTTTGAAAATTGATGTTTTACGTCATGACGTCATTGACGTTTCACGTAGCGTGTTGAAATTCGGTGCATGGCTGGGTATTATTATTCCACATGAGTTCTGATAATTACAGCCTAATACCTTTAAATTTGAGTGTACTGTGAATGTTTAAATGTTTGCTGAAAAGTCGAAAAATTGGTATGACAGGCCTTACGTTTTTGACGTCATAGCGGAAAATCTATCATGGCGGAAAAGTATCGGACAGTACCCTTCTAAACCAGAATTCAACGAGCTTTCCAATGGTGCAATTCGCTTCTCTCTAGGATAAATACTTTTCGATATATAGCCCGTTTTGAAAATTGACGTTTTACGTCATGACGTCATTGACGTTGCACGTAGCGTGTTGAAACTTGGTATATGACTGGATATCATTATTCCACATACGTTCTGATAATTACAGTTCAATACCTTCAAATTTGAGTGCACTGTGGATGTTTGAATGTTTGCTGAAAAGTCGAAAAATTGGTATGACAGGCCTTACGTTTATGACGTCATAGCGGAAAATCTATCATGGCGGAAAAGTATAGGACAGTACCCTTCTAAACCAGAATTCAACGGGCTTTCCAATGGTGCAATTCGCTTCTCTGTACGACAAATACTTTCCGATATATAGCCCCACTTCGAAAAATGACGTTTCACGTCGTGACGTCATTGACGTTCAACCGATCCAGATACGACTTCGCAGTATGATGCACGATATTAACATATATCGGTGTGTCAAATTTCAGAGGTATCGGTCGTATTTTGACTGTGGTGTGAATTTTTGAAAAGTCGCCAATGATGAGAGATAGGGATTTTTTGAGTTTTCAAAAATTTTTGGTGACGTCATCAGTGAACCGATTTTTTCCAAAAACGTGCGGTCCCGTCCCAGAGCGGATACCTATCTATCAAAAAAGTTTCGGGATGTTAGCTCGAAAACTGTGGACGCTAGAGTGCGCACAAACAAACGTACAAACAGACAGACAAATCCATAAACAAACCAACCAACCAACATACTTGCCGAAATCTTTAGATTCCGGCAAGTAACAAACAAACACATAAACCCACAAACCAACCGACCAACATACTTGCCAAAATCGAAGATTCTGGCAAGTAATAAAGTTCTGATATAAAGTGGCCTGTCGCTTGACACAGACTGTATTTAGACATGATATACTGTACTACTATGTGACCGAGTGTGTATATTTAGAAGAAGACATGTCCACAGGGGGTTATCGTTTCTACAGCTTATTGTTGTGTGAATGGATTGAGAATCAGATTCGCCCCACTGCTCTTTCTACTTTGATATCTTGGCGAGTTTTCAATTTATTCCAAATGTGAAAAGTGGACCATAAACTAGAAATAACACTGCAACTGACTGCATGAAATGCTTTAGAATTGAATGTTCAGTAAATAATTAAAAATTGGAGCCATGAAAACATAAAAAATATCTGTAAAATCCAAAATCCTCATAGAGTCCTGATTGAGTTTTGTCAGATTATAGACAAAGTTCGAGGTCAATCATGGAATTGACATATTTGTCTGATTGATATACCTCTTCTGAATGATATGGTTCAAATTTCATGAACCCACGATGATTCAAACGGATGTTATTACAGAAAACGTGTTTTTCTGGGATTTCGATGACCTTGACCTTGACCTTTGACCTTTGTACTTGAGTTCGTAGAGGTCAATGCTGTCAAAATGCATATCAAATTTCAAGGGATTCCATACACTATTGACGATGTTATGACCCTTTGAAATTTCGGATTTTCGACGTTTATGACGTCATTGTGACGTCAGTTTACGTCGCAGCGCAAAAAATAAGATATCACTGGAATCAGGGGCTCAAGACCTTTCCAACGATATACTACTCGATATGCTGCGCCGACCTTCGTACTTGACCTTGACTTCGACCTCAGGCGAACTTCTCAAGGTCAAGGTCAAATGTCGAAATCAAGGTCACAAAAGATAGAACTCGAGTTTATCTACAATATGAACTTGATTTGAAGTCTCTAGGACCATTAGAACCGAAGTTATGACCATTTATGTGTTTTCAACGTTTTGCGTGACCTTGACCTTGACCTTTGACCTAGCACCACCAAAATCGTGCAGTCGCGAGCCGTTATCCTACAGAATGTGCACACCAAGTTTGGAAATAATCAAGCAAGAAATGTGGACGCTAGAGGGTTCACAGACGGACAAACAAACAAACAAACAAATGAACCGACATAGTCGACTAACTTGCCGGAATAGCTGGCAATGACCTTGAACTTTTACCAAAGACTTTGAATTTTTTGCAAAGTTGATGCATCTGGTTATTTTAAATATGAGTAATGGCATTTTTCTAGATTTTGTATAGTTGATGGAAAACATTGAAAAAAAGTATTATATTTCTTTCCTAGCATAAGCAGTTTGTGGTCATGAAAGACTGATAGGATTCGGATCTTTTGTGACGTCATCAATAGAGCTATTTTTCTCAAAATCATTCTGTCAAGAGCCATTATCCTACAGAATATCTACATCAAATTTGAAAAGAATCAAGCAACAAATGTGGACGCTATGAGTATGAAAAGACAAACAAATGAAATTTTCTCCAATTTTCCGTCATAAAAAGGTCAATTAGGCCATTACCACTGCAATTATTGAACTGATATTTGTCAAATAGCTTCAGTAGGTATCCCCAATACTTACCAGAGCACCGGATCAACAATAATCATAAATGGTTTATGCATCTCATGTAAACAATCAATTGAAGTATGATAAAATCACGTTTCACGTCATTATGACGTCATATGACGTCAGATTCCAAAAATAAGAACATATATCGAAACTACTCCCGAAGACCTTTCAAACGAGTTACTACTCGATATTTTCGCGAAAGCTCAAGGTCAAGGTCATTTTTTGGGTCAACTTCGACCTCAGGCGCTTGCAAAGGCTATCGGCCATACGCCTTAGGTGTAAATACAAAAGTTGATAGGCTAAGTGAGTGCAATACTGTGGATTTACTTTCGTGTCTCTATCTTGCTTACTTCCTGAGATATAGTGACCTACATGGTTTTCACTTGCGGGTCAATATTGACCTTGACTTCCGACCTTTGACCTTGAAATTTCGCGGAACAAAAGAACTCGTCCTTGGCTATAAACAGGTGTATCATTAGATTTTTACGCACATTATTGACGCTTTTATCAGCATGGACAGCTTGAAACATGCAATTTCGCTTATAATGGGACCGATTTCGTTGCCATAGAAACGTCAATTACGTCATAACGGATTGACCGATCGCGCTAAAAATTGACATTGACCATAAGGGACCGGTCCGACATCGTTTCCAAGCATCAGATCGAAAATCGGAGGAGGTGACCTCCAAGGTCAAATATTCGACCTCAGGCGAACTTCTCAAGGTCAAGGTCAAATGTCAAGGTCAAGGTCACAAAAGATAGAACTCGAGTATATCTACCATATGCACTTGATTTGAAGTCTCTACGACAATTAGAACTGGAGTTATGGCCACTTATGTGTTTTCGACGTTTTGCTTGACCTTGACCTTGACCTTTGACCTAGACTCACCAAAAGTGTGCGGTGCCTGCCTATTATCCTACAGATTACATACCCCAAGTAACGTAACAATCACTGTACAATTGCGACCTGTAGAGCACTAACAGATAAACAAACAATCAATCAATCAATCAATCAATCAAACCAACCGACCAACATACTTGCCGAAATCTTTAGATTCCGGCAAGTAACAAACACATAAACCCACAAACCAACCGACCAACATACTTGCCAAAATCGAAGATTCTGGCAAGTAATAAAGTTCTGATATAAAGTGGCCTGTCGCTTGACACAGACTGTATTTAGACATGATATACTGTACTACTATGTGACCGAGTGTGTATATTTAGAAGAAGACATGTCCACAGGGGGTTATCGTTTCTACAGCTTATTGTTGTGTGAATGGATTGAGAATCAGATTCGCCCCACTGCTCTTTCTACTTTGATATCTTGGCGAGTTTTCAATTTATTCCAAATGTGAAAAGTGGACCATAAACTAGAAATAACACTGCAACTGACTGCATGAAATGCTTTAGAATTGAATGTTCAGTAAATAATTAAAAATTGGAGCCATGAAAACATAAAAAATATCTGTAAAATCCAAAATCCTCATAGAGTCCTGATTGAGTTTTGTCAGATTATAGACAAAGTTCGAGGTCAATCATGGAATTGACATATTTGTCTGATTGATATACCTCTTCTGAATGATATGGTTCAAATTTCATGAACCCACGATGATTCAAACGGATGTTATTACAGAAAACGTGTTTTTCTGGGATTTCGATGACCTTGACCTTGACCTTTGACCTTTGTACTTGAGTTCGTAGAGGTCAATGCTGTCAAAATGCATATCAAATTTCAAGGGATTCCATACACTATTGACGATGTTATGACCCTTTGAAATTTCGGATTTTCGACGTTTATGACGTCATTGTGACGTCAGTTTACGTCGCAGCGCAAAAAATAAGATATCACTGGAATCAGGGGCTCAAGACCTTTCCAACGATATACTACTCGATATGCTGCGCCGACCTTCGTACTTGACCTTGACTTCGACCTCAGGCGAACTTCTCAAGGTCAAGGTCAAATGTCGAAATCAAGGTCACAAAAGATAGAACTCGAGTTTATCTACAATATGAACTTGATTTGAAGTCTCTAGGACCATTAGAACCGAAGTTATGACCATTTATGTGTTTTCAACGTTTTGCGTGACCTTGACCTTGACCTTTGACCTAGCATCACCAAAATCGTGCAGTCGCGAGCCGTTATCCTACAGAATGTGCACACCAAGTTTGGAAATAATCAAGCAAGAAATGTGGACGCTAGAGGGTTCACAGACGGACAAACAAAAAATCGGCCATAGGCCAACACTTGACGAAAATCTACACATTTGTTTACATTCAAAACATTTACTCATTATTTACACATTTATGGCATCCCCTGACAACATATAGCATTGGAAACTGAACCATTTGAAACATCTAGTTTGCGTATGTATCAACATAATATATTACCTCTAACCATGCTAACGGCACAAAATTTTGATGATGCCACTACTAAAAAACCTAAAATATATCAAAATTACAAAAATCCAAAAACAAATATCGATAGCCTAAAAATGAGCGAATAACAAACACCAAATATTCCCGCACAAATATGAAATTACATTGACAACAAGTAAACAAAACAAATAGAGAGGCTTAGACATGTGGCGATTGCACAGCCCTAAAATATAACCTAATAATTGCTTGTCTTCTTTTTATCAATGTTTTTATATTAACAAACAGTTGTAATTAGGTCATATTTTAAGGCTATGAAGAATGGAGTTAACACAAACGCGTTATGACAAAAACATGCATTGTTCAATCATAATGAAACCAATGAGACCCTGTAAAATGACACGATACAGTGTTTAATCTGGACTTACCAGACCCCCAATCCCACATGCATCATATGAAGCAGACATATCATCTGGTACACGCCTTTTGTCATGCATTTGTTAGCAGCTAATACCACAGATCATTCACAGTTGTGGCCGTAATGCTGAATTTAAAGCGGCTTGTAACTTCAAATATAAAGAACAAACTAGATTTTGATGATACCACTGGAAAGCTCGATAAAATAGTTCGTCGCTATTCGTGGAACAGTGTTTTTTCCTTCAAAGGTGATCATTATAATTAGAAACAATAGAATTACATAAAGTATGGCAGGTTTGGGATGCTTACAAGACCACTCAGAAACAGAAAAAGTCATTTGGAATTGAATTTTAGAAAAAAAAAAAATCGTCAACAGTGAGAATCAAACCACTGACCCCTCGCACAAACACGTAACGCCTCTACTGACTGCGCCATTCTGTTCATTGAAACTCAAAACGTGTAAAGTGTAGTGCGTAGGAGAGACTTCGCTCAGGATAAACACTGAATTTTGTCATGGCTGTACATTGGACTGGCAGCGTGCAGAATTCGATCGGGAAAACTCGTGACCTTGAGTTCTACAACTTCACAATCTTATTCTGCGTGATCAGGCACAACTCCTGAGTAAAATCCGGCAATATATATTGGAACCTGGCTCTATAATGTGGTTTTGAATATTGTGAGACAGGAAAAACCTAAATTCATGACCCCCAAATTTTCGACCTGGACCGAAAATCCAGAGTTTTGGTCATACGACCATCGGACATGTATCATATGATGCGGATTTGACCATGGAGAAATACAAAAATAATCAGAAAAAATAATCATGATTACAAGCGGAGTTATCACGATTTTTCAATTTTGACCTTTACTATGACCTTAACTGTAATTCTTGACCTTGAGCCCTATAACTTCACAGTCATGTTCTGCGTGAGGAGGCACAACTCTTGAGTAAAAATCAAAAACATATATTGGATCCTGGCTCTACAATAGGGTTTTGAAAATTGAGACAAGCAAGACCTAAGTTCATGACCCCCAAATTTTCGACCTGGACCGAAAATCGAGAGTTTAGGTCATACTACCATCAGACATGCATCATGTGATGCGGAATTGACCATAGAAAAATATAAAAATACACAGAAAAAATAATCTTGATTAGAAGCGGAGTTATCACGATTTTTCGATTTTTACCTTTACTATGACCTTAACTCTAATCCTTGACCCTGAGCTCTGAAACTTCAGGATCTTGTTCTGCGTGATAAGGCACAACTCCTGAGTAAAAATCAGAAACATATATTGGATCCTGGCTCTACAATAGGGTTTTGAAAATTGAGACAAGCAAGACCTAAGTTCATGACCCCCAAATTTTCGAGCTGGACCGAAAATCGAGAGTTTAGATCATACGACCATCAGACATGCATCATGTGATGCGGAATTGACCATAGAAAAATATAAAAATACACAGAAAAAATAATCTTGATTAGAAGCGGAGTTATCACGATTTTTCGATTTTGACCTTTACTATGACCTTAACTCTAATCCTTGACCCTGAGCTCTGAAACTTCAGGATCTTGTTCTGCGTGATAAGGCACAACTCCTGAGTGAAAATCAGCAACATATATTGGAACCTGGCTCTATAATATGGTTTTGAATATTGTGAGACAGGAAAAACCTAAATTCTTGACCCCCAAATTTTCGACCTGGACCGGAAATCGGGAGTTTTGGTCGTACGACCATCGGGCATGCATCATGTGATGCAGAATTGACCATAGAAAAATATAAAAATAATTAGAAAAAATAATCTTAATTACAAGCGAAGTTATCGCAATTTTTCGATTTTGACCTTTTGCTTGACCTTGACCTCAGTTTTTGACCTTGACCTCCGAAAAGTTTACCACTTGGTCCGAAATTGATTGTCCACCTTCTGGTGAAGTTTCATGACGATACGACCAAAATTGTGACCTGTAGAGTGCACACATACAAACAAACAAACAAACAAACAGACAAACAGACAAACAGACAAACTCAACTGACCAACATACTTGACGAAATTTAATTTCGTCAAGTAACAAACAAACAAACAAACACATAAACCCACAAACCAACCGACCAACATACTTGCCAAAATCGAAGATTCTGGCAAGTAATAAAGTTCTGATATAAAGTGGCCTGTCGCTTGACACAGACTGTATTTAGACATGATATACTGTACTACTATGTGACCGAGTGTGTATATTTAGAAGAAGACATGTCCACAGGGGGTTATCGTTTCTACAGCTTATTGTTGTGTGAATGGATTGAGAATCAGATTCGCCCCACTGCTCTTTCTACTTTGATATCTTGGCGAGTTTTCAATTTATTCCAAATGTGAAAAGTGGACCATAAACTAGAAATAACACTGCAACTGACTGCATGAAATGCTTTAGAATTGAATGTTCAGTAAATAATTAAAAATTGGAGCCATGAAAACATAAAAAATATCTGTAAAATCCAAAATCCTCATAGAGTCCTGATTGAGTTTTGTCAGATTATAGACAAAGTTCGAGGTCAATCATGGAATTGACATATTTGTCTGATTGATATACCTCTTCTGAATGATATGGTTCAAATTTCATGAACCCACGATGATTCAAACGGATGTTATTACAGAAAACGTGTTTTTCTGGGATTTCGATGACCTTGACCTTGACCTTTGACCTTTGTACTTGAGTTCGTAGAGGTCAATGCTGTCAAAATGCATATCAAATTTCAAGGGATTCCATACACTATTGACGATGTTATGACCCTTTGAAATTTCGGATTTTCGACGTTTATGACGTCATTGTGACGTCAGTTTACGTCGCAGCGCAAAAAATAAGATATCACTGGAATCAGGGGCTCAAGACCTTTCCAACGATATACTACTCGATATGCTGCGCCGACCTTCGTACTTGACCTTGACTTCGACCTCAGGCGAACTTCTCAAGGTCAAGGTCAAATGTCGAAATCAAGGTCACAAAAGATAGAACTCGAGTTTATCTACAATATGAACTTGATTTGAAGTCTCTAGGACCATTAGAACCGAAGTTATGACCATTTATGTGTTTTCAACGTTTTGCGTGACCTTGACCTTGACCTTTGACCTAGCATCACCAAAATCGTGCAGTCGCGAGCCGTTATCCTACAGAATGTGCACACCAAGTTTGGAAATAATCAAGCAAGAAATGTGGACACTAGAGGGTTCACAGACGGACAAACAAACAAACAAACAAATGAACCGACATAGTCGACTAACTTGCCGGAATAGCTGGCAATGACCTTGAACTTTTACCAAAGACTTTGAATTTTTTGCAAAGTTGATGCATCTGGTTATTTTAAATATGAGTAATGGCATTTTTCTAGATTTTGTATAGTTGATGGAAAACATTGAAAAAAATATTATATTTCTTTCCTAGCATAAGCAGTTTGTGGTCATGAAAGACTGATAGGATTCGGATCTTTTGTGACGTCATCAATAGAGCTATTTTTCTCAAAATCATTCTGTCAAGAGCCATTATCCTACAGAATATCTACATCAAATTTGAAAAGAATCAAGCAACAAATGTGGACGCTATGAGTATGAAAAGACAAACAAATGAAATTTTCTCCAATTTTCCGTCATAAAAAGGTCAATTAGGCCATTACCACTGCAATTATTGAACTGATATTTGTCAAATAGCTTCAGTAGGTATCCCCAATACTTACCAGAGCACCGGATCAACAATAATCATAAATGGTTTATGCATCTCATGTAAACAATCAATTGAAGTATGATAAAATCACGTTTCACGTCATTATGACGTCATATGACGTCAGATTCCAAAAATAAGAACATATATCGAAACTACTCCCGAAGACCTTTCAAACGAGTTACTACTCGATATTTTCGCGAAAGGTCAAGGTCAAGGTCATTTTTTGGGTCAACTTCGACCTCAGGCGCTTGCAAAGGCTATCGGCCATACGCCTTAGGTGTAAATACAAAAGTTGATGGGCTAAGTGAGTGCAATACTGTGGATTTACTTTCGTGTCTCTATCTTGCTTACTTCCTGAGATATAGTGACCTACATGGTTTTCACTTGCGGGTCAATATTGACCTTGACTTCCGACCTTTGACCTTGAAATTTCGCGGAACAAAAGAACTCGTCCTTGGCTATAAACAGGTGTATCATTAGATTTTTACGCACATTATTGACGCTTTTATCAGCATGGACAGCTTGAAACATGCAATTTCGCTTATAATGGGACCGATTTCGTTGCCATAGAAACGTCAATTACGCCATAACGGATTGACCGATCGCGCTAAAAATTGACATTGACCATAAGGGACCGGTCCGACATCGTTTCCAAGCATCAGATCGAAAATCGGAGGAGGTGACCTCCAAGGTCAAATATTCGACCTCAGGCGAACTTCTCAAGGTCAAGGTCAAATGTCAAGGTCAAGGTCACAAAAGATAGAACTCGAGTATATCTACCATATGCACTTGATTTGAAGTCTCTACGACAATTAGAACTGGAGTTATGGCCACTTATGTGTTTTCGACGTTTTGCTTGACCTTGACCTTGACCTTTGACCTAGACTCACCAAAAGTGTGCGGTGCCTGCCTATTATCCTACAGATTACATACCCCAAGTAACATAACAATCACCGTACAATTGCGACCTGTAGAGCACTAACAGATAAACAAATGAACCGACATAGTCGACTAACTTGCCGGAATAGCTGGCAATGACCTTGAACTTTTACCAAAGACTTTGAATTTTTTGCAAAGTTGATGCATCTGGTTATTTTAAATATGAGTAATGGCATTTTTCTAGATTTTGTATAGTTGATGGAAAACATTGAAAAAAGTATTATATTTCTTTCCTAGCATAAGCAGTTTGTGGTCATGAAAGACTGATAGGATTCGGATCTTTTGTGACGTCATCAATAGAGCTATTTTTCTCAAAATCATTCTGTCAAGAGCCATTATCCTACAGAATATCTACATCAAATTTGAAAAGAATCAAGCAACAAATGTGGACGCTATGAGTATGAAAAGACAAACAAATGAAATTTTCTCCAATTTTCCGTCATAAAAAGGTCAATTAGGCCATTACCACTGCAATTATTGAACTGATATTTGTCAAATAGCTTCAGTAGGTATCCCCAATACTTACCAGAGCACCGGATCAACAATAATCATAAATGGTTTATGCATCTCATGTAAACAATCAATTGAAGTATGATAAAATCACGTTTCACGTCATTATGACGTCATATGACGTCAGATTCCAAAAATAAAAACATATATCGAAACTACTCCCGAAGACCTTTCAAACGAGTTACTACTCGATATTTTCGCGAAAGCTCAAGGTCAAGGTCATTTTTTGGGTCAACTTCGACCTCAGGCGCTTGCAAAGGCTATCGGCCATACGCCTTAGGTGTAAATACAAAAGTTGATAGGCTAAGTGAGTGCAATACTGTGGATTTACTTTCGTGTCTCTATCTTGCATACTTCCTGAGATATAGTGACCTACATGATTTTCACTTGCGGGTCAATATTGACCTTGACTTCCGACCTTTGACCTTGAAATTTCGCGGAACAAAAGAACTCGTCCTTGGCTATAAACAGGTGTATCATTAGATTTTTACGCACATTATTGACGCTTTTATCAGCATGGACAGCTTGAAACATGCAATTTCGCTTATAATGGGACCGATTTCGTTGCCATAGAAACGTCAATTACGTCATAACGGATTGACCGATCGCGCTAAAAATTGACATTGACCATAAGGGACCGGTCCGACATCGTTTCCGAGCATCAGATCGAAAATCGGAGGAGGTGACCTCCAAGGTCAAATATTCGACCTCAGGCGAACTTCTCAAGGTCAAGGTCAAATGTCAAGGTCAAGGTCACAAAAGATAGAACTCGAGTATATCTACCATATGCACTTGATTTGAAGTCTCTACGACAATTAGAACTGGAGTTATGGCCACTTATGTGTTTTCGACGTTTTGCTTGACCTTGACCTTGACCTTTGACCTAGACTCACCAAAAGTGTGCGGTGCCTGCCTATTATCCTACAGATTACATACCCCAAGTATCGTAACAATCACCGTACAATTGCGACCTGTAGAGCACTAACAGATAAACAAACAAACAAACAATCAATCAATCAAACCAACCGACCAACATACTTGCCGAAATCTTTAGATTCCGGCAAGTAACAATCAATCAATCAATCAATCAATCAAACCAACCGACCAACATACTTGCCGAAATCTTTAGATTCCGGCAAGTAATGAACCGACATAGTCGACTATCTTGCCGGAATAGCTGGCAATGACCTTGAACTTTTACCAAAGACTTTGAATTTTTTGCAAAGTTGATGCATCTGGTTATTTTAAATATGAGTAATGGCATTTTGCTAGATTTTGTACAGTTGATGGAAAACATTGAAAAAAGTATTATATTTCTTTCCTAGCATAAGCAGTTTGTGGTCATGAAAGACTGATAGGATTCGGATCTTTTGTGACGTCATCAATAGAGCTATTTTTCTCAAAATCATTCTGTCAAGAGCCATTATCCTACAGAATATCTACATCAAATTTGAAAAGAATCAAGCAACAAATGTGGACGCTATGAGTATGAAAAGACAAACAAATGAAATTTTCTCCAATTTTCCGTCATAAAAAGGTCAATTAGGCCATTACCACTGCAATTATTGAACTGATATTTGTCAAATAGCTTCAGTAGGTATCCCCAATACTTACCAGAGCACCGGATCAACAATAATCATAAATGGTTTATGCATCTCATGTAAACAATCAATTGAAGTATGATAAAATCACGTTTCACGTCATTATGACGTCATATGACGTCAGATTCCAAAAATAAGAACATATATCGAAACTACTCCCGAAGACCTTTCAAACGAGTTACTACTCGATATTTTCGCGAAAGCTCAAGGTCAAGGTCATTTTTTGGGTCAACTTCGACCTCAGGCGCTTGCAAAGGCTATCGGCCATACGCCTTAGGTGTAAATACAAAAGTTGATAGGCTAAGTGAGTGCAATACTGTGGATTTACTTTCGTGTCTCTATCTTGCTTACTTCCTGAGATATAGTGACCTACATGGTTTTCACTTGCGGGTCAATATTGACCTTGACTTCCGACCTTTGACCTTGAAATTTCGCGGAACAAAAGAACTCGTCCTTGGCTATAAACAGGTGTATCATTAGATTTTTACGCACATTATTGACGCTTTTATCAGCATGGACAGCTTGAAACATGCAATTTCGCTTATAATGGGACCGATTTCGTTGCCATAGAAACGTCAATTACGTCATAACGGATTGACCGATCGCGCTAAAAATTGACATTGACCATAAGGGTCCGGTCCGACATCGTTTCCAAGCATCAGATCGAAAATCGGAGGAGGTGACCTCCAAGGTCAAATATTCGACCTCAGGCGAACTTCTCAAGGTCAAAGTCAAATGTCAAGGTCAAGGTCACAAAAGATAGAACTCGAGTATATCTACCATATGCACTTGATTTGAAGTCTCTACGACAATTAGAACCGGAGTTATGGCCACTTACGTGTTTTCGACGTTTTGTGTGACCTTGACCTTGACCTTTGACCTATATACACCAAAATAGGACGTTTTCTGCCCAGTATCCTAGAGAATATGTGCACCAAATTTGGAAGAAATCGAGTGAGAAATGTGGACGCTAGGCTGTAAACAAACAAACAAATGAACCGACATAGTCGACTAACTTGCCGGAATAGCTGGCAATGACCTTGAACTTTTACCAAAGACTTTGAATTTTTTGCAAAGTTGATGCATCTGGTTATTTTAAATATGAGTAATGGCATTTTGCTAGATTTTGTACAGTTGATGGAAAACATTGAAAAAAGTATTATATTTCTTTCCTAGCATAAGCAGTTTGTGGTCATGAAAGACTGATAGGATTCGGATCTTTTGTGACGTCATCAATAGAGCTATTTTTCTCAAAATCATTCTGTCAAGAGCCATTATCCTACAGAATATCTACATCAAATTTGAAAAGAATCAAGCAACAAATGTGGACGCTATGAGTATGAAAAGACAAACAAATGAAATTTTCTCCAATTTTCCGTCATAAAAAGGTCAATTAGGCCATTACCACTGCAATTATTGAACTGATATTTGTCAAATAGCTTCAGTAGGTATCCCCAATACTTACCAGAGCACCGGATCAACAATAATCATAAATGGTTTATGCATCTCATGTAAACAATCAATTGAAGTATGATAAAATCACGTTTCACGTCATTATGACGTCATATGACGTCAGATTCCAAAAATAAGAACATATATCGAAACTACTCCCGAAGACCTTTCAAACGAGTTACTACTCGATATTTTCGCGAAAGCTCAAGGTCAAGGTCATTTTTTGGGTCAACTTCGACCTCAGGCGCTTGCAAAGGCTATCGGCCATACGCCTTAGGTGTAAATACAAAAGTTGATAGGCTAAGTGAGTGCAATACTGTGGATTTACTTTCGTGTCTCTATCTTGCTTACTTCCTGAGATATAGTGACCTACATGGTTTTCACTTGCGGGTCAATATTGACCTCGACTTCCGACCTTTGACCTTGAAATTTCGCGGAACAAAAGAACTCGTCCTTGGCTATAAACAGGTGTATCATTAGATTTTTACGCACATTATTGACGCTTTTATCAGCATGGACAGCTTGAAACATGCAATTTCGCTTATAATGGGACCGATTTCGTTGCCATAGAAACGTCAATTACGTCATAACGGATTGACCGATCGCGCTAAAAATTGACATTGACCATAAGGGACCGATCCGACATCGTTTCCAAGCATCAGATCGAAAATCGGAGGAGGTGACCTCCAAGGTCAAATATTCGACCTCAGGCGAACTTCTCAAGGTCAAGGTCAAATGTCAAGGTCAAGGTCACAAAAGATAGAACTCGAGTATATCTACCATATGCACTTGATTTGAAGTCTCTACGACAATTAGAACTGGAGTTATGGCCACTTATGTGTTTTCGACGTTTTGCTTGACCTTGACCTTGACCTTTGACCTAGACTCACCAAAAGTGTGCGGTGCCTGCCTATTATCCTACAGATTACATACCCCAAGTAACGTAACAATCACCGTACAATTGCGACCTGTAGAGCACTAACAGATAAACAAACAATCAATCAATCAATCAATCAATCAATCAATCAAACCAACTGACCAACATACTTGCCGAAATCTTTAGATTCCGGCAAGTAGCAAACACATAAACCCACAAACCAACCGACCAACATACTTGCCAAAATCGAAGATTCTGGCAAGTAATAAAGTTCTGATATAAAGTGGCCTGTCGCTTGACACAGACTGTATTTAGACATGATATACTGTACTACTATGTGACCGAGTGTGTATATTTAGAAGAAGACATGTCCACAGGGGGTTATCGTTTCTACAGCTTATTGTTGTGTGAATGGATTGAGAATCAGATTCGCCCCACTGCTCTTTCTACTTTGATATCTTGGCGAGTTTTCAATTTATTCCAAATGTGAAAAGTGGACCATAAACTAGAAATAACACTGCAACTGACTGCATGAAATGCTTTAGAATTGAATGTTCAGTAAATAATTAAAAATTGGAGCCATGAAAACATAAAAAATATCTGTAAAATCCAAAATCCTCATAGAGTCCTGATTGAGTTCTGTCAGATTATAGACAAAGTTCGAGGTCAATCATGGAATTGACATATTTGTCTGATTGATATACCTCTTCTGAATGATATGGTTCAAATTTCATGAACCCACGATGATTCAAACGGATGTTATTACAGAAAACGTGTTTTTCTGGGATTTCGATGACCTTGACCTTGACCTTTGACCTTTGTACTTGAGTTCGTAGAGGTCAATGCTGTCAAAATGCATATCAAATTTCAAGGGATTCCATACACTATTGACGATGTTATGACCCTTTGAAATTTCGGATTTTCGACGTTTATGACGTCATTGTGACGTCAGTTTACGTCGCAGCGCAAAAAATAAGATATCACTGGAATCAGGGGCTCAAGACCTTTCCAACGATATACTACTCGATATGCTGCGCCGACCTTCGTACTTGACCTTGACTTCGACCTCAGGCGAACTTCTCAAGGTCAAGGTCAAATGTCGAAATCAAGGTCACAAAAGATAGAACTCGAGTTTATCTACAATATGAACTTGATTTGAAGTCTCTAGGACCATTAGAACCGAAGTTATGACCATTTATGTGTTTTCAACGTTTTGCGTGACCTTGACCTTGACCTTTGACCTAGCATCACCAAAATCGTGCAGTCGCGAGCCGTTATCCTACAGAATGTGCACACCAAGTTTGGAAATAATCAAGCAAGAAATGTGGACGCTAGAGGGTTCACAGACGGACAAACAAACAAACAAAAAATCGGCCATAGGCCAACACTTGACGAAAATCTACACATTTGTTTACATTCAAAACATTTACTCATTATTTACACATTTATGGCATCCCATGACAACATATAGCATTGGAAACTGAACCATTTGAAACATCTAGTTTGCGTATATATCAACATGATATATTACCTCTAACCATGCTAACGGCACAAAATTTTGATGATGCCACTACTAAAAAACCTAAAATATATCAAAATTACAAAAATCCAAAAACAAATATCGATAGCCTAAAAATGAGCGAATAACAACCATCAAATATTCCCGCACAAATATGAAATTACATTGACAACAAGTAAACAAAACAAATAGAGAGGCTTAGACATGTGGCGATTGCACAGCCCTAAAATATGACCTGATAATTGCTTGTCTTCTTTTTATCAATGTTTTTATATTAACAAACAGTTGTAATTAGGTCATATTTTAAGGCTATGAAGAATGGAGTTAACACAAACGCGTTATGACAAAAACATGCATTGTTCGATCATAATGAAACCAATGAGACCCTGTAAAATGACATGATACAGTGTTTAATCTGCACTTACCAGACCCCCAATCCCACATGCATCATATGAAGCAGACATATCATCTGGTACACGCCTTTTGTCATGCATTTGTTAGCAGCTAATACCACAGATCATTCACAGTTGTGGCCGTAATGCTGAATTTAAAGCGGCTTGTAACTTTAAATATAAAGAACAAACTAGATTTGGATGATACCACTAGAAAGCCCGATAAAATAGTTTGTCGCTATTCGTGGAACAGTGTTTTTTCCTTCAAAGGTGATCATTATAATTCGAAACAATATAATTACATAAAGCATGGCAGGTTTGGGATGCTTACAAGACCACTCAGAAACAGAAAAAGTCATTTGGAATTGAATTTTAGAAGAAAAAAAAAAATCAGTCAACAGTAAGAATCGAACCGCTGACCCCCCGCACACATACCTAACGCCTCTACTGACTGCGCCATTCTGTTCATTGAAACTCAACACGTGTAAAGTATAGTGCGTAGGAGAAACTTCGCTCAGGATAAACACTGAATTATGCCATGGCTGTACATTGGACTGGCAGCGTGCAGAATTCGATCGGGAAAACTCGTGACCTTGAGTTCTACAACTTCACAATCTTATTCTGCGTGATCAGGCACAACTCCTGAGTAAAATCCGGCAATATATATTGGAACCTGGCTCTATAATGTGGTTTTGAATATTATGAGACAGGAAACACCTAAATTCATGACCCCCAAATTTTCGACCGGGACCGAAAATCCAGAGTTTTGGTCATACGACCATCGGACATGTATCATATGATGCGGATTTGACCATAGAAAAATACAAAAATAATCAGAAAAAATAATCATGATTACAAGCGGAGTTATCACGATTTTTCAATTTTTACCTTTACTATGACCTTAACTGTAATTCTTGACCTTGAGCCCTATAACTTCACAGTCATGTTCTGCGTGAGAAGGCACAACTCCTGAGTAAAAATCAGAAACATATATTGGATCCTGGCTCTACAATAGGGTTTTGAAAATTGAGACAAGCAAGACCTAAGTTCATGACCCCCAAATTTTCGACCAGGACCGAAAATCCAGAGTTTTGGTCATACGACCATCGGACATGTATCATATGATGCGGATTTGACCATAGAAAAATACAAAAATAATCAGAAAAAATAATCATGATTACAAGCGGAGTTATCACGATTTTTCAATTTTGACCTTTACTATGACCTCAACTGTAATTCTTGACCTTGAGCCCTATAACTTCACAGTCATGTTCTGCGTGAGAAGGCACAACTCCTGAGTAAAAATCAGAAACATATATTGGATCCTGGCTATACAATAGGGTTTTGAAAATTGAGACAAGCAAGACCTAAGTTCATGACCCCCAAATTTTCGACCTGGACCGAAAATCGAGAGTTTAGGTCATACGACCATCAGACATGCATCATGTGATGCGGAATTCACCATAGAAAAATATAAAAATACACAGAAAAAATAATCTTGATTAGAAGCGGAGTTATCACGATTTTTCGATTTTGACCTTTACTATGACCTTAACTCTAATCCTTGACCCTGAGCTCTGAAACTTCAGGATCTTGTTCTGCGTGATGAGGCACAACTCCTGAGTAAAAATCAGCAACATATATTGGAACCTGGCTCTATAATATGAATTTGAATATTGTGAGACAAGAAAAATCTAAATTCTTGACCCCCAAATTTTCGACCTGGACCGAAAATCGGGAATTTTGGTCGTACGACCATCGGACATGCATCAGATGATGCAGAATTGACCATAGAAAAATATAAAAATACCCAGAAAAAATAATCTCAATTAGAAGCGAAGTTATCGCGATTTTTCGATTTTGACCTTTTCTATGACCTTGATCTCAATTTTTGACCTTGACCTCCTAAAAGTTTACCACTTGGTACGAAATTGATTGTCCACCTTCTGGTGAAGTTTCATGACGATACGACCAAAATTGTGACCTGTAGAGTGCACACAAACAAACAAACAGACAAACAGGCAAACAGACAAACTCAACTGACCAACATACTTGACGAAATTTAATTTCGTCAAGTAACAAACGAGAGGCCATAGGCCACACACTTGCCGGAATGAGTACGTAATTATGACGTCATTTGTCGTCAATTTTATACTGCAAACTTACTGTGAATGGAGTTTTTGAATAAGCATGATAAAATCGTGTTTATATATGTTATATTATTACCGGACAAGATCATAATATCGTCAAATAATGAGTTTCCTTTGAAATGTTACCAATTTGTTGACACAAAAACGTCAATTACGTCAAAACGTATATATCGATTGAGCTAAAAATTGATAGAAACCATCACAGGACGAGTCCACATCGTTTGCATCTTCTAGATCTGCAGTTAATGTTATAACTTTGCACATCTGACACTCAAAAGGCCAAAATGTCAGTCTGAAATCACATTTGACGTCATTATGACGTCAATTGACGTCCGATTCCAAAAATGACAACATATTTGGAAAGTACTCTCGAAGACCTTTCAAACGAGCTACTACTTGATATTTTTGCAAAAGGTGAAGGTCAAGGTCATTTTTGAGGTCAACTTCGACCTCAGGCGCTTGCAAAGGCTATCGGTCATACGCCTTAGGTGTAAATGCAAAAGTTGTTAGGCTAAGTGAGTGCAATGCTGTGGATTTACTTTCGTGTCTCTATCTTGCTTACTTCCTGAGATATAGTGACCCACATGGTTTTCACTTGCAGGTCAATATTGACCTTGACTTTCGACCTTTGACCTTGAAATTTTCTGGAACAAAAGAACTTATTCTTGACTATAAACTGGTGTATTATCACATTTTTACGCACATTATTGACGCTTTTATCAGCATCGACAGCTTGAAACATGCAATTTCGCTTATAATGGGGCCGATTTCGTTGCCATAGAAACGTCAATTACGTCATAACGAATTGGCCGATCGGGCTAAAAATTGACATTGAGCATGAGGGACCGGTCCCACATCGTTTCCAAGCATCAGATCGAAAATCGGAGGAGGTGACCTCCAAGGTGAAATGTTCGACCTCAGGCGAACTTCTCAAGGTCAAGGTCAAATGTCAAGGTCAAGGTCACAGAAGATAGAACTCGAGTTTATCTACAATATGAACTTAATTTGAAGTCTCTAGGGCCATTAGAACCGAAGTTATGGCCACTTATGTGTTTTCAACGTTTTGCTTGACCTTGACCTTGACCTTTGACCTAGCTTCACCAAAATAGTGCGGTGCCTGCGCGGTATTCTAGAGAATAAGCACACGAAATTTGGAGAAAATCGGGCAAGAATTGTGGACGCTAGAGTGCGAACAAACAAACAAAAAATCGGCCATAGGCCAACACTTGACGAAATGACTAAACATTTGTTTACATTTAAAACATTTACCCATAATTTACACATTGAAAAGATTTACTGAACAACTCCTCGACATTTGAAGAAAGATACTTTTTTCATGAAATTTTTACGTTGGGCAAGCTTTTCAAGGTCAAGGTCAAAGTGCACATTCAAGGTCAGCGGACAAAGACCTTTTGATATGCTACAATATGGTCCCAGTTTGAACTTTCTATGACGAATAGTTCCGAAGTTATGGCAATTTTTGTGATTTTGACCTTTTCTTTGACCTTGACCCTTGACCTTGGGTCACGAAAATTGTGCATTGCCCGTGCATGAAAATATAAATTATACTTGAACAATTCCATCAGAATCGAACAAGAATTCCGGACACTGTGGCTTTTCGAAATTTCGAAAAATTTACGTACATGAGGTCACTGTGACGTCAATAAACGTCACATTTGAAAACTGATGGGAAACTATTCATCATGGGTTCAAGGCCTTCCATTTGATATATTACTTGATAGCTTTTAGTTAGTTTGAAAATTTGACCTTGAAGTTTTGCTCATGTGACCTCATTTTTCCGATCAAGTTCAAGGTTAATCATGGAATTGACATATAAGTCTGATTGCTATACCTCTTCTGATGATATTGTTCAAATTACAACGATTAAAAAACGATGTTATAACCGAAAAGGTGTTTTTCTGGGATTTCGATGACCTTGACCTTGACCTTTGACCTTTGTATTTCAATTCGTAAAGGTCAATGCTATTAATATGCATGTCAAGTTTCAAGGTATTCCATACAGTATTGACGCTGTTATGGCCTTTTGAAATTTCGGTAATTTGACGTTTATGACGTCATTGTGACGTCAGTGTACGTCGCAGCGCCAAAATTAGGGTATCACTGCAATCAGGGGCTCAAAACCTTTCCAACGATATACTACTCGATATGGTGCGCTGACTTTCGTACTTGACCTTGACATTCACCTCATGACGAACTTCTCAAGGTCAAGGTCAAATGCCAAGGTCAAGGACACAGAATATAGGACTCGAGTTTATCTACATTATGAACTTGGTTTGAAGTCTCTATAACAAATAGAACCGGAGTTATGGCCACTTATGCGTTTTTAACATTTTGCGTGACCTTGACCTTGATCTTTGACCTTGAGTCACGAAAATTGTGCATTGCCTGTGCATGAAGACATATATTATACCTGTATCATTTCATTAGAATCAAACAAGATTTGTGGACACTATGACCGTTTGAAATTTCGAAAAATTAACGTTTATGACGTCACTGTGACGTCAATAAACGTCACATCTCAAAATTGATGAGAAAGTATGTACCAGGGAATCAAGACCTTTCATTTGATATACTACTTGATAGGTTTCAGTTAGTTTGAAAATTTGACCTTGAAGTTTTCCTCATATGACCTTATTTTCCTGACAAAGTTCAAGGTCAATCATGAAATTGACATATACACTCGATTACTATACCCCTTCTGAAGGATATGGTTCAAAATTCATGAACCTACGACAAATCAAACGGATGTTATTACCGGAAACGTGTTTTTCTGGGATTTCGATGACCTTGACCTTGACCTTTGACCTTCGTACTTAAATTCGTAAAGGTCATTGCTGTCAATATGCATATCAAGTTTCAAGAGATTCCATACAGTATTGACGATGTTATAGCCTTTTGAAATTTCGGAAATTTGACGTTTATGACGTCATTGTGACGTCAGTTTACGTCGCAGCGCTGAAAATAAGGTATCACTGCAATCAGGGGGTCAAGACCTTTCCAACGATATACTACTCGATATGGTGCGCTGACCTTCGTATTTGACCTTGACATTCACCTTAGGCGAACTTCTCAAGGTCAAGGTCAAATACCAAGGTCAAGGTCACAGAAGATAGAACTCGAGTTTATCTACAATATGAACTTGATTTGAAGTCTCTGGGACAATTAGAACCGGAGTTATGGCCATTTATGTGTTTTTATCGTTTTGCGTGACCTTGACCTCAATATTTGACCTTGACCTTCCAAAAGTTAATCACTTGGTCGTGTACTGATTGCACATCTTTTGACAAATTTTCGGGACTTTACGATCAAAATTGTGACCTGTAGAGCGCTAACAAATAAACAAACAAACAAACAAACAAACAGACAGACAAACGCAACTGACCAACATACTTGACGAAATTTACATTTCGTCAAGTAACAAACAAACGAGATACCATTGGCCTAAAGGCCAAACTTGTCGAAATCTTTTTCTACATGCGTGGCCTACTTTAAGCATAATTGAATGAGGTTTCCGACGGTGTAATCCATTTCATTAAGGATTAATACTTACCCAGATACAATCCTATTTCGAAAATGGACGTTTGACGTCATGACGTCATTGTTGTTGAATGTAACGTGTTTAAACTCGGTACATGGATGGGTATCAATATATGACATAGGTTCCCATAATTACAGTCTAATAACTTCAAATTTGAGTGCACATCCGCTTCTCTGTGCGACAAATACTTTCAGATATATAGCCCTTTTTTTAAATTGACGTTTTACGTCATGACGTCATTGACGTTGAACGTAGCACGTTGAAACTTGGTATATGGCTGTATATCAGTATTCCACACAGGTTCTCATAATTACAGTTCAATACCTTTAAATTTGAGTACACTGTGGATATTTGAAAGTTTGCTGAAAAGTCGAAAAACTTGTATGACAGGCCTTACGTTTATGACGTCATAGCGGAAAATCTATCAGCGCGGAAAAGTATCGGACAGTACCCTCCTGAACCAGAATTCAACGAGCTTTCCAATGGTGCAATCTGCTTTTCTGTACGACAAATACCTGTCGATATATAGCTCCATTGTGAAAATTGACGTTTTACGTCATGACGTCATTGACGTTGCACGTAGCGTGTTGAAACTCGGTATATGGATGAATAATGAAGTTCCACATACATTCTCATAATTACAGTCTATTACCTTCAAAATTGAGTGCACTGTGGTTGTTTGAAAGTTTGCTGAAAAGCCGAAAAACTTGTATGACAAGCCTTACGTTTATGACGTCATAGCGGAAAATCTATCATGGCGGAAAAGTATCAGACAGTACCCTCCTAAACCAGAATTCAACGAGCTTTCCAGTGGTGCAATTCGCTTCTCTGTGCGACAAATACTTTCAGAAATATAGCCCATTTTTAAAATTGACGTTTTACGTCATGACGTCATTCACGTTGAACGTAGCGCATTGAAACTTGGCAAATGGCTGTATATCAATATTTTACATAGGTTCTCATAATTACAGTTCAAAACCTTCAAATTTGAGTGCACTGTGGGTGTTTGAATGTTTGCTGAAAAGTCGAAAATTTTGTATGACAGGCCTTACGTTTATGACGTCATAGCGGAAAATCTATCAGGGCGGTGAAGTATTGGATAGTACCCCCTTAAATCAGAATTCAACGATCTTTCCAGTGGTGCAATTCGCTTCTCTGCACGACGAATAGTTTCCGAGATATAGCCCCATTTTCAAAATTGACGTTTTACGTCATGAAGTCATTGACGTTGCACGTAGCGTGTTGAAACTCGGTATATGGCTGGGTAATGAAGTTCCACATACATTCTCATAATTACAGTCTATTACCTTCAAAATTGAGTGCACTGTGGTTGTTTGAAAGTTTGCTGAAAAGCCTGTATGACAGGCCTTACGTTTATGACGTCATAGCGGAAAATCTATCATGGCGGAAAAGTATCAGACAGTACCCTCCTAAACCAGAATTCAACGAGCTTTCCAGTGGTGCAATCCACTTCTCTGTACGACAAATAGTTTCCGAGATATAGCTCCATTTTTAGGTTACCGGACCTTTGGTCCGATAACCTATTGCCGTGGCGTTGCGTCCGTCGTCCGTCGTCGTCGTCGTCCGTCGTCGTCCGTCTACATTTTTATCTTTAAAGTTTACGATTGAATCTTTCTGAAATTTTGCACAAAAATGCCTAAAAATATTTCGAGAGGGAGGTATTTTTTAGTTTTTTGATTTTCGCAATTATTTCAAAATGGCGGCCATTTTTGTCGAAAAATGGCCAATTTTGGACTTTGGCTGTCGTTTTCTCAAAATCTGTTCAGTAAGTTTTTTTCTTATTCATGCATAACACTCCTCATATGTACCTCTGTGACATGTTTAAATTTCGTTGCCCTTGAATCGCTCGAAGTGGGCCATTTTGGGCCCAAACTCGGCCCAAATGGGACTTTCCCATGTTAAATTCTCCTATGCTTTATAATGGGACACATTAAAGACGACGGACAGTAAAAATTTTTTCTTGCACAAATATACTGCTTATGTTCATATGATATGCTACGAAATAAATAAATGTACGAATTCCATCGATATAATGCGCGTCTGGCACGATCAAAATGCTGTTCACAGTGCCCCAGCCATGCCGTGTGTTTCAGGTAAAAGAATCGTGACGTCACGATAGGTCATTACGTTTTCCATACCTGTACGTTTTCCGCCGCTGCTATGATCACTGCGGTGAGGTCAAAGAATTTTCATGCGATGAGATGGCGTTCATTAAATATTTGCGACACACCCATTTTTGGGCAGAAGGATATGAAAATTTGCCACCATGTTCAGGAGAGTATATAGATGACACTGTTATGGTGAAATATATTGTTAACCTGGAAAATATGCACAGTCCATGCCCTAACATGGACTCTAATCGGAAAATATTTCAAGAGGGGTGATGAGTTATAACCCACAGGTAAATATGTGCTCATCAGAATTTTCTCAAAATTTGTCTGATTATCAAGTGATATGTGTAGATTGAAATTGTTGAATAAAAATTGGGGGTCACCGCGTTGGATTTGTTGCAAAACACTTTCGAAAGAGTTTAGCTATCCTTCGAAATCCGCCTTATTATTAATTTCAAATTGAATTAACAGCCCCAGAAAGAAATCCATACGGTAAAAACTTATAAAATTTAGTATACATGTCCAGTGGATCGTACACATGTAAAAAATGAAAAAAAAATTGGGGGTCACTGCGGCAGAATTTTCGCAATCTGCATTTGAATGTTGTATGTCGGACTAGGATCGTGCACCCGTGTGCCACCGAAACGTCAGAGGTTTACCTATCGTGACGTCACATCATTCGCTGGAAGCTTCTTGAAGGGAGTCTCCACTACAGAGCGCCCACAGGGCAACAGGATGCATATTCATTGAAAATATTGTTGCTATCATTTATAACTCATACGACTCTATCATATAAGGAAAAAATCCTAAATATTATTTTTTCACCGTCCGTCGCCTTTAAGCCTAATATCTCACTTAAAATTGAGATTAGAGACTAGGAATCAATTGTGGACATATAGGAAATGATATATGCTGAATATTGTCGTGACCTTGAATTTGACCTTTGACCTCATTTTCAAGGTCACATGACAAAATTGCTAATATCTCGCTTATTATCGACTTTACAGCTTAGGATTCAATTGTGAACATATAGGAAATGATATATGCCGAATATTCTCATGACCTTGAATTTGACCTTTGACCTCATTTTCAAGGTCACATGACAAAATGGCTAATATCTCGCTTATTATTGACTTTACAGCTTAGGAATACATTGTGAACATATATAGGAAATGATATGCTGAATTTTCTCATGACCTCGAATTTGACCTTGACCTCATTTCCAAGGTCACAGGACAAAATTGCTAATATCTCGCTTATTATCGACTTTACAGCTTAGGAATCAATTGTGAACATATAGGAAATGATATATGCTGAATATTTTTGTGACCTTGAATTTGACCTTTGGCCTCATTTTCAAGGTCACAGGACAAAATGGCCAATATCTTGCTTATTAGTGACTTTACGCCTTATGAATCAATTGTGAACATATAGGAAATGATATATGCTGAATATTCTAGTGACCTTGAATTTTACTTTTGACCTCATTTTCAAGGTCAACAGGACAAAATGGCTAATATCTTGCTTATTATCAACTTTACAGCTTAGGAATCAATTGTGAACATATAGGAAATGATATATTCTGAATATTCTCATGACCTTGAATTTGACCTTTGACCTAAATTTCAAGGCCAGTCATTTTATTTTCAAGGTCAGAATACAAAATGGTTTATATCTCTCTTATTATCAAATTCACAGCTTAGGGGCCCATAGTGAACATATAGGAAATGATGTATGCTGAATATTTTGGTGATCTGGAATTTGACCTTTGATCCAATTTTCAAGGTCAGAGAACAAAATGGCTAATATGTCGCTTATTATCATCTTTACAGCTTAGGAATCAATTGCGAATATAGAGGAATAATATATACTGAATTTTTTCATGAACTTGAACTTTGACCTCATTTTCTAGGTCACATCACCGATCACAGAATGGCTAATATCTCACTTATTATCGACTTTACAGCTTAGGAATTTATTGTGGACATACTAGAAGTGATATATTTGTTGAAAAATTATTTTCAAGGTCACTGGACAAAAGGCTAATATCTAAAATGTATATTGTCCGGTAACCTTTCTTAGCCCTTGGGCTAATTTTAAAATTGACGTTTTACGTCATGACGTCATTGACGTTGAACGTAGCGCGTTGAAACTTGGTGTGTTGCTGTATATTAATGTGTCACATAGGTTCTCATAATTACAGCTCAAAACCTTCAAATTTGAGAGCACTGTGGGTGTTTGAATGTTTGCTGAAAAGTCGAAAATTTTGTATGACAGGCCTTACGTTTATGACGTCATAGCGGAAAATCTATCAGGGCGGCAAAGTATCAGATAGTATCCTCTTAAACAAGAATTCAATGAGCTTTCCAGTGGTACAATCCGCTTCTCTGTGTGACGGATAGTTTCCGAGATATAGCCCCATTTTCAAAATTGACGTTTTACGTCATGACGTCATTGACGTTGAACGTAACGCGTTGAAACTTGGTATATGGCTGTATAATAAAATTTCTCATAGGTTCTCATAATTACAGTTCAAAACCTTGAACTTTGAGTGCACTGTAGATGTTTGAATGTTTGCTGAAAAGTCGAAAATTTTGTATGACAGGCCTTACGTTTATGACGTCATAGCGGAAAATCTATCATGGCGGCAAAGTATCGGATAGTACTCTCTTAAACCAGAATTCAACGAGCTTTCCAGTGGTGCAATCCGCTTCTCTGTACGACAAATAGTTTCCGAGATATAGCTCCATTTTTAAAATTGACGTTTTACGTCATGCCGTCATTGACGTTGAACGTAGCGCGTTGAAACTTGGTGTGTTGCTGTATATTAATGTTTCACATAGGTTCTCATAATTACAGCTCAAAACCTTCAAATTTGAGAGCACTGTGGATGTTTGAATGTTTGCTGAAAAGTCGAAAATTTTGTATGACAGGCCTTACGTTTATGACGTCATAGCGGAAAATCTATCAGGGCGGCAAAGTATCGGATAGTACTCTCTTAAACCAGAATTCAACGAGCTTTCCAGTGGTGCAATCCGCTTCTCTGTACGACAAATAGTTTCCGAGATATAGCTCCATTTTTAAAATTGACGTTTTACGTCATGCCGTCATTGACGTTGAACGTAGCGCGTTGAAACTTGGTGTGTTGCTGTATATTAATGTTTCACATAGGTTCTCATAATTACAGCTCAAAACCTTCAAATTTGAGAGCACTGTGGATGTTTGAATGTTTGCTGAAAAGTCGAAAATTTTGTATGACAGGCCTTACGTTTATGACGTCATAGCGGAAAATCTATCAGGGCGGCAAAGTATCGGATAGTACCCTCTTAAACCAGAATTCAACGAGCTTTCCAGTGGTGCAAACCGCTTCTCTGTACGACGAATAGTTTTCGATATATAGCCCCATTTTTGAAAATTGACGTTTTACGTCGTGACGTCATTGACGCTCGATTGATTCGAGTGAAACTTCGCAGTTTGATGGATAATATAAACGTATATCAGTGTGCTAAATTTCAGAAATATGGTTACAAATTTGACTGCTGTGTGAATTTTTGAAAATTCGCCAATGATGAGAGATAGGGATTTTTCGAGTTTTCAAGAATTTTTAGTGACGTCATCAGTGAACCGATTATTTCCAAAAACGTGCGGTCCCGTCCTTGGGCGAATACCTATCCCTCAAAAAAGTTTCGAGATGCTAGCGTGAAAACTGTGGCCGCTAGAGCGCGAACAAACATACAAACAGACAAACATCCGCGAGTGACCAACATACTTGGCGAAAATCGAAGATTTCGCCAAGTAACAAACACACAAACGAGAGCCCATAGGGCACACACTTGCCGGAACCAAAATATATGTGAAATGTTTATGACATAGCATATGCATGTAAACAAACTTACTAAACTTACTTCTCTACTTACTACATTTACTTAGTTACTTACTGCACCAATTTACTACACTCACTACACTTACTCCAGTTACTGCACTTACTAATAAATATTTCTGAAGAAGGTCATGCGCAAGGTAATTTTTAGGTCAATTTAGCTTCAGGCATTTTGAGATGCTATAGATGATAGGTCTTAGGTTCTATACAAATTATTGAGCTAGTCGAGTACAGCATTCTGAGTTTACCTTTGTGTTTCTATCTCAATTTGTTCCTCAGATATAGTGACCTACTGGATTTTCGATTGAATGTCAATATTGACCTTGATTCTTGTTGTTCGCCCTTGAGATTTTGTGAGCCGCAAGAAAACATTTCTGTACTCATAAAACGGTATACTACTAGACTTTTACATGTATTATTCATGCTGTCATAAACATAGATATTTTAAAGTATGCAATCTCACTTCTAAATTGACTGATATTTTGCCACGAAAACCTCAATTATGTCAAAATCAATAGCTCGATTGTGCTAAAAATTAATGGAGATCATTCAGAGGACGGATCAACATCGTTTGCAATTGTCAGATCTACATTAGATAATATAACCTCGCACATCTGATACTCGAAAGGCCTCAATATCAGTCAAAAATCACGTTTGACGTGATTATGACGTCAATTGACGTCCGATTCCAAACATAGTGACGCATCTGGAACATACTCTCAAAGACCTTTCAAACAAGCTACTACTCGATATATTCGAAAAAGGTCGAGGTCAAGGTAATTTTTTAGGTCCACTTTGACTTCAGGCATCAAGGTCAAATTCAAGGTCACTTAAGAAAGGCCTTTCGATATGCTACAATATGATTCTAGTTTGAATTCTCTAGTTCCGAAGTTATGGTCATTTATGTGATTTCGACCTTTTCCTTGACCTTCGGTCAGGAAAAAGGTGCATTGTCTGTGCCTTAAGACATAGATTATACTTGAATAACTTCATCAGAATCGAACGAGAATTGTGGAGACTATGGCTGTTTGGGGGAAATCATTTGAAATAAAAATCTCAAAATTGATTTCAAGAAAATACTGGTGAAGTATCCTCAGATAATGTTACAAAAATAACGTCCGTTTCGCTCTACAACGCACCTTTTCCGAGATATGCAGGAACCTCAAGGATGACTGGGCAAAAACTCTCCCGACCTCTAGGTCAAAGGTCATTCCATGGATTGATCCCAAAATCAATAGGGAGCTCTCCTGTTGGTATATGAACCTCCATACAAAGTTCTGCAGCCATTGCCTGAATAGTTATTGAGTTATCGCGCGGAAACAAACTCCAAAAAAATGACGTCCATTTCATCCTCATGGACCTCACAAACCCGGCTCAAAAACTATACAGCACATCTACATGAAATATCTGAACAATGGTGACAATTTCAAGTTGATCCATCGAGGCGTTCTCGAGTTATCGTGCGGAAACGAAAACGGCGGAAGAAAAAAAAAAAAGAAAGAAGAATTCTGACAAAACCATAGAGGCATTTCTGCCGAAATGCCTTAATTTGTATGGAGCAGTTTCGTAAAACTTTCAAGACAGAAAAAAAGAGGAATCTGCAGTAATTTTCAGTTTTTATTGCTCTTTCAAAAAAAGTACAATCTGAGAACGTTGAATACAATAATACTGATTTCAGCGTATGTTCATTGTGTCCATCTGGGCAAAGTAGATTTTTCTCTTGAAAATATCAGGAAAAATGCACAAACATATCTGTATAACATATACTACAAAACTCCAATTACACTCAAGTCCCTTCGTCCAAATTATTGCATTCCCACAGCATTAAAGATAAAACAGACAATTCTTCTGTAAACAAAACATAACATAATGAATACATTCATTTGACATACATAAGGTGAAACTCCAACAGCATATACTAATACATGTCAAATTACCGTCACTAAATATCTCCAAAACATATTCTATCTCCAACACAACATACACATACCAAAGAAACAATTGTATACTAAATAATAAACGAGGTTTGTCTTGTAGTCACAAGTTCTTAACTTAGTAATAATGAGAACTTATTCGGTTGAAAACATGTATTTTTAATCTGAGCTGACATCTAGTCAGATACCATAATGGTCTTAACAGTAGCACGGCAAGACCTCCACCAGCAGCAGAGTGCACATAAATTGAAGTCGAACTTGAGGTGAAATTTTTAAAAAAATCACTGAATCTGAATAATATACCCATAGCCTTCAATTTACTTTACTATGATTCAAGTAACACAAATGTGAGGATTAGAATTTTTTTTCGAAAAGATATGAATTGAATTACGTTTACAAAAAGTCAAACATTTTTGGTGAAAACAGGGGAGTTGCACTTCTATTATGGTATTAGGACCAATACGGTATATGGTACAAAATTACAAATTCACAAGGAGTGCTGTTACACAAAATAATAAGCAGATCAGCAACATAATACTGGATCGGATCTAGAGGGTTTGATCGGAATAGTGTCCATAAACCTAAAATCACAGTGAAAATATCTTACCATACCAGATGGGTTAGATATTCACAAATGCAAGTAAAAGCAAAACTTTGCGAGACTGCATATTTGGCCAATCGAGTCAACAAACGCAACTAAGATACTCAACAAGTCAACAAACTCGATATAATATCAAGAAAAGAAAATCAGCCCAAGCGCTGAGAAATGTTACTGGACAATATAACACTATGCCTCGGGACAGAATCACTGGAATGATTCAATCGTTCTGTTTGATATCTTCGCAGAGCACTGCACTGGAAGGAGTGCCAATAGTTGATCAAGGTTGGCAGTGGTTGGTAGGTTCAGATGATCAAGAAGCAGTTCTTTCGCAACTTTCATCTCCACATCAATGCCGTTTTCATCAATGAGCAAGCAGACGATGTCAGTTAGCTCTGATTCGATGGCCAGAATCTTTACATCTCTTGCGTGCGCTGGTTGTGTTTCAAGCTGTAGAAATACAACAGTAGGTCAATATATTCTGAACAAAATCAATCTAATGCAACTCTAGAGCATATTCAGGTCAATTATGAAGATGATTCCAAGCAAGATGCATGCACAATTTTGCCATTGGTTAGATTAGCATAGATAGTTTAGCAGATTAAACGAAGATTTTGTCTGTTAAATTTGTGATATTTGGTCTTGTTTTGAGGTACCGGAACCATACTGCAAATTTTTAGGTTTCTTGGTAAATATTACCTGTAGATCATGTGGATTATTGACGGAGATGACTGGGGTGTTGTAATACTTTGAAAATCCAACAGTGGTGTCTTTGATGGTGATGATACTGTCGATACCAAGTTGAGTTTCACTGGCTTCTCGCCACAAGGCGACTCTGATCTTGTCCTGCTGATCCTGAATGATGATGTCTTTGACTTTTGTAGCATTGCCTCCAACAGTGACGGTTCTGACTGATTCTTCCTGAAAGTTTATACAAGAATTTCATAGATTTTACAGTTTCAATGTTTCAAAGTCAGTTTCAATGTTATATTTCAGCCCCAACATGGAATTTCAGACTCGGCATAAAAAATTATTCGATGTTCGAGTGATATACTGTTTTTAAATAAAAATATTTAACTAGACGTAAAGGGCTAGAGGCCTTGGGGCATTTTGATTACACAACACAATTACAGGTGAACTGTTAATTATTGAACATACCAAACACCACCAAATGTTTACCGAAATGACTTGTCCTCTTAAACTGCAGCGTCTCTTAACTGGTGATGCATTGGCTTCAGCTATAGATATCACAGGGTAGACTGGGAGGTCTATCTTGCTAGCTGCCTCTATCTTCACATGATCAGGGACTGAAATCATGGGAGATCTACAAAAGAGATACATTTTCAACACATTAAAATTTGTTGTGTAGTTTCACGCTTGCATGTCTACAAACTATATGATGTTCATTTTGACATACATATATATACAAGCTATAGAATAGTAGGACTGGAAAGCGTAAAAATATGTCTGCCAGACATATTGCTTGTAATTATTTGTAATTATACATATAATTATTATATGTATTGAATGTTGCATGCATTTCCGAGGCAACAGCTCAAATGCTGACAACACGTTCATCCTAATAGCACAGTAAGGTGATTCCGTTTCCGATGATACCCAAATTCTCTGTACAGCTGTATTTTCCTGTTTTCCGCCCTTTATTGTTCCCAAAACAAAATCGTTCTCAAATTCATTTGATAACTTTCTACAATCTAAATAAGCCACTCTGACTTCATTCAGTCTGTCGAATTTTTATTGCAATAAACCCTCTGAAATGTCACACATATTTGTGGGTCAGGTCAGGTCATGCGCAGCCCGCGCAAACTTTGTCATGCGCTACTTTCGCGTTCGCTCATTCGCTGAAAAATATGTGACGTCATGTCCATGCCTTTATTTAGTATCTAGGCTGCCTAACTTCCAACTTCATGGAAAAAAATTCCAGAGAAAAAGATTCCAAAACAAATTAGTTTCATTTTAGCAACGTCCGCCCCATTCTAGGTGACGCATTATTGCCACGTCCACCCAAACGTAGGCGGTGCATCGTCCGCTCTCGAATGGTTAAAAAAGTCATGACAAAACTTGACGAAGGACGCTGGACAACACAGCATTGCTAAAGCTCAGGTGCCATTCGTGATAGCGGAAATAAACACAGTTTTTCACCTCTGACAACTATTTTTATTGTATGCAATAACAAAAATAGTTGTCCTTAGAAATAGCTGCCACTATCAAAATTATTGATAATTTAGTGATAGTGATCAATTTTGCATGAAACCAGCAAATGTATATTTGTGCACAGATTCAATTTCAATGATTTACTTCCAGATTTCAAACAAATGGAATGATCATAGACATCAAACTGGATATTTCAGATTGTGGTAACTCATTAACTTATTATTATTCATTCAATCTTTCCAAAAACAATAGGTTTCGGTATGAGCATTGTCGATTGATGAACATGCCTGTTCAATATTCCACTGTTCACTATTCCACTAGTTCACAAGCCATCTATGTTGAGACGGCTGATTTTGTAACAAAATGTGTCGCCAGTCAGCCATTTAGGTTGCTTTGGCAATCAAGATCGAGAGGTGTTGCGATATTTCCATAGACATGTCTGTATAAAATATTAATAAAATAGGCTGAGATTCGCGACCTGTAGAGCGCTCACAAGAAAGTGTCTGGTGCGGCGGCAGACGCGGGAGCAGTGCTCTCGCAAATCCATAGTATCTGCCGACATTCGTTCAGAGAATACAAGTAAGGGAAGACACATGTATGTTTTTTTTAATGTTTACCTGTATACTGCTGAGCGAGGAGAAATGCGTATGATGTTGTCCACAAATGTGAAATTTCTGATTGTGATTGCTTTGTTGTTTATCAGTTTTGTGTCTTGATCTTTGTCTGTTACTGAACATCTCTTCCATCCCGTTGCATCGGCAACAATGATGAGGAGCTTTGTGATCTCTGATGACTGCAGGGAGTGGGTCTCCCACTCTCCCCTGGCGACTACTAGTACGGTAAGCTTCTTGCCAACGATTGGCACATCATTGAGCCGACTGATGGTAATTGCACTGAAATCAAAGAAGCTTCCTCTTGAAAATACAGGGGATTTACAGATGACGTTCTTTTATGTTTATAATGTGAGCAAACTTTATGATATATTGTCTGTCTAATAGAAAACCTTGCAGGAAAGTTGGATTATATTAATGAACAGCATCCCTGAAAACTTCCAAGTAAATATTTAATACCTGTTGTCAGTCGACGCTTGACTGGTGTTTGCTGTCGCCATTTCTGACTCAAACTGGTACCTCTACCACAAGTGACCACGCTTTCAAGTTGTTAAAGTGACTATGAGTCAGTCTGAATCTGATGAGTGATGACGGTGACCAGCTGCGCTGAGCTGGTGTGGTGACGTCCAGGAGACGTCGATGGGTAGCTTGTTGATTGCGTTGAAAATTGAAGTTCTGCAAAGTACACAGAGTCACAGTCACAGAATGTATATACAGTTGAAGTAGGCAATGTTGTTGTGCTTTAATGTGGGCATCCCATACTGGCAAAGACTCTATCAGTGATACCTAAAATCACTACTTAGTACTCACGAACCTGAAACGTTGCTTCAAGTCACGAGGGGACGCACTGAAACTACTAGAAAGCGTCAAAGATCATCCGGGTACCTGATAGCCGCATAATACGGTACTGTCGCGTATATACGCACCAGCGAGATAAAGTCAGTTACCCATTTCTGTGAATGTTGTGATTTTAAGATACACTTTGTGGGATCCTGGAACTCTCCACCGAGAGCTATCAAAGCTGAGTCCCCTGATAAGTCGTAAAATACAAATACATGTCAAACTTCTGAAATTTCGAGTTAAACCATTGAGATCAATATCTTTCCAAAATGAGATTGAAAAATATGAGTCACGTACCGGCTTAGATTTTGAAATAAATCGGGTACAACTATGCTTCCAGACATTATGCTTACAATTATGTTTCTCCGTATTTTTCTCTGTCTGTTCGTGCAACTATATCGAAGAGGTATCCAGTCAACTGGAAACTCTTGGGAAGAATCGTTTTTTAGATGGCTCGTTTTTCCCAAGTTTTAATTGAATTGGGGAGAAAAATGGTTGGCATGACAATGACAACTATGAAAAAACAACACAATTTCCTATAAGTTTAGTTAAATTTGTATAGCGATTTAAAGGGCCACAAGCTAGCAAAACCCCTTGGTCATCACACTAAACCTATGAATGTTCGTTTGCCAGACATGCGATGACAAAATCCTTGTCAAATTATCGTGAGTAGGCATTTGTCTGTTTCTTGCGATATATTATGTTGGCATATCACCAATCTATCTTAGGAAATCAATCCATTTATCAAGCGATCAGCTTGAAAAATCGAGTAGTCTGTTTTTTTCAGCCCAACAGGCTGTGACGTCACGACGTGAATATAAACACCATAGAAAAACAGCATTGCTCAGCAATTTACGTAATTGTTCGTATGGTGGTATCTGAGCATGGTTCACGTTGTGATGTTACATCCATAAGCAATGGGGATGTGAACAACGCCACGTGCATGCATTCCAATATCGATTTCTACGGCGCGGTTGGGCGAGATTGATTTCTTAGTATGTACGGAAACCGTTTTGCACATTATTCATTTTCCCAAATGTGGCCTTTTAAGAATTGATTCATATCGACTTTCTGCTAATTGAGAGGCCCCTCTTAGTTTAGCACGGTTGTAACTTCTGATGTTGGCAATGGAAAAATCGATCAAGGTCAAAATTTACAGAAATTGGAACAAAATGGTGGTTGCCACGGGAAAATAAAGATATAAATCGCATAAATTGACCATAACTTAGGTTCAATGTACTAAATTGCTATGGACACTTCTGGCGTTATTCACGAAATAGCACGGTATATATACGCGTCGTGAGTCTCGTGACCAGCTTTAACGACCCCAACGACGGTCAAACGGTTGCCATGGCAACGGTTGACTTGAAAATGACATATTTGGCCATAAATGCCAGACAGACATTCTTCAGACAAAGATCTTTATCGTCAAATTTTTTGCCAACTTTGAAAAATGACCATTTTAATAATAATGAAAAATAACCATATTAAAGTATTGTAGTATTCATGTATGATTTTATTGACAATAATATACCAAATCCACTACGAAACTTCTATAAATTCCATGGTGAAATGGATGGTCATGATACCGGCACAACACTGGTCCGAGAATGGTGATGTCAAGGGAGCAAATTCTAAGCTCATGTTTAAAAACAAACTGAAATAGAGTATATTTTTAACATATTAACACCAATTCCACATAAAAGATACTCCTCATAGATCTTATCTTCACTATTTCAGCGTACATTTTACCCATATATCTCAGTCTCGCACATATGACAAGACATGTTGACGGTACAACAGATTCAGGTGATTCAAGCCGCAAGGCTACAACTTATGTCTTTGGGATCACCTTGGATGTGCATTTTACTTTGTAATACGAGTCAACAATGGCAGAAATTTATGTGATTTTTTTTATAACCACACTATATACATAATCTTTACGCCATTTACACAATCTCATGGATCCATGCATCTATGCACATTCATAAACATACACAATATGAAATCAATGAATAAAAGCATGGTAAACAATGAAACAGTCATGGACAAGTCAATGAACAAAGATATGGTAAATGATGAAACGGTCACAGTCACGATCACTCCACATGTGTGGACACGACAGGGGCGTAAAGAGCTTCACATGTCTATATTTGGGTAAGGATGAGGATAATAGCTTCACATTGTGTTTAATAGGATTCAGAAATCTGCTCACCTTATCCAATATCTACTTGGCAATCAGTGCCAATCGACCATGGAGACAATAGTTAGATTGCAAACTACTTGATTACTACCCAGGGGGAAGGAGGGGGGGGGGGGGTTAGAACCGGATGAATAGGTTGAGACCAGAAAATCCCGGTCGAGGTTTATTTCGAAAATATAGCGTTCTTACTTACGTGTCATATTGACGCGCATAGAGGCGCATGCATCTATGAGTGAGCATGCGCCTATATCCGGATAGAGGCGCATGCGCTAGTATGTGAAACAATTGACATTTTCGCCACCCAAAACCATTATCCAATCAGAGGCGCACGCGCCTATATATCGGGGTAGTCTAAACCACACAACGTGTATTTTGTTCACTTACTTGAAAGAAAATTAAAGTACATTTCATATATGAAACTCGGATTTGTCTGTTGCTACACTGCACAGCGCCGTAGGGATAGAGGGAAGGGTACATGTCTACCGTAGAATGTCCCAAGTAGGCACGTTACACATTATGAAAAAGCGCTGTGGGCCTATAAGTGTGCGTAAAAAGGATAGCAACATGGTAAAACAATTGTACTACATCAGCAAAAGTAGGCCTACAACGTACCATCACCCACCTCAACACAAGCCAGAAACCCGCCACAAATCCAGTCACATGTTCCATCAGTATACTGCAGGGTCGACCTTTCCATCCACCTTAAGGACACCCAACACAACAATGATAGATCCTATGCAACACCAACCCCCTGATCCATCTCAATAAAATCACATTTAATTGTCCTCCGTTGTTTTAATGGGCAATGCACGTGGTGATCTCGTGATACATTTTGACCAAGGGTTTTTATGAGATAGGTCCTATGTATACCCGTGTCAGGAAAATTATTAACTAATAATATCTATATGCAAACAATAAGTTTAAACCAATAAGTGAAATTTAGAGTGCACCTGTACGTGAGTATTAGGATATGCCTCTATGACGTGAATATTGGGACACGCCTGAATGTGAATATTGGGGTGCGCCTAGATATCCGGATAACGGCGCATGCGCCTCTATGTGAATAAAAATATTTTTTCAAACCTTCCTCAAAATGCGCTTATAGGCGCATGCGCCTCTGTGCGCGTCAATACGGTATAGCCTCGCGGACGGTACGGGACAGCTTTTAGTGTGACCCATCGCACCACCCAGTGACCTAGATAAAAAAAATATTTTTATCTGGGTCACTGGCACTGGTCACACTAAAAACCGTCCGCGACCGTCTGGAGACAAAAAACACCGTCCGGGACCCGAAAATACCGTCCGGAAGGAGTGGAAAATACCGTCCGGGAGTAGGAAAAAACCGTCCGAGGGATGGGGGGGGGGGGGGTATCAAAAGCAATGCTACGCATAAAGTTGGATTTTCAACAAGTTTGTCATCGATTTTTTTTATCTACAATCTTCTGTACTTATATGCCCTGAAATTTTCAGTCTCACACACTTTTTTATTGTCTCTGGGACGGGATCAAACAACATATAATCAATTATTAATATAGAAAAAAAATATCTGGCTTTTCAAAAGACGGCATGAGAAATAATTTACAATTAATCAATTTTTTTATCAAGAAAAGAAATACATGTAAGTGAAAATCAAGAGCTGAACCGTTCGAGACAAGACAATTCTGGCTGTTTTATGGGGAGACTATTAATATATGAGAAATGATAGTTGTCATGGATAGACTATTAATATTCGAGAAAAGGACACGTATTACCGGTATCTGTACAGTGCTTATTCATCTAATTCAACATGTGCGTGCATGGGTTTACCTCTGGTCAGCCTATTATTGAACGCACATTTTCTTTCAGTAAATTACGGTTTTTTTCTCGATACTCCAGTTTGGCGACAGTCTGAAGATTGTTCATGGATCCGCCAAGAATTGTTTGTCCAGTCGATGGGGTGACATTGTTTTGAGAAGGCAGCCAGACGTGCTCTTTAATTTTGGGTATCGTAGTAGTAACTCTAAAATGTTGGTATCGTGAAACTATCATGAATATATCATAAAGTTCCGTTCATTTCAATTCGAAATCATGGTCGTCAAATGTTGAACAAACGGTCTTTTCCGAAAATAGTCTTTTTAAAACCTCGATCGATCATGTAGGCTACAACTGCAGCTTTTACACCAACATTACTTCTTAGATTGCAACCAAAATACATGACGAACTTGTTGAAAAAACCTGACTTCATGTGTACCATTGTTTTTGATACCGCACGGTCTGACCCCGGACGGTTCTTCCTACTCCCGGACGGTATTATCCACGCCTCCCGGACGGTATTTTCGGGTCCCGGACGGTGTTCTTTGCCCCCGGACGGTACCGGACGGTTTTTAGTGTGATCCCACTGGCACCACCTAGCGCATGACCTGGCAGCTCCATGATGGATTTGATCTAGTTTCCGGTGAGAAATGTTTTGCTTTCGATCCATTGATTTTCGTGTAGAAATAAGTTTTAACTGTTGAAATTGTCATATCAATATGTTGTTTAGGTGCGCAAGGGCCTATAGATCGGAGTTCTGTATTTGAACTTCGCGTCAACATTGTTTTGAAGTAGATCTAGTCTAGAAATGCGATCGATTTTGATCGAGCTGACACACCCCCCCCCCCCCCCCCCCCCCCCTCTCCTTGACCTAGAGTCCTAGTCTCCAATGACTCCAGGCAAACTCGATAAGGCCTAACGGCGAAGAGCCAACCGCTCAAAAGACAAAAACATACTCGCATGGCATGAGACTGGCGTGTCTTGAGGCGTGGTTTTGTGCATGTGTGGTTATAGCGATGGCCGCGGAAAAATCTGTCGATAACGTGTGTAAAATCTCTTGATATGAATGGACTAGCGATTGGTCTGGGTACATTTTACCAAAAATAGTTTGAAAACCCCACAGGCCACACATAATATATTTCAGCAGTTGCTTGCTGTTTATTTTCTAATGATGACACACAATATCTTTCAGGATAAATTTGTTCTGTGAAACCAATTTTTTAAACGACTAGAACTATGCTGTAAGGTGTGTGTGTGCTATGCCTACAGTGACTTGACAAACATTACAGTCTCACTGTCTCAGCGATCATTTACAGTGATGTATGTTCTCGTGAATGTGGGATAAAACCTCTAGGGCTGGACAGACGATTTAAAGACCGCGAATGCGATCACTCAGCTCCGCCAACAGTTGAAGAACTGTCGTTATGAGATATGGCGTACAAGGTCTATAAGGTCTATGTCGTCTGTGTCAGCTCACCCCAGCTGAGCGATTTTCTTGCATAAGTATGTTTGATCTTTATAATTGTATCCCTTGGACAAAGTTTGGCGGATACTATGGATTTGCGTCTGTCACGCCAGTGATGCCACTGCCACATCTGAGTCCGCCGTAGTAATTTTTTTTTGTACAGGTTGGAAATCTGATTCAATTCTGATAATAATTTATCATTGTTTATGTGGACGTGTGAGTCTTATGGTCAGATCATGATTGATTGATTTTAGTTGCCACAGCGACCAAAATAGTGGGTTGGCAACACATTTTGTAACAAAATTAGCTGTTTTGACACCCATGGCTTCTGAACGTTCAAGGAGTCTTGTTGAGTTAATTTTAACAATGTGGAATATCCACTTTAAGGTCTATAATCATTCCATTTGATTGATATTTGGAAACAAATCACACTGAACATGTGTACAATTATACAGCTGATGGTTTCATGCAAATGGATTATTATTACTGAATAAGTAAAATAAATGAATTTGACTATATGAATATTAGTTTTACTAGTTAAGTTTATTACTGACCGCAATAAAAATACTGAAGCAAACAAACATTCATTATTATTCTCAACAAAGTGAAAGGTTGTGTCTAGTAATGGTTTTATGATTGCAGTAACATTGCTATTCCTGAAATATAACATTAAAGTGGAATGATAGGTTTCTGAAATTTGTTATAAATCAATTGGCTGGCATATATTAGATGATATAGCACCATAACAACCCCCAAAATGCGCCGCACTAGCCTGTAGACGAGTCTTTAACATACCGAAAAAACGCACGATGTGAACGAATTGTTTACATCTGCGCTAACATAAACAAAGACATGAACATCTCTATATTATTGCTATATGCAGCTAAAAAGAATCAAACTGAATGAATGGTTTCGTCACTATAATATACCATACATATACAAGTTTCAAGTGCCCAGGCTGTGTATTTTTCTGTATTTTCAGCAATTTTTGTTACTTTTGCATCACTGCATGAGAACTGTTCCGTGCGAAACTAATATCGCTAGTTAAGTCTATTATTGAACACAATCAAAATATCTGAGGTGAAGATCATTTCTTATTTGGATCAATGAGGAAAAGGTTGTGTCCAATAGTGATTCCATGGGTTTACTACCATAGTACCATGGATATTAATGACTAAAGTACTAGGAACATGAAAATATGATGTAAACTCCGATTAAAGCACCATGTGAGCTGATCAGATCGGTTTTTACAGCATGTGAATATCTCGATTCCTTCAAAAGTTACAGTGCTTCAAAGTTCAAATTGCCCGAATTACAATTAGAAAAATCATATAGCTCATTAATAAGCAAATTAGTATGCATGACGTCACAAGGGGAACATTTTTTAATTAGATGGTTTTAATGGCATATTAAAGTCTTAAGAAATTGTGATTATTCCACAAAGGTTATTCCACATGCTCTAATGGATTTCACAAGCGGATAGTTGCCAAGGTCACCAGTATTCCACAGTCATATCGATAAGCAAACAAAACCAAAGGTGAAAATGGATTGAGTCCACATGCATAATTAATATGCAATCATCACATTCTGTCAAAACCCCTACTTCTGGCAGTTAGGACCCATAGTAACCAGTAGGGCTAATACGAGTAGAGATTTTCGTAACCGAGTACTCGGCAATGTGTAACCGGTTACTAACCGGTTACTTGTTATATTGCAATACCACTTGAGACTCAAGTTTGGGAAGATTTCAATGTAGTAGTCGTATACATAAACATGCTTATCGTAAGTCTGAAATCACCTACTATAGTCGGGACATCGAAAATTCGAAATAAGCACACGTCTGATCGTCTGGCAGCAAACGCAGCAGATAATTACATTAAATGTTGCACGCAGTCTCGTAATCAATTGAAAACATAACCACGAAAGTTGAAGAAACAATGGAACTCGCACAAGCTGAACCGATGTAGAGGCATAAATTACAATGACAACATTACACGCCCGAAAAAGGGAACAAAAAGATCAGAATCACTGGAGAATGTACAGTTTTTTTATCACTTCTTGAAATTCACGAGTAACCGGTTAGCCAATTCCTAACCGGTTAGAAGTCTTTTTGTAACCGTCAACGAGTACTCGCCTACTCGTATAAGCCCTAGTAACCAGTGGTTGCTACGGACTCCAGCAGGTTAATAGTAACCATGGCAACAGTAACACTTTGAACAACACTGATTATTGACCATGCTTAACAATGTTTGAAGTTTAGGTTTGCAATAATTCTGACCAGATCAATTATATTAAGACTCAAACTTGCCTAATTAAAAATTGCCTAATTCTACGTCACGAATACCTCATTTGCATACTAATTAGCTTCTCGTAAAATCCAGAAGTGTTCATTCCAGCATATGTCACAACCTGCCGAAATGTGACATTCAAATGGCCATAACTTTTTAACGAATAGAGATATTGGCATGTAGTAAACTGCATTTTACTCAGCAAAACCAGGTCTCTCATTTGAGTTCACATCATATTATCATGTTCCTAGTACTTTAAGTTAACATCAATTTTTTGAGCACAAAGAATATAGTTAAGGCAATTAACAGTATTGTTTTACATTATTGTTGTGTGACTTTTCTGAAACTCTTTTTCAGACTGTGCTTGTCTGTATTTATGCCGTCTCTTTGTTTTGTTGGCCTGGAGCTGCTCACTGTGTCGTGAAGGTAACAAAACTGCTATAATTTAAATTTAATGGTTCATGTAATGTGTATTTTTACATCACAACAATATAATCTGTCTAAAAACCTTATTATTGTGTCAATGAATTTGTTTTCTGTTCATTCTGTTGCTATGGAGACAATGACTAAATTTGGTTCTCCCACAAATGTTTATGTTTTGATGAAACACACTGTATAAATCATGGTATCAATTACAATTACAATATGAATGAATGAAGCACATTTATACTTCCTCGCCCCATCCCACACCCCTGTTTGCCTCAGCACCACGTCTGGACCCTTTGTGCCTCAGCGCTGCGTCTGGACCGTTTGTGCGTCGGCGCCTCGCCTGAACCCTTGGTGCCTCAGCGCTGTGACTAGACCCTTAGTGCCTCAGCGCCGCGTCTGGACCTTTCAGCCTCAGCACCGTCTCTGGACCCTTTGTGCCTCAGCACCGTGTCTGGACCCTTAGTGCCTCAGCGCTGTGACTAGACCCTTAGTGCCTAAGCGCCGCGTCTGGACCTTTCAGCCTTAGCACCGTCTCTGGACCCTTAGTGTCTCAGCCCTGTGACTAGACCCTTAGTGCCTCAGCGCCGCGTCTGGACCTTTCAGCCTTAGCACCGTCTTTGGATCCTTAGTGTCTCAGCGCCGTGTCTGGACCCTTCGTGCCTCAGCACCGTGTGTGGACCCTTTGTGCATCTGCGCCGTGTGTGGACCCTTTGTGCTTCTGCACGACGTTTGTACCCTTAGTGCCTCAGCACCGTGTATGGACCCTTAGTGCCTCAGCACCGCGTCTGGACCCTTTGTGCCTCAACCCGCATCTGGACCCTTCGTGCCTCAGCACCGTGTCTGGACCCTTCGTGACTCACCGTGTTCAGACTCTGTGCCTCAGCCGTGTTTGGACAGTTCGTGCCTAGTTACCGTTTCGCTGTAGGTGTTTTATGTAGGAATCCCTTAAGAGTGTGATACAAGTGTATAAAACAATTGAGTTGTATAATCAAGTTTGTATTTTGTCAAAATATTGATGTTGTTGTTGTGGTGCATCTATTTAGTGGCAAGAACAAAACTACAAAGTCAAATTCTCACAAAACTAATACTGCAGATATCATATACATGTAGTTGATCAGACATACTATACATGAAACTAAAAATATTAATGCTCGCAAACTTGTCTGAGGTACAAAACGGCAAAATTAAATTCTGCAAAAATAATTACAGTAATTGTATAATGAACACTTTACCAGTGACTTGGATCGATACAATGATGCTTTTGTTGTCTTGCAGGTGGTTTCCAGTTGACTAAGCCCTGTCCAGCTCTAGCTACAGTAGACTACAGTACAGTCCTGGGATCTGCTTTCTGCATTTAGGCCACAACAGTTACCGTTTTGCTGTAGGTGTTGTAATTGTGCTATAGCTCATAATGGGGATTTATCAGTGGCACAAAATTTATTTTGAATCAGAATGTAGGATACTATGGCTGATGCTATGGATTTGCGTCATTGCGCCTTGTTCGATGCCGTTGCTGTAAAGATTTATTGTCAATGCTGTACAGGTTGCAAATCTGAATCTATTCTTATAATACTTTATACGGACATGTCTTATGGCAAAATCACCAAACGTATCAATTTTGGTTGCCATAGCAACCAAAATGGTTGATTGGTGACACGTTTTTTGACAAAACCCTCTAAGCGTAATTGTACATGAATCAGTGCCATGTTGAACAGGCATGTTGAGCAATACTCAAAGAGAAACCTATTGTTTCGCAATAAGTATTAATGAATAATACTTTAATAAATAAACTTAAAAAATTAACTCTTTACAACAATGTGAAATATACAGTTTGAGGTCTGTGTTCATTCCATTTGTCTGGTATCTAAAACAAATCATGTGTGTACAAGTATACAGCTGTTGGTTTTGTGCAAAAGAGATTATATTACTGAATAAGTTAACATGAATATTACTAGTTAAGTCTTTTATTGCCCAGAATAAAAAATAGGTTGAGAAACATTTATTATTGAATTAAACAAGGCAAAGCTTTTGTCTGGTAGAGATTGTATAGCTGTAATGTTGATGATAATTAGTTGATATTGCTAGCATATTACAACAATGATAACATATTCACTATCAGCAATTGTAGATATCAAAATCACCCATAATGTTGGGGATTAACAAGGTTTCATATTTGAATCTTTTGACATGCTTTTCTGGAAAGTATTTGGTGAGAAATAATAAGTTGATGAATATTTCAGTTGTTAAGAAAGTTACCGCACAGAAGTTTTATCATTGACATTGATGAAACATACTGGCTCGGCAGTAATGATATTTTGTCTGAATTAAAATATTTTGGGTAACAGGGATGATAGGGCATTAGGCGGATACACCCAAGCGGTCGTGGACCACCAAATCATCTAGTTACATATACTTCAATGTTGGTGATAGTACACTAGTATTCACATCTCTGGGAAACATTTAGTATTTTGATTGTAGTTTTATTCAGAAGTTCTAAGAAGTGTACCATTAATATCTGGTAACTGAATGCAACTTTATCTTGACGTTAATACCTTTTGGTATTTAGATGGCAATTGTGTAAAAGTGATGATTTATTCTTGAGCTTAGGCCATTGAAAAATAAATGATTTTGCGTAAACATTTGTCTGCAATGGTTCAATAATCCCACAATGTTGAACCTGTCTTTAATTTCTTCATTTCAAATGACTTTATTTTTACAATATTTCTTCTACTATCTTCCTTTCTTTGTTTCAGGTTGTGTATGAAAAGTCCCAAGTGGCATAAACTAAAGTCCCAAGTGGCATAGCAAAAGTCCCAAGTGGCATAAACTAAAGTCCCAAGTGGCATAGGAAAAGTCCCAAGTGGCATAGTAAAAGTCCCAAGTGGCATATGAAAAAGTCCCAAAGTGGCATATGTGAAAGAGTGAATAAGTGTTATTTGTGAAAAAGTGGCATAGTGAAAAGTGGCACTGAATCGTACTGCAAACATTGTTTTGGAATTTCATTTTGCAAGAGGATTAAGAGTTTGCAGAATTACATTTCATATTTTAATGTGAAACACTCGGGGGGGGAAAAATCAGGGACTTGGCTTTAGTGTTTCTTGACAGAAGCTCAGACACTGATTTGCAAAATTGAACTTGGCACTGAATTTGTTTTCCAAATCTGCACTTGTGAAGTTTGGGTATAAACCCAGAATTACAGTTTGGCTCGAGCTGTGGCTGCTGTTGGAAGATTTCCTGCTATCGATTGAATACACGACAACCACCATTCTTATAGAATCAGTTTATTGTTTTAGATCGGTGATCTTAGTTATCCATTCTGTATTATTAGGGAATATATTATTTGTGAGTAATTACCTCGTTGGGAAACAATTTTATTAAAAAGTTGAGTACCAGTTGTATTCTCGGTATTTATTGTTATCGGATATTATTAGCTGTTGATTTCAAAATAAAATTCTGTATTCAGCTTTGTCAATAAATATTGTTTCGACATAAAATACCTACCTTTACATCCTCACTATATTCACCGTGTTTGGTATCAAATTATTCGTATATTCAGTATTACTATTTTGTGCAGTAAAGTTCTATTATCCAACTAGTGGTTGTTAATCTGTGATTTTGTGAACTGATATTTGCAAATAAAACACTCCGGCTGACTATAGTTGTTTTTTTTTGCACTGTACCTAACGTTGATCAGTTTTATTGGAACTGAGAAACCCTATACCATAACGCAATATCATAACGTTCCTATTGTATAGTATCTTGGAAAATAACCGTCCATTCACCTTGTGAGTGACTTCGTGAATTTTATAATTGTGCATAAATATCATATTTGAAGTAACGCCGTAGAACACACCTGTTTTGGTGAAATATTTTGAATTATATTCCAAAGAGTACAAGTGCACCAGAAAATTACTACAAAACCATAAGGACCAGTAAAAAAATACAAGGAATATACTGAATTGAACCTTAGTGCACCGTGAATTTCTGAGTTTGCATTGTCAATTTTGTATATTCAACTGGCTATAATATCAATAGCCGCGTTGAATATTACCAATCGAGAAGTATCGGCTGAGAAATTTATTGTGACACCTTTTTTGTCAAAAAGAATATTACAACACACACTGATCTACATTATTAACTGAGCAAAATGCCTAAACGCAAGAGTGATGCACAGCGGAGGAAAGAAATGAAGGAGAAAATGAGAAAGAAGCGAGAACAAGAAACAACAGAACACCGTGAAAACAGACTTGAAAAAGAACGGAAAAGTAGATCAGAAAAACGGAGTAATGAAACACGGAAACAAAAGCGGCAGAGACTTGATGACCAAATTGTTATCCAGAGAGACTCACGAGAGAATGAAACACCAAAACAAAAGCAACAGAGACTTGACAAACAAACTAATATCCAGAGAGACTCACGAGAGAATGAAACACCAAAACAAAAGCGACAGAGACTTGACAAACAAACTGATATCCAGAGAGAGTTACGAGAGAATGAAACACCAAAACAAAAGCAACAGAGACTTGACAAGAAAATTGAAATCCAGAAAAAGTCACATGAGACTGAAACACTGAAACAAAAACAACAAAGACTTGACAAACAAACTAATATCCAGAGAGAGTTACGACAGAATGAAACACCGAAACAAAAGCGGCAGAGACTTGACAAACAAACTAATATCCAGAGAGAGTTACGAGAGAATGAAACACCAAAACAAAAGCAACAGAGACTTGAAAAGAAAATTGAAATCCAGAAAAAGTCACACGACAATGAAACACCAGAAAAGAAGCGGCAAAGACTTGACATGAAAAAGAGCATTCAAAAAGTAACCCGAGACAAACAAAACAGTGAAGAGAAAGCTGTAGTTTCAAATTTTCTCACAAAGGTCAAAGATTCTGCTAACTATATTTGCTGTTCATGCCATCGATTACTGTTCAGGATGACTGTCACTCGTCTAAATGAACAAAAGTACCAGAAAGCTAACAAATCGCTTTTGAATGAAGTCCTGGCATTTCGTCTCAAGTCTTTTGATGGCAATGAATGGATTTGCAGAACATGTGATTTGACGCTGAAGAGGGGAAAACTACCAGCACAAGCAAAGGCCAACAATTTATCATTGGTGGAACAACCACGTGAATTACAAGACCTCAACACACTTGAAATAAGACTTCTGTGTCAGAGAATACCATTTATGAAGATGGTTGCCCTACCTAGAGGAAAACAACATGGAATTCATGGCCCAGCTGTCAATGTACCTGCGAAACTTGATGCAGTGTGTCAGCTCTTGCCAAGGCTGCCATCAGAGTCACAAATCTTACCCATGAAGCTCAAAAGACAATTGAAGCATTCTAGTCATTACATACATGAACATGTACGACCTGATGTGTTGATGAATGCACTGAGATGGTTAAAACAAAACAACCCTCATTATAGCATGATACAAATAAATGACAGTTGGGCTGAGGACAGTGCAAAAGATGATCTTGATCTTTGGCAAGCAATGAGTTTGGACACTGAAGCAGTCTGTGGAAAGGATGAGAAGATAACAGTTGAAAAAGATCAAAATGATGGACATATCAAAGTACCTAATGCGAATGATGAAGAACCGGTTCCAGAAATATCAGCCCTCAACAGTTATGAAGTTGTATCTATGTCTGACATAAGAAAATCGAGTCGGAATGACTATGAGAAACTAGCCGTGCTCGCAAGGCAAAGTAACATGAACATTATCGATGTGCCAGGAGATGGAAATTGCATGTTTTATGCGATTTGGTATCATCTTGAACGGCTAGGTATAACTGATACGAATCCAACTCTCTTGCGAACACAGGTTTCTGATTTCATGCAACATAATCGAGACGATTATATCGATTTCATAGGGGCAAGAATTGTGAGTCAAGATATGTCGAACGCTGACACTGAACAACCCACTGCAGAGGACATGGTGATCAATGAGATAGCAGATCGAGATTCACAAAGAGAAGTCCAATGGGTCAGGTATCTTAATGAACTAGAAAACGGAAACCTTTGGGGGGACAATATCACACTACAAGCTATCGCTGACATGTACGTTTTGACAGTGAATATCCATGCAACTACATCTGACACAATAATAGTTGTCAGACCAAAGACTGGAAACAATGACATGCCTGTGATTGATCTTGGGTTAATTGCACAGTCTCATTATGTGATTTTCGACCCATGTGTTTCATCTGATATCAGTACAAAATCAAATGTCAATTTAACCGAAACATGTGCCTCAAATGTAGACAGTGATGAAGATACTGATGAACTAGCAAGTGAAGACGAACATGCTTTTCAAGAAGCTTCAAAAGTGCGTGGTCTCCCTTATGAAACAAGCATGGTACATGAAGATCCTGAGCTGCTCAACAAACTGATCAGTGTAGCACCAGCAGAAGGCCAGAAACCAATGCCACTTCTCAGTGACCCTAACTTTGAAGAACTCTCGAATCCAGATAAATACCCAGATGGCTCCAATGCAATGACAGCCGAACGCCCCTGTCAATTAACCCCACGAAGATACTTTAATCAAAGAATATTAGATGTTGATGGTCGGTTCGGGGCAATTGAGTATATTCTGAGTGCACAATATGCCACAGAATGCAAGCAAGTCACAAGTGACATCAACCATTATATTTTTAGAAGAGCCAGTGGAAAGCATTATCAAGGAAAACACCTAACTGTTGGAATGGTCAAAAGTGTTGAACAAATGAAAGGTTTTGTGAAAGCAGATCATGCATACAAAATGTTGAAAAATGTACGAGGAACACCAGCTTACTTCCAGACTGTTTTTTATGACGTGTTAGCAATGGTTCGTCAGCTTGGAATACCCACATGGTTTTTCACAGTATCTGCTGCTGACATGCAATGGCCAGACGTTATTCAAACGATAGCCAGACAGTTTGGAACACATTTGAGTGACCAAGATGTGAAAGAGTTGTCTTTTGTACAAAGAGCACAATGGCTCAGACGGAACCCAGTTACTGCTGCAAGACAGTTTCAGTATAGATTGGAACTTTTGTTCAAAGATGTTCTCAAGTCTAATGCTCGGCCCCTAGGAGAAATTGTTGACTATGTTATTCGTATCGAATTTCAAGCTCGTGGTTCTCCACATGCACATACCTTATTGTGGGTAAAAAATGCACCGAAGATAGATACTGATTCTGATGAAGAAATTGTGTCTTTCATTGACAAGCATATTACCTGTGAAATTCCTGACGATGACACTGTTCTTGGGGGGCTTGTGAAGAACTTACAGACACACACACATTCATCTTACTGTAAGAAAAAGGGACATTGTAGATTCAACTACCCACGACCACCATGTCCACAAACAATCATTGCAAGAGAACCAGATGACCCAGAAACTGCAAAGTGCAAGAAAGAGCAAGCCGCAAATATTCTGAGGAAAGTAAAGGAGGTCATGTGTGATGAGACTACGCCAAAAGACAGTAATCTGGCTGACATCCTACAAAAAGCTGAGTTATCTGCAGAAGAGTACATAGGGGCATTGCGTGTGTCACAGAGAGGTGCAAATCTGATTTTGAAGAGGTCTCCGGAGGAAACTTGTGTTAACGCTTACAACTCCACTGTACTGAAATCTTGGCAGGCAAACATTGATGTACAATACATCTTTGATGCATATGCTTGTGTTATGTATGTAGCGGCATATATGACAAAAAGTGAAAAAGGTATAGGGGAACTCCTCAAACAAGTATGTAAAGAGCATAAAGATCAGGAAATCAAGACTACATTACGACGTGTGGGTTCCACTTTCCTGAACAAACGTGAACTCAGTGCACAGGAAGCAGTGTATCGAATATTATCGATGCCAATGAAAAAATTCAGCAGAGAAGTTTTGTTTGTGAATACTGATCAGAAATGTGAAAGGGCAGCAGTTTTGAAGCCACAAAAAGAACTAGACGAACTGGAGGACTCTGATGAGAACATATTCCAAAGCAATATCATCGAAAGATATTCACTGAGACCAGACTGCGTTGAAAACATGTGCCTTGCAGATTTTGCATGTAATTACAAAGTGAGTTATGTCAATCCAGACGATGCCACAGATGACAGTGTTCCTGTCGTATTAGAAATTGACGATCAAATGGACGATCGAGAACGACTCCCGAAACATATCCGCTTAAAAAACTCTGCTGGTGTCATGCTGAAGCGAAAACGAGAAGCAGTAATCAGGTTTCACAAGTTCAGTCTCGAAAAAAAACCGAGCGACTTCTATCGGGCGAAGTTGATGCTATATCTCCCATGGAGAAACGAAGACATTGATCTGTTGGCCAATTATCCTGATTATGCATCACACTATTTTGCAGTGGAAGAGTCTATCCGTGGAAATGAAGGGAAATTCACAGAAAATTTGGAACTGATAGAACAGGCTGTGGAGAACAATGAACGATATGGACCCCCAGAACATGTATGGGCAGATATCGCACCAGGTGCTGAGCATGAAAATTTGCAAGACGTGAATGAAGGTATTGATGTAGAGAGAGACATAGACCAGGAAGATCTTGATGACAATGCCGCTATGATAGAACAAGCAACAGTCCAACAAACCTCAGAAATTGTTGCCAGATATCACGCAGAGTCGGAAAGAGAGACCCTTGAAGATGGTGAATATCGCCGAATGGTTCGTGGACTAAATAATAAACAAGCAGAAATTGTGTTTTTCAACAGAAAATGGTGCAAGGAAACAGTGATTGCTCTGAGAGAAAACAGGCCTGTTAAACCATATCACATATTCCTAAGTGGACCCGGCGGTGTTGGAAAATCACATGTTATCAAACTTATCCAGTCAGATACCAGGAAACTGTTGCGGATGTTAAATACCATAAAGCCGTCTGATATCACTGTACTGCTACTTGGGCCTACTGGTGTTGCTGCTTTCCAGATTGGAGGAATGACTATCCATTCTGCACTATTGCTCCAAACCAAAATATACGGATGTGATCAGCTTTCATTTGAGAAACTGAATAGTTTGCGATCAGTATTCGAGAATCTTCAGTTGATTATCATTGATGAGATATCTATGGTAGGATCCGACATGTTACTGAACATCCACAAAAGACTTGAGAAAATCAAAGGTGAGACAGGAGAATCAGTGTTTGGAAATGTATCAGTCCTGGCAGTTGGAGACATGTATCAACTTCCACCTGTGAAACAAGCTAATATTTTTCAACCTGTGCGGGATCCAGTTGAGCGGCTCAGTGGCAACTTATGGAAAGATAATTTCAGTCTCCACGAATTGGATGAGGTGATGCGACAAAAAGATGACAGTACTTTTGCTGAAATGCTTTGTCGAGTTAGAGTAGGAAAGCACACTGCAGACGATATAGCGATGTTGAAATCACGTTCAATAACTGAGGAGGACCCAATATACCCACATGATGCATTACACGTCTTTGCATACAACAGAGATGTTGATGACCTGAACATAAAAAAACTCAAGGAATTGGAGCCTAATGAAGGAATGCTTTCTTATATTTATGCATCAGATGACAAGACTGACAGTACTGGTCAACTTGATGTAGAAAAAGTGCATACATCAACGAAACGTTCAGAAACAGCAGGGTTGCACACAGTTCTGATTTTGGCAAAAGGTGCAAGGGTCATGTTGACATACAATGTGGACACAGCTGACGGTCTTGTGAATGGTGTACTCGGAACAGTGGAACGAATTGTAAAACATGCCAGTGGAAAAGTGCAGCTGGTTCTAGTCAATTTTGATAATGACACTGTTGGACGGAATGCCATTAGTTTGAGTCAATGGAAACAAGAATACCCAAACGCAGTCCCAATAAAGAGACACGAAGGAAGGTACGAGAAAGGCAATAAGAAAGGTGCTCAAATTGCTAGAAGACAGTTTCCACTCACATTGGCATGGGCAGTGACTATCCATAAATGTCAAGGTCTCACAGTCGATCAAATAGTTGTCAATATGAAAGGAGCGAAGCGTTTTGGGAAAGGACAAGCATATGTGGCATTCAGTCGCGTGAAGACCCTGCAAGGTTTATTCATAGTAAATTTTGAAGCTGGAGGGATAAAAGCCAATGACAAAATGGAAATTGAGATGGAAGAAATGCGCCAAAACAAGATAACCGAAGACAAGTTGGAATTGACGAGTGTCGAAAGACCTGATTGGAAAACTGTGGGCCATTTGAATGTGCGATATTTCTTGAAAAAACTCCCTGATTTACTCAGTGACAGAGTCAGTAATATACTACAACTTGTCGATGTCATGTGTTTCACGGAAACATATTTGACTAATGAGCACAATGTCAATGTTTTCTGTGAGAAGTATGGTTACAAGGCGTTTAGACAAGACGTTCCATCTACTGATGCACACGACGGTCTCCATGGCATCATGGTTTGTGCAAAAAATGAAATGCAAGGTAGAGATATCACGCCTCCGAATACTGAGGGCATAGAATGCAAAGCAGTAGTGTTTGAAACAATTCATCTGACTATTGTTCTTGTGTACAGAAAACCTTCATTTCAATTGGCAAGGTTCATAAACAAGTTTAGAATTGTATTGATGAAGCTGCCTCTCAAAACACCAGTAGTTGTGCTAGGCGACTTCAATGATGATCTGAGTGACAGGAGAGAAAGCAAACTAACAGATCTGATGACGGAATTAGGATTCAACCAACTTGTAACAAAGCCAACTACAGACAGGGGCACATTGATCGATCACTTATACTACAATAGGTATGAACTGAATGACACTTTCGTCGATGTACATGACACCTATTTTTCTGATCATGACACAACACTTCTGTCATTAAAGCTTGAATGAATACATCCTACATGTATGAAGCTGCCAATAGAAATGTCAAAATATTAACAAAGAGACAAAATTGCTTGTAAAGTTTGATTTATCTACATAACATTGTGAACATGAAAAACTGACAGAAAATGCCAATGGTTTAAAATAAAACACTTCAAAATAGATCTGGAACTTTCAAGATTACTTTACAAAAACCAGACATTGTTAAAATAAGACTTCAATAAACTTTAATTCATTGTCAGAAGCAGAAGCTAAAGCAATATATTATTTACCATGTTTACACAAGTGCTGTTCACGAACATGACATCAAGATCATCATAATAAGTATAAACAGTAAGATACACATGATGAGATAAATCATCATGATGATTGGATTATAGCAACCATATGTAAAACACACAATTACAATAAGAGAATTTGCAGTTGAGATCTTGCATATTGATCGATCTTTCAAAATCAGAACATTTCCCATATTACCTGCCAAAGAATTCCATAAACTACACATCTTAATACCTTCTGTTCTATACATATTCTACAGTGCTAAATCTTGTAAATTCTATCCCACCAACCATTCTTGTTGAATGCCATTGGACTTTCCTCATCTTCCTTACTATTACATAAACCTCAAGTACAATGGTCTCATTCATAATTTGAACACAAAGGAAACCATAGGTACAAGTCTATGCACATACAATAATGATCTATTGGCTTTTATCCAACTCGTTCATAAGACAAAATAGATGCTTTTGCGCATTCTCAATCATTTTCTTGCTGTCATTTTTATGAACGAATGAGTTCCATATTAACACAATAAATTCATTTGTTGCTTTTGGAACATACTAATTGTCAATAAGAGTTGCAAGGGCTCCAGCTCTAAAATTCTTCATTTAATATATTCCATGCCATTAATGACATGAACATTGTCGTAGCAATTATTTATTAACATATTCACAATAAGGTCATCAAAGGCCAAAGTGGTAACACATTTTTCAAACAAACACAGCAAGCATGACATCATTCTTTGACTGCAGTGGTTTGCACATAAATTTACTACACAAAATTACATTTCTTTCTGTAACATTCTGCAACAATCGACTCAATTCTGCCAGGTTTCTTGAACAACAAAGCAGACATGGGGCAAATGCTCACAATAGCCATTTATCATGCTACTAATTCATTACATTACCACAACTGACAAGATAAAATCATGTTTTCCAAGGCCATAAGAGATGACAGAACTTGACTTTGGGAGGTTGTGTCCAGAGTTCCCTCAGTTGTGTATCCCATCCATGACCTGACAGTTGTCCATTCTGCTGTGTGAACTTGTACTGTCACCCTTGTGGTATCTATCCCACGTCATGGCTCCGAATCTTGGACATCATCTGATCATGGCCGCTCTTGTACGGGTTGTAGTAAACTGGTTGAGGATTCATTGATACCTAGCTGCACTGGTAAATAATCATTGTTGGTGTTAACCCATTATGTATTAGTATTTGCATGTGAAGTGGACATATTAGTGGGGCTTATATATCCTGAATAGCTTATCTGAATGGCACAAGGCCACGACCGAGTTGTCTGATAGTCATTTATGATCACACTACATCTGCAGTGTCACGACAAATGACCCTATTTTCGCCCGGCTTCCTTAACTGTACGTTTTCCCCTCACATTGTCACCGTTACAACCAGCATACTATGAGTTGCTTCGTGGTCAAATCTATAACAAGATAGACCTAATCACTTTATCTCAATCAGATATTGATGATTCACAGTGAAATCAACAGATTTCAAAACATTTTTGTTCCAGAAAGTGTATGGAAGTCCTATTATGAAATGAGAGATACGACCAGAGAGATGTGACAAGCGATCCCTACCATAATGTCTGATATATGTAAGATTTTCCAAAAACATGCACGAACACATCAATGTCAGGCTTTTTATAAACTTAGTAAAGGACGTACCTCAAATTCCAAATCGTACAGATCGTATTCCGTATTTTGTAATGGGTCTTCCATACGAATTATAGTTGACGCTGTTTAGTGAATCTCAGAACTCCAGTACGGTGGCTCAAAAGTGTCCGATCGAAAGCAGCTGTCCTATTGTCGTGCTCATTCTTGGGCATTTGGACATTCTCGGGGATGCCCAGTTTGCCCAGGACAATATTGGAATATAAACTGTTTCTTATTAAATATTGAATGTTAGATCTAACAGCAAATGTTATTTACACAATTTTCATTCCATTCAAAACCGAGGAATATAAATTCATAAAATTTTCCCACATGTTTATTCAATGCATTATTCAATACATTTTTATGGAAGTTTGTTTTATTTGAATGGGGTACCTACGCCAATTGCAAATTCATTGAAGTATTTCAGTAAAGACCCACGTTCCATTTAATGCCCTCTTCTGGGAAAACCTTCCATGCATAACAAAGTCAGTATTGTTGACAAATTTTAGTCGACTTACTGGTCAGCACAGATCATGTCCTATGAATATTGATTAATTTTAGTCATGCATGATTAAAATGTGAATATTGGAATACCTTTATATGGCAACGTGGGTCTATTTACAGGAAGGCACAAACAATTTGTACCTATCGATATGTACCCCATTTATCAGTGAAATCCATGGTGTTTCCCTGCTTGTCAATTTCCTGCCATTTAATTAGCTTTGTATAATCCAACTTGGTTATAAAACATAAGTTACATTAATATTTTTTGCCATATTGTCAAGAAATGAATCGAAATCTTAGTAAAGCACCGATCCAAAATGGTCCAGGGCCATTTTGGAATGCTCAAGTTTGCCCTGGACCTTCTCGAGATTGTCCAAATTTCCAAGAATGACCACAACACGATCAAAGGACGTGCTACTCTAGATGACGCTCTTTCGACTTCCGGTTGCACTTGACACAACTACGAAGCCTTGAATGGACAATTGAAACTCTGTTATGTGGTTGCTCACACACAATATTCGAAAGTAAGAAAAAGAGATTGTACAGATTACTAGAGAAATCAGATAGCCTGTACTGTAGAGCCTACGTGATAGGCTAAGGATACATCTTGTATTTAAAAAGATAAATAAATCCATAGTATTACAGTATTACAATGAAGAAAACAACTTGTGTAATTAGATGTAGAGCCTAGCATATCGAAATACACAATGAAAGTCAGTCGTATTTTTAGCGGAAGTTCAAGGGGAAATTTACATAATTTGTATTGATGTTTTATGTAGTTTTTGTTGTTGTAAAATCTGTTCCGCTGAATTGCTACTAGCTGGGTGGGGGGGGGGGGGGGTTACGGGGTCTGATATGACCATTAGACGCCGATGATACATCTTGTATTTAAAAAGATAAATAAATCCATAGTATTACAGTATTACAATGAAGAAAACAACTTGTGTAATTAGATGTAGAGCCTAGCATATCGAAATAAACAATGAAAGTCAGTCGTATTTTTAGCGGAAGTTCAAGGGGAAATTTACATAATTTGTATTGATGTTTTATGTAGTTTTTGTTGTTGTAAAATCTGTTCCGCTGAATTGCTACTAGCTGGGCGGGGGGGGGGGGGGGGTTACGGGGTCTGATATGACCATTAGCCTGTCAGTTGCTGGTATTCGTGTGAGGTTGTATATTGCCAGAGATATATATAAACGTACAAGTATGATGTTTGTATATTGTATTGATCATGTCAATTATATATGATAGTTGATCATGTCAACTATATATGATAACCTAGGCTATAATTGATGAATGGTAAATGGACCTGTTATATGGTATCTTTTATGGTCATATGAAAACCAGAAATTAGTTGCACTGTATTATTCATACTGATGTACTATTGCATGCTGACATATGACTCGTTCTACTCTGGTTGGTTGTTATTCGTTATGCTTGAAATTATAAATTGTCACGAAAAATCTAAGAAATACTCACTCTGAACATTTCATTGACATATATGTAAATGACATTTTATTCTGTCGTCATTCGTGTCTGTATGGATTTTCAATTGTTTTTATATGCATTCTGTTTCGTTTTCATGTCAAATTATTATCATTACAGCCAAAGACAAGTATATGAGCTAGATAGGTCTCCAATAATTCAATTCTGAATGGTTAGCACTGGTTTTAATTTGTCGCACTTTTTAAAAAAAAATTCACTATTCAGTAATATCACATATCAAGTGTTGTATTATATAATTTTCAATTCTATATGTGATTTAACAGTAGTCAGTTTTCTCTGTGTAGATTATCCATTATGAATGTGTGTGTATTATTCAGTATTGCATGATATATGACAGTTGCATTCGTTGTTGCTTTGTTTGAAAATCGAATGTGTTCCACGAAATGTAGTTTTAAAACAAATTGTCAATGCTCGCTGTTGTGTGTTAATTATATTTTTATAGAACACCCAGTCCTTGAAACCTCATATATGGGCTGTAATATGTCGATTTGCAAGAATCTAGCACTACATATCATGACTCGTCTCTGCTGCTCATTGTGTATACGAACTTGAACAAAAAAGCCAAGGCAATGATTTTTTTTATCCAATATGTGTACGTGGATGTATATAGTTGCTGTTCCAATTATGGTGATCCCATTTTTGATCAGGATTGCTTGTGTATTTTTTTTTATTCACATGGCTGCTCGTATATCACCTGAGCATTTGTAACCTTTTTCGTTTACACACTATACACTGTTGTCAGGAGTATCGAATATTGTTATCGCTATGCTCAACTTAAATTCAATGTTGAATAATATCGTAATATTATGGCAGTTTATATAGACGATCTCAGGTTCATTCCAATCATTTCAATGGCATTGGTATTGTCCATCCCATCGTCATCAGCATGCATATATGCCTCTGGCGTGGCATTTAGTTGCCCGTAAGCAACAAAAAAAGTGTACTCCCATCATCACCATTCATCATGACTCTGGCGTAGCATTGTTTCGCCCGTAAAGAATTATCGTATCTTAGCTATACCACCGAAATATTTGTACTTCAGATTGGCATTCACAATGCAACCCTATGTCAGAGCAAAAATAATTCAAATTCTACTTATTTGTTATTAAACCTTCTAACACGCATGTCAGCTTTAACATAATAAACAAGCATGGCACCCAGCTAATTGATACCATTCACACATTTATTGTATGATTTCGGGAAGAACAAAGTACGGTACTTCATCAGTACTCAGTACTTACTGATTTGCTGATACAGCTTTCATGTGTAAAATTATATGAATTCAAGTGATATTTTTTGCCAATATTAGTATACGATAATATGAATTCAAGTGATATTTTTTGCCAATATTAGTATACGACATTGAACTTTGTATTTGTTTTGAAGTGTTTTATATCATGTATTGACTTTCACGATGTTGAACTTGAAAGTGCACGAATGTGTTTAAGATACAAATGTATCATTTTTAAACATCTATATGACCTAAATTGCTGAATAAAATATATTGAAATATAAAAGTTCCAGTCTTGTCAATGTTTTTCAATGAGACTCATGCGGACATGTCAGCGAATAACTAATTCCCAAAATTCCAAAAATCCATAGATGTGATGTTAAGTGGTGAACCCAGAAACAGTTCCAAATTTGGAAAGCACTTAATAATTGATTATATGCTCGAGCTAAAAAAATGGCACAAAGCATCAGAGGCCGGTTCCACGTCGTGTCCAAGTATCAAATCTGCAAGAAATTATATAACTTCATACATCCGACACCCGAAATTGTTATTGTCAAATTCGATCTCAGGCACTTGGAAAGAACATATGTCTCAGATGTAAATACAAAAGTTGTTAAAGTGCCAACATTTTCGGTTTACCTCCATGCTTCTAAATGTCAATATTGACCTTGCCCAGTCACGCCCAGTGACTTTTGACCTTGCTTATGGCACGGTTTACTGACCGATTTTTGCACTTAATATTCACACTATTATCGCCATAAATAACTTATAAGAAATATGCAAGTTAGCTTATAATGGGACGGATTAATTTGCCATAGAAACGTCAATTACGTCGAAATGAATAATCCGATAGCGCTAAAAATATGAAGCATAGAACAGGTCCCACATTCGGGCGAGGTGATCTCCAAAGTCAAATGTTCGACCTCAGATGAACTTTTCAAGGTCAAAGGTGAAGTTCACGGTCACAGACGATAGAACTCGAATATATCTGTGTACTCCCTTTAAAGTTTCTACGATGATTAGAACCGGCGTTATGGCCACTTATGTGTTTTTGACGTTTTACGTGACCTTGAGCTTTGACATAGACACACCAAAATAGGACGTTTTCTGGCCGGTATCATACAGAATGTGTACACGAATTTTAAATTAATTCAATTAAGAAATGTGGATGCTATATTGAATTGACGCTAGCTTTGCCCTCCAAACATTGACCTCAAGTATTTTAACATCCACATAACATAATAAAATGGCTCGAATCCAGACTGTAACAATGCAACATATTCATTGAATTAACAAATGTATACTGCAAGTTGAAGTAACAGATATTTGATTTAATATGCATATGTTACCATAGAAATGTCAAGTACGTCACAACACATAATCAGAACATGCTGGAAATTGACGTGCATCATGTGAGGATATTTGTTCATGACATACAAGTTCAGAATAAGTGTTATACATTGAAAATGAAAAGATGTGATGCAAAATGACCCTGAATATTAGAAAAAATAAAGTTAAATGTAATTGGCAAGTTCACTTAAACGTCAATTACGTCATAACCAATAATCCGATCATGCTAAAAATTCGCAAGAGGCTCGAGTTATAATGTACACATGAGAATCAAGAATTAAATCTGCGAAGAACAATATGGGTTTCAGCATCTGATATACGAATTGCCAAAATATCAATTAAAAATCACATTTGACGTCATCGTGACGTCAAATGACGTCCAATTTCAGAAATAACGGTAGATCTGGGAACTACTCCCGACGACTTTTCAAATGAGCTACTACTCGATATATTCGCAGAAGGCCAAGGTCAAGGTCATTTTTGAGGTCAACTTCGACCCCAGACGCTCGCAAAGGCTATCAGTCTTAGGCCTTAGGTGTAAATGTAAAAGTTGTTAGGCTAAGGGAGTGCAATACTTTGTATTTACTTCCGTGTTTCTATCGCACTTAGTTCCTGAGATATAGTGACCTACATGGTTTTCACTTGTGGGTCAATATTGACCTTGACTTTCAACCTTTGACCTTGAAATTTCTCGGAAGAAAAGAACTCACCCTTGGATATGAACTGGTTTATCATTAGATTTTTATGCACAGTTTTGACGCTTTCATCAGCATGGACAGCTTGAAACATGCAACTTCGCTTATTATGGGACTGATTTCGTTGCCATAGAAACGTCAATTACGTCATAACGAATTGACCGATCGGGCTAAAAATTGACATTGAGCATAAGGGACCAGTCCCACGTCGTTTCCGAGCATCAGATCGAAAATCGGAGGAGGTGACCTTCAAGGTCAAATATTCGACCTCAGGCGAACTTCTCAAGGTCAAGGTCAAAAGTGAAGGTCAAGGTCACAAAAGATAGAACTCGAGTATATCTACAATATGCACTTGATTTAAAGTCTCTACGACAATTAGAACCGGAGTTATAGGCACTTACATGTTTTCGACGTTTTGCATGACCTTGACCTTGAACTTTGACCTAGATACACCAAAATAGGACGTTCTCTGCGCGGTATTCTAGGGAATATGTGCACCAAATTTGGAAGAAATCGGATGAGAAATGTGGACGCTAGGCTGTAAACAAACAAACAAACAAACACACAAACAAACACATCCACAAACCGACCAACATACTTGCCGAAATCGTAGATTCCGGCAAGTAACAAACACATCCACGAACAGACCAACATACTTGCCGAAATCTTTAGATTCCGGCAAGTAACAAACACATAAACCCACAAACCAACCGACCAACATACTTGCCAAAATCGAAGATTCTGGCAAGTAATAAAGTTCTGATATAAAGTGGCCTGTCGCTTGACACAGACTGTATTTAGACATGATATACTGTACTACTATGTGACCGAGTGTGTATATTTAGAAGAAGACATGTCCACAGGGGGTTATCGTTTCTACAGCTTATTGTTGTGTGAATGGATTGAGAATCAGATTCGCCCCACTGCTCTTTCTACTTTGATATCTTGGCGAGTTTTCAATTTATTCCAAATGTGAAAAGTGGACCATAAACTAGAAATAACACTGCAACTGACTGCATGAAATGCTTTAGAATTGAATGTTCAGTAAATAATTAAAAATTGGAGCCATGAAAACATAAAAAATATCTGTAAAATCCAAAATCCTCATAGAGTCCTGATTGAGTTTTGTCAGATTATAGACAAAGTTCGAGGTCAATCATGGAATTGACATATTTGTCTGATTGATATACCTCTTCTGAATGATATGGTTCAAATTTCATGAACCCACGATGATTCAAACGGATGTTATTACAGAAAACGTGTTTTTCTGGGATTTCGATGACCTTGACCTTGACCTTTGACCTTTGTACTTGAGTTCGTAGAGGTCAATGCTGTCAAAATGCATATCAAATTTCAAGGGATTCCATACACTATTGACGATGTTATGACCCTTTGAAATTTCGGATTTTCGACGTTTATGACGTCATTGTGACGTCAGTTTACGTCGCAGCGCAAAAAATAAGATATCACTGGAATCAGGGGCTCAAGACCTTTCCAACGATATACTACTCGATATGCTGCGCCGACCTTCGTACTTGACCTTGACTTCGACCTCAGGCGAACTTCTCAAGGTCAAGGTCAAATGTCGAAATCAAGGTCACAAAAGATAGAACTCGAGTTTATCTACAATATGAACTTGATTTGAAGTCTCTAGGACCATTAGAACCGAAGTTATGACCATTTATGTGTTTTCAACGTTTTGCGTGACCTTGACCTTGACCTTTGACCTAGCATCACCAAAATCGTGCAGTCGCGAGCCGTTATCCTACAGAATGTGCACACCAAGTTTGGAAATAATCAAGCAAGAAATGTGGACGCTAGAGGGTTCACAGACGGACAAACAAACAAACAAACAAATGAACCGACATAGTCGACTAACTTGCCGGAATTGCTACCAGTGACCTTGACCTTTATCAATAACCTTGAAATTCTGCGATTTTCATGTACTGGCCATTCTGAATATGAGAGTGAATATCGTGTGTATATATGTTATACTATTCTTGGAGGACTTTATACTATTTTCGAATTTTGCATTTTGCTGGAAAGTTCATCAGATTTTAGTGATAAAACATTAAGTGTGTCAAAACCGACAGAATGATCAAAGTGAAAATATATTGAAACTTTGCTACAATAGATGTTTATAAAACTAACCCACTAATCCCAAATCCACAAATATATCTGTAAAACTCCCCATAATATCAAATACACATGAAAAACATGTACAATCTACACATATCATGTAAAGAAACACTGACTACATGTATTACATTATATTTGCCGTCTTAATTACTTCAAATGACGTCCGATTCCCAAAATAACAACAGATCGGGAAACTACTTTTGAAGACCTTTCAAACGAGCTACTAGTCATTTTTCAGGTCAATTCCGACCTTGGGCACTTGGAAAAGCTACATATAATAGACCTTAGATTTAATGCAATTGTTGCTAGTCTCAGTTAGTACTACATTATACTTTTACTTTCGTATTTTCATCCTTAATATTTATTAGATATAGTGACACACTTGATTTTCACCCAAAGGTCAACATTGACCTGGACTTTTGACTCTTGACCTTGAAATTTTGGTGGACCGAAAAGAACTAACCTAGCTTATGAAACGGTCTAAATGACAAATTTTTATACTCATTATCCACGCTGATAATAACATGGATATCTTGAAATATGTAACTTCGCTTATAATGGGAACGAAACAGATAATCCAATCGAGTTAAAAATTAATAGGGAGCATCAGAGTTCGGTTCCTCATCGTATTCAAGTATCAGATCGTATTCAAGTATCAGTCCCATCGTGATTATGGAATGTGGGTCTACTATCAAATATCCAATATAGTCTGGATTTTGAACTGTGGCATAATGTTTACCAATTATCTGGGTCGTTTAGCGTAATTGCACGTTTCTTCATGCGATATTCGAGTTTGGTACAATATAATGATATCCAAGTGGAGAATTAGAATGAAATTTTAGAAATGTTTTTAAATATGCCTGGTAGCAAACGTGTCACCCGCATTTTTTTGTGCGATAATGAATGATCGACCAGTTGTACCATTTATGTCGTTCTTAACAATTTCTAAGTGAAACGGTGCGTACGCCATAGCCTGCGGAGTTTGTTGACGTGAGCAAAAAAAACGAATTTGTTTGGTGTTAATTTTGGATAATTTGGCAAACATACGAAAGGGGACGGTTTAATTGTGTTATGATTAACGTAGCTTAGGTTCAGATACTCCTTTCCCCATGTTTTGTGGCCGTTAGCTAGACATTTTCGGTAGCAAATCTTGGTTTGTAATATGGATGGATGGTTATCACAATGCGGTGATTTGTGTCGGGGGCGGCACGTTGGAAGTTTTCACCCACGCTCGATTCAATGCTGCGTTCGATTCCTATCTGGCAAAAAGGTGATCCCAGTTTCCCTTCATGCACCCAATAATGCACATAATGCACCCATATTACGGCGCACCACGTTATAGCATGTCAACAACCAATCTATTCTATAGTGGACTAAACAGTTTCCGTGGTATTAAGAAATATTTTCCACAATAAAATAGAAAGAAAAGAAACAAAACTGCTTATTTGTATAAGAGCTGTCAGTTCTTGGAGTCGATCTGCAGCACCAGGAAAACATGACGGAAAATGAGTGTATTTTTAATTAGAATGATGTATACGAATGGTTTTGTTTGTTTATTGCTGTATCATCTGGATTGGGAATAAAATGGTAATACCATACCTGTGAAGTCTTATCTTTTATCTGCATGCAAACAGCTTTGTGGAAACTGCCTCTTTCCTCAGTCGATCATTGATGCTAGGTCAGTGACGCACTCACTCGGTCACTGATGAAAATATTTATAGCCCCCATATATCATCAAACGCATGGAATACAAGTTAGATTTTGGTACCATCACTTAGCGTAACCAATGTAAATGTGCATTTGCCAATCATAATGCTCATACTAGTATTGTTCAAAAAGTCACATAAGATACTCTGTGAAGATCAAGGCTTTGGAGTGCTGCCCAATTTTTCGTTATTTCTATCTTCAGTGGTATTCCTGGACATTTATGTATTGAGTGGCCTGCAATATGATAATAACTCTACAATGATACTTGATGTTGGCACTGGTACATTTCGAGAGCGATTCCCGCTCGAGTTGTATTTGCTGATAAAAAAAAAACTGAATATCTCATAAATACATGTAATTAAATTCTTTCAATATTTCATTTTTTTCTCAGACCGGGTGAACATCCGTGTTACTGTCAAAACACAAATATTTTGTGGTCAATTTATTTTTACTCATTTATTTTTTGCTCATTTTTTGTTCAGTCGCAAAATTAAATTGACAGCAAATATTTCTCTTCTGTATACATAATACACTTGCCAGCTAAAACCTGCAAGCTTCTATCTCCGCAAATTTGTCTGGAAAGAAAAACCACAACTACTAGCCGCATATATTTGTCTCTTCACAGTAATAAGACGATTACTGTATTGGTCCTAATATAAATGATGTGCTATTTAAGTGCAACAGGTAACATTAGGGCCCATATACAGGCTAGGTAAAATTTAGGAACCATTTTGAGGGAATTATTTATATAATACTTGTATGCTGTTTATGAAGTGTTATTTTTTGGGGAAAGTAGCCTGGATACGATGTTTAAAACATCCCAAGACCTTGTTGTAAGGAATAAGTACAGTTATAAAGTGCGAAACAAAACCCTTCTTTCGCTGCGAAAGAGGGACTATCGGGGTAGTGCGTTTATTGGAACCCATGATGCTTATGGAGTACCACACACATGTTTGGTTTGTGCATGTTTTGTCAACGGAACACTTAACACCATTCGCACCGCATCAATGGAATACAGCATAACACATGGTCTGGGATGGATTCCAATCACTGCATCAATACAGTTTCGTGAAATTAATTTTATAGACGTTAGCGTATTTGAACACATTCTGAATTTATTGAGATCTCTATCATGTTATAGAGTAGACATGCGAAAATTACCATAAATGTACAATGTATAAAATACAGTCCCTTATTGTGATACATTACCAGGTAATGGTATGTTATAAGGGTAGTATGGGTACATCGAACACCATTGCATACCATGTTACTGCATATACATTATCAAACCTTTCAAATGTTATGAAACGACATTTTGTTATATCACCGCACATATTGTCAGTAATATTTTTTAATTCATCAATGTGAATAAAGAAAGTATGAACAGTGACGGTATGTAGAACTCAGCCAGTTCAGTCTGCATAATGGATTTCTGTCATACATATTTTCTTGTGAACATGTGCAGGTTTCTAATCTCAACTGATTATTATAATTGTTTTTTATGGACATGTTTTATAGTATGTTGACGACACCAGTCGATTTTCGTGACCAATTTCTGACATATCTTTTGCATACGATATATGGGGAGACTATGAATGTTGGTGAGATTGCATGGTCTGGATAGGAAAGTTGAGATTGATGCAGGCTAAATTATTACGAGAAATATCCGCTTTGACAACTATGATCATTCCAATAATATGAAAGGAGGTGACATTGAGTTCAAGAGTTGCCCAAGATCAGCAATATTCATATATGACCCTTCACAAGTCAAATATCACGAAAAAAAAAATTTCTGGCCATTCTCACGAGTTATTGCTTACAGCATTTTGTTGACATATGAATGATTGCCAGAAATTTCTCGAATTTTAGTAACTGTATTCAAACTATGTACACAGTGTAACTAGTAGCCATTCTATTGAATAAATGGCAACAAAATTTTTCTAGCGTTCGTGGGCGGTCACATTTCATAACATTGTGTACTTTACATGTTCTGTACCTTCATGCAATTATAAAAAGAAACTTATTCATCTTTTGCTAAGCTCACTAAATTGATGATATTTAGGTTGTTTTAGGGACAAATTGTGACTAATGTTGGAGGTGTGATTGACTGCAACAATGGACTCTTCACTCACTATTTACTAGTACATTACTAGGCATCTGCTGTAACCTGTGATTTCTGTCCACAGGTCTGTGGCATCGACATTCCCGAGATAGCTTTCCGAGTTTGTCTTGTGAGTTGCTTTATTATATTTTGTGATTTTCAGTATAAATGTACGTCATATTCTGTGGTTGTCCATATAACTCTACAAATTAACTATACATTATTCTGGGTTAATTCAGCGATACCAATTCTAATGTACTGATAAATCATGTACATGTATGGTCATTCTTTTCAGACCACGTTCGACTCGTCGGCAGTTGACTACAGTCCTGGTCTTCCAGTTGACTACAGCCCTGCAAACACGTTCTTGAGACAGAAGAGATACTTCAGTACTTGTGGTGTATGCATTGGATTCGGGTTACTAGTACATTAAAAAAATCATGTAGTATTTTGTACACAATGCAAATATTTCGAGATTGTAATTAAATTAATCTTACCTGATGTGGCAACTTGATAAGATTTTTTTTTCTTTCAGGCTGTTGTTGTTCCGGTGTTCTTCAAGCTACACTTTGCACGGAACGGTGCTTTGTGTGGTAGCTCACAATTTCTCAGAAGGTCTTTGTGAGTTAGTCTCTTTGTTTGACGTACTAAACAAGAGATAACAGCTACTCGGAACTCTCACCGAGGACAAACCTTGCACACAGCGTGGTGCAAGGTAGCTGGATTCCAGCCTTAACCTGGAACGAGGTTAAGGTCCTGTGCTCGAGAATCACCAGAAGGTGTGCCTTGAGGGCGTCCGTAACGCCAAAAAACTTGTCACTTAGTATCAGTGGCAAGGTGTGGCCTTGAGAGAAACAGACATCGGCCCAACCCAAATTTGTGGACTGAATTATTGATTGACTTGTGTTGAAAAAAAAAATAAATTCATTCAACATTCGTCAGACTGTCCCATTTATATTACGATCATAACGTTCCATAAATATTGTGGCTGGGGACTTTGGTACATAACTTGCGAGTTATTCGACTATTTGTATCTATCTCGTGCAGAATAAAGAATTCTACTGCTTCCTGTTATTGATTGACTACATTCACTGATAGTCTATGCGAATATAAGCTGATAATATCTGAGAGTAAACAACGAACGACATTTAATCTGTCTTCAAAAGCTTCTACCAATACATATAGAAACTGATATTTTGTGTGAAAACCAGTACAGCTGTTTTTTTTTTCCAAATAATTTGCTCTTTTCAAAATAATTTGGTAATACGAAAGTTTAACATTATAATAAGTGTACTCTCATTTTACATACGTTGGGAATCCTATAAGTAGTGTATAATTTGTTTACATACACTTAAACTAGTGAAAATGGCCAGGCGAAAAAGTGCAGACCAAAGGAGAAAGGAAACAAAGCTTAGAATGAGGGTACTACGAGAAAATGAAGCATCAAGTGAGAAAGTTGAGCGATTAGAGAAGGAACGAAAACGACGTTCAGCAATTCGACAATCTGAATTGCCAGAGGAGAAAAAACAGAGAGTTGTGCGACAAGCAGAAAGTCAAAGGGAGTTGCGAGTAAAAGAATCAATTGAACAAAAACAGCAAAGACGAGATGCACAAGCAGAACGTAAGAGGAAGTTGCGAGTTGAAGAAACAACAGAACAAAAACGGCGCAGACTTGATACACAAGCAAATATTCAGAGGCAATTGCGATATGAAGAAACAATAGAACAAAAACTGAGAAGACGTGATACAGATGCAAAATTTAAGATGAACTTAAGAGACAGAGAAACAGAAAAACAAAAAAGGTTAAGACATGATAAAGATGCGAAATTTCAAAGGGAATTGCGAGCAGAAGAAACCATAGAAAAGAGGAGGCAAAGAATTGATGCACAATCAAGAATTAATAGGGACTTTCGTGAGAGAGAAACAGCAGAACAAAAAAAATTAAGACTCGACAAAAAACGTTGCCAAGAAGCAGAACGGATTGAAAAAGAAACATCTGAAAAGAAAGAAAATAGACTTAAGAAACAAGTCAAGATTCAGAAGGATAAAATAGAAAGCGAAACACCAGTGCAGAAAAAGTTGAGAACTGCTGAACAGAGGAAGCGTCAGAGAACTTTGCGTAAGATTAAAAACAGTACGGATGAGGATGTGGTATGTGGTTTTCTTGATAAGGTTAAGGATTCTGCTAACTATATATGTTGTTCATGTCATAGATTGCTCTTCAGGATGACAGTCATTCGTCTGAATGATGAAAAATATAAGAAGTGTTCCAAAGCTTTGTTGAGTGAGGTGCTTTCATTCCGACTGAGATCTTATGATGATCATGAATGGATCTGCAGAACATGCCATTTGACTCTAAAAAAAGGAAAGTTACCTGCGCAGTCCAAAGCTAATAATTTGTCATTAGTCGAACAACCACGTGAACTGAAAGACCTAAATCCGTTAGAATTGAGACTTATCTGCCAAAGAATCCCATTCATGAAAATGGTTGCATTACCAAGGGGCAAACAATATGGGATACATGGACCAGCAGTGAACGTGCCTTCAAAACTAGATGCAGTTTGTCACTTGCTGCCGCGGCTGCCATCAGAGTCTCAAATAGTCCCAATGAAGCTTAAGAGGCAACTGAAACATTCTACTCATTACATACATGAACATGTGAGACCAGATGTACTGATGAATGCACTTAGGTGGTTGAAGGAAAACAATCCACATTATAGCACAGTAGAAATAAATGACAGTTGGGTTGAAGACGCTAAAAATGATGATAATGAGCTGTGGCAAGCATTCAGTTCGGATGACAGACAAGTAAGCATCGAAAACGAGCAAGAAGCAAAGGACAAAGAACCAAACAAAAATATGCAAGAAAGCACATCCAACATACACAAAGGGGACGATCGTCAAGTAGCATCCAAAAACAACACATTTGAAGTTGTGTCTATGGCTGATATAGGCAAGTCCGATCGGAATGATTATGATAAACTAGCTATGATGGCAAGGCAAAACGATATGAATATTATCGATGTACCAGGAGATGGAAATTGTATGTTTTATGCAATTTGGTACCACCTCGAACTGCTTGGTATTACCGATACAAATCCTACTTTGTTGCGCTTCCAGATTTCTGAATTCATGCGGCAAAATCGAGAACACTACATAGATTTTATAGCAGCAAGAATTGGAAATCATGATTTGTCCAATGCTGACACAGAACAACCAACTATAGAGGACATGGTTATCAGTGCCATAGAGGATCGTGATTCACAAAGAGAAGTACAGTGGGTCAGATATCTTGATGAACTTGAAAATGGAAGTCTCTGGGGTGACAATGTGATATTGCAAGCTCTAGCAGACATGTACTCTTTGACAGTGAATATCCATGCAACTTCATCTGATGTGGTACATATTGTCAAACCGAGAGCTGGTAACAATGGTGCACGTGTCATTCACCTTGGATTGATTGCACAATCACATTACGTGATTTTTGAACCATGTATATCCTCCAAATTCCGCGCAACCTACAACAATGCGATAGAAATGAGTACCAGAGATTCTGATAGTGATGAAGAGACTGATGAGATGGTAGCTGAAGATGAGCGAGCGTTTGAAGAAGCTTCGAAAATACGTGGATTACCATATGAAACGAGCATGGTGAACGAAGACCCTGAATTGCTGAACAAAGTAATCAGTGTGGCTCCAGCTGAAGGCGAGAAACCGACGCCATTTCTTAGTGATCCTAACTTTGAAGAACTCTCAAATCCAGACAAATATCCGGATGGATCAAATGCAATGACAGCTGAGCGCCCCTGTGAACTGACACCACGAAGGTATTTCAACCAAAGATTACTTGATTTTGATGGTCGGTTTGGGTCAATAGAATACATCCTCAGTGCACAGTATGCCACAGAATGCAAACAAGTAACCAGTGATATCAACCATTACATCTTTCGAAGAGCGAGTGGAAAGAATTTTCAAGGAAAATCTCTAACGGCTGGAATGGTTAAAAGTGTTGAACAAATGAAAGGTTATATGAAAGCTGATCATGCATATAGAATGTTAAAGAACGTAAGAGGAACACCAGCCTACTTCCAAACTGTTTTTTATGACGTGTTGGGCATGGTTCGACAGCTAGGGATACCAACTTGGTTCTTCACAGTGTCTGCTGCTGACATGCAATGGCCTGATGTCATACAGACGATAGCAAGACAGTATGGGACAACTTTGAGTGATGAAGATGTGCGAGAATTGTCCTTCATTGAAAGATCACAATGGTTGAGAAGGAATCCAGTGACTGCTGCGAGACAGTTTCAGTACAGGTTGGAGCTCTTGTTCAAGGATGTGTTGAAATCTAATGCACAACCGTTAGGAGAGATTGTTGACTATGTCATTCGCATTGAATTTCAAGCTCGTGGATCTCCCCATGCACACACTCTGCTATGGGTAAAAAATGCACCAAAGATTAATGTAAATTCAGATGAACAGATTGCATCTTTCATTGACAAACATATTTCTTGTGAAATTCCTGAAGACGATCCTTGTCTCAAAGAGCTGGTGAAGAAGTTGCAGACACACACTCATTCGTCGTACTGCAAGAAAAAAGGATATTGTAGATTTAACTACCCGAGACCACCAGCTCCACTCACAATCATTGCAAGAGAACCCGACGATCCTGAGACGGCGAATAATAAGAAGGAGCATGCTTCAGATGTTCTCAGTAAAGTTAAGAATGTCGTTTGTGATGAGAACACTCCAAAAGATTCCAATATGAGCGAAATCTTGACGAAGGCGGAGGTCTCTTTGGAAAATTACACACAAGCATTACAAGTTTCAGAGAGAGGCACAACTGTAATGTTGAGAAGATCTCCCCAGGAAACATCTGTTAACGCCTACAATTCCACTGTCTTGAAAGCTTGGCAGGCAAATATTGATGTACAATATATAATCGATGCTTATGCATGTGTTATGTACATAGCTGCATATATGACAAAGAATGAAAAAGGCATAGGAGAGCTTCTCAAACAAGTTTGTAAAGAGTATAAAGATCAGGAAATAAAGACTATGTTACGGCGTGTGGGTTCTGTTTTTCTGAATCATCGTGAACTCAGTGCACAAGAAGCTGTATATCGCATTTTGTCCATGCCAATGAAGAAATTCAGCAGAGAAGTACTGTTTGTGAATACTGACCAAATGTGTGACAGAGCAGCGGTTCTGAAGCCACAAAAACAACTTGATGAACTGGAGGAATCTGATGAAAATATTTTCCAGAGTAATGTTGTTGAAAGATACTCACTGAGGCCAGACTGTGTTGGGAACATCTGCCTTGCAGATTTTGCTTGTAACTATAAAGTTAGCTATGCAAACCCTGACGAGTGCACTGATGACAGCCTTCCTACTGTGTTAGAAATTGAAGATGAGATGGAAAACCGTAAAGAACTCCCCAAGTATATTCGCTTGAAAAAATCTGGTGGCATCATGCAGAAGCGAAAGCGTGAGGCTGTCATCAGGTTTCGCAAATTTAGTCATGAAAAAAATCCGAGTGACTTCTATCGAGCAAAACTGATGTTGTTTCTTCCCTGGAGAAATGAAGACACTGACTTATTGGCGCAATATCCTGACTATGCGTCACACTATTTTGCAGTTGAAGAATATATCCATGAAAATGAAACAAAGTTCACTGAAAATTTAGAATTGATAGAGCAGGCTGTGGAAAACAATGAACGACTTGGGCCACCTGAACACGTATGGGCAGATATTGCACCGGGCGTCGAACATGATAATTTACAAGACGTTAACGAGGGCATTGATGTTGAGAGAGATATTGTCCAGGAAGATCTTGATGATAATGCAGCAATGATAGAACGACCTGATGCTCAACATGTGTCTGAAATCACTGTACGATATCAAGCAGAGGCTGAAAAAAAGACATTAGAGGATGACGAGTACAGACGCATGGTTCGTGGGTTGAATGAAAAACAAGCAGAAATTGTGTTTTACAACAGGAAATGGTGCAAGGAAACAGTGATAGCACTAAGAGAAAATAAGCCAGTCAAACCATATCACATATTTTTGAGTGGACCTGGTGGTGTCGGGAAATCACACGTGATCAAATTGATACAGTCAGATGCAAAAAGATTGCTACGAATGATAAACACCATATCGCCATACGATGTTGTCGTACTTTTGCTTGGTCCAACCGGTGTGGCTGCTTACCAGATAGGTGGAATGACAATACATTCTGCATTACTATTGCAAACTAAAAAGTATGGGTGTGATCAAATATCATTTGATAAACTGAATAGTTTGAGATCCAAACTCGAGAATCTTTATCTGCTGATCGTTGATGAAATATCTATGGTAGGATCAGAAATGTTACTAGACATTCACAAGAGATTGGAGAAAATCAAAGGTGTAACAGGAGAATCAGTCTTCGGGAATGTATCGGTGCTAGCAGTTGGAGACATGTATCAACTTCCACCAGTGAAGCAGTCTAACATTTTCCAACCTGTTCGGGATCCTGTTGAGCGGCTTAATGGCAACATTTGGAAAGACCACTTCAGACTGCATGAATTAGATGAAGTTATGCGACAAAAGGATGATGGTGCTTTTGCTGAAATGCTTTGTCGTATCAGAGTAGGAAAACATACCGAGGCTGATATTGCAATGTTGCGAAGACGTGAGATAACCGAGGATGACCCTTCGTATCCACATGATGCACTACATGTCTTTGCATACAATGCTGACGTTGACAACAGAAACGAGAAGAAACTAAGAGAATTAGAGCCAAACGAAGAAAAACTTTCGTATATTCATGCATCAGACGACAAGACTGATAGTACTGGTCAGCTTGATTTGGAAACGATACGTGCATCATCAAAACGTTCAGAAACGGCAGGATTGCATACAGTTTTGATACTAGCAGAACATGCAAGAGTCATGTTGACATATAATGTGGACACTGCGGATGGTCTTGTAAATGGTGTACTCGGGACAGTGGAATGTATTGTGAAAAATGTGAATGGAAAGGCACAAGTTGTCCTAGTTAAATTTGATAATGACACAGTTGGTAGAAATGCTATTCGAACCAGTCAATGGGAAAATGAGTACCCAAATGCAGTTCCAATCAAGAGACATGAAGGGAGGTTTGAAAAGGGTAACAAAAAAGGTGCTCAAATTGCGAGAAGACAGTTTCCTCTCACGTTGGCATGGGCTGTAACGATTCACAAATGTCAAGGTCTTACAGTTGATACAATAGTTGTCAACATGAAAGGAGCAAAACGCTTTGGCAAAGGACAAGCATATGTAGCATTTAGCCGTGTAAAGACTATGGAAGGTTTATATATTGTGAATTTTGATGCTGTTGGGATCAAAGCCAATGACAGAGTAGAAACTGAAATGGAAGAAATGCGAGGGAACACAATACTAAAAGAACGCTTGAAGCTAATGGATGTCAAGGAGCCTGGCTGGAGAACAGTAGGACATTTGAATGTGCGGTACTTTTTGAAGAAACTCCCGGATTTACTAAGTGACAGATCAAGTGAAGTATTACAACGTGTAGATGTTATGTGCTTCACTGAAACGTATTTGGTCAATGAGCACAATATTGACACTTTCTGTCAGAAGTACAGGTACAATGCTTTCAGACAAAACATTCCATCTACAGACGTACATGACGGGATGCATGGAATCATGATTTGTGGAAAATACGGACTGCAAGGGAAGGATAACACACCCGAGAACACTGAGGGGTTGGAATGTAAAGTTGTAACTTTTGAGGCAGTTCAGTTGACTGTGGTTCTTGTCTACAGAAAACCATCCTTTCAATTGGAAAAATTTCTCAAGAAGCTCCGTACTATAATGCAAAAATTGCCACTTGATACACCGATAGTTGTTCTTGGGGATTTCAACGATGATCTTAGTGTCAATCCTGAAAGCAAGTTAACGAACTTAATGACAGAGCTAGGATTTGATCAACTGGTTACAACACCAACTACAGATAGAGGTACCCTAATTGACCACATATACTACAATAGGTGTAAATTGAATGACACTATTATTGATGTACATGACACCTATTTTTCTGATCATGATATGACATTCCTGTCCACAAAGTGATGAAATGTTTACTTTCGGTTTGCATTTCAACCGAGAGATGTTAAATGATGAATATCCAATTTATTGTAATAATTGTTATCTGTTGATATTATTGGTGGCATTACATTGATCAGTGTTTAGTTATCATATCCCATTTTGGAATGGAAAAAAATCTATCGATATGTTATTTATTGGTATTTGTTGCATTTGATGAGATGATGATAATTGCTGTTCAGAAGGATACTGGTCTTTTTTGCATTTGACATTGCTACTCAAAATGGGGTGTTGCTCGTAGTGACATCCTTATTGATATACATGACACTTATTGTTCTGATCACGAAATGAAGTCACAGCACAAGGAAATCATACATAGATATTTATCATTCACTGTGATGTTCAATAACCCATTACCAAGTCCCGTTTTGTGATTCCTTGAAATGTCCGTGTAACGTTAACAAAATTATATACCGGGGACATTTATCATTCTGTATATTACAGATATATTTTCTACATTTCTGGATCACTTGATGTAAAATAAAGTGTAATAACTGTCTATTGATAACGATGATCATACGTCAGAATATTGTACACAAATAACAAACAGTAAGATTGAAATGGTTTGTGAGCTGATCTTCTGTGAGATAGGCAACTTGCACAGGGTTTTTTTCTGTGCAAGCTCTATATATGGGCAGTGGGGTGGGTGGAATGGCGGGGAGGGGAGTGGGATATTTGCGCCTGCTGGTGCAATATAGAAGTGCATCAGTAATCGTGTGGATTTGTTTAAAAAATATTTTGATCATCCTGCCAAGAGGTATGTAAATCCTATGATAAATGGACATTTTTTTGGTTTGTATCATGGATTTTTATCAACACATTTGTATAGAAAATGATCCGCATACACAATATCTTCAGCAAGATTTATCTATTTGTTCTTGATATGTATATTCATTCGGTTAAAAAATAAGGGAAATGATGACTGATACAGCAAATGTTTTCATGGAAGTTGTTGAGCAATTTGAGCGATAATTATGTAATTAGTTTGAGCGATAATTGTGTAATTAGTTTGATATAGCCTTATTTTCTAAACCTGGACCTCTACTTGTTAATTATACGTGAGTCATAGTGTACATTGTGTGTTTTATGTATACCTGTTGTGATAGGTCTTGCTTTGCTCAATCAAAGAGATGAATTCAGTCCTGGGAACGCCACTCAAGGTGGAGGTAATTTTGATATAAACTAGCACATGACTATATCGAGTTGTGATGTATACTGGAGTATGTAGGGTCTCTTTGTCAACTGTGGCGGTGTGTATCTTGGTGTTCATGAATCATAACCTTATGCAAAATGCTCATGTTCAGTTTATATATAATTACTCATGTACAAAATGCTATACAATGTGACACGTAAAAAATTTTTGTGTCCAGAAACACATAAGACCATGGGTTTATTTTACTTATCAATGGCTGAGTACACTAAAGAATGATGCCAAAAAAATGTTTGAATACGGAAAGATCCTTACAGTATATTAAAGACATTAATATCAATATAATAAATAATGTTATGTATCTTAGAGATAATTTATATTACATAATATCTTGTGAGAACCATATATACTATTTTATAATATGGCACCGTATGGACTTCATGTCATTGAAGTCCATTACAGGTATTGCATTGATACGTAACATAATTTGTTCATGTATGTATTTTGTGGTGTATTTTTAATATTGTATATTATGGATGAGGGATGTGGGCCTGTTGTGAAGAAAATATAAAATATTTTGCTGAAACTTTGTCATTAATCTTTAATCATACTGTACTGAGGAACGACCCCTATTGCAATTTGTTTGTGTCAATGAAAGTAAGTTTGACTATATAATTGATGCGTTTGTATAAAGCTTTGCAGGAATTTCCAGGACAGTGTCGAGTATGATAAGTGATGAATATGATCAAATCAGCAATCCGATTGGTATAGTTCTGCGATTGACTGATTGTTCATGTAGATGCATGTGTTAACTTTAAATGTACACATATCGCCATCTTTATTCACCACCATTCACCATCGTCATTCATTGAGCCTCTGGCGTGGCATTGAGTTGTCCGTAAGCGAAGAGATATCATGTCACATAATCATCATTTCCATTCATTAGGTGAGCCTTTGGCTTGGCATCGACTTGGCATCGGTAATTTCACTTATGAATATATGAACAGTCAAGCGAATGGACCTGAATAATTGTTATCAATGGCTGATTACCGATGAGTACCGATGTACTCAATGGCTACATTGAGTACAATGTATTTGAGTACAATGATTGAGTAATTGAGTACAATGTAAACCCAGTACTCAATGGCTGAGTACCGATGAGTACCGATGAGTACCGAAAAAACCAATGCTTTTTTATTGTCCTGTGGATACTTAGTCAAATTGTGTGATATGTGTTTTACTGAAAAACGCAATGTACTCAGTCAGAAATACAATTTTGACATATCTCTATGGGATTTTGTTCATACAATATTTGTTTTTAATAAAATATAATGAAAGGGCCAGTATATTTGTAGTTCCATTACACGCCCAAAGTTTTTGAATAACTGATTTGACAAAGTCAGATAATATACAAGAGCGAACGTTTGAGTTGCTGTCTCAGACAAAGACACGTCACTTGTCATCATGTGTCTGTATTATTAAAACATGTGTTGGCTCGACACCATTAAGTGTTCAGATATTGCCCTATTATTCATCTGACAAACAGTTTATCCATTCACGCTGTATCACAAACAAGTGAGTAATGAGTAATGGCCAAACACCAGTTCTGTTCAAGATAAGCTTAAACTAATTTCAATTATAAGCACACCGATTCCGATTATATCTGAAGCAGAAGCATGAGGTTCAGGGGTAAGTGTAAATTGAGGTGACGTGTGTCATCCATGTGTTGCCAATTTCGATCCATGCACTTTAAAATGCTATATGTCTTCGTCCTCAAACGTGAATAGGTAAATATTCTTTGTTTCCAATCAGCGGGCGGGTGAAACGCAATTATTCTGAGAAAACAACAAAATTTTTGGTTGGTTTTCTAAAAAAAAAACGGTGCTCTTTATCCCCGAAAACGACGAACATCGTGGAGGATAGTGATTGGTTTCCAGTTTGCTGTTTTCCTATCTGTTGTTTATCAATAAAGTATTTAAAAGCTTAGCAGATGTTCCAATATAATTTATTTTGCATTTTGGCAGGACTTACTTTGTGAACAAAGATGTTATCGTTATAATAAATGTCTGTGTTTTTTCCTGTGTGTTTTTCCCTGGATGGCTGCTCCACTATACTTTATTTTACATTTTGGTAGGACTTACTTTGTGTACAAAGATGTGATCGTTATAATAAACGTCTGTGGTTTTTCCTGTGTGTTTTCAATGGATGGCTGCTACTTTTTGAAGAAAAAATAAATGACGGGTTAAGAAGAAAAAACACATCTAATTTTATTGAAACCTCTGTCTGATTTTATTGAAACCTCTGTCTGAAATGTCTGATACAAGAAAACCATGGATATTAGACAAAAATGAAGCTGAATGTAATACCCACGCCCAAGTGATCTTCAGTTAATTCACAACCAGTCATGGGATCATGCAGAAATTTGCAAGCAGCTCAAATAGTTATTGTTAAATGAGATCCGAGCATCAAATTTGCATGCACTTTAAAATGCTATATGTCTTCGTCCTCAAACGTCAATAGGTAAATATTTTTTGTTTCCAATCAGCGGGCGGGTGAAACGCAATTATTCTGAGAAAACAACAAAATTTTTGGTTGCTTTTCTAAAAAAATAACGATGCTCTTTGTCCCCGAAAACGACGAACATCGAGGAGGATAGTGATTGGTTTCCATTTTGCTGTTTTCCGAGCATCAAATTTGCATGCACTTTAAAATGCTATATGTCTTCGACCTCAAACGTAATACCCACGCCCAAGTGATCTTCAGTTAATTCACAACCAGTGATGGGATCATGCAGAAATTTGCAAGCAGCTGAAATAGTTATTGTTGAATGAGATCCGAGCATCAAATTTGCAATGAATAAAACAATTTTGTGCATCTGACACCCGAAAGTCCCAAATATCAATAAAAAGTGACTTTCCATTCATAATGAAGTCATATGACGTCCCAACCCAAAAATAACGCCAGATCAGGGATTCGATCTCAAAGGCCTTTCAAACAAGCTACTACTTAATATTTTCAGCAAAGGTCAAGGTCACTTTTGAGGTCAACTTCGATAGGCCCTTAGGTCTAAATACAAATGATGCTAGTATATATGAGTGCTACATTCTGGTTTTACTTTTGTGTTTCCGTCTTCATTAGTTTCTGAGATTTAATGACCTACTCGATTTCCACCTAAAGGTAAATATTGAGCTTGACTTTCACTTTTGACTTTGAAATTTTGTGAACAGGAAATACTTGATCTTGCCTATGACAGGGTCTACTGGCATATGTTTACATTAAAAATAAGATATCACTGGAATCAGGGGCTCAAGACCTTTCTGACGATGTACTACTTGATATGGTGCACTGACCTTCGTACTTGACCTTGACATTGGCCTCAGGCAAACTTTCCAAGATCAAGGTCAAAAGTCAAGGTCAAGGTCACAGAAGATAGAACTCGAGATTATCTACAATATAAACTTGGTTTGAACATTATTAGTTTTTAACATTTTGCGTGACCTTGACCTTTGACCTAGAATCACCAAAAATGTGCAGTCGCAGGCCATTGTGGACACTATGACCGTTTGAAATTTCGAAACATTAACGTTTATGACGTCACTGTGACGTCAATAATCGTCACATCTCAAAACTGATGAGAAAGTATGTACCAGGGAATCAAGACCTTTCATTTGATATACTACATGATAGGTTTCAGTTAGTTTTAAAATTTGACCTTGAAGTTTTCCTCATATGACCTTATTTTCCTGACCAAGTTCAAGATCAATCATGAAATTGACACGCCCGATTGCATTCAATGATTTTCAATACTTGACCTTGAAAGTTTGCTCATGTGACTTCATTTTTCTGACCGAGTTCAAGGTATATCATGCACATAACATATAAGTCTGAGAGTCATGCCTGTTCTGAATGATATAATTCAAATTTCATACAAAGATTCAAAGATTCAAGCAGAAGTTATTACCAAGAATGTGTTTTTTTCTGGGATTTGGCTTTTTGAAATTTCGAAAATCTGACGTTCATGACGTCCTTGTGATGTCACTGAATGTCATAGGGCCTGAAATAAGATATCACTCGAATCAGGAGACCAAGACCTTTCTAATGGTATACTATTTGATATGGTGCGCTGACCTTCGTACATGGCATTGACCTATGGCGAACTTCTCAAGGTCAAGGTCACAGGTCACATTCAAAGACACATAAGAAAGACCTTTTGATATGCTACAACATGGTCCTAGTTTGAACTCTCTACGGCGATTAGTTCCACAATTATGGCCATTTATGTGATTTTGACCTTTGTCTTGATCTTGACCTTGACCTTTGACCTTGAGTCACGAAAATTGTACATTGCCTGTGCATGAATATATATATTATACCTGCAGAATTTTATCAGAATCAAACAAAATTTGTGGACACTATGACCGTTAGAAATTTCGAAAAATTAACGTTTATGACGTCACTGACTATTCGTCAACCCCGAATTTGTGCATTGCAGAACTACGTTTATGACGTCATACGAAAAGTTAATCATGGCGTGAAAGAATCCCACGTAACCTGCCTTGATCAGAATAGAACGAGCTTTCCAATGGTGTAATCCGTTCCACTCGATGGTAGATGCTGACCAAGATACAGCCGTATTTTGATAATTGACGTTTGATGTTATGACGTCATTGTCGTTCTATGTAGCGTGTTGAATCTTGGTAACTGGTTGGGTATTATTATTCCTCATACGTTCTCAAAACTACATTCGAATAGCTTCAAATTTGAGTGCAATGTGGATGCTTGAAAGTTCGCTGAAAAGTATGACTGGCCTTACGTTTATGACGTCATACCGAAAAATTGATTATGACGGAAATAAACCACACGTGTCCTAATTTAAGCAGAATTAAGCAAGCTTTCCGATGGTGTAATTAGTTCCACTCTAGGATAAATACTTACCGAGATACAACCTTATATCCAAAATTGATGATTGACGTCATGACGTCATTGTCGTTGAACGTAACGTGTTGAAGATCGGTGTATGGCTGGGTATTAATATTCCACATATGTCCTCGTGATTACAGTCCAATATCTCCAAATTTGAGAATTCTGTGGATGTTTGAAAATTTGCTGAAAAGTCGAAAAATTGGTGTGACAAGCCTTACGTTTATGACGTCATAGCGGAGAAATTATCATGGCAGAAAAGTATCGGACAGTACCTTCCTAAACCAGAATTCAACGAGCTTTCCAATGGTGCAATTCGCTTCTCTGTACGACAAATACATTTCGATATACAGACCCATTTTGAAAATTGATGTTTTACGTCATGACGTCATTGACGTTTCACGTAGCGTGTTGAAACTCGATGTATGGCTGGGTATTATTATTATTCCACATGAGTTCTGATAATTACAGCCTAATACTTTTAAATTTGAGTGCACTGTGGATGTTTGAAAGTTTGCTGAAAAGTCGAAAAATTGCTATGACAGGCCTTACGTTTATGACGTCATAGCGGAAAATCTATCATGGCGGAAAAGTATCGGACAGTACCCTTCTAAACCAGAATTCAACGGGCTTTCCAATGGTGCAATTCGCTTCTCTGTACGACAAATACTTTTTGATATATAGTCCCATTTTGAAAATTGACGTTTTACGTCATGACGTCATCGCCGTTGCACGTAGCGTGTTGAAACTTGGTATATGGCTGGGTATTATCATTTCACATATGTTCTGATGATAATGTTCTAATACCTTCAAATTTGAGTGCACTGTGGATGTTTGGAAGTTTGTTGAAAAGTCGAAAAATTGGTATGACAGGCCATACGTTTATGACGTCATAGCGGAAAATCTGTCATAGCGGAAAAGTATCGGACAGTACCCTTCTAAACCAGAATTCAACGAGCTTTCCAATGGTGCAATTCGCTTCTCTCTAGGATAAATACTTTTCGATATATAGCCCGTTTTGAAAATTGACGTTTTACGTCATGACGTCATTGACGTTGCACGTAGCGTGTTGAAACTTGGTATATGATTGGATATCATTATTCCACATACGTTCTGATAATTACAGTTCAATACCTTCAAATTTGAGTGCACTGTGGATGTTTGAAAGTTTGCTGAAAAGTCGAAAAATTGATATGACAGGCCTTACGTTTATGACGTCATAGCGGAAAATCTATCATGGCGGAAAAGTATCGGACAGTACCCTTCTAAACCAGAATTCAACGGGCTTTCCAATGGTGCAATTCGCTTCTCTGTACGACAAATACTTTCCGATATATAGCCCCACTTCGAAAAATGACGTTTCACGTCGTGACGTCATTGACGTTCAACCGATCCAGATACGACTTCGCAGTATGATGCACGATATTAACATATATCGGTGTGTCGAATTTCAGAGGTATCGGTCTCATTTTGACTGTGGTCTGAATTTTTGAAAATTCGCCAATGATGAGAGATAGGGATTTTTTGAGTTTTCAAGAATTTTTGGTGACGTCATCAGTGAACCGATTTTTTCCAAAAACGTGCGGTCCCGTTCCAGAGCGGATACCTATCTATCAAACAAGTTTCGGGATGTTAGCTCGAAAACTGTGGACGCTAGAGTGCGCACAAACAAACGTACAAACAGACAGACAAATCCATAAACAAACCAACCGACCAACATACTTGCCGAAATCTTTAGATTCCGGCAAGTAACAAACACATAAACCCACAAACCAACCGACCAACATACTTGCCAAAATCGAAGATTCTGGCAAGTAATAAAGTTCTGATATAAAGTGGCCTGTCGCTTGACACAGACTGTATTTAGACATGATATACTGTACTACTATGTGACCGAGTGTGTATATTTAGAAGAAGACATGTCCACAGGGGGTTATCGTTTCTACAGCTTATTGTTGTGTGAATGGATTGAGAATCAGATTCGCCCCACTGCTCTTTCTACTTTGATATCTTGGCGAGTTTTCAATTTATTCCAAATGTGAAAAGTGGACCATAAACTAGAAATAACACTGCAACTGACTGCATGAAATGCTTTAGAATTGAATGTTCAGTAAATAATTAAAAATTGGAGCCATGAAAACATAAAAAATATCTGTAAAATCCAAAATCCTCATAGAGTCCTGATTGAGTTTTGTCAGATTATAGACAAAGTTCGAGGTCAATCATGGAATTGACATATTTGTCTGATTGATATACCTCTTCTGAATGATATGGTTCAAATTTCATGAACCCACGATGATTCAAACGGATGTTATTACAGAAAACGTGTTTTTCTGGGATTTCGATGACCTTGACCTTGACCTTTGACCTTTGTACTTGAGTTCGTAGAGGTCAATGCTGTCAAAATGCATATCAAATTTCAAGGGATTCCATACACTATTGACGATGTTATGACCCTTTGAAATTTCGGATTTTCGACGTTTATGACGTCATTGTGACGTCAGTTTACGTCGCAGCGCAAAAAATAAGATATCACTGGAATCAGGGGCTCAAGACCTTTCCAACGATATACTACTCGATATGCTGCGCCGACCTTCGTACTTGACCTTGACTTCGACCTCAGGCGAACTTCTCAAGGTCAAGGTCAAATGTCGAAATCAAGGTCACAAAAGATAGAACTCGAGTTTATCTACAATATGAACTTGATTTGAAGTCTCTAGGACCATTAGAACCGAAGTTATGACCATTTATGTGTTTTCAACGTTTTGCGTGACCTTGACCTTGACCTTTGACCTAGCATCACCAAAATCGTGCAGTCGCGAGCCGTTATCCTACAGAATGTGCACACCAAGTTTGGAAATAATCAAGCAAGAAATGTGGACGCTAGAGGGTTCACAGACGGACAAACAAACAAACAAACAAACAAACACATAAACCCACAAACCAACCGACCAACATACTTGCCAAAATCGAAGATTCTGGCAAGTAATAAAGTTCTGATATAAAGTGGCCTGTCGCTTGACACAGACTGTATTTAGACATGATATACTGTACTACTATGTGACCGAGTGTGTATATTTAGAAGAAGACATGTCCACAGGGGGTTATCGTTTCTACAGCTTATTGTTGTGTGAATGGATTGAGAATCAGATTCGCCCCACTGCTCTTTCTACTTTGATATCTTGGCGAGTTTTCAATTTATTCCAAATGTGAAAAGTGGACCATAAACTAGAAATAACACTGCAACTGACTGCATGAAATGCTTTAGAATTGAATGTTCAGTAAATAATTAAAAATTGGAGCCATGAAAACATAAAAAATATCTGTAAAATCCAAAATCCTCATAGAGTCCTGATTGAGTTCTGTCAGATTATAGACAAAGTTCGAGGTCAATCATGGAATTGACATATTTGTCTGATTGATATACCTCTTCTGAATGATATGGTTCAAATTTCATGAACCCACGATGATTCAAACGGATGTTATTACAGAAAACGTGTTTTTCTGGGATTTCGATGACCTTGACCTTGACCTTTGACCTTTGTACTTGAGTTCGTAGAGGTCAATGCTGTCAAAATGCATATCAAATTTCAAGGGATTCCATACACTATTGACGATGTTTGAAATTTCGGATTTTCGACGTTTATGACGTCATTGTGACGTCAGTTTACGTCGCAGCGCAAAAAATAAGATATCACTGGAATCAGGGGCTCAAGACCTTTCCAACGATATACTACTCGATATGCTGCGCCGACCTTCGTACTTGACCTTGACTTCGACCTCAGGCGAACTTCTCAAGGTCAAGGTCAAATGTCGAAATCAAGGTCACAAAAGATAGAACTCGAGTTTATCTACAATATGAACTTGATTTGAAGTCTCTAGGACCATTAGAACCGAAGTTATGACCATTTATGTGTTTTCAACGTTTTGCGTGACCTTGACCTTGACCTTTGACCTAGCATCACCAAAATCGTGCAGTCGCGAGCCGTTATCCTACAGAATGTGCACACCAAGTTTGGAAATAATCAAGCAAGAAATGTGGACGCTAGAGGGTTCACAGACGGACAAACAAACAAACAAATGAACCGACATAGTCGACTAACTTGCCGGAATAGCTGGCAATGACCTTGAACTTTTACCAAAGACTTTGAATTTTTTGCAAAGTTGATGCATCTGGTTATTTTAAATATGAGTAATGGCATTTTTCTAGATTTTGTATAGTTGATGGAAAACATTGAAAAAAGTATTATATTTCTTTCCTAGCATAAGCAGTTTGTGGTCATGAAAGACTGATAGGATTCGGATCTTTTGTGACGTCATCAATAGAGCTATTTTTCTCAAAATCATTCTGTCAAGAGCCATTATCCTACAGAATATCTACATCAAATTTGAAAAGAATCAAGCAACAAATGTGGACGCTATGAGTATGAAAAGACAAACAAATGAAATTTTCTCCAATTTTCCGTCATAAAAAGGTCAATTAGGCCATTACCACTGCAATTATTGAACTGATATTTGTCAAATAGCTTCAGTAGGTATCCCCAATACTTACCAGAACACCGGATCAACAATAATCATAAATGGTTTATGCATCTCATGTAAACAATCAGTTGAAGTATGATAAAATCACGTTTCACGTCATTATGACGTCATATGACGTCAGATTCCAAAAATAAGAACATATATCGAAACTACTCCCGAAGACCTTTCTAACGAGTTACTACTCGATATTTTCGCGAAAGCTCAAGGTCAAGGTCATTTTTTGGGTCAACTTCGACCTCAGGCGCTTGCAAAGGCTATCGGCCATACGCCTTAGGTGTAAATACAAAAGTTGATAGGCTAAGTGAGTGCAATACTGTGGATTTACTTTCGTGTCTCTATCTTGCTTACTTCCTGAGATATAGTGACCTACATGGTTTTCACTTGCGGGTCAATATTGACCTTGACTTCCGACCTTTGACCTTGAAATTTCGCGGAACAAAAGAACTCGTCCTTGGCTATAAACAGGTGTATCATTAGATTTTTACGCACATTATTGACGCTTTTATCAGCATGGACAGCTTGAAACATGCAATTTCGCTTATGATGGGACCGATTTCGTTGCCATAGAAACGTCAATTACGTCATAACGGATTGACCGATCGCGCTAAAAATTGACATTGACCATAAGGGACCGGTCCGACATCGTTTCCAAGCATTAGATCGAAAATCGGAGGAGGTGACCTCCAAGGTCAAATATTCGACCTCAGGCGAACTTCTCAAGGTCAAGGTCAAATGTCAAGGTCAAGGTCACAAAGGATAGAACTCGAGTATATCTACAATATGAACTTGATTTGAAGTCTCTACGACAATTAGAACTGGAGTTATGGCCACTTATGTGTTTTCGACGTTTTGCTTGACCTTGACCTTGACCTTTGACCTAGACTCACCAAAAGTGTGCGGTGCCTGCCTATTATCCTACAGATTACATACCCCAAGTAACGTAACAATCACTGTACAATTGCGACCTGTAGAGCACTAACAGATAAACAAACAATCAATCAATCAATCAATCAAACCAACCGACCAACATACTTGCCGAAATCTTTAGATTCCGGCAAGTAACCAACCGACCAACATACTTGCCGAAATCTTTAGATTCCGGCAAGTAACAAACCGAGAGGCCATAGGCCACACACTTGCCGGAATGGATACGTTTATGACGTCATAGCGGGAATCTGTCATGGCGGAAAAGTATCGGACATTACCTCCCTAAACCAGAATTCAACGAGCTTTCCAATGGTGCAATTCGCTTCTCTGTACGACCAATACTTCCCGAAATATAGTTTCATTTTGAAAATTGATGTTTTACGTCATTGACGTTTCACGTAGCGTGTTGAAATTCGGTGCATGGCTGGGTATTATTATTCCACATGAGTTCTGATAATTACAGCCTAATACCTTCAAATTTGAGTGTACTGTGAATGTTTAAATGTTTGCTGAAAAGTCGAAAAATTGGTATGACAGGCCTTACGCTTATGACGTCATAGCGGAAATCTATCATGGCGGAAAAGTATCGGACAGTACTTTTCTAAACCAGAATTCAACGAGCTTTCCAATGGTGCAATTCGCTTCTCTCTAGGATAAATATTTTTCGATATATAGCACGTTTTGAAAATTGACGTTTTACGTCATGACATCATTGATGTTGCACGTAGCGTGTTGAAACTTGGTATATGACTGGATATCATTATTCCACATACGTTCTGATAATTACAGTTCAATACCTTCAAATTTGAGTGCACTGTGGATGTTTGAAAGTTTGCTGAAAAGTCGAAAAATTGGTATGACAGGCCTTACGTTTATGACTTCATAGCGGAAAATCTATCATGGCGGAAAAGTATAGGACAGTACCCTTCTAAACCAGAATTCAACGGGCTTTCCAATGGTGCAATTCGCTTCTTTGTACGACAAATACTTTCCGATATATAGCCCCACTTCGAAAAATGACGTTTCACGTCGTGACGTCATTGACGTTCAACCGATCCAGATACGACTTCGCAGTATGATGCACGATATTAACATATATCGGTGTGTCAAATTTCAGAGGTATCGGTCGTATTTTGACTGTGGTGTGAATTTTTGAAAAGTCGCCAATGATGAGAGATAGGGATTTTTTGAGTTTTCAAAAATTTTTGGTGACGTCATCAGTGAACCGATTTTTTCCAAAAACGTGCGGTCCCGTCCCAGAGCGGATACCTATCTATCAAAAAAGTTTCGGGATGTTAGCTCGAAAACTGTGGACGCTAGAGTGCGCACAAACAAACGTACAAACAGACAGACAAATCCATAAATGAACCGACATAGTCGACTAACTTGCCGGAATAGCTGGCAATGACCTTGAACTTTTACCAAAGACTTTGAATTTTTTGCAAAGTTGATGCATCTGGTTATTTTAAATATGAGTAATGGCATTTTTCTAGATTTTGTATAATTGATGGAAAACATTGAAAAAAGTATTATATTTCTTTCCTAGCATAAGCAGTTTGTGGTCATGAAAGACTGATAGGATTCGGATCTTTTGTGACGTCATCAATAGAGCTATTTTTCTCAAAATCATTCTGTCAAGAGCCATTATCCTACAAAATATCTACATCAAATTTGAAAAGAATCAAGCAACAAATGTGGACGCTATGAGTATGAAAAGACAAACAAATTAAATTTTCTCCAATTTTCCGTCATAAAAAGGTCAATTAGGCCATTACCACTGCAATTATTGAACTGATATTTGTCAAATAGCTTCAGTAGGTATCCCCAATACTTACCAGAGCACCGGATCAACAATAATCCTAAATGGTTTATGCATCTCATGTAAACAATCAATTGAAGTATGATAAAATCACGTTTCACGTCATTATGACGTCATATGACGTCAGATTCCAAAAATAAGAACATATATCGAAACTACTCCCGACGACCTTTCAAACGAGTTACTACTCGATATTTTCGCGAAAGGTCAAGGTCAAGGTCATTTTTTGGGTCAACTTCGACCTCAGGCGCTTGCAAAGGCTATCGGCCATACGCCTTAGGTGTAAATACAAAAGTTGATAGGCTAAGTGAGTGCAATACTGTGGATTTACTTTCGTGTCTCTATCTTGCTTACTTCCTGAGATATAGTGACCTACATGGTTTTCACTTGCGGGTCAATATTGACCTTGACTTCCGACCTTTGACCTTGAAATTTCGCGGAACAAAAGAACTCGTCCTTGGCTATAAACAGGTGTATCATTAGATTTTTACGCACATTATTGACGCTTTTATCAGCATGGACAGCTTGAAACATGCAATTTCGCTTATAATGGGACCGATTTCGTTGCCATAGAAACGTCAATTACGTCATAACGGATTGACCGATCGCGCTAAAAATTGACATTGACCATAAGGGACCGGTCCGACATCGTTTCCAAGCATCAGATCGAAAATCGGAGGAGGTGACCTCCAAGGTCAAATATTCGACCTCAGGCGAACTTCTCAAGGTCAAGGTCAAATGTCAAGGTCAAGGTCACAAAAGATAGAACTCGAGTATATCTACCATATGCACTTGATTTGAAGTCTCTACGACAATTAGAACTGGAGTTATGGCCACTTATGTGTTTTCGACGTTTTGCTTGACCTTGACCTTGACCTTTGACCTAGACTCACCAAAAGTGTGCGGTGCCTGCCTATTATCCTACAGATTACATACGCCAAGTAACATAACAATCACCGTACAATTGCGACCTGTAGAGCACTAACAGATAAACAAACAATCAATCAATCAATCAATCAATCAAACCAACCGACCAACATACTTGCCGAAATCTTTAGATTCCGGCAAGTAACCAACCGACCAACATACTTGCCGAAATCTTTAGATTCCGGCAAGTAACAAACCGAGAGGCCATAGGCCACACACTTGCCGGAATGGATACGTTTATGACGTCATAGCGGGAATCTGTCATGGCGGAAAAGTATCGGACATTACCTCCCTAAACCAGAATTCAACGAGCTTTCCAATGGTGCAATTCGCTTCTCTGTACGACCAATACTTCCCGAAATATAGTTTCATTTTGAAAATTGATGTTTTACGTCATTGACGTTTCACGTAGCGTGTTGAAATTCGGTGCATGGCTGGGTATTATTATTCCACATGAGTTCTGATAATTACAGCCTAATACCTTCAAATTTGAGTGTACTGTGAATGTTTAAATGTTTGCTGAAAAGTCGAAAAATTGGTATGACAGGCCTTACGCTTATGACGTCATAGCGGAAATCTATCATGGCGGAAAAGTATCGGACAGTACTTTTCTAAACCAGAATTCAACGAGCTTTCCAATGGTGCAATTCGCTTCTCTCTAGGATAAATATTTTTCGATATATAGCACGTTTTGAAAATTGACGTTTTACGTCATGACATCATTGATGTTGCACGTAGCGTGTTGAAACTTGGTATATGACTGGATATCATTATTCCACATACGTTCTGATAATTACAGTTCAATACCTTCAAATTTGAGTGCACTGTGGATGTTTGAAAGTTTGCTGAAAAGTCGAAAAATTGGTATGACAGGCCTTACGTTTATGACTTCATAGCGGAAAATCTATCATGGCGGAAAAGTATAGGACAGTACCCTTCTAAACCAGAATTCAACGGGCTTTCCAATGGTGCAATTCGCTTCTTTGTACGACAAATACTTTCCGATATATAGCCCCACTTCGAAAAATGACGTTTCACGTCGTGACGTCATTGACGTTCAACCGATCCAGATACGACTTCGCAGTATGATGCACGATATTAACATATATCGGTGTGTCAAATTTCAGAGGTATCGGTCGTATTTTGACTGTGGTGTGAATTTTTGAAAAGTCGCCAATGATGAGAGATAGGGATTTTTTGAGTTTTCAAAATTTTTTGGTGACGTCATCAGTGAACCGATTTTTTCCAAAAACGTGCGGTCCCGTCCCAGAGCGGATACCTATCTATCAAAAAAGTTTCGGGATGTTAGCTCGAAAACTGTGGACGCTAGAGTGCGCACAAACAAACGTACAAACAGACAGACAAATCCATAAATGAACCGACATAGTCGACTAACTTGCCGGAATAGCTGGCAATGACCTTGAACTTTTACCAAAGACTTTGAATTTTTTGCAAAGTTGATGCATCTGGTTATTTTAAATATGAGTAATGGCATTTTTCTAGATTTTGTATAGTTGATGGAAAACATTGAAAAAAGTATTATATTTCTTTCCTAGCATAAGCAGTTTGTGGTCATGAAAGACTGATAGGATTCGGATCTTTTGTGATGTCATCAACAGAGCTATTTTTCTCAAAATCATTCTGTCAAGAGCCATTATCCTACAGAATATCTACATCAAATTTGAAAAGAATCAAGCAACAAATGTGGACGCTATGAGTATGAAAAGACAAACAAATGAAATTTTCTCCAATTTTCCGTCATAAAAAGGTCAATTAGGCCATTACCACTGCAATTATTGAACTGATATTTGTCAAATAGCGTCAGTAGGTATCCCCAATACTTACCAGAGCACCGGATCAACAATAATCATAAATGGTTTATGCATCTCATGTAAACAATCAATTGAAGTATGATAAAATCACGTTTCACGTCATTATGACGTCATATGACGTCAGATTCCAAAAATAAGAACATATATCGAAACTACTCCCGAAGACCTTTCAAACGAGTTACTACTCGATATTTTCGCGAAAGGTCAAGGTCAAGGTCATTTTTTGGGTCAACTTCGACCTCAGGCGCTTGCAAAGGCTATCGGCCATACGCCTTAGGTGTAAATACAAAAGTTGATAGGCTAAGTGAGTGCAATACTGTGGATTTACTTTCGTGTCTCTATCTTGCTTACTTCCTGAGATATAGTGACCTACATGGTTTTCACTTGCGGGTCAATATTGACCTTGACTTCCGACGTTTGACCTTGAAATTTCGCGGAACAAAAGAACTCGTCCTTGGCTATAAACAGGTGTATCATTAGATTTTTACGCACATTATTGACGCTTTTATCAGCATGGACAGCTTGAAACATGCAATTTCGCTTATAATGGGACCGATTTCGTTGCCATAGAAACGTCAATTACGTCATAACGGATTGACCGATCGCGCTAAAAATTGACATTGACCATAAGGGACCGGTCCGACATCGTTTCCAAGCATCAGATCGAAAATCGGAGGAGGTGACCTCCAAGGTCAAATATTCGACCTCAGGCGAACTTCTCAAGGTCAAGGTCAAATGTCAAGGTCAAGGTCACAAAAGATAGAACTCGAGTATATCTACCATATGCACTTGATTTGAAGTCTCTACGACAATTAGAACTGGAGTTATGGCCACTTATGTGTTTTCGACGTTTTGCTTGACCTTGACCTTGACCTTTGACCTAGACTCACCAAAAGTGTGCGGTGCCTGCCTATTATCCTACAGATTACATACCCCAAGTAACGTAACAATCACCGTACAATTGCGACCTGTAGAGCACTAACAGATAAACAAACAATCAATCAATCAATCAATCAATCAATCAAACCAACCGACCAACATACTTGCCGAAATCTTTAGATTCCGGCAAGTAACAAACACATCCATCCACAAACCGATCAACATACTTGCCGAAATCTTTAGATTCCGGCAAGTAACCAACCGACCAACATACTTGCCGAAATCTTTAGATTCCGGCAAGTAACAAACCGAGAGGCCATAGGCCACACACTTGCCGGAATGGATACGTTTATGACGTCATAGCGGGAATCTGTCATGGCGGAAAAGTATCGGACATTACCTCCCTAAACCAGAATTCAACGAGCTTTCCAATGGTGCAATTCGCTTCTCTGTACGACCAATACTTCCCAAAATATAGTTTCATTTTGAAAATTGATGTTTTACGTCATTGACGTTTCACGTAGCGTGTTGAAATTCGGTGCATGGCTGGGTATTATTATTCCACATGAGTTCTGATAATTACAGCCTAATACCTTCAAATTTGAGTGTACTGTGAATGTTTAAATGTTTGCTGAAAAGTCGAAAAATTGGTATGACAGGCCTTACGCTTATGACGTCATAGCGGAAATCTATCATGGCGGAAAAGTATCGGACAGTACTTTTCTAAACCAGAATTCAACGAGCTTTCCAATGGTGCAATTCGCTTCTCTCTAGGATAAATATTTTTCGATATATAGCACGTTTTGAAAATTGACGTTTTACGTCATGACGTCATTGATGTTGCACGTAGCGTGTTGAAACTTGGTGTATGACTGGATATCATTATTCCACATACGTTCTGATAATTACAGTTCAATACCTTCAAATTTGAGTGCACTGTGGATGTTTGAAAGTTTGCTGAAAAGTCGAAAAATTGGTATGACAGGCCTTACGTTTATGACTTCATAGCGGAAAATCTATCATGGCGGAAAAGTATAGGACAGTACCCTTCTAAACCAGAATTCAACGGGCTTTCCAATGGTGCAATTCGCTTCTTTGTACGACAAATACTTTCCGATATATAGCCCCACTTCGAAAAATGACGTTTCACGTCGTGACGTCATTGACGTTCAACCGATCCAGATACGACTTCGCAGTATGATGCACGATATTAACATATATCGGTGTGTCAAATTTCAGAGGTATCGGTCGTATTTTGACTGTGGTGTGAATTTTTGAAAAGTCGCCAATGATGAGAGATAGGGATTTTTTGAGTTTTCAAAAATTTTTGGTGACGTCATCAGTGAACCGATTTTTTCCAAAAACGTGCGGTCCCGTCCCAGAGCGGATACCTATCTATCAAAAAAGATTCGGGATGTTAGCTCGAAAACTGTGGACGCTAGAGTGCGCACAAACAAACGTACAAACAGACAGACAAATCCATAAACAAACCAACCAACCAACATACTTGCCGAAATCTTTAGATTCCGGCAAGTAACAAACCAACCAACCAACATACTTGCCGAAATCTTCAGATTCCGGCAAGTAACAAACCAACCAACCAACATACTTGCCGAAATCTTTAGATTCCGGCAAGTAACAAACGAGATACCATTGGCCTAAAGGCCAAACTTGTCGAAATCTTTTTCTACATGCGTGGCCTACTTTAAGCATAATTGAATGAGGTTTCCGACGGTGTAATCCATTTCATTAAGGATTAATACTTACCCAGATACAATCCTATTTCGAAAATGGACGTTTGACGTCATGACGTCATTGTTGTTGAATGTAACGTGTTCAAACTCGGTACATGGATGGGTATTAATATACGACATAGGTTCCCATAATTACAGTCTAATAACTTCATATTTGAGTGCACATCCGCTTCTCTGTGCGACAAATACTTTCAGATATATAGCCCTTTTTTAAATTGACGTTTTACGTCATGACGTCATTGACGTTGAACGTAGCACGTTGAAACTTGGTATATGGCTGTATGTCAGTATTCCACATAAGTTCTCATAATTACAGTTCAATACCTTTAAATTTGAGTGCCCTGTGGATATTTGAAAGTTTGCTGAAAAGTCGAAAAACTTGTATGACAGGCTTTACGTTTATGACGTCATAGCGGAAAATCTGTCATGGCGGAAAAGTATCGGACAGTACCCTCCTAAACCAGAATTCAACGAGGTTTCCAATGGTGCAATCTGCTTTTCTGTACGACAAATACCTGTCGATATATAGCTCCATTGTGAAAATTGACGTTTTACGTCATGACATCATTGACGTTGCACGTAGCGTGTTGAAACTCGGTATATGGCTGGGTAATGAAGTTCCACATACATTATCATAATTACAGTCTATTACCTTCAAAATTGAGTGCACTGTGGTTGTTTGAAAGTTTGCTGAAAAGCCGAAAAACTTGTATGACAGGCCTTACGTTTATGACGTCATAGCGGAAAATCTATCATGGCGGAAAAGTATCGGACAGTACCCTCCTAAACCAGAATTCAACGAGCTTTCCAATGGTGCAATCCGCTTTTCTGTACGGCAAATACCTATCGATATATAGCTCCATTGTGAAAATTGACGTTTTACGTCATGACTTCGTTGACGTTGCACGTAGCGTGTTGAAACTCGGTATATGGCTGGGTAATAAAGTTCCACATACGTTCTCATAATTACAGTCTATTACCTTCAAAATTGAGTGCAATGTGGTTGTTTGAAATTTTGCTGAAAAGCCGAAAAACTTGTATGACAGGCCTTACGTTTATGACGTCATAGCGGAAAATCTATCATGGCGGAAAAGTATCAGACAGTACCCTCCTAAACCAGAATTCAACGAGCTTTCCAGTGGTGCAATTCGCTTCTCTGTGCGACAAATACTTTCAGAAATATAGCCCATTTTTAAAATTGACGTTTTACGTCATGACGTCATTCACGTTGAACGTAGCGCATTGAAACTTGGCATATGGCTGTATATTAATATTTTACATAGGTTCTCATAATTACAGTTCAAAACCTTCAAATTTGAGTGCACTGTGGGTGTTTGAATGTTTGCTGAAAAGTCGAAAATTTTGTATGACAGGCCTTACGTTTATGACGTCATAGCGGAAAATCTATCAGAGCGACAAAGTATTGGATAGTAGCCCCTTAAACCAGAATTCAACGATCTTTCCAGTGGTGCAATTCGCTTTTCTGTACGACGAATAGTTTCCGAGATATAGCCCCATTTTCAAAATTGACGTTTTACGTCATGACGTCATTGACGTTAGACGTAGCGCGTTGAAACTTGGTATAAGGCTGTATAATAATATTTCACATAGGTTCTCATAATTACAGTTCAAAACGTTCAAACTTGAGTGCACTGTGGATGTTTGAATGTTTGCTGAAAAGTCGAAAATTTTGAATGACAGGCCTTACGTTTATGACGTCATAGCGGAAAATCTATCATGGCGGAAAAGTATCAGACAGTACCCTCCTAAACCAGAATTCAACGAGCTTTCCAGTGGTTCAATCCACTTCTCTGTACGACAAATAGTTTCTGAGATATAGCTCCATTTTTAAAATTGACGTTTTACGTCATGACGTCATTGACGTTGAACGTAGCGCGTTGAAACTTGGTATGTTGCTGTAAATTAGTGTTTCACATACGTTCTCATAATTACAGCTCAAAACCTTCAAATTTGAGTGCACTGTGGATGTTTGAATGTTTGCTGAAAAGTCGAAAATTTTGTATGACAGGCCTTACGTTTATGACGTCATAGCGGAAAATCTGTCAGGGCGGCAAAGTATCAGATAGTATCCTTTTAAACCAGAATTCAATGAGCTGTCCAGTGGTACAATCCGCTTCTCTGTATGACGGATAGTTTCCGAGATATAGCCCCATTTTCAAAATTGACGTTTTACGTCATGACGTCACTGACGTTGAACGTAACGCGTTGAAACTTGGTATATTGCTGTATAATAATATTTCTCATAGGTTCTCATAATTACAATTCAAAACCTTGAACTTTGAGTGCACTGTGGATGTTTGAATGTTTGCTGAAAAGTCGAAAATTTTGTATGACAGGCCTTACGTTTATGACGTCATAGCGGAAAATCTATCATGGCGGCAAAGTATCGGATAGTACCCTCTTAAACCAGAATTCAACGAGCTTTCCAGCGGTGCAATCCGCTTCTCTGTACGACGAATAGTTTCCGAGCTATAGCCCCATTTTCAAAATTAACGTTTTACGTCATGACGTCATTGACGTTGAACGTAGCGCGTTGAAACTTGGTATAGGGCTGTATAATAATATTTCACATAGGTTCTCATAATTACAGTTCAAAACGTTCAAATTTGAGTGCATTGTGGATGTTTGAATGTTTGCTGAAAAGTCGAAAATTTTGTATGACAGGCCTTATGTTTATGACGTCATAGCGGAAAATCTATCATGACGGAAAAGTATCGGACAGTACCCTCCTAAACCAGAATTCAACGAGCTTTCCAGTGGTGCAATCCGCTTCTCTGTACGACGAATAGTTTCCGAGATATAGCTCCATTTTTAAAATTGACGTTTTACGTCATGACGTCATTAACGTTGAACGTAGCGCGTTGAAACTTAGTATGTGGCTGTATATTAATATTTCACATAGGTTCTCATAATTACAATTCAAAACCTTCAAATTTGAGTGCACTGTGGATGTTTGAATGTTTGCTGAAAAGTCCAAAGTTTTGAATGACAGGCCTTACGTTTATGACGTCATAGCGGAAAATCTATCAGGGCGGAAAAGTATCGGACAGTCCCCTCCTGAACCAGAATTCAACGAGCTTTTTAATGGTACAATCCGCTTATCTCTACGACAAATACTTTCCGATATATGGTCCCATTTAAAAAATTGACATTTTACGTCATGACGTCATTGACGTTCAACCGATCTACGTATAACTTTGTTGTTTGATGGATAATATGAACATATATCAGTGTACCAAATTTCAGAACAATCGGTTCAAATTTGACTGCTGTGCGAATTTTTTAAAATTCGCCAATGATGAGAGATAGGGATTTTTCGATTTTTCAATGATTTTTGGTGACGTCATCAATGGACCGATTTTTTTCAAAAACGTGCGGTTCCGTCCTTGGGCGAATATCTTTCCATAGAAAAAGTTTCGAGAAGTTAGCGTTAAAACTGTGGCCGCTAGAGCGCACACAGACATACAAACATACATACAAACAAACAAACAGACAAACATCCGCGAGTGACCAACATACTTGGCGAAAATCGAAGATTTCGCCAAGTAACAAACACATAAACCCACAAACCAACCGACCAACATACTTGCCAAAATCGAAGATTCTGGCAAGTAACAAACACATAAACCCACAAACCAACCGACCAACATACTTGCCAAAATCGAAGATTCTGGCAAGTAATAAAACGCTATGGCCCAAACAGCTACTTGGTATGAGCTTCACTGTCGTCCATTTAGCAAGTGCAAGTCTCTTGCCCACATCAAGCTGAAGTTGGCTCCCGGTTACCGGTAATACCGTTTACTTATTCGACCGCAAAATTGGCATACTGTGAATCGCGGTCTGTCTCATCTTTGGGTTTATTTTAACTGGCTCACAGGTACCCAAGACCCTTTGTGCCGGGTACAGACCCCACTGATACCTTCCACAGGGTCAATAGAAATCGCTTGGCAGTGGTCATATGGTGGCACAAAGGGGATGGCATATGCCAAAAACGAATAAGTCAATGGCTCTCAGTTACACAGCATAGACTCCACTAATATTGTGCATACACTCAATATACATCTTTCAGAGCAGGTCGTATGGTGGCACAGAAGGGATGGCGTATGCCAACATGCCATCAACCGAAAATGGTAAAAACGAACAAATAACTGCCTCTCAGGTGCCCAAGACCCCTTTGTGCTGGGCACCAAACCAAATAATAATTTCAAAATTGTGGTTTTTCAATTCATTATGGAATGTGTTCTCACATACATTTACTGCTGTAGGTCCCCCGAATATTGTAGATGTCCATATAAGGCTATATTCAGTTTTTGATGCAGTATTTTTATTTATACAATATATGCAATCCTAAAAAGATATTTACCTAGACTGCACTTTTCATATTGTCAATATAATTTCAGTTATTACTTTCTCTCAGGCGATTCAGGCCAACGATTTAGCTGTTACAATTTATGTACACTTTGGGATCATATACCATCAGTGCGCCCTACATCTTGAAACATTGTTCGTGTTGTATTCAGAAGTCGGTCTTCACGAATGTGTCGTGTATATATCGACTGCATTCATTTCAATTGGATAATATATTTACTAACAACAGGCTATGTGTACTCCATCTATAATATTATTATCCAATTGATAAAGATATTTCGGCAGATATTTTAATGAGAGTATAATGCACACATACCATTCATATAATAATATTAAATGGTACAGATCATGAACTATCTGTTTGATTGAGGTATTATGGTTAATGGGAACTCCTTTGACAGTTATAAGGGTCCTGTACATTCAAATGTCTGTCATGTGGGACAGGGCTTTATACGGAGGTTTCTTCGTTTGTTAATTGCCAGTAAAATGTAAATATGCAATATAATTTCATTTCAGTATCGGAAAGGTTCTATGTTTTACCTTTGAAAGATATACATCACCATTTTTGCATTCATATAACTTAAATAATTGTGGCGATTTTGCCCTAAGCACGCGGCAGGTGATTGTAAACATACATGCCATTTATGTGGCCTTTTCGTTCTTGGCCTTGTTTTGACACGATCCGTTCGAGCGTGCGTTGCCACGGCAACGCATTGTAATTTACGCTCCAGTAAACTATAACAATGGTTTGATTATACCTCGCGTGCGTCCTACAGCTTGTGGTGTATTATATATACACTGGAAGCTACTCGATCGAGGAGATTGTCCGAGAGAGAGTGAACAGGACGCACGTAAGGCTCGCCATGAGCTTTGCGTTCCCCGGTCGCGAGTAGTGGGCTCCTAGAGCCCTGGGGACGATTTCCATGGGGAGGCCCGGGCTGGGAGAGACAAGTTGCTGACTCGGGGGCGCAAGCCCTGTGGATCGCCAGTTCTCTCCCTTCCCGGGACGTGTGACATAGGCTCTGGCCAGCATGTCGGACTGTACGGGGTTCCGTCCCCGAGGCAGACCGCGGCTCGCCAGGCCCCTCCAGTTAACACCGTGGTGATGAACCAGTGTCTGAACGGTGTCTGTAGGCCTGGGAGTGTCGGGTGGGCTGTTACCTGGTTACCGTTAATGCTAGAGTGGTTACCGTGTCCGCAGCGACCTCCGGTGAGCGGCGCCGCCGCAAGGATCCGGAATAGCGGATGCGCGTCCGCAAGGACTCGTTGGTGAGAGGACTATCCTCGAGGATCCCGAAGAGCGGACGATAGTCAATAACTTTACATAATGTCATTCAATTTATATTGTGATTCGATTGAATGCAAACTTTCGCGATGTTCGCCATTTGAATAATACATTATTAGAACATCTACAATATTCGTATTAATCACGAGAGTGAGGGTATCATCGGAGCAACTGGACTCATTGTGGCCTACTTCAAATGTATGTAGAGATCGATAATGTCATCACCACAGCACAGTGTCACCAGAAATTGTCGGTATTATAGAAATGGAGGCCGGCGAACAAGACCTATTCAATGGACGATTTTTTCTGCCCAGGTGCTCGGGCAGAATGCCCCTGCCCTGCACGCTGTAATATCAACACCGGCATATTGAGATGTAAATATGTGCACAAAACTATAAGGATGGGATGATAAATTCCATCATGTGTGTGTCAGGCTTGGCGTAATCTTCAACCAGATCAAGGTGACGACCAGAAAACCTTTTTGAACGTAGACCTCATCCTAGGCTGGTATTCCTGTATGCGATCTTTGTAATTCAGAAATCAGGAAATCAGACATGGCCGCCACATGCACACTGTCGATTCAATGTCATCAAAACTTAAACACGATTTCGAGATAATGTCTACCACTTCGAGGTAATTGAGAAACCAAAAAACACCCTTTCGAGCTTTCAAGATGAAATTAAAGGTCACCACTGAAACCGCCAGTGTCCAAGCTCTATTCCGAAGTGTTCTAAAAGTTCAGTCTGCACAGCTCCCAATTATGAAGGCAAAATGGGAGGGGTACGATAGGTTACATGTACCAGGCAATGTTGGGTTCATGCATTGCAGGTAACATACAAATTAGAGGTTTACCAATCAATGTCATATTGGTGAACTTCAATGTCACCATGCATTAGGTGCACCTGTTCATCATGTGGCATTAGTACCAAGTAACTTGACAATCGATAATGATTTATTTCCGGTTACTTTTCTCTGCACTTCATAAGTGTACGTCCTTTCAGCAATTTACAGGCAAGTTGACAGCCACCAATGCCGGGCTCAACATTACCTACACAAATGAGATACAAGTGTCCGAGATTGTTTTTCATTTTGATGCATCTTCGATCGGTCTCTTCAATCAGCATTCAAATATAGGAACGTTGATAGCCGTCAATGCCCTCAACATACACGTTGTTTCGCCTTCAGGTGAGCCTCTATGACTTCGCAGATATGTTTGAACCACCGATTCCTCAGACTAACTGATGGATGTACCTCGTCATACATGTCTTTAGACACAAATTTCGCAATCCTTTTACATCTCCGACCTTTCTTCTTCAAGGAGTTTACGGCAACAGTTTTGTGGAGGCATATATGTGGCAGATCAACATTGTCGTCCCTCTCCAAAATTCTTGTGTTCAATTCTCCGATATCGGCTTCCAGTTTCTTTTGATCTTGTTCTGAGGATAATGTTGTCGATTTTCTTCTGTTCCATTTGTTCAGGTCCACTGGTGGAATAGTGGCCGTTATGGTTCCTGGGAACCGATCCCAAACTGATTCCAATTGTTTCCATACTTTTTCCGTTGCCCCCGTCCTAGGATATTCCATGCTTTGATGCACGGTTTTTGTTGTGATATCACATATTCCGCCAATCAATACAGGAATGATGACACCTCTAACACTAGTTTGGAGACGTTCAATCTCCTTTGCCAAGCTGTCCAGACCAACACCGCATTTGACTACTACTTCTGTATCAGCAGCATGTAAAATATGGCTTTCGTAATTTCTCATGTAGATTTCTAGGCCTCGGCCTCTCGAGTCGGCTACAATGTTAATCCTAAACATTGTCTCTTTCAGGCGTCCGTAAACACGAGCGATCTCTGATCGCACAGGTCTTACATGTATATATAGAAGGAATGGTATATGTTGGTCACAAACACATTTGGTAACAAAACGAATGTGGATCTAATTTAGTTGTGATGTACATAAACCAGATGTTCAATTTTGCCTTCAGACAGGCGTCCAGTTGGTCCCGACATCGGTGGTCGACTTAACCCATCGTAGACCGTCCAGTTTTTCCCACTGCAGAACGCACAGATAAAGTGCTCAGACGTGCACATTGTCACTGCGTAAAGCTTGAACCTACAAGTAAATGTAGGTCGCTAACGCCAGTATCGGTATATCCCCCTTATTGTGTATAGGCCTACATTTTTTTTACCCATTACATGCAGAAAATTGATTATTATTGCTGAGTCAGTGTAATTCAGCGAAATATAATATTTAAATTTATTGAACTTCATCTCAATATTCCCGTAGTATTACCATATATTCTTAGAATCGGCTTAAAATAATACCCGCCGACAGTAGGTCTGGGTATACATCATCACGCTATTTTGCTACTGTTGAAAATATGAAGTCATGTTGCCTCTCATTCTTGACTGTCAGGGTGTCCTGATAGTGTGCGGTTTCAAGACTGTTTTTGACATAAACGTTGGGGAAATTATAATGACTGGAGGAACACTGTATGGGAATTTTCGTTCATCCCAATCTCTCGTGTGTGTGCACACAGTGTCCGGAAGGATTCCCCTTCTGAAAACGAATATTATTGGGGTGGGATCTGTGCCTGGCACAAAAGGGTCTTGGGTACCTGAGAGTCAGTTACTTATTTGTTTTTGCCATTTGTGGTGGTTTTGGGCAAATTGGCATATCTGCCATCCCCTTTTTGCCACCATATGACCACTTCCAAACGATCCCTATTGACCCTATGGAAGGTATCAGTGGGGTCTGTGCCCGGCAACAAGGGGTCCTATATACCTGAGAGCCAGTTACTTATTCGTTTTTGCCATATTTAGTGGTTTTTGGTACATTGAAATATGTCATCCCTTCTGTGTCACCATATGACCAGTTCCAAACGATCCCTATTGGCCCTATGAATGTAAGTATCAATCTATTACCACCAATACAGCCAAATTTTGATGATCCAATAACAAACGTAAAATACAACATTTTGCAATAGAAACAAAGCTCGACCAAATTCCTTATCAAAAGACACACTGGCGTCATCAGGGGCAGACAGTGTGGTAAATGTAGTTGTTTCTACTGTACACCTGATGAAATTAGAATACAACTGCCAGACAACCTACGAAAACAATTCAGAAATCCGAAACAAACCCCATGGAATAGATTTATGACAAGTATTTATGACAAGTACATAAGTACCTAATCACAAGCCAAAAGGCTACTGAGTTGATGATATTCTCAGGGACAGATTTAACGTCCACCAGCAGTGACACCGGCTCAGTGGTATGACTGTAAGTATCAATCTATTACCACCAATACAGCCAAATTTTGATGATCCAATAACAAACGTAAAATACAACATTTTGCAATGGAAACAAAGCCCGACCAAATACCTTATCAAAAGACACACTGGCGTCATCAGGGGCAGACAGTGTGGTAAATGTAGTTGTTTCTACTGTACACCTGATGGACTTAGTATACAACTGCCCAACAACCTACGAAAACAATTCAGAAATCTGAAACAAACCCCATGGAATAGATATATGACAAGTACATAAGTACCTAATCACGAGCCAAAAGGCTACTGAGTTGATGGTATCCTCGGGGACAGACTTAACGTCCACCAGCAGTGACACCGGCTCAGTCGTATGAATGAAAGTATCAATCTATTACCACCAATATAGCCAATCTTTGATGATCCAATAACAAACGTAAAATACAACATTTTGCAATACAAAACAAAACCCGACCAAATGCCTTATCAAAAGACACACTGGCGTCATCAGGGGCAGACAGTGTGGTAAATGTAGTTGTTTCTACTGTACACTTGATGGAATTAGTATACAACTGGCCAACAACCTACGAAAACAATTCAGAAATCCGAAACAAACCCCATGGAATAGATATATGACAAGTACAAAAGTACCCAATCACAAGCCCGAAGGCTACTGAGTTGATGGTATCCTCGGGGACAGACTTAACGTCCACCAGCAGTGACACCGGCTCAGTGGTATGAATGAAAGTATCAATCTATTACCACCAATATAGCCAATCTTTGATGATCCAATAACAAACGTAAAATAAAACATTTTGCAATACAAAACAAAACCCGACCAAATACCTTATCAAAAGACACACTGGCGTCATCAGGGGCAGACAGTGTGGTAAATGTAGTTGTTTCTACTGTACACTTGATGGAATTAGTATACAACTGGCCAACAACCTACGAAAACAATTCAGAAATCCGAAACAAACCCCATGGAATAGATATATGACAAGTACAAAAGTACCCAATCACAAGCCCGAAGGCTACTGAGTTGATGGTATCCTCGGGGACAGACTTAACGTCCACCAGCAGTGACACCGGCTCAGTGGTATGAATGTAAGGATAAATATTAGATATTAATCGGGTATGTATAGTGGGGTCTGTGTCCGGATATTAGTGGGGTCTGTGCCTGGCACAGGGTGGGGTCTGTGCCCGGCATAGTGGGGTCTGTGCCCGGCACAGATATTAGTGGGGTCTGTGCTCGGCACAAAGGGGTCTTGGGTACCTGAGAGCCAGTTACTCAGTCGTTTTTGCCATTTTGGTGTTTTTTGGCATATTGGCATATGCCATCCCCTTTGTGCCACCATATGACTAATTCCAAGCGATCTCTATTGACCCTATGGAAGATATTAGTGGGGTCTGTGCCCGGCACAAAGGGGTTTTGGGTACCTGAGAGCCAGTTACTCATTCGTTTTGGCCATGTTTAGTGGTTTTGGGCATATTGGCATATGCTATCCCCTTTGTGCCACCATATGACCACTTCCAAATGATCCCTATTGACCCTATGGAAGATATCAGTGGGGTCCAGACATGGGTTAATTTAATTTTTTAATTGTTAATTTATTGATTCAATTAACTCAATTAATTTAATTTAACTAATTAAATTCCATTTTTGGGTTAATTTAATTTAATTGCTAAATATGTTTAATTGACCAGTTGAATCTGCAGTTTCCCAGCATCAACTATACATTTGATAGTTCACATTGTTTGCGGTGGCCAGACAAAATCTACCCCCCCCCCCCCCCCCCCCTCACACAGACAATGAGGGCTTCCTCAATAAATGGACCCCTTCTCCCCAAAACAAAAGCCCATCCTGTAGCTTATCTTGGTGATATAATTTCCTTAAAATCTCAAACCCGCATTCAAAGGCAGAAAACTCAGTGATCATAGACAATGGTTAATTGGCCAAGGTTGTCAGGTCAAATGCCAGTACTAACAGTCAGTGGTGTGGTTGTGTAATCTAGATCTGGACAGTATATTGAACTGACATGAGATCCTGTAGAGATGCTAGAGATTCTATCATAAAGCATCACGCAAACGTAAGAACCCTATGGAAAAAGGTATATATAATAGAGGTGGCCGGGACATCGGGTTCATCTCTTATAAGTTTACTACATATATTTGAAGTTCAGTATGTGCATATGTAAATTTCCAAGCCTTCAGCAAATATATGAAGGAACTTCTTTTTTAATGCCTTTATTCAAATTGTCCAATAGATTGTCTATTTAAAAACATTGGAACTGTGGTCAGAGGTCAAACTTACGAAACAAAAGACCTAAAATATGCAATCAAGATATGACACAGATATATTTTTCAAAAACTTTGCATTTTCAAAATGTTATGCGCAGATACTAAACAAAAACAATAGCATTTACGGGACTGGTAGATATAGCACATGGAAATATATATATGTGTATTTCTATCCAAAACTGCCTTTTTATTGGAAATATAATCATACTAAAAAATTAGCCCAAAGGCTAAGATAGGTTACCGGACAATTCTGGTTTGGCCATGGCAGCATAGGCAGGTAACAGACCTTGAGATTTACCAATCAAGGTTCGCAGTGGGAACATATTACCTTGAGATATACCAATCAAGGTCATCCGTGTGAACTTCGATGTCACCATTACATGTATGTGTGCGGCATTTGATATTCTATATGTTCATAATACAAAGATATATCTGGGTGGAATCATTTAGGCCGCTCAGGTCAATTTACACATTCCAAGTCAGACATTTGGCACTCAAGGTCATCTGACATCAAGTTCAAGGTCATCATTAGTTGTGCCATGTATGTCTTCCTATATGTTCATAATGCAAACATGAGCTCTATCTGCAAGCATTTCATCTATAGAGGCGAATCTGGGCATTTTTTGACCCCAAAATGGCTGTTTTGACCTTTCAAGGTCATCAAAGGTCAAATTCAAGGTCACCACACATATATTCGCCGACTCGTCAAAAATTCAAAATGGCCGCCACACGGAGATCGGCGATTCGAGGGCAACAAAACTCATACACATCATAAAGGTACATAAGGGGAATCTTTTGAAACCAAACTCTCAAAACTGATCTGACAGTTTTCGAGAAATGACAGACAAGGTGCAAATTTTGGCATTTTTCTACCAAAAAATGGCTGTTTTGACCTTTCAAGGTCATCGAAGGTCAAATTCAAGGTCACCACACAAGTCGCCATATATGATTTCCCATTTGAAAGTGCCAATTTCTAAGCTCTATCTTCAGGCGCTCTAGGAGTACAGTCCTGACAGCTCCCATTATGAAGGAAAAAAGTGCCGAAAATTTTCTAAGTCCAAAATTTTTTTCAAAGGGTGAACAATTTTTTTGCCTAGAAATGGCCCAAAATGGATAGTAATGTGATCTGGGGCGAAAAAACAATTTTTCGCCGACTCGTCAAAAATTCAAAATGGCCGCCACACGGAGACCAGCGATTCAAGGGCAACCAAACTTATACATATCACAGAGGTATATGGAGGGAATCTTTTGAAACCAAAAACTCAAAACTGATCAGACAGTTTTCAAGAAAATGGCCGTCAAAGTTCAAAATTGACCGTTTTTCGACGAAAGCGGCCGCCATTTCGAAAAAAATTTTAAAATCAAAAAACTAAAAATGCACACGCAAACATCTATCAGATGGTGTTTCATGTAATATATATGATTCACAATGTTTATAAATAATTGTGATGTCAATAAATTGTGTGTAAGATAAAAATGTGGACGGACGACGACGACGGACGGACGACGGACGCAACGCCACGACAATAGGTTATCGGACCATAGGTCCGGTAACCTAAAAAAACAAAACAGGGACACATACTGCATACATACATTACATACTTTTTAAGATTGTTAATCCGCATCTTTTTTACGAGGGAACTTTTAATCAGAACTTTCAGTAATGCAGAAAGTAATTGTTAATTTAATTAATTAAATGTGTCATTTAATTGTAATTAAATTAATTAACTTGATGAAATGTGTTAATTGTAATTTAATTTAATTGCATGATTTATAATTTAATTGTAATTTAATTAATTGAAAATCCAAGTTAATTGACCTATGCCTGGTGGGGTCTGTGCCCGGCACAAAGGGGTCCTGGGTACCTAAGAGCCAGTTACTTATTTGTTTCTGCCATTTTTGGTGGTTTTGGGCATATTGGCATATATTCCATCCCCTTTGTGCCACCATATGACCACTTCCAAACGATCTCTATTGACCCTATGGAAGATATCAGTGGGGTTAGTGCCCAGCACAAAGGGGTCTTGGGTACCTGAGAGCCAGTTACTCATATTTTGCCATTTTGGAGGTTTTGGGCATATTGGCATATGCCATCCCCTTTGTGCCACCATATGACCACTTCCAAACGATCACTATTGACCCTATGGAAGGTATCAGTGGGGTCTGTGCCCGGCACAAAGGGTCTTGGGTACCTGTGAGCCAGTTAAAATAAACCAATGATGAGACAGACCGCGATTCACAGTATGCCAATTTTGCGATGGAAAAGTAAACGGTAAGGCCTAAAAAAATTAATTTTCCGTTTCTCGTCCCCGCCCGCCTGTGTTCAAAAGCAGCCTCCCGGATTTTTTTCATTTGCGATTCTCAACTAAAAAATAAAAAGTGTTCCCGCCCGGATAGTGGATGATCGAGAAACCGAATCACAGCATGCAACTTAGGCATATATTTAACTTACCTCCTTGTTTTCACTCTCCGCCAAATGAGACGAAGACGCTACCAGTTTTCAAGCACAGTTATTTTATGTGGTTACGAGTATGTAATAATACATATACAATTGTGATCAAGAATTGATTTACTATATTCCTCATGTTATACTTCAAAGGACATATTACCTGATAGAACGGTTCTCAACAATTACTCATCATTGAAATAGAGTATCAACGGACGGTTTTTGATAATAATACTACTGGTACACAGTATCATCCTGTCTGTCCTGACTGCTATAATGATGGCGCACCAGTAGATCCAATGTGCCCGGCCAAGAGGTTTCAAGCCCAAATAAATCAAGCCTCTAGAAATGAAATCATTAAAGTCATATGTGACACATGATTTCAATTCAAAAGGCTTGATTTATTTGGGCTTGAATTCGTCTGTGCGCAAGTGTTTTTTTAATCAACGAATAAATCAAATTTATTTTCATATGTGTGAAATGTCGTCCCACCAAAAATAAAACATAAAAAGTGCCTCCCTACTCAATTTTCTCTTGAGCTGAGGACGGTTTTTTTTTGCGAAATGAAAAGTTCCTCCCTACCCAGTTATGAAAAAATAGGAGGACGAGAAACAGAAAATTAATTTTTTTAGGCCTAACCGGTAACCGGGAGCCAACTTCAGCTTGCTCCTCCCCACGCGGTTACTCGGCCTGTTTCAGCCGATGCTATAAACAGAAGTGGCCTAAAACACCATTCATCCAATCAATTTGTACACTTTAAAATGGTGATTGGGAAGTGTATTCCTTCCGTAATTGGTTCGATCCGGACGTTTTTATGACAGACGAGATCTGTTTCTAGACACACTACTCTGGAGACATCAAGGTTGTGCGATACCAGTGTCACCTTTACCAGTTTCAATAGAATCTCGAGATAGATTTTTCGAAAATCAGGTGGTCCCGAAGAATCGTGTTGATTTCACTAGTGTGGTTCAAATCATGCACATCATTCTCTGTAGGACTGAACAACGAGTAAACTGCATACCTAATCACATTACATACGAACAAATGCCCACTATAGTTCGGTACCTTATGCATAATGCAATCAGTTTATCTTGGTCTCACGACCAATTTAGGCGTCCTCCTCGTCATCAGGGAAAAATTAGTCTTTATATATGAGGCGATTTGTACCAATTAAGGTCCAGGAACAGAAAGTTAATCACACGAAACCTACGTCACTGGCAGTGATCATTTGATCATCAATCAAGGGCAAGCAACTGAATGAGTCCCAAGTCGAGCAACACTCGCATGTACCTTTCGACTCGCAGTCTGCATTGTGGGGAGATGGAATTGACTGATCTGCAACGTGTCCACATGGAATCAAATTCACCCGTCCCTGTATAAGTATCATCAACACAGTAAATGATGGATTATTTTAATAAAAAAAGCAATTGCTTGGACATGTAAGTGTTACTTTCATTTTTAACATGTATAATTGACAGGAACATATGGAGCAGCAGGGAAAAAAAGCGTTCACTGACCGCGATATTATTTCCCCGTTTTAGGGGCAGTTAGCGTATTCAGTTCAGGCGTTCGTCTCGTGACCAGCGAGTTGCTGGTTCGAGCCGCGGCGCTGCTATGTTGGCTGTGTACCAGTGTGTCTCGGTTCACTCAGTTGTATAATTGAGTACCCAATTGGCAGTGTTCCCAAATTTACACATATCCTAGTCACATTGCGCCGGTAATAGCAGCAAAAGGTCTCTGACAAATAGCTGATTGTCTATGGACCCAGGGAGTCGGAAAAGGGTTCCTGGCTATATATCGGGGGTAATAATTGTGCAGCGCAGGAAATGGGGCAGGAAATGCTCACTCTTTCCTGAACACCTGATTTCACCTCCTAATGGCCTATTTTGGGGGTTCATGAGTTTCCCTGTCATTTTTGTTTTCTCTCACTCCGTATGCCTGATATGACTTTCTGTCCCCGAACTATGAGATTGGATAACGGACCCTGTTTTGTTAGCTCGGAATACTTAATACTGGGTATTGATTCCACGTCTATTGAGCAGGTTCCTAGATCTCTTGATACGTTCACAAGGAATTTGTCTCTCATAGTGCATTGGTTTATGGATGATTATTGCGGATATAAAAGTAGACCACTCAAGACCGCCTGATAATGATGTTAACTGAGTCACCCGCAGGGAATTCTAGTCAAATGTATCCCATAATTTGTTGCCTTGAAAGCGCTACAGGAACGTAACGTTACCACCATGCATTTTACGTTTGGGGGTGTAACTCATCCATATACTAAATTGGATTGGGGATCAATATATATGTACAAAAAATGTATGCATATTAAATAATTTCTCATGTGGTAAAATGATTCGGGTTCCTACAAATCAATTTACACGTTGTAATTATTATAAGTGAAGCTGTTTGAAATTACCGGTTACTGTACAAATGTGATTCTTGTTTGCTCCTGCATTCCTCCTGATGAAGTCTATCATGTTAAACATATTTCTAATTTGACTAATACAAAATCTACGATCACATACAACTATTGAGATAAACATGGGAGTGAATTACTTAGTACTGTATTCACACCACAGATCCGATATGAGAAGAATGCGAGGTCGTTTAATACACCTTTAGGAGTTAGATATCATTATGCACAGGACGCCATTATTGCGCTGAGTGACTGTGACCATCACACCGAGCATATTGTGGTTGTCAAGATGGTATGATCCCGGAAATGTGGAAATGATGTAATGTATGGAAGAAGCAACAATCAATGATATAATATATGAAAATGTATTAATGAATAGGCAGATATTTACAGTATGTACAAGTTCAGGTTTACAATATCATGTCACAATATTCTGTCGGCAATACACCAATACAATACTCAATTAACGTTCCTCAATGTATACAGATTCCAAAGTTCAATATTCCGAATTTCAATTTAGACAGAACCTATTTCAATGGTTATGTTTCAGTAGCAATTACAAATCAAAATTCAAAATCAACAACAATGAAATGTACAAGAACACAACACACTTACATGCACACCTACAAACACACCTACACACACACACACACTGTCACTCCAACGGTGTTTTCAATCCCACGACGATCCCACGAAGTACGAAGTCCCACGGAGAGGTCACATGACGTAATGTTGCGCGGACGCAGTTACTGAATGTTCATCTGTTGGACGCGACCAAGGGTACTTGTCACACAAAGGGAGGGTGAAGTGGCACCATGAATCACGAATACGACTCAAACATCAGGTATATACACGAAAACTAGGAATCAGAAATAAATGCCGTAGTAATATTTGTTTACAAAACATAGGTTTTGTAGACCGAACCATTATTGGAATCATAACATAACCCTCAAGGTCATATATTACGAGACTACGTGTAGTAATTTACTACAAAATCAGTACAAATGACATGAATGAAATGAGAAAATGATACGAATACTCACGGCCACTGGTCTCTGGTCACAGCAATAATCAGGCAGGCATTCTTTAGGTCAGTAAAACCACAATATCCAAAACTGGTATATAAAATCCCAATGCAGCTCCCACAATAATATAATCAACAAATCAGCAGCATCTCAAATAGTATCTCAAACGCAAATATTTCACAATTCCAAAATACGTCCACAAATTGACGTCGCCAACATAATGGCAAAATAGCTTCCAACAGCTTCACAATATCAGTTCACATCTTTCACATGCTGCACGTCAGACACACAGTCTGCAATCCAAGTTGTTCTGTTTCTCTCTCTATCTCTATCTCTGTCTCTGTCTCTCTCTGTCTCTCTCTCTCTCTCTCTCTCTCTCTCTCTGACCACTACAAAGAATGCCTGACTTATATTGCTGAGCCACCCAGCGCCGCGTCTACACATGAGATTGGACAAGATCTAAAAATAGAAACATTTACCCTAACCAGAGCAAATGGAACAATATATAATCCCAGTCATATGACGAATCAACTCACCAGACAACTCACCAGACAACGCCAGTACAACACACAATACCTCACACCTGGCAGAACCATGCGGAAACGTCACCGAACTAAGGATGGTACTGGTACTGGCTACAGTGTGGTGCAAAATAATGAATATATACATGCCCCAAATATTATAAATTGTCACTATGTGACAACACCCCCTTTCCTGAAAAAGAGGTTACTTATCTAAGGTTAAGTTACACGTGTTAAAACCGTTAATTGACACATTCATACGGACTCAAGCATACCGACTCAAAAAGTCTGCGAACACATTATCGCGACCACGGATATATTCGATTTGCATAGAATATGGTTGTAATGTCATAGCCCACCGCATGATACGGTCATTCGCGACCTTATTCTTGTTCATGCATACCAGTGGGAGGTGGTCTGTCTGCAAGACAAACTGCTTACCAAAGAGATAAACGTGGAATTTCTTTACCGCATGTACAACTGCCAAGCACTCCTTTTCGATGATTGCATAACATCGCTCCCTAGGTAGTAGTTTCCTACTGGTGAAAGCGACAGGCCGCAACTCTCCATCATGACGTTGAAGAAGGGCACCTACAATACCCGTATCAGAGGCATCTACCTGTAGAATGAAACTCTTACCAAAATCTGGGACTTGGAGAATCGGCTTACGAGTGATAAGATCCTTCAACCTGGAGAAACACGCCTCATGCTCAGAAGTCCATTCCAACGTCTTTGGCATAGATTTCGCTGTAAGACTAGTCAGTGGCGCAATAATATCTGAGAAATTACCGATGTGGTTAGAATAATATGTAACCAACCCAATGAAGGACTGCAGTTCCTTCTTAGTAGTAGGACGGCTTGCCCTACGCACTTTCTCCACATTACCATCCATGGGCATAACACTGTTGTGGGATAACTTGTGACCGACATACTCAATTGATTCAAAAGCAAACAGACACTTGGATGGTTTGATAGTGAGACCAGCATCTCGCAACCTCTGCAACAACTCTTTAAGAGCTTCAACATGTTCAGGCCATGTGCGAGTATGGATCAGAATGTCGTCTATATAACTATGTACGTGTTTCATACCTGCTAGCAGTTTTCGCATCATCCGGACAAACGTGGCGCCGGAGTTGACCAATCCGAATGGCATCCGTACAAAATGATAACACCCTCTGTCTGGAGCAACGAAGGCAGTCTTTTCTTTGTCTTCGGTTCGCATCTGTATCTGCCAATACCCCTTGCTGAGATCAAGTTTGCTAAAGTAATGGTCATCCTTCAACTGGGAAAATATGTCTTGTTGGTTGTTCATTGGTTCTGGATCGAACACTGTAATGAGATTGAGGCGCCTGAAATCTATACAAAATCTGTTAGAACCATCAGGTTTCTTAACGAGTACAATTGGAGCAGAATAAGGGGATTCAGATGGCTCTATTACTCCAAGCTTCATCATGTCGTCTATTTCCTTGTTGATCGTTTGTCGCACTGCAAAAGGAACTGGGTAAGGTTTTACACGAACTGGTTCAGTCGTGGTGACGTGAATCTTGTGTTCAATAAGATTCGTACAGCCGGGCTGATCTGACAATACTCCCTGGAAGGAATCGAGCAATTGACCAATTTCTTGTTTCTGTTCACCTGTCAGTTTCTCGCCAATCACCCATCTAGAAGTGGACTTTTCATGGTCACAGAAAAGTTCTTGCTGATCGTCGGGCAAGTCATCATGAAAATCATGGATGGAAGCAGCGCACGTCATCTGTAATACTGAATCAGACATAGTATTATCTGCATCAGACACAGGATTCCTTCGGACATACAACTTCAACATATTAGCATGGAATAGCTTATTGTTTCCCTTGACATCAATCATGTAGTCGTATTTGGACCGCTTCTCCAACACCTTGAAAGGTCCACGCCACTGCAAAACAAGTTTGTTAAGGTCAGTTGGTAGCATGACGAGGACTTCATCTCCAACCTTGAAAGAACGTTCTCTTGCTTTCGCGTTGTAGTACTTCGTGTACTTGGTCTTTGCAGCTTCCGTTTCTTTTCGTGCCAGCTCACAAGTCTCGACCAACCTATTCTGTAAATCTAAGACATAATGATAGACATGTTTGGTTTCAGTCTCTATGTCGTCTTTCGTCCAGCACTCTTTTAGTATCTGCATTGGCCCTCGAACCGATCTACCATACAATAGTTCGAAAGGGGAGAAGCCTGTAGTTTCATTAGGGACCTCACGATAGGCAAACAGAAGTGGCGTCAGATATCTGTCCCAATCTTTGGGCTTCTCTGCTGTGAGTTTCTTGAGCATTGCCTTGATCGTTCCATTCATCCTCTGGACTAACCCATTTGCGATCGGGTGATATGGTGTCGTAGTCAACCTGTGGATAGAGAGAAGACGAGTAATTTCTTTCATCAAATCGGAAGTGAACTGGGTTCCAAGATCACTTAACATCTCGTCTGGAACACCGACACGACTGAATATGGAAATCAATGCTTCTGCTACCGATTCTGTAGTGATGTTCTTGAGCGGGATGGCTTCTGGATATCGAGTGGACATGTCAACTAGCGTGAGGATGTACCTGTAACCAGACTCTGATATAGGATGTATGGGACCAACGAGGTCAACTGCAACTCTTTTGAATGGTGTACTTATTACTGGTGTATCTCCTAGTGGAATTTTGGTAACTCTACCCTTTGGGATTGTACGTTGGCATATGTCGCAGGATCTACAGAAACGCGTAACATCACCTTCTATTCCTGGCCAGAAGAAACATGCCAAGATCCGATTCAGCGTTTTCTTGATCCCCATGTGTCCTGCTAAAATAGAGGAATGTGCGGTATTCAAGACAGATTGACGCAAGCTTTGAGGAATAATCAGCTGCTTATCTATTTTACCACTGACGTCTTGAGCAAACCGGTAGAGAAGATGGTTATGCTGACCAAACCAGACCATTTTATGGCCTCGCTTCCTTTTCTCGATTTTGTCCTTGAGTTTAGCAACATCAGCGTCAGTCTGCTGGAGAGACAAGAACGAATTAACATCCAATTGTTTATTACTGCAATCATCCGATACCTTCAGTGGTTTGATAGCTTTGTTTATCTTCAGAGCATCAGCCCGTGTGACCACAGCATTAGCAATAGCTGGTTTCCAATCTGACAATGGCGACTCCACTGGTCTAACACCAGGTATGTTACCTACGACCAGGTCATATACAGGTTTATCCATACACATGGCTTGCACTGTGCCGACATAATATGGAGTATCAATATTTACATTTGCTAACTGGACTTTCAGAATTGAACCGTCCATTAGCATGCATACTCTATGGTCATCGACAAATTGGTCAGGTCTTACCAGTGACTTTTTGATTACTACGCCCGTGCATCCAGTGTCACGGAGTACATCGACTTGCTGATCGTTTGCAAATCCCGTCATTAACGGCAAATCTCGTCGCTTGTCTGCTTTCTGGCATGCACCCATCATACACGGAATCTGTCTACCACATGCGAGAGTTATCTTGTCGTTGCCTATGCATGGGCAATGGTCTCCTGTGGGGAAAGAATGTTGTATACAGGCGTTACCGACATGGTCTATGTTACTCTGCAATTCCTCATCATTATCATCAACTGCAGCAAAGCCAGATTGCTTCTTATTACAATCTCTCGCTATATGAGCTTTAGAGCCACAAATGAAACATTCTCTGGACTGTCGATCTTGGTTTGACCGTCCCTGGCATTTTGGCGCTATATGTCCTTTCTCACCACATCTGTGACAGTGGTTTTTATGTGTCCATGCAATTTCCTGAATAATAATACTATCATAAATACAGATTGCATTCAGTCATGTGGAAAATCGGAGAAGATATGATACTCTTATGACACAAACCTATCATTTTATTGGAGAATTCACTTCCACACAACAATATTACATCATAACTTCGGTCTTGACCATTCGGTACGAGGTTTTGAACCGGGTGCTTCTAGGTCTAATTCGCCGGTCAGTCATAAGTACGAAGTGGCAATTATCATTGAAAGCTTGCAACATCATACACAGAATATCACACTTCTGTGGCGGAGAAGCAGATGATAGGCACTGGAAGATATGACTCCCATATTGTCAGAAGGAATCCGTCATTTTCTCATTTATATATGAACAATTACTAACAAGTACAGCATGTACAGCATTAACAGTGACCAGATAGCATTACCATGCTTACTATGAAAACTGTATTTTGTTCAAATTGTCGAGTTCCTGACTTTGCTATTCCTTACCATAGTGTTTCTACTGCACGCATGATGCAATTTGTACCTAATATATATTCAAATTGTAATAGGAGGGAAAACAAATATGACAAGTACATGAGTTAAAACGAGCAGTACGTGCATGTAAAATTACCTATTTCCTTTTATATGCCTTCTCCAAGTCAAGGCACATCCTATCTTTATTCTGAAATTCCTCAGCATGTCAGTACAGCAATAGCAGATGATATGTGGGGACATTTCCACAGAAAAGATGCAGCTAATCTGTTGGAACGGTCGTTCAGAATTGGTTTGAACCAGTCGGATGATACCCATGGTGTCCATGACGCATTGGTTTATGGGTGTTTATTGCTGATAAAAAAGAAACTCTCCGTGCTGCAGGGTAGTTCGATGGCGCAACTCATATCATATCCTCAACAAAAGAATGGGAATCAATAAAAATACACACTGTGATTTTCTTTATTTGGTAAAATGGACTCTGTTATAGTCGTTACAGCCAAACACATCTTGTCACTGGTTAGCAGAGCGAACAACAAACATGCAACCAACATTTATGTTATATCACACTGTTCCTGTAAGATAATGTTGTGGTTCCCTTTGTTAGTAATGTAAATCTGCCTACATATATAATACTAATAGCGTTAGATTATTCTAAAGTCAGTATGACACTTGGAGACCTTTGTTAGAATGATTTTTGTTTATTTATTAATGTTTCGTTGGGCGATCCATATTATTGTGTAAGGTATATGATATAAAGTTTCATTCCAAGCTCTTTTCAATACGTTGTTAGGCAGATATGTTCTCATTCCATCTGATGTGAAGTAGATACAATTATATTTTCCCATTTTCTGAACCAGAAGACATCAGTGTGTCTGGCACATAAGGGTTTGGCCGGGCTTGGTTTTTATCTCGAATGTAATCGATGTTGGGTTTTCTGTTTCCATCACCCAGATATTGTATACATATTTTGTAGAATATTATAATTTTGTAAAATATCATATGGTTGGTTCCTCGGAGTGGATTTCAACAACAAAGTGACTTTGGTCATCAGACCAGTATATATACTGACGAATATATAGTATAGTATATATATTGAGTTTTTACATCATTCCTGTTCAATGAATAAAGTGGCCTATTTTTTATGTTAGAACATAGTCAACATCATTTGTTCCATGTGGCTGTCTGTCAAATGGCATTCACGATGGGAAGGTACACATTTTGTAGCCGAAACCGAGAAGTCAATTTTTGGCACATAAACATCTTATAAAACCAACATCTGGATTGTGAAGGACATGACAGCAGACATGCGTTTTCGAGGCATGCAAACTGCGGCAATAATAATATGGAAAACCCCAAATCTGAGTTCAGTGGATTAATTTGATTCCATGTAGCTGACCATTCTTGAAGTACAATTCCAAAGAAAATGGATCGAGACTCCTAAATAATGCGCAACTGGAGACTCATTGAGTTGTCGTCACCTGATTGATGACTGAATGATCACTGCAAGCGACGGAGATTCTGTGCAATTAACTTGCTGTTCGTGTGTGCGTAATTGGCACAAACAGCCTCGTCGATGAGCGTCAATTTCAAGATGGCCAAGCTTATGTCTTAGCCAGTGCACGGATCTAGGAAAAAAGACCTGGGTATACCCTGTATTACGTAGACATGCATAGGGATATGTGGTATCGATTATACTTCATCCGTTATAGTTGGCCAGTTTCAATTGCTCAATTAGTCAAAGTTAGAAAAATGTTGTTCACACTGCGAACTACTTCATGCCTCTAAAAACCTATTAGCACAAATAGAAGTAGATTTTGATGACGTCAATAATAAACCTAAGATACAATAATTGATATGGAACAGATAGTGTGATCGAAGGGTGCTCCTAGATCAGCCTCCTGTTTGAAGGTAAACATTGAGTTCGAGATTTTTGAAGTGTTTGCTCCCTAATTGAACCCGCATACTAGTCAATGAGGAAACATTTTCAGTGCATTGTTATGTTTTTGGTAATTGTTATGTGTATTCATTTTATAGAAACAAAATCGCGTGGAACAGAATCGGTAGTGTAAAATACATATGGTCGCTATTGTCATCTTACACCAAATTCGTGGATCTGTTTGGTGCACGATGTTAATATCTGCTGTAATTGATCCTCTAGCACTTAAACAGCTGAGCTTCTAGACAATTAAATACACTCCAGACATTGCGTTGGGAATTCTGTGTTCTGGTCGCAGTTGTGTCATTCTTATTGGCCTATTACGTTAACTGGCTTTCTAAAGGGCATTCGAAAGTTTTGTTCTCGGTTACGTGTGCTGATGTCACAAATAGAATACATTTCCAGCTCCTCATTTGGTTTATCATTTTGCACGTTAGTGACACACAATTTTATGACTCAAAAAGGGTAGAGGGTAGAGCTACTTGGGTACAGCTACCACACAGGGGTTATTAATTTTAAGCATGGTTACGTTCAAGCCATATTTATGATAAAGTACCAGTCCGCTAAGAGCATTCATACCTAATGGCCATCCAGAACATTAATGGGTTACAATTTAGATAGGCAACCTGACGTAATGTCTTAGATAGTCGTACCTTTATGTTGATGAATGGTGAAAGAACATTAGTCGTGGAAGCTTGGTTTTCCTTTATGACATCACAGCCAGAATGTTTCGACCACAGAGCAACTCAAGCAAAATTTATGAATACTACGTGCAATATTTCTGTACATGATGATTGAACAGGCTCGGTTCAAAGATTTGGCGAATGAAAAAAATTTCAGTGAATTCGCTGGGATTTCGGAGATGCCATTTCAGAAACCACTGGAGTATTAATTTGAAACTTTTAGGAAGATGAAAGCGAAGCATGCCACATTGTTAATAATAAACGTCATCAAATACCATTGTGCATGTTGAGAACGATCCTTTATAGTATGTAATTGTGATGGGAATATGGGAGTTCAAAGCAGGCGCAGGTTGTGCAACCTTGGGTGTGACCGTAAATGTTAGAATAACACTATGGCCACATGGACACTTGATTGTTACATGTCATAATGTCTTATTTAATACGTTGATAATCGAGTCCCCTTCCGCCTCCATCCAGTTCATAAGTAGTTCAATATAAAATTCAATATTATATATCATCAACATGGAACCAATATCCAGGTACAGAGTACTCCGAGCGAACAAAACCAAATCCATTATCCAATATTTAAAAACTTGACTTCAGAGTGAATCCACCACTCTATGCGGTTAATGATTAACACTATTCTCTGAAACTATTCATTTACTATAGTCGGCGTCATTGATCTGTTAGCGGTGGTTTTTTCGCGATTATTCCGTCAATAATTTGTATATTCCGATGAAATTTTGGCAGGAGTGTTATTTTATACTCGCCTAATATGGTATAAATTTTCGGAGAGATTGGTGTGTAAACAAAAAAGTTAGCCTATTTGACCTATACATAACGAAATAGGAAAACGTCAAAACGTTATCTATAGAAATGCTACGGCGATCGGGGACGATCCACAGCCGATTTCACCAGATTTTTACTATGAACGAGATAGGCCAACTTTTTTGCTTCGCATCCAATCTTCTCGAAAATGCATGCTTAGTTAGGCGGTCATAAGATAACATACCTGTCAAAATTCCATCGGATTTTCTCAAATATTGACTGAGTAATCGCCGAAAAACCACCACTCACAGACCAATGACGCCGACTATATATGCAAGTCCTCGATAATGTAACAAAATAAGTATGCAAGGGAACTCTATCGAGTTAAATTATTAAAATATTTTGGTAGTCCTACATAGCGGGTAATTCGGAACATACCCAAACACTCAGAACTGTAGGAACATTTCTGGTGAAAATCTGCAATTGTACATTGAAACCTCCGCCTCCAAATATTTTAAACACGTCATTACCAAGTTTTTCAACATTTTTATCCACAACGGAAGTTTTCCGGTCATAGCCTTGCAATTAAAGAGGTGTTTCCAAGCTCATGGTTCTGCACGCTATGTACCGTGATCGACGAGATATGTCCAAGGTTTTGTGGGAAATGGACACCATTAGGACCATATGTAACAGGATATGGCCGTGACCTTAAATATATAATTCCATTAAAAACTAGCAAATCCAATTTATTTATATTCAGCGAGCTGTGGGTGTACCACAGTTTCTCGAATTATACTTATGTCACGTAATGTGGAAGGTTTTGCAGATTATGAAGATTTGAGATCCCATGTACATTATCCCTCGAAAAAAGTATTCCTTTCCTATGCGGATCGAAATATTGCCGGAAATGCGTCAACTTACTGTCAAAAGTAACACCAAATTGTGATGACGCTGATAGGGCCCGTGAGTGAAGGGGTCTCGGAATCTACACACATTGTACATAGGAAATGTATTGGAGCTATCTAGACCACGATGCCTCTAGATAATACTGAAATAAAAGTTTTCAACACTATTTATTTCACTTGATATTCTGGTTTGACACTGAAATCGCCTTGCTTTACCCGAAGTTCTCTCAAACTTCAATCGTTCGAAAATCTCCAAGAATCTCCTTCGACCACATTTTGTGTAAGTGTTGGTAACTTTCTTGTGGATTTACTGATCTGTATCTGCTGCCTTATCATTCCATTGAGGGCTTTTCGTGTCTGAAAATCTTTGTTATTTATTTGCCATCTTTGCCTTGTGAATAAAACAAACAAAAACTATAATTGACAAGCTTATCATATTGTGATGCAAATTGATTATTCATAAATGTATAATTTCGATCTCAAACCTTTCCATGCATTGTATGGTTTCATGACAAACGAATCAAAACTCTTCTTTGTCATAGACAAACACTAGTAAGTTCAGATCTTTTGAATACTGTAATATAGGTCAGCCACGCCAAGCTGGCTGCCCAATACGAAACAGTGCAAATGTACTCGTTAACTGTGAACCAATGCCATCCAAAGGTCCAATTACCTTGTTACGACGCCAATTTGAATACCATCAAGCTTTTGCATTATCGGAATTGCTATAGCACTCCAAACATTGGATCTATTTTGAGACCCTGGTAGATTTATTTTGACTGCAATATTCTAAATATCTAGTGATTCGAATATAAAGTCGACGCTCAAGGGCAGCGTTTCATCGGTATAAAAAAAACAATGCTTACCAAGTTACTTAAGTAGCTGTATGTTTAAACATTTTGATGTATGTTTAAGCTGTGTGTTTAAAAAGTCAAAATGGACTTCTAATTCAGAGATAGAAGGAAAAAAAGTTGGACATGTGTGTTTGTGTCCAAAATCAGTTGTATGAACATACAATGCATTGTGCAAATTAAACTGATTATCCTGCGTACAAAAGACCTCAAATTGTGCCTTATCATTCCATTGAGGGTTTTTCGTATCTGAAAATCTTTGTTATTTATTTGCCATCTTTGCCTTGTGAATAAAACAAACAAAAACTATAATTGACAAGCTTATCATATTGTGATGCAATTTGATTATTCATAAATGTATAATTTCGATCTCAAACCTTTCCATGCATTGTATGGTTTCATGACAAACGAATCAAAACTCTTCTTTGTCATAGACAAACACTAGTAAGTTCAGATCTTTTGAATACTGTAATATAGGTCAGCCACGCCAAGTTGGCTGCCCAATACGAAACAGTGCAAATGTACTCGTAAACTGTGAACCAATGCCATCCAAAGGTTCAATTACCTTGTTACGACACCAATTTCAATACCATCAAGCTTTTGCATTATCGGAATTGGACTTCTAATTCAGAGATAGAAGGAAAAAAAGTTGGACATGTGTGTTTGTGTCCAAAATCAGTTGTATGAACAGACAATGCATTGTGCAAATTAAACTGATTATTCTGCGTACAAAAGACCTCAAATTGTGCCATAAAAGGCAAATCAACAGAAGAGAACTAGTCAGATCACTAGACGAACGTGGGTGTTATTATGAACACTTATGCACAATGAAACTGCAACTCATCCTTTACCCAGACAGGAAACAATTTGAAACTGATTTCGATAAATACCCTTATTTGCATTGGTTTGGTGTGTTGTTGGTAACATAACATTAACGTGATTTTATAAGGCGTTATACATTCTTCATGATGCTTCGGCCCGAAATCATGATTAGCGGTCCCTAATAGCCATCAGCGGCCCAAGAGTTGAGGAACGCTAGGCCATGGAGAGCCGCTAATCATGGTTGGAGGAAACTGAAATGTATGATTCCCAACTGGGAATGATAAGTTTTATGTTTCGAGTTACACACCCAAGAGCACTACCGCTCTATACCGCTACAATTGTAGCGTTATGACGTTATGATCCGCCCACACTGCAGCGTCATAACCGTGGTGTCACTACTCGCGCGCACTAAATAAACGCTACATAATATAGATAATTTATACTCAAATATCCATGATGAATATATACAATGGCAACAACAGTGCACTTTCGCTTGGTAAATATATTACGAGTGTTTCAGAGGAAAGACAATTTTTCCAGAAGTATATTCAGCGTCTTCAGAACGTTATGATTTATCATTGATCTCGTGATGAGGAAAACGTCCACCTCACTGAATCTTGTGAAGCTGTCGCTCAACGATAACCAATCAACTGGAAAACTTGGATACAGCGTCAAGGTTATTGGCTCATGGGCTCAAAGGAATGACATAAATATTGGTCACCCTGTCGGCTAGTCCGTCGTTTGGAGATGTCAACTTCAACAGACTGTGTTCGTAGTGTCCTCTTGATTAACCAAATATTTCAACCCTAATGTCGTAATGTTTAGAACTGTAGCGTATCTATAATACAATAGTATTCTATTATCATACTCCTTGCTACTCCCATGCTTTTTAACTGAAGAAGTGTCTTGACACTGGCATCATCAGATTTTAAGATTACTGCAAAAACGTATAGGCATATAATTTCAGTGCATATTCTAGCCATATATACAAATAATTGATCGTAAAAAGTATTAAAACAGCCGAAATCAGACATAGAATTCGGAACACTATTTACAATATAATATTACCCATCTCATTCCCTAAATGCAGCTACGGAGATTAGATTCTACAGTATAATTGAAATTAACATTTAGAAATCAAACAATTCACGACAAATTCCCGAGTAGGAACACGAATGATGAATTATATAATATGGTATGGAGCCACCCAAAATATAGCTAAATTGTCTGCTGGGATGTTGCTTGCGTCATCAGCAAGTGGGAAAATGTTGTTCCCGCTGTAACTATCAAAATCAGCACAGAACAATAGTTCTCAGTGTAACGATAAGGGCGACATTACGGTCCCAAGGAGACATATATCCGGCATCTCAAGTGGTCCCTAACAACCGCTTGTCTTTTACACTGCGGGAGAAGTAAGAACTGGTTGTGTCTCCAACCCTTTTATATCAGCGGGCAGTTTACATGGCAGGTCAAACAAAGCGTGAACAACAAGAGAATGGCTTGAAAGTAAAATTGCAAATAACCAAAATATAAGGACTTGGTATGTAGACATCTAAGAGTACGAAAAGCAGCTGATCTCTGGAGACATTCACAAATAATTTGTTTCTCACAGTGCATTGGTTTATGAATGTTTATTGTGGATAGAAGAGTATACCACTCAAGACCGCCAGGTAACTGACGTTAGAGTCACCCGCACTGAATTCTAGTGACATATATCCCATATTTTAACGAACGTTCAAGGACGTTTTCATGCCTTGGAAGCGCTACAAGAGCGAAAGGTTACCACCATGTATTTTACTATTTTGAGGTGTTTGTATTTTGGAGTGTAACTGACCCACATATTCAACAACAAAATTGTTTTGAGAATCAATATATCAAATCCAAATCAATTTACACATTGTAATTATGTTGAGTGAAGCTGTTTGCCTTTTTCAAAAACATTTTTAGTAACTGGTAATTTCGATGTCATTCTCGTTTGCTCGTGCATGCTTCTTGATGAAGTCGAACATGTTAACAATAGTTCTAATTTGACTAATACACCTTTGAATAATCTACGATCACATACAACTATTGAAATGAATATGGGAGTGAATTACTTAGTACTGTATTCACACCACAGATCCGATATGAAAAGGATGCGAGGTCGTTTGATACATCTTTATGAATTAGATATCATTATGCACAGGACACCATCATTCCACTAAGTGACTGTGACCACAACACCGAGCATATTGGTGTTTTTATGTGCCCTTGCAATTTCCTAAATAATAACACTTTCATAAATACAGATTGCATTTAGTCGTGTTGAAAATCAGAGAAGATATGATACCCTTATGGTACAAACATATCATTTTATTGGAGAATTCACTTCCACACAACAATATTACATCATAACTTTGGTCTTGAACATTAGGTACGAGGTTTAGCACCGGGTGCTTCAAGGTCTAATTCGCCGGTCAGTTATAAGTACGAAGTGGCAATTATTATTGAAAGCTTGCAATATCATACACAGAATCTCACACTTCTGTGGCGTAGAAGCAGCTGATAGACACTGGAAGATATGACTCCCATATTGCCAGAAGGAATCCGTCATTTTCTCATTTATATATAGACAATTACTAACAGTTCCATCATTAACAGTGATCAGATAGCATTACCATGCTTGTATTTTGTTCAAATTGTCGAGTTCCTGACTTTGCTATTCATTACCATGGTGTTTCTACTACACGCATGATGCAATTTGTACCTATTATATATTTAAATATGTAATAGGAGGGGAAAAAATATGACAAGTACATGAGTTAAACCGAGCAGTACCTGCATGTAAAATTACCATTTTCCTTTTATATGCCTTCTCCAAGTCAAGGCACATCCTATCTTTATTCTGAAATTCCTCAGCATGTCAATACAGAAAATAGCAGATGATATGTGGGGACATTTCTACAGAAAAGATGCAGCTAATCTGTTGGAACGGTCGTTCGGGTGTCCATGACGCATTGGTTTAGGGGTGTTTATTGCTGATGAAAAAGACACTCTCCGTGCTGCAGGGTAGTTCGATGGCACAACTCATATCATATCCTCAACAAAAGAATGGGAATCAATAAATATACACAATGTTTTTTTTTATTTGGTAAAATGGACCCTGTTATAGTCGTTACAGACAAACACATCTTGTCACTGGTTAGCAGAGCGAACAACAAACATGCAAACAACATTTATGTTATATCACACTGTTCCTGTAAGATAATGTTGTGGTTCCCTTTGTTAGTAATGTAAATATGCCTACATAATACTAATAGCGTTAGATAATTCTAAAGCCAGTATGACACTTGAATACATTTGTTAGAATTATTTTTGTTAATGTTTCGTTGGGCGATCCATATTATTGTGTAAGGTATAGGATATAAAGTTCCATTCCAAGCTGTTTCCAATAAGTTGTTACGCAGGTGTGTTCTCATTCCATCCGGTGTGAAGTAGATACAATTATATTTTCACATTTTCTGAACCATAATACATTAGTGTGTCTGGCACATAAGGGTTTGGCCGGGCTTCGTTTTTATCCCGAAAGTAATCGATGTTGGGTTTTCTGTTTTGGTTCCCCTGAGTGGATTTTAACAACAAAGTGACATTGATCATCAGACCAGTATATATACCGACAACTAGAGTTTTCACATCATTCCTGTTCAATGAATAAAGTGGCCTATTTTTCATGTTATAACATAGTCAACATCTTTTGTTTCATGTGGCTGTCAGTCACAAGGCATTCACGATGGGAAGGTACACGTTTTGTAGCCGAAATCGATTTTTGGCACAGAAACATCTTATAAAACCAACATCTGGATTGTGAAGGACATGACAGCAGACATGCGTTTTCGAGGCATGCAAACTTCGGCAATAATAGTATGGAAAATCCAAATCTGAGTTCAGTGGATTATTTAGATTCCATGTAGCTGACAATTCTTGAAGTACAATTCAATAGAAAATGGATCGAGACTCCTAAATAATGCGCAACTGGAGACTCATTGAGTTGTCGTCACCTGATTGATCACTGAATGATCACTGCCAGTGACGGAGATTCTGTGTAATTAACTCGCTGTTCGTGAGTGCGTAATTGACACAATATGCCTTGTAGATGAGCGTCAATTTCAAGATGGCAAAGCTTATATCTCAGGCAGTGCACGGATCTAGGAAAAAAGATCTAGCTATATTATGTAAGTATCAATCTATTACCACCAATACAGCCAAATGTTGATGATTCCAATAACAAATGTAAAATACAACATTTTGCAATAGAAAGAAGGCCTGACCAAACAGTTTATCAAACGACACACTGGGGTCATCAGGGGCAGACAGTGGGCTAGATGTAGTTGTTTCTACTGTACACCTGATGGAATTAGCATACAACTGCCCAACAACCTATGAAAGAATTTAGAAATCCGAAACAAACCCCATGAATAGATATATGACAAGTACATAAGTACCTAATCACAAGCCGACAGGCTACTGAGTGGATGGTATCATCGTGTTATGTATAACGTGGACATGCGTTGCGAAGTGTGGTATCGATTATACTTGATTGGTTATAGTTGGCCAGTTTGAATTTCTCAATTAGACAACTAGAATTAGTCAAAAGGTCAGGAATAATGTTGTGCACAATTACTCCATGCATCTAAAAAAACTATTATCCCAAATCGAAGTAGACTTTGGTGACTACAACGATAACCTAAGATACAATAATAGACATGAAATATATACTGTGATCCAAGGGTGCTTCTAGATCAGCCTCCTGTTTGTAAGTAAACATTGAGTTCGAGATTTTTGGAGTGTATGCTCCCTAATTCAACCCCCATACTAGTCTAGTCAACATGGTCAACGGGGAAACATTTTCCGTGTGTGTTTTTTGTTAATTGTTATGTGTATTCATTTTGTAGGAAAACAATCACGTGGAACAGAAAGGGTGGTGTAAAATATATATGGCCGCAATTGTCATCTCACACCAAATTCGTACCATGGAGGATCTGTATGGTGCACGATGTTAATATCTACTGTAATTTATCCCTTAGCACTTAAACAGCTGAGCTTCTAGACAATTAAATACACTCCAGACATTGCGTTGGGAATTCTGTGTTCTGGGCGCAGTTGTGTTACTCGTATTGGCAATTACAATAAATGGCTTTATAGAGGGCATTCGAAAGTTTTGTTTTGGGTTACGGGTCCTGGTGCCATAAAATAGAATACATTTCCATCTCTTCATTTGTTTTATCATATTAGTAATTTGGATAGGCAACTTGACGTAATGTCTTAGATAGTGTTTATGTTGATTAATAGTGAAAGAACATCAGTCGTGGTAGCTTGGTTTCCTTTTATGACATCACGGCCACAGATTCTCGACTACAGAGCAAATCAAGCAAAATTATGAATACTACATGCAATATTTCTGTACATGAAATTAGGACAAGTTCGGTTCAAAGATGTGGCGAATAAAGAAACTTCAATTTGCTGGCAATTATTCTTGAAATCTTGCAATATCTTGCAGAGAATCTCGCACTTGACCACCAATTGAATATCAAATAAATGGTGTTTTCGTGATGGGACAGTTGATGTGTAGCGCGCCCAAGTGGCGAACACGCAGCTGAGAGACATGGGAGATGACTCCCATATTGAGATGACTCCCATATTGCCAGAAGGAATACGTCATTTTCCTCATATATGTCAACGAATATGTCCTCCCTATGTTATTGTTTGTTCTTCAAGACAATAACACGTAAAGCACTAAGAGTGATCTGATAGCATTATCATGCTTACTATGAAAATTCATTTTGTTCAATTTACGGAGTTCCTGACTTTGCTACTCCTAACCATGGTATTTCTAATGGTTCCTTGATGGAATTAGTATCTTTCACATGTTTAATATGTAACTAATGGAGAACAAATATAGGTCAAGGCAAAAAAACAGTACATACTTTGCAAGGATACCATATCCCTCATATCTGCATTCTCCAACTCAACATATTTCCTATCTTTATTCTGAAAACTCTAAGCATGTCAATACAGCAATACCAGATGATATGTGGGGACATTTCTGCAGAAATGATGAAGCTTATCTGTGCAAACGGTCGTTCAGAATTGGATTTTAATCAACACCCATGGTGTCCATGGCGCATTGATTTATCGCTGATAAAACAGAAAATGAGTGTAGTTTGGTGGCACACTCACTCATATCCAACAACAGAATGGGAACTAATAGATATATGTTTCATATTATATTGGTGAAATGGACTGTGTTATAGTCGTTACAGACAAACATGGATAGCAATTGTACAAACAACATTCATGTTATATCGCAGTGTTCTTCAAAGATAATGTGATGGTTAGAAATGTAAATATTCCAAGTTAAAAAATAGCGTGAGATTATGCTCAAGCCAATATAAGACCTAATATTAATACTTTCTTTCATGCTATGATATTTTTATTTTTGTCTTAATATTTCTTGTTGGATGCCCACTCCTGGGATATGTAATTATAAGTTTTGAAAGTAGTCCTTTATTTTTTATCGATCGTTATTCAAGATTGTTATCTGGAACGAGATGATGCCTGATATGGCACATCACTGATTGTCACATCACACCATGAATCATTCAATTTCAAATTGTTTTTGTAATAATTTGTTGGCCAGATGGGTGCTCATTTCATTTGTTGTATAGTAGATTCAACTATATTCCACATTGTCTGCCCCGAGAAAACTCCAGTGTATCATCAAAATATTGCAAATATTTTTGTTTTGGATAATTTACATATATCTATGACGGAGTTAACAGGGTACTATAACATGGTAGATTACTGGGGCTAGATTCCCTAAATTACAACGTGACAATGGGAAAGTACACATTGTGTAGCTGAGACATCTTTCTGAAACCAATCCACGAATTTTTCGTTTTCGAGGCATACAAACTGTGCAACAATATACATGTACTTATTCTACAGAAATACCTAAATCTCAATTATATGGTATGATCGATTCCATTTAGCTAACAATTCTTCAGGAACAATTTGAGGAGAATGGATGGAGACTTCTGAATAATGCGCAACTGGAGACTCATTGAGTTGTCGTCACATGATTGATGACTGAATGATCACTGCAAGCGACGGAGATTATGTGTAATTAACTTGCTGTTCATGTGTGCGTAATTGACACAAAATGCCTCGTAGATGAGCGTCCATTTCAAGATGGCCAAGCTTATGTCTTAGCCAGTGCACGGATCAAGGAAAAAAACGTGGGTATATCATGCATTACGTAGACATGCATAGCGAAAAGTGGTATCGATTATACCTTATCCGTTACAGTTGGCCAGTTTCAATTGCTCAATTAGTCAAAGTTAGAAGAAATGTTGTTCACACTGCGAACTACTCCATGCCTCTGAAAACCTATTACACAAATGGAAGTAGATTTTGTTGACGACAATAATGAATCTAAGATACAATAATTGATATGAACAGATACTGTGATCCAAGGGTCTTTCTAGATCAGCCTTCTGTTTGAAGGTAAACATTGAGTTCGAGATTTTTGGAGTGTATGCTCCCTAATTGAGCCCCCATACTAGTCAACGAGGAAACATTTTCAGTGCGTTGTTATTTTTTTGTTAATTGTTATGTGTATTCATTTTGTAGGAAAAAAATCGCGTGGAACATAAAGAGTGGTGTAAAAAATATATGGTCGCAATTGTCATCTCGCACCAAATTCGTAGCATTGCAGATCTGTTTGGTGCACAATGTTAATATCTACTGTACTATATCAATTAGAACTTGAACAACTGAGCTTCTAGACAATTAAATACACTCCAGACATTGCATTGGGAATTCTGTGTTCTGGGCGCAGTTGTGTCACTCTTATTGGCCCATTACGTTAACTGGATTTCTAAAGGGCATTTGAAAGTTTTGTTGTGGGTTACGTGTCCTGGTGCCACAAATAATAATACATTTCCATCTCTTCATGTGTTTTATCATTTTGCACGTTAGTGACACACAACTTTATGACACAAAAAGGGTAGAGGGTAGAGCTACGTGGGTAGAGGTACCACAGAGGGATTATCAATTTTAAGCATGGTTACGTCCAAGCCATATTTATGATAAAGTACCAGTCCGCTAAGAGCATTTATACCTAATGGCCGTCAAAAACATTAATGGGTTACAATTTAGATAGGCAACTTGACGTAATGTCTTACATAGTCGTATTTTTATGTTGATTAATGGTGAAAGAACATTAGTCGTGGTAGCTTGGTTTCCCTTTATGACATCACGGCCAGAGATTTTCGACCACAGAGCAAAATTAAAATTTATGAATACTACGTGCAATATTTCTGTACATGCAATTAGGACAAGCTCGATTCAAACATGTGGCGAATAAAGAAATTTCAATGAATTCGCTAAGATTTTTGAAATGCCATTTTGAAAACAACTGGAGGATTAATTTGAAACTTTTTGGGAAGATGAAAGTGAAGCATGCCACATTGGTAATATTAATCGTCATCAAATACCATTGTGTATGTGGAGAACGATCGTTCATAGTATGTAAATGTGGTGGGAATATGAATTCAAAGCGGGCGCCGGTTGTGCATGTTGTGCAACCTTGGGTGTGACAGTAAATGTTAAAATAACACTATGGCCACATGGGCACTTGATTGTTACATGTCATACTGTCTTATTTAATACGTTGATAATCGAGTCCCCTTCCGCCTCCATCCAGTTCATAAGTTGTTCAATATAAAATTCGTTATTATATGTCATCAACATGGAACCAATACCCAGTTACAGGGTACTCCGAGTGAATAAAACCAAGTCCATTATCCAATATTTAAAAACTTGACTTCAGAGTGAATCATCCACTCTATGCGGTTAATGACTAACACTATTCTCTAAAACTATTCATTTATTATACATGCAAGTCCTCGATAAAGTAACAAAATAAGTATGCAAGGGATGGTGTCACATATTTCGTGTTAATATTCCGTGTAAACACTATTTGCATATTATGGGTAAGCGTACCCGACTTGGTTCTTTGTGTTTATTATATGTATTAGTTTGAGAAGTATTCTCCGTTTTACTAGGTTCTTTAAATGTATATAGTTATTCTAGTACTTTAATATTCATTGTATTACCTATGTGTTGTGAATATATTCCTCGGGAGAGTGTTTCAGTATTCCCTATTGTTAGGTGGGGCTTGCTTCTGATGCGACTTTGGCCATATATGTCTATGTGGTGACTGATGTGTATTCACGCGTGTTGTGTTTTGTCTTCATTGCAACAGAGGTGATGGACGGCGGTGACCAGACGCGTTCACTGAGACGTGACTGCATTCATGATGTGATGAATGTCACGTCGCCAGCGGCTATCACATATGGGGATGAGTTTTGTGTACACACATGTTTGGTAGGAATTTCTGAACTCGTATGTTTCGTGTTTGCGTCGATTGACGGGACACGCATTTCTTATATGAGGGGTAGGCAGCTTAGGCTAATCGTTCATCACATCGCAAGACGTCAGAATGCCGCCAGTTTACACGTATGGGACGTGTTGTCGGGTTGTGTGGTGCACCCGTATTCAGTGTCGAGCTTGTGACGACGAGACTACGGCAACTGTGTTAAAGAAAAGCATTATGGAGCTTTGGGGCTTTTGTTACTACTGTTAGATGAGTCTAACTACTGGACGGACACTTCTGAACGTGTGAGACGACCCTACACCGTGAGTAACACTGGGGTGTTGAGCGTTAGTTAGGTTAGGTAGGTTAGTTTTCATGTGTGTATTCGAAATTCATTATTGCCCGCTGCCGCCTGGATTTGACATCTGTATCACCGCGAAATATATTTAAACATGGTTTCATAATGTAACCCTGTCGTTCAACAGTTTTTTTGTTCTAGTTACCTAAGCTGTATCTAACCAGAGGGTAACTGCTGTGTGGGAGCGCACGTAGTACATTAGATGGGGGATGGTCTACTCCCGGCCTGCACGCTACCTTCGGGATGGTCGTTTGAAGAACGAGGGCACGTTAGGGGTCGAGATCCTCGCGTACTAATCTTCGTGGGATCTTCGAGGGATCTTCGTGGGAGCCAGTAACAGTGAGCCTCGCGATCCTCGTGACGTCAGTGTTGTGAGACCGATCTTCAAGGAAGCAGACAGTACTCCACGGAGAGAGACTGGACTGTTCTATGAGCTGTAAAACATTGTGGACTCTTCTGATACATATTCATTGGTGAATTATTGAACATTATTGAACATTTCAACTGGTTAATTCCATGTCCCGAGTCTATATCAAGCGGGGGTTTGTGTAAAGCATTGTTCGTCTTGTTTTGTCCTGTTTTGTGTCCGAGGTTCGTGTTATATGTAAAGCTATATGTTTCTGTATATTATTATTCGCAATTAAAGGTATTAAAAATTAAACAGGTTGTTCATTGTTTTGTGGGAATCGCGTTAAGTGTACCAAATGATTATTCAGTCACTCCAAGGCCACAACCTTAGGACCATCTCGATTAGAAAAACGTGACAGATGGACAACCAATATATTTTAATAATTTAACTCGATAATTATATTTCCAACATAGTGGGTAATTCAGAACATACCCAAACACTCAGAACGGTAGGAACGTTTCTGGTAAAAATCTGCAATTGTACATTGAAACCTCCGCCCCCAAATATTTTAAACACGTCATTACCGTATTTTTTTTAACATGTTTATCCACAACGGAAGTTTTCCGGTTATAGCCTTGCAATTAAAGAGGTGTTTCCAAGTTCATGGTTCTGCACGCTATGTACCGTGATCGACGAGATATGTCCAAGGTTTTGTGGGAAATGGACACCATTAGGATCATATGTAACAGGATATGGCCGTGACTTCACATATATAATTCCATTAAAACTAGCAAATCCAATTTATTTATATTTAGCGAGCTGTGGGTGTACCACAGTTTCTCGAATTATACTTCTACCTATGTCACGTAATGTGAAAGGTTTTGCAGATTATGAAGATTCGAGATCGCGTGTACATTTTCCCTCTTTCCCTATGCAGATCGAAATATTGCCGGAAATGCGTCACCCTACTGACAAAAGTAACACCAAATTGTGATGACGCTGATAGGGCGCATGAGTATAAAGGGTCTCGGAATCTACACACATTGAACACAGGAAATGTATTGGAGCTATCTAGGTCGCGATGCCTCTAGATAATACTGAAAGGAAAGTTTCCAACACTATTTATTTCACTTGATATTCTGGTTTGACACTTGAAGTCGCCTTGCTTTACTCAAAGTTCTCTCAAACTTCAATCCTTCCTGAGCCAAGAATCTCCTTCGACCACATTTTGTGTAAGTGATTGTAATTTTCTTGTGGATTAACTGTTCTGTATCTGCTGCCTTATCATTCCATTGATGGGTTTTCCTTTCTGAAAATCTTTGTTATTTATTTGCCATCTTTGTCTGTCGAATAAAACAGACAAAAACTGTATTTGACGAGCATATCATATTGTGATGCAATTTGATTATTCATAAATGGATAACTTCGATCTCAAACCTTTCCATGCATTGTATGGTTTCATGACAAACGAAGCAAAACTCTGCTTTGTCATAGACAAAAACTAGTAAGTTTAGATTCTTTTGAATATTGTAATATAGAGCAGCCACGCCAAGTTGGTTGCCCAATACGAGACAGTGAAACTGTACTCATAAACTGTGAACCAATGCCATCCTAAGGTTCAATTACCTTGTTACGACACCAATTTCAATACCATCAAGCTTTTGCATTATCGGAATTGCTATAGCACTCCAAACATTGGATCTATTTTGAGACCCTGGTAGATTTATTTTGACTGCAAAATTCTAAATATCTAGTGATTAGAGTATAAAGTCGACGTTCAATGGCAGCGTTTCATCAGTATCAAAGAAACCAATGCTTACCAAATTACTTAAGTAGCTGTACGTTCAAACATTTGGATGTATGTTTAAGCTGTATGTTTAAAAAGTTAGAATGGACTTCTAATTCAGAGATAGAAGAAAAAAAAGTTGGAGATGTGTGTTTGTGTCCAAAATCAGTTGTATGAACAGACAGTCCATCACTGTGGTGAGACTGGATGCACTAACGATCGTTAGTGCATCCCGCAATGGCGAACCCACTCGCGGTTCGTTTGAATTTTCTTCATTTTCCCGATAATTACGATTGTGATCGATACATACATGCATCTGCTGATTCTTATGCGCACGAAACAACCGTTCGTTGCAAATACATGGCGATTTATATTGGTTTGAGCATGAAAAACTCGTCTGCAAAAAAGCCGAAAGATTCCCTAACGATTGTTTTTGTAAAATCGAAGATTCCCTAACGAACATGTGAAGATTCCCTAACGATCTTTTCTTTATTAATTCAAATCTACGTTATTTAAATGTTAAACGTGAAATAAAGTACCAATTGACACGTATTGATGTGTATAGATGATCTTCTAATACAAATTTCCTATTTTTGATGTGATATTCGCTAATTTATGTCGCATAAATCAACGAATTCACAATGGTGTATGATATGGACGTATTACAATATACACGTATTAGGCCTATATCGTTAGCATGGTTAGGGAATCTCACTTTTGTCGTTGGTGAATCTTATCGCTAATTCTTTTCCTCAACATATCTAAACAGAGAAGCGTGATCTGCTTGAAATAACTACGCATGTCTTTGACCAAAACACTAAGCTACCTTCAGAGTGTCCATATATCACAAATGGACCTGTCATTTGACAGAATACGGTTAAAAACCCAACTGATCGTGTTTACTGTCGGCCATTGCGGGATGCCCTAACGATCGTTAGTGCATCCAGTATCACCACAGTGGTGCATTGTGCAAATTAAACTGATTATCCTGCGTACAAAAGACCTCAAATTGTGCCATAAAAGGCAGATCAACAGAAGAGAACTAGTCAGATCACTAGACGAACGTGGTTGTTATTATGAAAACTTATGCACAATGAAACTGCAACTCATCCTTTACCCAGACAGGAAACAATTTGAAACTGATTTCGATAAATACCCTTATTGCATTGGTTTGGTGTGTTGTTGGTAACATAACAATAACGTGATTTTATAAGGTGTTATACATTCTTCATGATGTCACGGCCCGAAATCATGATTAGCGGTCCCTCATAGCCATTAGCGGCCCGAGAGTTGAGGAACGCTAGGCCATGGAGAGCCGTTAATCATGGGTGGAGGAGACTAAAATGTATGATTCCCAACTGGGAATGATAAGTTTTATGTTTCGAGTTACACATTCAAGAGCACTACCGCTCTATACCGGTACAATTGTAGCGTTATGACGTGGTGTGATCCGCCCACACTGCAGCATCATAACCGTGGTGTCACTACTCGCGCACACTGAATAAACGCTACACAATATAGACAGGTAAGCGTCAGGAAATGTAGTAAAAGACATGTGTCGCATCCTAGCAGTGCACAGCTCGATTCCAATGTGGGGAATGGGAAGTTTATTTGTAGACATACATACTGCAATTATAGTCACTGTTCTGTGAATAACAAGCTCAGGGACTTTCCAGACTCAAAATTGAAGGATTTCCAGACCCTTTCCGGACCCAGATCAATTCGAAACACCTTTGCACGATAGCTCGTTAATATAAATTTAACATGCTACTCAAACTTAACCTGTACGCTTAGGCTCCATTATTCACATCTATACTTATAGTATTGGACTTGTAAAACAATTTTTTTTGGGTGAAACATTTTGTCAAATTGCATCGAACGGGAAAAATCGCTATAAAATATATTTCCGCAAAGCATTGTGCACCCTATCACCAGTGCCGAGTAGAAAATCGGTACAGAGAACAGCGGTGTTTTGACCACTCGTCCCCTTTTGCCTGTCTTCAATTGACTCATTCATAAGCTAAATAATTCCATAATGATTGTGTAGATTTGAAGAGATTCATATGTATTTATGCCCATTCGATCATGTTCAAAACTTTATGATCGCAAGTATACTGAGTACATCGGTTGATAAGAAGGGATCCGTTACGTGCACAAATATGTTCTTACAAACTTTTTTTTCCCGACCATTATCACAATTTGAATGGTCGGCAATACGTCCTCATTCAAAATGACATCTTTCGGAACAGTGCTCAAGCCATGATGATATCAACAAGCCATCTCCACGAAGTCGGAGAATACCAGGGGAGCGACTGTCTGATCGGTCAAATCAATCGAAGTACTCGCAATATTTTGCGGTTGTTTGGTATGAAGAAAATTTGAGAACAATTCACAAAGCATTACTATATTTTTTTGCAATGATTGCAAAAAATATAGCCTCCATCAGGAGGCGACAATAACTTATACTCAAATATCCATGATAAATATACAATGGCAACCACAGTGCACTTTCGTTTGGTAAATATATTTCGAGTGTTTCAGAGGAATAACAATTCTTTCCAGAAGTATATTCTGCGTCTTCATAACGTTATGATTTATGGTTTGGCAAAGTCATTGATCTCGTGATGAGGAATACGTCCACCTCACTGAATCTTGTGAAGCTGTCGCTCAACGATAACCAATCAACTGGAGAACTTGGAAACAGCGTCAAGGTTATTGGCTCCTTGGCTCAAAGGAATGACATAAATATTGGTCACCCTGTCGGCTATTCCGTCGTTTGGAGATGTCAACTTTAACAGACTGTGTCGTAGTGTCCTCTTGATTAACCACATATTTCAACCCTAATGTCGTAATGTTTAGAACTGTAGCGTATCTATAATACAATAGTATTCTATTATCATACTCCTTGCTACTCCCATGTTTTTACTTGAAGAAGTGTTTTGACACTGACATCATCAGAATTTAAGATTACTGCAAAAACGTATAGGCATATAATTTCAGTGCATATTCTAGCCATATATACAAACAATTGATCGCAACAAGTATTAAAACAGCCGAAATCAGACATAGAATTCGAAACACTATTTACAATATAATATTACCCATCTCATTCCCTAAATGCAGCTACGGAGATTAAATTCTACAGTATAATTGAAATTAACATTTAGAAGTCAAACAATTCACGACAAATTCCCGAGTAGGAACACGAATGATGAATTATATAATATGGTATGAAGCCACCCAAAATATAGCCAAATTGTCTGCTGGGATGTTGCTTGCGTCATCAGCAAGTGAATGAATGTTGTTCCCAAAGTATCTATCAAAATCAGCACTGAACAATAGTTCTCAGTGTAACGATAAGGGCGACATTACGGTCCCAAGAGGCCATATATCCGGCATCTCAATTGGTCCCTAACAACCACTTGTCTTTTACACTGCGGGAGAAGTAAGAACTGGTTGTGCCTTCGACCCTTTTATAGCAGTGGGCAGTCACGAGTATATATGCCATTTGAACCAGAAATATTCGACATTTACCTTCCGCCATCTTGACTACTATCGTAACGCGGCATTACGGTGGTAGGGTATCGAGAGTGAACATGTAGATATACTGAATTACAGATTTAGCTGTTTGTTCATTGTCATTATCACACTCAATATCACACATTGCCATAGTAGTTCATTTGGTAAATAGAGGCATTACATTTGTACCATCCTGAAGCAGTGTGATCGCTCAAAATAACACATCCATATGAAGATTTAGAAATCGTCACACATATCACACGTTCCGTTATTTATACATATCCACTCATGTACATTCCGACAGTTCAGTCTCCCCAGGACCCAGAGTAAAAGAAGCCATCAAAATCGATCCTTAAAGTGAATTAGCTCCACTATCTGATATCGTTAGCCATTTATCATCGACACAATTTTGCGCCAAGGTCAACGGATATCTATTATATAGAAGATGCCGAGTGTAATAAAATATTGGTAAGATAAGGGCACGAAAAGAAGTTCATGACATGACGATTCCGGTTGATTGAGGTGATGACGCCCATTAGCATGATTAGTATTCGTGTCTATATGTATACGGTTTTAATGTCTGAGTCATATCCGCTCACTAGAGTGTTCGAAAATGGCAATAGCACATGCAATGTACCGAAATCGGCGATGATTTCCGCCGCGGCTGAGACCAATAGGATAATATGTAGATCAATAAGTTCATCATTTACGGTTACATGGGAATATACTCCTTGATCAAATTAACTTGATCGCAGAAGTAGGTGTAGATATCCAACTCCAAATCCAACTCTCTACTCCACAACAGCATTGGTGTTCTTTTAGTTACAAGATGCTACAAATCTCAGTCACTAAGGCATACACAAATCACCAAATCCTACACTCTTTCAGTGCCAAACATGACATTGATAATGGAAATGGTTCCAACAAAATCTTCCCCACCTGCGCAGTCTTTGGCAAACGTATTGCTGGTGAACATTAATCCCTGCTTGTGATTAGGTACTTCTGTACTTGTCATGTATCTATTCCATGGGTTTTGCTTCAGATTTCTAAATTATTTTTATAGGTTGTTGGGCAGTTGTATACTAATTCCATCAGGTGTACAGTAGAAACAACTACATTCAACACACTGTCTGTCCCTGATGACGCCAGTGTGTCTTTGGATAAACTATTTGGTCGGGCTTTGTTTTTACTCCAAAATGTTCTATTTTACGTTTGTGTTTGGTATCATCAAAATCTGACTATTGGTGGTAATAGATTGATACTTACATTCATACCACTGAGTCATTGTCTCTGCTGGCGGACGTTAAATCTGTCCCCGAGGATACCATCAACTCAGTAGCCTTCTGGCTTGTGATTAGGTACTTATGTACTTGTCATGTATCTATTCCATGGGTTTTGCTTCAGATTTCTAAATTATTTTCATAGGTTGTTGGGCAGTTGTATACTAATTCCATCAGGTGTACAGTAGAAACAACTACATTCAACACACTGTCTGCCCCTGATGACGCCAGGGTGTCTTTGGATAAACTATTTGGTCGGGCTTTGTTTTTATTCCAAAATGTTCTATTTTACGTTTGTGTTTGGTATCATCAAAATCTGACTATTGGTGGTAATAGATTGATACTTACATTCATACCACTGAGTCGGTGTCACTGCTGGCGGATGTTAAATCTGTCCCCGAGGATACCATCAACTCAGTAGCCTTCTGGCTTGTGAGTAGGTACTTATGTACTTGTCATGTATCTATTCCATGGGTTTTGCTTCAGATTTCTAAATTATTTTCATAGGTTGTTGGGCAGTTGTATACTAATTCCATCAGGTGTACAGTAGAAACAACTACATTCAACACACTGTCTGCCCCTGATGACGCCAGTGTGTCTTTGGATAAACTATTTGGTCGGGCTTTGTTTTTATTCCAAAATGTTCTATTTTACGTTTGTGTTTGGTATCATCAAAATCTGACTATTGGTGGTAATAGTAGTAGACGTGGAATCAATACCCAGTATCAAGTATTCCGAGCAAACAAAACAGGGTCCGTTATCCAATCTCATAGTCCGGGGACAGAAAGTCATATCAGGCATACGAAGTGAGAGAAAACAAAAATGACAGGGAAACTCATGAACCCCCGTAAATGGCCATCAGGAGGTGAAATCAGGTGTTCCGGAAAGAGTGAGCATTTCCTGCCCCACTAGTGGCACCCGTCATGAATTCCCCAAAATTAACATGAAAACAGATCTAGTTGCATGGCAGACATGGATTTGCTGTATTTATCAACCAGATCATGATGACGTCCATAGAATTTCTTAAACGCAGCGAAAAGTCTTGGTAAAACATATCCTTGTCGTAGCAGTTTAGAGACTAGCTGGGCACTTCGATAGACAAAGTCCTCATATTTGCAACTAGCTCTGGAATAGCGTATAAGTTGAGAAACAAACACACCATATGCCGGTGACATAGGAATGTTGCTGCTCAGAAAACACGGTGGCTAGGCGTTACGCGTTATTCAGGGAGTGTCGCGTAAAATCGTGAGTATTACGCGTTATTCGTGAGGAAATGGCAGCCTCTGGTTGACCCCTAGCATGAAATACATACAATTTCGCTAATTTTACCGTTTTGAAATGTCGGATTTGGGTTTGCACGGAACATTACACATATTCATGGTTGTTGTTGAGAGTTTAAATTAAATAAATAAGCCAGCGTAGCGATACCTTCGGCTGCACAATATCTGTCAATTTTGCTTCGACAGCCGCTCTCCTCGGTTTTGTGATTGAAAAATGTTATATATCGGCATTATTGTAAATAGATTGAGAGGTCTATGATATTGATAGTATGGGCTTCACATGTGCCTGTCTTCAAAATGTTTCACAATGGTCGCAAGCGCCACGAATCTAGGTTGAATGTGTCATTTGTTTATTTGCTGTACTTTACGCGATTTGCGTGAGGGCATTACGCGTATTTGCATGAGTAAATATTTTGTTGAGGTTGGGATATTTCTTTTTTAATACGAATTTTACTCCAGTTTTTACTGCTCAATTGATGGGATAAATTTAGGTTCAAGGGATAATGTTGTCACTTGGTGAGCTTTTGTGTAAAAGACACGAAAAGCTCTTAGTATTGTCAATTTCAGATTTATGAAGATTGGGAGGAACATATGGAGGATAATGATGAATGAGAAGTATCGTCAGTACTTGAAACATGTGCAGCCTCAAATCATACTTTAAAACTAAATATGTATGCATTGCCACCTCTACCATCCCCGACAACGCTCACATGTTTCCTCATGCTGTAACGCGTGTGTAGATTTTCTCCCTCAGGCTGATACGCGTAAACCATAAAAAGCTTCTCATTTCATAAAATACTCGATTAAAACAACCGATTGCATGGTGTAACAATGAAGAAAGACTTCTGCGAGCATTCCATGATTTACCAACATGCACTTTGTTGGTTTCAATTGATAGCCGATTATATTTCACAAACGAGTCGCAAGCGTGCGGGTGTTGTCACGAACTGTGTGTCCATTTTCGTAAATATAACGATGTATGCAAGTAATTCATAGCATCATACGTGATGTTTGCTCATTGGGATGTTCCGTGGAAACAAAATTTTAGGAAGAAAATGAACTTTTTCACGAACTCACCTCATTTGAAGTGGGGACCTATGCCGTTTCCTGTGCAATTTCCTCACGAATAACGCGTAATACTCACGATTTTACGCGGCACTCCCTGAATAACGCGTAACGCCTAGCCACCGTGGAAAAGGGAAATTGACTATGGAAAAATTGAAATCATCACGTTTGTCATATAATCTAGTTGACAGGTTAGAATCATTATCAATCTCCAACCTCAGGTCTAGATAGTTGGAAAAATTAGCGGATTCTGTAGTATCCTTAATTTCAAGTTCCTTAGGATATATGACATCCAAATAATCACCAAACTTGGGATTATTTAGCGACAATACATCATCTATGTATCGGAAAGTGAAATTAAAATTACATGTTAGTTTCTTAGAACCTCCTCTTTGTAAATGTTGGATAAAATCTGATTCATATGAGTATAAAAACAGGTCTGCCAATAATGGTGCACAGTTTGTACCCATGGGAATACCAATAGTTTGTTGAAATATTCGACCACCAAATTCCACAAAAATATTATCAATCAGAAAATTAACCATATTTATCACATCTATTTCAGTATATTTGTATGGGGCATCAGAGTCGCCTTTAACAAAATAAGCGGTATTATATTTAACTACAATATAGTGGTACCGACGTTGTCCCTTTTTAGAGAAAAACGAAGTGGAGAAATCAAATGTTTTGATAGACGTTACTTTTGAAAGTGTGTGAGAATGTAGATATTCCAATAAAGATTTGGAATTTTTTAATATCCACATTTGGTTTATACCACTTCTAGAATAGATGGTTTCAGAGTACTTTTGGAGACCCTGTTTAATTTTAGACAATATAGTAGTTAATATTTTAGAAAGGGCTTTGGTAGAACATGATGCTGAACCTGAAATATATCTTTGTTTGTGTGGATTTTTGTGCAACTTTGGGATCCAATATAAGTTCGGTAGATTAGAATCTTTACATGAGGTAGTAATACCAAACGAATGCAATACAGACAAATGATTTGATAAGATATCCTGTTTGGGCACGGTAATGGCTTGGTATGTACTATTGGAATTAGTATTGTTGGCAATACCCAGTTCGTCAAACAGGCACTGTATATAGTATGCTTTACAAACAAAAACAACATTATTAGAAGCTTTATCTGCAGGGACAATGACGAACCTCTCTTGAAGTTTCAACAAACTATTAGTAACCACGGGATCATTGAAGACAGAGCTATATTTAGTACTAACTGACTTTGACAAAACATTAATGCGTTTGTTTACCAATGACCTAATCTGTTTGACCCATTCTGACAGAGAATCAGTTTCTGCCTTTTCTCGCTTTGTCCATTTTCTGGCATGCTCCTCAACTGCATCCATGATTAACTTAAAATTGTATCTCCATGAAAACGACGTGGGCTCTCTATATTTGGGACCTTTGGACAAAATGTCTTTCAATGATTCATTCTCCACTATATTGAGGTCGCCTGAAATAACATGCCCAACTGGATCGTGTATGAACGGAGAGTTAATGCAAGTGCAGGAGGGTGGGTTATGTAAGAGATCATCAATATCCAAATCATTCAATGTTTGTTTGTAGTTGAAAATCTTGGAAGCAACAGATTTGGTATATGAGTAGGATACAGATGGAGCAGCCGCGTCAGTGAAGTATGATGGTACCTGGGACTGAACAGACTTATGATGTAATATATTACCGATGTTAATTGCATCTATACCTTTATTGGCAAATTTTATCTTCAGAAAAGACCGTTTGGGTGGTATATATTCGGAATTCTGTGTTGGCTTATAAAGCCGATGATAAACAATATCCATGATAATGGAATACAGACGAAATTCATAGCTATTGGTATTTCTGATATAGTGGGTAGGACATTGGTCCTCTAGTTCTTTAAGTTTAACATGAGGTATGGCAAATAATTTAGTGCGAACATAGTGCAGTCCAAGTGGTTGTTTCAATATTTCGAGTAGACCATCAAAGGAAATATTATGAATAGATGGTCGATTATAATGTCGTTGTCCATGGCTTCGTTTCCTACATTTAAATGATGTAAATAAATTCATTACATTGACTGAACTGCATCCTGGGCTTGTCAGGTTTCCCACTGAACTGATATTATCGTTACAGCCATAAGGTGTAGCTGTGCCTAGTTCACGTATCCAATGTTCTTCTCGTTTCCTGCGGGTGGGTGTACTTAATGAGGGACTATTAGTATGGTGGTATATTTTTTCTATAACTCGAACTTTCATTGACAAAATAGAATGGTCATCCTGATTAAAATGTTGATAAAGTAGTTGATTAGAATTATTATTGATGTTGGAACGATGACCATTAACTCTCTTGTTAAGCTGTCCTTTGGTTTCTCCAATATATACGAGACCACATATAGTGCATTCAATTCCATATACGATATTGCTGGTCTTGCAATTGATATTTTCATAACTTTTACTAGTATATGTACGTTTGGTAAGTGAACTTGTGAACTGTGAATCTGTAATTAATATATCACAAGTTTTGCAGTTTTTAGCTCTACATTTATTAATACTATATTGACAATCATCACCCTCTGCTTTCATTATATCTGGAAGTTTGATTTTGCAATCTCTAATATTAATAAAATTACACGAGTTGTTGTACCACAGGGAACGATCAGAAGAGACTACGTATGATGTTTTCATAATATCTGATATGATGAGTCTAGGGGCACTATTCTATTCCAGATTGATACTTACATTCATACCACTGAGTCGGTGTCACTGCTGGCGGACGTTAAATCTGTCCTCGAGGACACCATCAACTCAGTAGCCTTCTGGCTTGTGATTAGGTACTTATGTACTTGTCATGTATCTATTCCATGGGTTTTGCTTCAGATTTCTAAATTATTTTCATAGGTTGTTGGGCAGTTGTATACTAATTCCATCAGGTGTACAGTAGAAACACCTACATTCAACACACTGTCTGCCCCTGATGACGCCAGTGTGTCTTTGGATAAACTATTTGGTCGGGCTTTGTTTTTATTCCAAAATGTTCTATTTTACGTTTGTGTTTGGTATCATCAAAATCTGACTATTGGTGGTAATAGATTGATACTTACATTCATACCACTGAGTCGGTGTCACTGCTGGCGGACGTTAAATCTGTCCTCGAGGATACCATCAACTCGGTAGCCTTCTGGCTTGTGATTAGGTACTTATGTACTTGTCATGTATCTATTCCATGGGTTTTGCTTCAGATTCCTAAATTATTTTCATAGGTTGTTGGGCAGTTGTATACTAATTCCATCAGGTGTACAGTATAAAAAAACTACTACATCACACTGTCTGCTCCTGATGACGCCAGTGTGTCTTTGGATAAACTATTTGGTCGGGCTTTGTTTTTATTCCAAAATGTTCTATTTTACGTTTGTGTTTGGTATCATCAAAATCTGACTATTGGTGGTAATAGATTGATACTTACATTCATACCACTGAGTCGGTGTCACTGCTGGTGGACGTTAAATCTGTCCACGAGGATACGATCAACTCAGTAGCCTTCTGGCTTGTGATTAGGTACTTATGTACTTGTCATGTATCTATTCCATGGGTTTTGCTTCAGATTTCTAAATTATTTTCATATACTAATTCCATCAGGTGTACAGTAGAAACAACTACATTCAACACACTGTCTGCCCCTGATGACGCCAGTGTGTCTTTGGATAAACTATTTGGTCGGGTTTTGTTTTTATTCCAAAATGTTCTATTTTACGTTTGTGTTTGGTATCATCAAAATCTGACTATTGGTGGTAATAGATTGATACTTACATTCATACCACTGAGTCGGTGTCACTGCTGGCGGACGTTAAATCTGTCCCCGAGGATACCATCAACTCAGTAGCCTTCTGGCTTGTGATTAGGTACTTATGTACTTGTCATGTCTCCATTCCATGGGTTTTACTTCAGATTTCTAAATTATTTTCATAGGTTGTTGGGCAGTTGTATACTAATTCCATCAGGTGTACAGTAGAAACAACTACATTCAACACACTGTCTGCCCCTGATGACGCCAGTGTGTCTTTGGATAAACTATTTGGTCGGGCTTTGTTTTTATTCCAAAATGTTCTATTTTACATTTGTGTTCGGTATCATCAAAATCTGACTATTGGTGGTAATAGATTGATACTTACTCTCACAGCCTCCAGTGTGACTCAATTCAGTTCAGTTATTCCAAAAACAACTCGCATGTTTAATCTACTCATTACTATTTTGTAATATTTCTACGAGGGTGTTGTTCATAGTGGGTGTTGTCATTTCAAATATTGAGGGTGTTGTCATTTCAAACAAAAACAAGACCAATCTTCAGTACAACTTTGGTATTTTTGATCTCCAGAATGAATCCCATAAAATGGGGGAATGGCACGTACATACGTACCCAATCCCAAGCCACAAGGCTGTGTTGATGGTGTACAGACTGTTTTATTCAATATTGTTTTCCTCATTTAGTCACACATACGCATAGACTGTCAATGAATCATGGGCACAGGTCACTGCTCTTTCTGACTTGCATGTGCAATTTTACAAGCGTGTGCTGATATTTTGTGTGCAGTGCAATATTCTTGATATTGCATCATAAGTCTTCCCCTATGTCTCTACACAAAGGGATAACTGATACCATAAAAACATACAATTGTCCTTCAGAAGTAGCCACCTTTCACATGTTTTTTTTATCATTACAGTGACTTGGTGAATACGAAATTTGAACCGAACTCAATGATGTTGGAAACAAATGAACCACAGGCAAAACGTATATAGAAATATCAATTTTTGGGTGGGTCAAGCTGTTCGAACGCACATGCTTTCGCACTTCTTCCATCGAATTCAATAAATTTCTCGGTAACTATCTGTTAAGTGCAGTGAACGAGCACCGTAATCCACATTTTCACAACCCAGCAGCTCCTCAACCACACGTTTCCATTCCGACAAACTGTGCCTAACAGTTGATACAAATTGACGTACCATCACCTGTATGACATGTGATCAGACTTTCCCAAGGCGTATTGCCGTGGAGATCCAAGAACTGAGAACATAGTGCAAATGTTCTTAATCCATGGAACTATTGTTGCAACGGGACATTTAACCTTAGGGTAAGAGTGCAGTGCTTTTTGTGTTCCGGTTTTGACCCGGTATCGGCATTCTTCTGTATTGTGACATGAACAACCATACATAAATTGTATATCGAAACTCGTATCGATATCAATGTAATGCATTGTGATTTGTTATTTGTATGGTTGATAAGAAGCTATCTATGTTTTCTGCGTGCATTTATCATATTTCCTATCAACAGTTTTCCAGTTTAGTGGGGGGGGGGAGATAATTTTCAACCGGATGTCGGTAGCTAGGTAGATGCTAATTTTTTAATGGAAACAAACGTACTATACTCTGATTTTTCTAACTTGTTCACACCGTTTTTCACGGATATTTGAGCGATGTTAAACGGTATCGTTCAATAACTTGGCATACTTCATCTGGGTGTCAAACGGCAATCATTTACCGAATTTCAGACTTCTATCGCAAAAATTGAAAAAGTTGGCTATCTATACCAATGCTAAATTCAAACATGTCATTTAATTTCTGGGTTCGCACACAATTTTGTGCGTTTGATCGGTTTTTTAATGGAGCAATCTTTAAAAATCAACATGTGTGTGTAGAATACACTCCCAATGTGTCTTCTGGTCCAAAGTTCCAATAATATTTCAAATCCTGATGGATGTAAACAGGTCCAAATCCTCGAATATGCGCAGATTCTCGTGATCCTGTTTTGGGCACATAGTCTGCTTGTGCCCGACTGCTACCCCATACATACAATACTGCTCACTGTATGATGTATGCGCCGTACTGATCATTGTTTTGTTTAGGGTCAGTCACCGAATGTTACGGTCCAGGGTCTGTGATGGTTTGATAATATGTATTCCGAACACCACAATTGCACTGAAAAAGTGTTGGTGTGCGCTTCTAAGCAGCAGCGTTGTTGCCGCTGACATGAACGCCTGAACCCCATTCTTGCTTTTAAAACACTATTTGGTATGACCACTGTGGCCCAAATATCATATCATGCGCCTCCCTCTATATTCAATAAGGATTAAAAAGGTAACAGACGGATTGAATGGCATTCATATAGTGGACGAGTAGTATTAAGGCGCAGTGTATGATACTTGGGCCGCCACTGTGTACAACCGCGAATTGCTGACAGTCTACCAGCCAGCCAGGTCACTCAGTTCTGAATCAGAGAACACCCTGATGGTTCCTAGGACCAATACAACCACATATGGACAAAGGACATTGTGTTTTTCTGCACCCCACCTATGAAACTATAGGCCAATGGATCTTCATATTTTGCAGTGATTTCAGTCATGTCAAATCTGATTAAAAATCTAGATTTTATCTTGTCAGGAATTTCTGTGATTTCATCCAATATCTTCAAACATTTTGTCTAGTCGGGTATTTACATGCTTCATTTTTGTCTCCTACTGTCTCTATCATTTTATGTATTTTATTATTATACAGCACATGGAGAACATGTATTTATTGCGCTTAATAAGAATAAATTATTATTTTTCAAACCTTATTGTTCAAATGATTTAGACCAGTTATGACAACTTGGCTGCCCAATACCGCAGACAATGAAACTGTACTCGTAAACTGTGAACCAATATCCTTTTGAGGTTCAGTGACCTTGTTACGACACCAATTTCAATATCACCGAGTTTATTGCACTCTCGGAATTGCTACACCACTGAAAACATGGGATCTATTTCAAGAAACTTGGTGGATTTGTTTGAAAGCCAAAACTTTAAATATCTAGTAATTAGAATGAAAACCTGACATTCAAGGGCAGCGTTACACTAGTATCAATAAAACCAATCCTTTATATCAAACTACTCGAATAGCTGTATACACATATATTTCAATACTGATATTGGTTTGTGTCAGCCTGTACATGGAGACGAGTCACACAAAAGTCGAAATTGACCTCTCCAGGAAACTAAAAAACAATTGAAGCGTATGTGACCTAAACCAGTGGAATGGATGCACATTGCAATGAGCAGATAATCGCTCTTGATTGATTATTTTGCGAACAGAAATTGCACCATAAGAGGCAGATCAGCAGATGAGAACTGGTCAGATCACTAGACGGACGAGGTGTTACAATGGTAACCTATGCACAATGAAACTGTAATTCATCCTTTACCCGGACAGGAAACAACTTTGGAGAGTGATGAATAGACCGGGTTGAGGGACCGGGTTGAGGGACCGGGTTGAGGGAGGGTTGAGGGACCGGGTTGAGGGACGGTAGGCTATGGAAAGCTACTGATCATGGGTGGAGGACACCAAAATGTACATGTGTGATTCCCAACTGGGAATAATAATCCTGACCAAGTTGTATGATTTGACGCCTGGGGGCACTCAACATGTATACCAAAATATGCACGGCAAACATACAATGGCAATCACAGTGGCACTTTCGTTTGCTAAATATTTCGGTTGTTTCAGAGGAACCACAGTCCTTTCCAGAAAGTATATTCGTCGTCGTCAGAACGTTATGATTTATGGTTTGCACAGGTCATTGTTTTGTGTGATGCAGAATAAGTCCACTTCACTGAATCAGGCGAAGCTGTCGCTCAATGATCACCATTCGACTGGAAAACTTGGATACAACGCCAAGGTTATTAGCTCCTGAGCTCAAAGAATAACATAAATATTGGTCACACTGTTAGCTATTCTGTCATTTTGTTTATTCAGACTGTGCTCATAGTGTGCTTCTTTTCAACCAAATGCTTCACTCTAAGTGTGGTAGCGGCTGGCACTGCAGTCTAACCAAAATACAGTAGTATTTTGTTATCATATACCTTGGTACATATTACTAGGTACAGATTATCCGGTTAGTTCAGTTCGTATGTGGGCCGACTTCTCACCAATGCAGGCGGTTTAGGCGCGGGTTCGATCAGCTGCCTCTGCAGTATGACATTGTGAGGTGGCATGTGGTGGCCAAACCGGGCAAATGGGTCTTCACCAGGTTCTCTGGTTTCCTCTCACACTAATGACCACCTTTACGCCAAGATACAAGCCAACAAGAGATGTTAATATAAACTCATGCTTGTTCAACATTGTTGTAAAATAAATAAGTTAACATTATAGTTCATCATTCATGAAAGGTTGCGACGAAGATCTGATTGTATATAAATGAAATTATGATTTAAAAATCAAACAACTCACGAGAAGTTTACGAGTAGGAAGATGGAACATAGATGAGGAATTATATACATGCGGTATGCAGATCCCCTCCCCCTCCGACACACACACGCTCCCCCATGTATGTAGCTAAATTTTCTGCTAGGATGTTGCTAAATGTGGTATGCAGGCCTACCACCCCCCCCCCCCCCTTCCCTCATGTATGTAGCTAAATTGTCTGCTAGGATGTTGCTTGCGTCACTGGCAAGTGAATAAATGTTGTTCCAACAGTATCTACCGAAATCAGCACGGAACAATAGTTCGCGGTGTAATGATTAGGGCGACATTATGGTCCCAAGGGGCCATATATCCGGCATCTCCAGTGGTCCCTAACAACCACTTGTCTTTTACACAGCGGGAGAAGTAAGAACTTTTTCTGTCTTCGACCTTTTTATAGCAGTGGGCAGTTTACATGTCTGGTCAAACAAAAGGTGACACACACGAGAATGTGTTGAATATAAAATTGCAGATATATCCACACGATCTCTGAATGAATTACCAGTTTTCTGTGATTTGATGCATGCTAAGTTTACATGTATTCACCCCTGGTGAATAATAGCTGAATGTTATTGTGTCTTAAAAAGTCTATATTTTTCTTGTTTAGATTGTTTCCTTCCTAATTCAGTTATTAAGTCGTGGTCCCAGAGCACCGATTGGGAATCCTTTAAGGATGGTATTGTCTGTCAAAATGATGTTTCCTTACCTCTCGAATTGTTTCCATATTCCTCTTGGTAATTGTAAGTTTCTCAGAAAGAAATAACAATCAGTGTGAAAATATGCAGATAAATCCTTAGATGAGTAGTGCCATATACCGTACTTCTATGGCCTCGTCAAATGTTCTCACATCCATGTATGAGTGACAGCCGGTAAATTGCCGAATATAATTAGGTTGGTGAGTGGCGTGTATGAGCGATGCCTCCCAGACACTAGCAATTAGACAATGTCGGAGACCTAGTAATATCTTGACTTTGCGATATTGATGCACGATGAAATATAATTAGTCAAAAGTTCTTGCATATACCAGCCTTATGGTTTGGCGCTTTATTTTCATACCCAGTCGTAATACAATTATCATTGTAATTGAAGTGCACTGGTTTTCCCCGCGTTGTTTATGTGGGCAATATTATGGGGAGTCAGTTTCACGAAATGCCAACATGTGAATATGTTGACATGTTGGTGAACCGCAGACTGCCCAGGTGAATGAAGTCCAAATTATTGAACTTAGAAACGTTTCTATTGAATTACACATATAGTTGTTGGTCCATAGTGGTCATCATACATGTACACATTACACTCTTTCATACTTTAGGTTAAATAGAGGCCATACAACTGTACCATTCTGAACAAGTGTGATTGCTTAAAATAACACATTCATGGGAAAGAAGATTCAGAAATCTGCACAAAAAGCACACGTTTCTCTATTTATAGCCTATATATCCATTTGTGCATTCCTATAATTCAGTCTACTCAGGACCCAGAATACAAGAAGCCATCAAGGTCGATCCATGAAGTGAATTAGCTCCACTATCTGATATCGTTAGCTATTCATCATCCTCAGTATGTAGTGCCAGGGTCAGCTGGTATCTATAATCTAGAAAATGCAGAATGTAATAAAATATTGGCACGATAGGAGTATGAGAGAAAGTTCATGACATGGTGATTCAGGTTGATTGCGGGGATTATACTTGTTCATAAATATACGTTTTTTTAAATGTCTGTATCATATCCGCTCGTGAGGGAGTTCAAAAATGTAGGAAGCACATGTAATGTGCCGTGCTTTCTGATGATTTCCGCCGAAAGCACCAAAAGGAAAATATGTAGCCCAGTAAGTTATGATTAATGAGAGTCGTGTAGGGATATACTACTTAACGCTAATCACAAGTATTCAACTCCAACTCTCTACTCCACAATTGGTGTTATTGGTGTTTTAATCAAACGGATTTGGTGATCCTATATTTTCTTTCCAGTTTTAGGATGCTGATTAGTTACTCTATAAAATATGTCATTTTTAAGTTCTAGATCATGTTGATACAGCTATTTATTCTAAAAAAATCTTTGACCCCCTCCTTTCACTGTTTGGAGCGGACTACCTTACCGCTGATTATAAGCATTCAACTCCCAACTTTGACATTGACAATGGTAATGGTTCCAAAAAAATCATCTCCATCCGGGATATTTTCAGCTTATTGCTGGTGAACATCTATCCCCTTCCCTCATACATGTAAAAATATGTACCCTCCAATATAACTCAGCTCAGTTCAGTTACTCCAACAACAATCGCCTGTTTAATCTACTTATCACTATTCTCATATTTATACGAGTGTGTTGTTCGTTTTTAAAGTCATTTTAAACCAAAACATGTGCACTGGGAGGAAAACTGATTTTTTTTCATTTAAGTACTACTTCGGTCATTTCGATCGTTTTGAATTCAGTAGCACTACACGTGAGTGACGTGCACAATTGTTCCCAGAGGTAACTCACTCCAAAATGAATCTGATGAATTAGGTGTAAGGCAAGTACATAAGTACCCAATCCCAAGCCATAAGGCTGGTGTTGATGACACACGGACTGTATTATTCAATATCGTATTCCTCATTTTAATTACATATATCGACTAGGCGCACATCACAGCTCTTTCTGTTTTGCATGTGCAATTTTACAAACGTGTGCCAATTATTTTTGTGCAGTGCAATATTCTTGATATTGCAGCATAAGTCTTCCCCTATGACTCTACACAAAGGGAAAACTGACACCATGAAAACACACAAAAACATATTGTCCTTCAGGAGTAGCGACCTTTCACATGAAAGGCAGGTTTTAACATTACTGTGACTCGGTGAATACGAGCTGCTTCGATCCGAACTCAATGATGTTGGAACCAAACGAACCACAGGCGAAATGTATGTTGAATTATCATTTTTTGAGTGTGGTAAGCTGTTCGAACGCACGTCTTTCATCGAATTCAATAAATTTCTCGATAACTATCTGTTAAGTACAATGATCGAGCACCGTAATCCCCATTTTCACAACCCAGCAGCTCCTCGAGCACACGTTTCCATTCCGACAAACTGTGCCTAACAGTTGATAAAAATTGGTGTACCATCTCCTGTATGACGTGTGATCAGATTTTTCAAGGCATATTGCCATTGATATCCAACAGCCGAGAACATAGTTCAAATGTACTGATTCAATGGAACTATTTTTGCAACAGGACATTTAACCTTAGGCTAAGAGTGCAGTGTTTTTTTGTGTTCCGGTATTGACCAGATCTCAGCCATTTTCTGTATTGTCCAAAACTCCGAAATGTATCAAAGACTTGTCAGCATATGTTTACTGTGGTTTAAAACTAAATGCCCAAAATATTGATGGTAGCACATAAAGTTAGCCTGCTCTGTTGTTGCTTGCATCACATAATTTGTAATTTTTCATGCATATGGGCCTGAGGCCTTAGTGTGAATAAAGATTACTATTAAATTATTATTGTCTTTTATCATTATACAGCACATCGAGAGCACGTTTTTATTGCGCTTAATAAGAATAAGTTATTAGTATTATTCAAACACCATTGTTCAAATGATTTAGACCAGTTACGACAATTTGGCTGCCAAATACCACAGACAATGAAACTGTATTTATCTGGAGGATTTGTTTGAAAGCCAAAACTTTAAATATCCAGTAATCAGAATGGAAACCCGACGTTCAAGGGCAGCGTTACCCCAGTATCAATCAAACCAATGCTGTAATACCTACTTGAATAGCTGTATACCAATATTTTTCGATACTGATATTGGTTTGTGTCAGCCTGTACTTGGAGACGAGTCACACAAACGTCAAAATGGACCTCTCCAGAAAACTAAAAAACAATTGAAGCGTATGTGACCTAAACCAGTGGAATGGATGCACATTGCAGTGTGCAGATAATCGCTCTTGATTGATTATTTTGCGAACAGAAGAACAGAAATTGCACCATAATCAGCAGCAGATGAGGACTGGTCAGATCACTAGACGGACGTGGGTGTTACAATGGTAACCTATGTACAATGAAACTGCACATCATCCTTTACCCGGACAGGAAACTATCTAAAACAGAATTTGAGAGCGATGAATACACTTTTTGCATCGGTTGGTGTGTTCTTGGTAATATTACAATAACATGATTTTATAGGGCGTTTTACATTGTTAAGAATGTAATGGCCTGACGCAGTAAGATTCGCAAAGGATGTGACTCTCACAACACAGTAACTGTCTAAAGATGCGTGGAACTGGACATTAACATCAGATTGTGTGTTCACCCAGCAGACATAACATAATCTTCGGATAGAAAAAATCGACATTTTACGCAAGACATTCGCATTGCCCATACACAATATACATCGCGGCGAGGAAGACGCAGCGAACCGTGACCGGCTGACGGTGGTCACATACATAGCTACACAGACTGTTGTATGGAAAGTAACAATACTACCACACAGGGCTCCACCCCCTCAAGCTCTAGGAAACGCAATCGCTCACAAGTATCACCAGCACTCTGTGAAGCTAACAAAATGCCAAAGCAGGAACTGGCCAACGCTCCGCGGTGGGCACAAGAAATGTACAGCGGCCTGACCGCCCAGATACAGGAGGTAAAGATTGACATCGAGGGCGTCAAGGAAAAACTCAGTGTCCTAACAAAGGACGTATCCAAGCATGATCAGCAAATCAACGACATTGTTGTTGAAAATGAACGATTGCACAAACAAATCGAAAAACTTGAAACCGACAAGGGTAATGTACATGACAAGGTCCTTCTCCTAGAGTCATATTCTATGCGCAAACAGCTGCTGATCCACGGACTTCCCGAAAAAACATGGGAAAGTGAGCTACAATCTGAAGCCACAGTCCGCATCTACCTGAAAACTTCACTGAAGCTTGATCCAGACAACATCGATTTCGACCGTGTTCATCGAGTGGGTCCTAAGATCACGTCCAGACGACAGACCCACAACAGAACAGTCAAGCCGAGGCCCATCATTGTCAGTTTCCTGCGGTCAAGCGACAAGCAAAAAGTGTGGAACGCAAGAAACACACAACCTGACGAGTCTGACCAATCACAGCCCAAGCAGTCCGATATCTACATCACTCGACATTACCCGGCGGAGATACGAGCACGCAGGAAAGTCCTGACGCCGATATTGTCTGCTGCAAAATCCATGTCAAAATACAAAGACCACTGCTACATCCGAGAGGACAAACTTGTGATTTTTGACATACCGTACACAGTGAAAACATTGCATCTCCTTCCCGATGACCTCGACCCCCGAAAACTGTCCACTCCGACCATAAATGAGACCACATATTTCTGGGGACGCAACTCTCCATTATCCAACCACTATCCTTGTGACATCGAGATAAACGGCACCTTGTATAACTGCTCCGAACAGTTCTACCTTCATCAGCTAGCGCTCCACGCCAACGACACGGGAGCTGCAAACGCAATATTGAACGCCGATGACCCCGCAGCCCAGAAAGCCATAGCAAACAAGATCAACTACGACGATAAAAAGTGGCTAGAAATAGCGCCGAGGGTGATGGAAAAAGGCCTCCAAGCCAAGTTCGATCAGAACAAAAACTTGTGTTCCTTCCTCGTGTTGACAGGTAACACTACCCTCGCTGAAGCCTCACCTACCGACAAATTCTGGGGGATTGGCATGTCTCTTGAAGCTGTAAGGAAAGCCGACGACCCAATCTGGACAGGCCAGAATCAACTAGGCGAGCTGCTGAAAAGCATCCGGAACAAACTACAGTGAACACAGACTGATATCAGAGTGACTCGAAACGATGCCGCCTTCAAAACGGTACTGTCCTATCCGTCATATTTATGACGATATGCACGTTAAACTCACAGGACCTAAGTGCCACTACAGACACACTCTATACAAGTGGCCCGGGCATCTTGGGAACAATTACACCATTCTGAGCGATAGTATCTGTAAATTCATCAGAAATACCCGATACACTTGTGTTCAAGCATTTCCTGGCGCACGAATTGAAACATTGAAACGTCACATCAGAATGTACGGCGCCAGAGTAAAGTCCTTCAAACTGATTATACTGCACGTCGGGACCAATAACCTTGCATCCTGCTCGGCCGAACACATCACGCAAGTCTACGATCAGCTGGTGCAGGAAATCAAAGTGCTCAATCCACTCGCAAAGATCGCCATCTCCGCCATAATACCCCGTCCAAAGGATACATCCACGGAAGACACCGTCCGTCAGGAAGTCAATACGCGCCTCCGTAGACTATCCAAGTCGCGCGGTTGTCACTTCCTGTACACGTGGAGGCCCTTCATCCAACAAGACAAAACCGTCGACCGTACCATGTTCGCGCGTGACGGACTCCATCTCAGCTACAAAGGAACCTCAGCACTGAAACTTTTCTTCGACGGTACGGTTACAAGACTACGAGGTCAGTTGGACAAGTCCTAAAGGAAAAACTTCATCAGTTTTAAAGTTCTGTACCAAACGTACTCTTACTACTAGGTTAGTAATTTTCTTTTTTTGTATTATTTCTATTATAGACAACGTCGTACATCCGTTAATATATCAGGCGATCTATAGACGTAGTATAAAATGTACGTGCCTTATATCATGTACCCTCAGGCGAGATCCAGTATAGTGGTACAGCATAGTATACAAAAAATGAATGTGTGTTCTTGGTGAGTACCTTTGCCGCGGGCTGGCGTGCCCATCTCTTCAGTCTGTCTGGGATTGCAGGTGAGCTTGTGCTTGTACTTGGCCCAGCTGACTGTCGATGTGGAACCTCCAGTCCCAAAGGTAATCTTCCTCACATCGCCCATAAATAGCCATGAATTCTAGTTTGTGACAGCATAGGTATCTGTGGATGTGTCCTCACGTGTAATATGTAATTGTACATCCATACGTATGTCTATGTGTAATCAATACATCAAAAAGAAATATGTATAAGCTGAAATGGCGGTTGCATGGTACCAAACTGTGAGTATTGTTGTCGGTGACTGGCGTGCCCATTTCTTCAGTCTGTCTGGGATTGCAGGTGAGCTTGTGCTTGTACTTGGCCTAGCTTACTGTCGGCGTGGGCCCTCCAGTCCAAACGGTAATCCCCTCACAGTGTTATCACTAATGCCACATCCCTGTGCAATCACTCACACAATTATGTCACACTATGATGGCAGTATCTCAGAGCATCGCACGCCACATCGGTCTGCACTATTTAAAATGCTAACTAAGATGTTCATCATTACTCTAATGACTGTCCTTTATATTTTGTGTTTCTCATCATACATACTAACCAGTACCGACCTACTTCACAACTATACATCATGGATAACTTAGCCTTAAATTCTCTTAATGTACGCGGCATACGAACAGACAAAAGAAAGCGAATCAGCATATTTTCTACCATCGCTAATAAGCACAAAGCAATAACGTTCCTACAGGAAACACATAGCTCTCCAGATATAGAAAATAAATGGAAAAACGAATGGGGCGGGGATATTGTATTTGCCCACGGGACTCCCCGAAGTAAAGGTGTAGCAATTCTAATACCCAGAAACCTAGAATATACAATAATATCTGACTTTAAAGATTCAGAAGGTCGTTTCATAATTCTTGAGATTTCGTGTCTAAACAATGTTTTTGTGCTCGTAAACGTATACGCACCAACGCAGCTAAGCGAAAATAACCAAATACGTTTTATAGAAAAACTAATGGACTGTCTGACTAAGTACGACGGAAAAAATCTCATACTAGGAGGCGATTTCAATATTGTTCTCGACCCATCCCTAGATAAGAAAGGAGGCAATACGAGCATGAACAGCTCATTCAGATTTAGAAAGTGTATGGAAAGTTTAATGGAATCCTACCAGCTAAGCGACATATGGCGAGTTTTAAATGAAAGCAAGTTCATGTTCACATGGCAATGTAAAGCAAAAAACATATACTGTCGCTTAGATTACTGGTTAATTTCAGATCATCTAATCAATACCATCGACAAGACAGATATCATGCCATGTTCCTTGTCAGATCATAGCCTCATAGAACTTAGTTTAAAGGGATCACCCAATTCAAAACGCGGCCCCGGGTATTGGAAATTTAATAACATGCTGTTAAGAGACACTCGCTATATAACCCTCATAAAAAAAGTTATACAGGATAATATTGATAAATACAACATTGTTGATAAAGGATTAAAGTGGGAAATGATCAAAATGGAAATTCGGAATGCCACAATAATGTACAGTAAACATAAATCGGCTGATCTAGCCAAATCTAAATCAGACCTCGAGAATAAAATTAAAAACTTGCACGAAAACCTGGCTAATGGTGTAAATATAGACCAGAATAACGAGCAATTAAAAGCATATGAGCAAGAATTAAATAGCTTAAAATTAGAACACGCAAGCGGTGTCATAATGCGATCCAGAGCGCAATGGTTCGAAGAAGGTGAAAAGAATACTTCTTATTTCCTAAATCTAGAGAAGCGGAACTATGTTAACAAAACAATAACGCAGCTAACTGTAAATGGAAAAAGCATTGTGCATCCCCATGAAATCCTTGAGCAAGAAAGAATATTCTACGAAAATCTCTACAAGGAAACAAGCAAAAACCCCAGAAACCATGAACACTATATGCATATGTTAAACAACCGCAACATTCCACGATTAACCCCTAACCAAAATCAAGACAGTAACATAGTTATAACTGAAACATCATGCGGCAATGCCCTTAAAAATTTGAAAAATGGAAAAACACCAGGAATAGATGGCCTATCAAGCGACTTTTACAAATTCTTCTGGCCTGATATAAAGACCTTAGTGAAAGAATCAATCGCCTACGCATTCGAGAAGGGCGAATTATCAATAAATCAGAAGCGTGGCATTCTAACATTAATACCCAAAAAAGGGAAAGATAGACTACATCTAAAAAATTGGAGACCCCTGAGTTTACTTGCAACGGATTATAAAATAATAGCTAAAATAATCGCACAAACTTTAGCCCCACTCCTACCCACGGTCATAAAAAATGACCAAAATGCATATATAAAAGGCAGATATATAGGTGAAAATATTAGAACCACGGAAGACATTATTCATTATTGCAAAATCCGAAATCTCTCTGCTATAATTCTTCTAGTCGACTTTGAAAAAGCCTTCGATACAGTAAGATGGCAATTTCTATTTGACAGTCTAAAGTCTTTTAACTTGAGTAGGAACCTCATTAAATGGGTAAAGATTCTGTACACACATATAAACAGTGTTATAATAAATAATGGTTACTCTTCGAGAAGATTCAATATTGAACGTGGAGTAAGGCAAGGATGTCCCCTATCTGCTTATCTGTTCATCTTAATTGTTGAAATCATGGCAATAGAAATAAGAGCGAATAAAAATATTAGAGGAATTAAACTAAAAACTAAAGAAGTGAAAATTAGCCAATTTGCTGACGATACCACCCTATATCTCCTCGACTACGACTCAATAAAACATGTGAAACTATTCTTACACACTTTCTATCAGTGCTCTGGACTCAGAGCGAACATGGACAAAACGCAGGCATACTTAATCGGCAAGCACATGAAACGCTTCAAAGAAAACGACGACCTACAATGGAAACAAGGTCCAATACCTACCCTAGGGATATATATTTGCGATACTGAAATTGAAAATCGAAAGCTTAATTTTGACCCCAAAACAAAACAAATAAAAACCCTCCTAAATATCTGGAAACAGCGTAGCCTATCATTAAAGGGAAAAATCACTATAATCAACTCATTACTAGCCTCGACAATAGTTTACCAGTGTAGTAACATAGTAACCCCTCCATGTGTTATCAAAGAACTCGATAGCTTGTTTTTCGAGTTCTTATGGAACGGGAAGAAACACAAAATCTCCAAAACAACAATCATCAAACAAGTTGAAGATGGCGGCCTGAAAATGATAGATATAGATGCTAAAATAAAATCTCTAAAATTCTCCTGGTTCAAACGAGCGCTCACAAACCCGGGCAGTACTTGGAAAATTATTTTGGACGAAATCATAAACATACCTTTCGATTATATTATACAGTGTAGAAGTAATTGTGTTATCAAAAACATGCCTACTTTTTACCAAGAAATATTGACCACTCTACATCAATTAAGCTATCTAAATTATGATATGGGACTCGAGTTGAACGAACTAAATCTCTGGTATAACCCAAACATAATACTCGACAAGCAACCTATATACTGGAAGAAATGGTTTGATGCAGGTATTCGCATAATGGGCGACCTCTTAGATGAGACCAACAATTTCCTAACCCTCGAAAAATTTAAACAGAAATACAACATAAAATGCAACTTTCTTGACTACGTGCGTCTCCTTGATGCAATACCCAGAGCCTGGCGTAAAAAACTAACGTGTAAACCAGATGAGTCTAAACTAGACCCAACAGCATCCTCAGTTGATAAATCAACGAATAACAATATCGTCGACCCCTTACTAACTAAATCAAGAGAATTGTACTGGGCAATTATCAAGGGGAAAACACTTGCAACAGAGCCAACGTGCATCTCCAGGTGGAATAGATTATATGACATAACATCAGAATCTTGGCCAACAATCTTCCAAACAGCTTTCCTATCATGTCGAGAAACTTATTTACAGTCATTCCAGTATCGAGTAATTCACAGAATAATCCCATGTAACGAAACATTATACAACATGAAGGTAGCCAGCACGAACATTTGTACATATAAGCTATGTCATCAAAACGTCACTGACAGTATCCAACACCACCTAGTCACATGTCCACCTGTCAAAACTTTCTGGAATACTTTCACCCAGTGGTGGGATAACCTACATCAAAATAAAACTTTGAACATCAGCGAACAAGAAATAATATTAGGTAAACCATGTGTCAGTGATGAAGACTATATTGTCAATTTTTGTATTATTCTGGCAAAAAATTTCATTCATAACTGTAAACTTAAGGAAACAGATATATTCTTCATGTCTTTTTTAGCGATATTGAAATGTAAGCTAAGTACAGAAAAAGAGATACACGTTAATCTAGGTAAAGAGTCAATTTTCTATAATCGCTGGGGCCACCTTTATGACAACTTATAGGTTGACATTCTATATTACCGTATCATGAACCTATCGTATGCCTGCTTATCAGCTCCATGTCGTAGCCTGTATTATTTAGTAATTTACTGCTTGGTATAATCGTACACCGCCTACATCTCATATCCTATGATGCTGTATCCCATGATGACATTCCTGTATGCATTTATGTAAAGTTGTACGCCTTGTAGCACAAAATGTATGTATTATGTATGTATGTATGATGTGAAACAAATAAAGGATTCTCGATTAAAAAAAAAAAAAAAAAAAAAAAAAAAAAAAAAAAAAAAGTAATGGCCTGACATCATGATCAGCAGTCCCATATAGCGGCCCGAGACCAGGTTGAGGGATGGTAGGCCATGGAAAGCTACTAATCATGGGTGGAGGACACCAAAATGTACATGTAAGATTCCTAACTTAGAATGATAATCCTGAACAAGTTGTATGATTTGACACCTAGGAGCACTATCGCTCTATACCGCTATAATATAGATAACTTAACATGTATAACAAAATATCCACGGCAAAAATACAATGGCAATCACATTGGCACTTTCGTTTGCTAAATATTTCCTGTGTTTCAGAGGAACCACAGTCCTTTCCAGAAACTATATTCGCCGTCTTCAGAACGTTATGATTTATGGTTTGCACAGGTCATTGTTTTGTGTGATGCAGAATAAGTCCACTTCACTGAATCAGGCGAAGCTGTCGCTCAACGATAACCAATCGACTGGAAAACTTGGAAAACTTGGTCAAGGTTATTGGAAAACTTGGTCAAGGTTATTGGCTCCTTGGCTCAAAGGAATGACATGAATACTGGTGACACTATCTGCTATTCTGTCATTTTGTAGATTCAGACTGTGTTCATACATGTAGACTGTGTTCAAACAAATGCTTCACTCAATGTGGTAGCGGCTGGCACTGTAGTCTAACTACAATACAGTACTATTTCGTAATCATAATCCTTGGTACATATTCCATGTCGTTACTGATTTTAGAACGCTGATGAGGTGTCTTGACATTGCCGTCAGCAGAATTGAGAACTGGTGCAAAAACATGGGCATATTATTCCAGGGCATATACTAGCCACATTCTGGCATTCACAGACATGGAGATCGAAACACTATTAACAATATGTTATTACCCACATCATTCACGAAATGTTGCGACGCGGATCTGATTATATTTCATTGAAATATACCAATTAAAAGTCAAACAACTTAAAAGTCCATGAGTTGGGAGATGGAACTGAATGACGAATGTAAGAATCAATCTATTACCACCAATAGTCAGATTTTGATGATGTCAAAAACGAACATAATATATTATATAACATATTGCAATAGAAACAAAGCCCGATCAAATAGTTTATCCGAAGACACACTGGCGTCATCAGGGGCAGACAGTGTGTTAAATGTAGTTGTTTCTACTGTACACATGATGAAATTAGTATACAACTGCCCAACAACCTATGAAAATAATTTAGAAATCTGAAACAAACCCCATGGAATAGATATATGACAAGTACATAAGTACCTGATCACAAGCCAGAAGGCTACTGAGTTGATGGTATCCTCGGGGACAGATTTAACGTCCGCCAGCAGTGACACCGACTCAGTGGTATGAATGTAAGAATCAATCTATTACCACCAATAGTGGTAATACATGTGGTATGCAGACTTGTTCTCCCATGTATGTAGGTAAATTGTCTGCTATGATGTTGGTTGCGTCATCAGCAAGTGAATAAATGTTGTTCCCACAGTATCTATCAAAATCAGCACAGAACAATAGTTCTCAGTGTAACGATACGGGCGACATTACGGTCCCAAGAGGCCATATATCCGGCATCTCAAGTGGTCCCTAACAACCACTTGTTAGAACTGGTGCAAAGTTCCAGAGAAGTAAGAACTGGTTGTGTCTTCGATCTTTTTTCAACATCGGGAAGTTTACATGTAAGGTCAAACAAGAGGTGACAACACGAGAATGTGTTGAAAATAAAATTCCAGATATATCCACACGATCACTGAATGAATTACCAGTTTTCTGTGATTTGATGCATGCTAAGTTTACATGTATTCACCTGTGGTGAACAATAGCTGAATGTTATTGTGTCTTGAAAAGTCTATATTTTTCTTGTTTAGATTGTTTCCTTCCTAATTCAGTTATTAAATCGTGGTCCCGGAGCACCGATTGGGAATCCTTTAAGGATGGTATTGTCTGTCAAAATGATGTTACCTTACCTCTCGGATGGTTTCCATATTCCTCTTGGTAATTGTAGGTTTCTCAGAAAGAAATAACAATCAGTGTGGAAATATGCAGATAAATCCTTAGATGAGTAGTGTCATATACCGTACTTCTATTGCCTCGTCAAATGTTCTCACATCCATGTATGAGTGACAGCCGGTAAATTGCCGAATATAATTAAGTTGGTGAGTGGCGTGTATGAGCGATGCCTCCCAGACACTAGCAATTAGACAATGTCGGAGACCAAGTAATATCTTGACTTTGCGTATTGATGCACGATGAAATATAATTAGTCAAAGTTCTTGTATATACCAGCCTTATGATTTGGCGCTTTATTTTCATACCCAGGCGTAATACAATTATGGTTGTAATTGAAGTGCACTGGTTTTCCCCCACGTTGTTTATGTGGGCAATATTATGGGGAGTCAGTTTCACGAAATGCCAACATGTTAACTTTGATATGTTGGTGAACCGCAGACTGCCCAGGTGAATGAAGTTACAAAAGTTTTTATTGAATTACACATATAGTTGTTGGTCCATAGTGGTCATCATACATGTACACATCACACTCTTTCATACTTTACGTTAAATAGAAGCCATACAACTGTACCATTCTGAACAAATGTGATTGCTTCAAATAACACGTTCATGGCAAAGAAGATTCAGAAATCTGCACGAACGGCACACGTTTCTCTATTTATAGCCTATATATCCATTTGTGCATTCCTATAATTCAGTCTCCTCAGGACCCAGAATACAAGAAGCCATCAAGGTCGATCCATGAAGTGAATTAACTCCACAATCTGATATCGTTAGCTATTTATCACCCTCAGTATGTAGTGCCAGGGTCAGCTGGTATCTATTATCTAGAAAATGCCGAATGTAATAAAATATTGGCACGATAGGAGTATGATAGAATATCATATCCGCTCATAAGGGAGTTCAAAAATGTAGGAAGCACTTGTAATGTGCCGTGCTTTCTGATGATTTCCGCCGGAAGCACCTAAAGGAAAATATGTAGCCCAGTAAGTTATGATTAATGAGAGTCGTGTAGGGATATACTACTTAACGCTGATCATAAGTATTCAACTCCAACTCTCTACTCCACAATGGTGTTATTGGTGTTTTAATGAAACGGATTCGGTGATCCTCTATTTTCTTTCCAGTTTTAGGATGCTGATTAGTTACTCCATAAAATATGTCATTTTTAAGTTCTAGATCATGTTGATACAGCTTTTTATTCTAAAAAAACCTTTGACCCCCTCCCTTCACTGTTTGGAGCGGATTACTTCAACGCTGATCATAAGAATTCAAGTCCCAACTTTGACATTGGCAATGGTAATGGTTCCAAAAAAATCATCATCTTCATCTGGGATATTTTCAACATATTGCTGGTGAACATCTATCCCCTTTCCTCATACATGTAAAAATATGTACCCTCCAATGTAACTCAGCTCAGTTCAGTTACTCCAGCAACAACTCGCCTGTTTAATCTACTGATCACTATTCTCATATTTATACGAGTGTGTTGTTCGTTTTTATGGTCATTTTAAGCCCAAACATGTGCACTGGGAGGAAAAACTTATTTTTCTTCAATTAAGTACTACTCTGGTCATTTCGTTCGTTTTGAATTCAGTAGCACTACACGTGAGTGACGTGCACAATTGTTCCTAGAGGAACTCCCTCCAAAATGAATCTGATCAATTAGGTGTAAGGCAAGTACATAGGTACCCAATCCCAAGCCATAAGGTTGGTGTTGATGACACACGGGCTGTTTAATTCAACACGTATTCCTCATTTTAATTACATATATCGACTAGGCGCACGTCACAGCTCTTTCTGCCTTGCATGTGCAATTTTACAAACGTGTGCTAATATTTTGTGTGTAGTGCAATATTCTTGATATTGCAGCATAAGTCTTCCCCTATGACTCTACACAAAGGGAAAACTGACACCATGAAAACACACAAAAACATATTGTCCTTCAGGAGTAGCGACCTTTCACATGAGAGGCAGGTTTTAACATTACTGTGACTCGGTGAATACGAGCTGCTTTGATCCGAACTCAATGATGTTGGAACCAAACGAACCACAGGCAAAATGTATGTTGAATTATCATTTTTTGAGTCTGTTAAGCTGTTCGAACGCACATGCTTTCGTACATCTTTCATCTTATTCAATAATTTTTTCGATAACTATCTGTTAAGTACAATGATCGAGCACCGTAATCCACATTTTCTGGTTTTAACATTACTGTGACTCGGTGAATACAAGCTGCTTTGATCCGAACTCAATGATGTTGGAATCAAACGAACCATAGGCAAAATGTATGTTGAAATATCATTTTTTGAGTCAGTTAAGCTGTTCGAACGCACATGCTTTCGCACATCTTTGATCTAATTCAATAAATTCTTCGATAACTATCTGTTAAGTACAATGATCGAGCACCGTAATCCACATTTTCACAACCCAGCAGCTCCTCGAGCACACGTTTCCATTCCGACAAACTGTGCCTGACAGTTGATAAAAATTGGCGTACCATCACCTGTATGACGTGTGATCAGATTTCTCAAGGCATATTGCCATTGAGATCCAACAGCTGAGAACATAGTGCAAATGTACTGATTCAATGGAACTATTTTTGCAACACGACATTTAACCTTAGGCTAAGAGTGCAGTGCTTTTTGTGTTCCGGTTTTGACCCGATATCAGCCACTTTCTGTATTGTGACATGGACAACCATTCATATATCCAAACTTGTATCGATATCAACGTTATGCAGTGTGGTTTATTATTTGAGTGTATTTATCGTGTTTCTTATCCACAGTTTTCAAGTTTGGTGGGGAAAAAGTCACGTACTGGTGTCAGATCTACTCAATGTCTGCTCATTAGGACACCTGTGTGGTACTTTCCCGGCTTGTGCCCGACTGCTACCCCTTACGTACAATACTGCTCACTCTATGGTGTATGTGCCGTACTGAACAGTGTTTTGTTTACAGTCAGTCACCGAATGTCCAAGGTCTGTGACCGTTTTGGTAATATTCCAAACACCACAATTGCACTGAGAAAAAAGAACGCTGCACTGAAAAAAAAAACTTACAGGGCTGTTGCCACTGCTATGTACGCCTGAACCTTATTCTTGCTTTTAAAACACTACATGGTATGGTCACTGTGGCCCAAGTATCATATCCTGCGCCTTCTTCTATATTCAATATTCTCCTGAACCTCATTCTTGATTTTAAAATACTACATGGTATGGCCACTGTGACCCGAGTATCTTATTATGCGCCTTCCTCTATATTCAATAAGGGTTAAAAAGGTTTGAAAGACATACGGATTAAATGACGTTCATTCAGTGGACGAGTAGTATTAAGGCGCAGTGTATGCTACTTGGGCCGCCACTCGACCCTTGTGTACAACCGCGAATTGCTGACAGTCTACCAGCCAGCCAGGTCACACAGGTCTGGATCAGTGATTGTTCCCTGATGGTTCCTAGTACCAATACAACCACATATGGACAAAGGGCATTCTGTTTCACAAAATGACTCATTATGATGAAATGAGTCATAGTACAGAATTAGATACTTATAGAAATTATAAAAGGTTTTATGCTCCGCAATGTATTTGTCTCAAGATATTTATTGAAAACACAAGGCAGCACTTGCTCGATTCGATGTTCGAATCTTAGATTATCAATTGAAAGATATAGATACCTTAAATATGGACGATTCCAACGTTTATGTAAATATTGTAAAGATAATAATTCAGAAGAAGTTGTAGAAGACGAATTACATTTTTTAGCGGTGTGCCCTTTGTATAGTTTGTTGAGGAATTTTACTTAGGTAAAAACATGAATCGAAATAATTTCTTAACGACTGTATTTGTAAATATCATGAACTCCAAAACTCCAAAATGTATCAAACACTTCTCAGCATATGTTTACTATGCTTTAAAACTACATGTCCGAAACATTGATGGTAGCGAAATTATAAAAGGTTTTATGCTTCGCAATGTATTCGTCTCAATATGTTTATTGGAAACACAAGGCAGCACTTACTCCATCCGATGTTCGAATCAGTTTATCAATTGAAAGATATAGAAACCTTAAATATGAACGATTCCAACGTTTATGTAAATATTGTAAAGATAATAATTCAGAAGTTGTAGAAGACGAATTACATTTTTTAGTGGTGTGCCCTTTGTATAGTTTGTTGAGGAATTTTACTTAGGTAAATACATGAATCGAAATAATCCCTTAACGACTGTATTTGTAAATATCATGAGCTCCAAAGATCCGAAATGTATCAAACACTTCTCAGCATATGTTTACTATGGTTTAAAACTACATGTCCGAAACATTGATGGTAGCACATAAAGTTAGCCCGCTCTGTTGTTTGGTTCCATCACATTATTTGTAAATTTTCTTGTATTTGGGCCTGAGGCCTGTATGAATAAAGATTATTATTAAATTATTATTGTATTTTATTATTATACACCACATGGAGAAAATGTTTTCATTGCGCTTAATAACCATAAATTATTATTATTATTCGAACCTTATTGTTCAAATGATTTAGACCAGTTAGGACAACTTGGCTGCCCAATACCACAGACAATGAAACTGTACTCGTAAACTGTGAACCAATATCCTTTTGAGGTTCAGTGACCTTGTTGCGACACCAATTTCAATATCACCAAAGTTCATTGCACTCTCGGAATTGCTACAGCACTCAATATATTGAATCGATTTCAAGAACCCTGGTGGAATTGTTTGAAAAACCAAAACTAAATATTCAGTAATTACAATGGAAACTCGACGTTCAAGGGCAGCGTTACACCAGTATCAATAAAACCAACGCTTTAATAGCTGTATACACATATATTTCAATACTGATATTGGTTTGTGTCAGCCTGTACTTCTAGAAGAGTCCCACAAAAGTCAAAATTGACCTCTCCAGAGAACTAAAAAAAAACAACTGAAGTGTATGTGACATAAACCAGTGGGATGGATGCACATTGCAGTGTGCAGATAATCGCTCTTGATTGATTATTTTGCGAACAGAAATTGCACCATAAGAGGCAGATCAGCAGATGAGAACTGGTCAGATCACTAGACGGACGTGGGTGTTACAATGGTAACCTATGCACAATGAAACTGTAATTCATCCTATACCCAGACAGGAAACAACTTTGGAGAGTGATGAATAGACCGGGTTGAGGGACCGGGTTGAGGGACCGGGTTGAGGGATGGTAGGCCATGGAAAGCTACTGATCATGGGTGGAGGACACCAAAATGTACATGTGTGATACCCAACTGGGAATAATAATCCTGAACAAGTTGTATGACTTGACACCTAGGAGCACTATCGCTCTATACCGTTATATTGTAGATAAATTTAGATAACATGTATAGCAAAATATCCACGGTCAACATACAATGGCAATCACAATGACACTTTCGTTTGCTAAATATTTCCCGTGTTTCAGAGGAACCACAGTCCTTCCAGAAACTATATTCGCCGTCTACTATATTCGTCCTTACCAGAAACTATCTTCGCCGTCTTCAGAACGTTATGATTTATGGTTTGCCCAGGTCATTGTTCTGTGTGATGCAGAATAAGTCCACTTCACTGAATCAGGCGAAGCTGTCGCTCAACGATAACCAATCGACTGGAAAACTTGGATACAACGTCAAGGTTATTGGCTCATGGGCTCAAAGGAATGACATAAATACTGGTGACACTGTCGGCTATTCTGTCATTTTGTAGATTCAGACTGTGTTCAAACAAATGCTTCACTCAATGTGGTCTAACCAAAATACAGTAGTGTTTTGTAAGCATAATCCTCGGTACATATTCCATGTCGTTACTGATTTTAGAACGCTGCTGAAGTGTCTTGACATTGCCATCAGCAGAATTTAGAACTGGTGCAAAAAACATGGGCATATTATTCCAGGGCATATACTAGCCACAATCTGACATTCACAGACATGGAGATCGAAACACTATTAACAATATCTTATTACCCACATCATTCACGAAATGTTGCGACGCAGATCTGATTATATTTCATTGAAATATACCAATTAAAAGTCAAACAACTTAAAAGTCCATGAGTTGGGAGATGGAACTGAATGATGAATATTATACATGTGGTATGCAGACCCGTTCTCCCATGTATGTATGTAGGTAAATTGTCTGCTATGATGTTGCTTGCGTCACTGGCAAGTGAATAAATGTTGTTCCAACAGTATCTACCAAAATCAGCACAGAACAATAGTTCTCAGTGTAACGATACGGGCGACATTACGGTCCCAAGAGGCCATATATCCGGCATCTCAAGTGGTCCCTAACAACCACTTGTTAGAACTGGTGCAAAGTTCCAGAGAAGTAAGAACTGGTTGTGTCTTCGATCTTTTTTTAACATCGGGAAGTTTACATGTAAGGTCAAACAAGAGGTGACAAACACGAGAATGTGTTGGAAATAAAATTGCAGATATATCCACACGATCACTGAATGAATTACCAGTTTAATGCATGCTAAGTATACATGTATTCACCCATGGTGAATATTAGCTGAATGTTATTGTGTCTTAAAAAGTCTATATTTTTCTTGTTTAGATTGTTTCCTTCCTAATTCAGTTATTGAATCGTGGTCCCAGAGCACCGATTGGGAATCCTTTAAGGATGGTACTGTCTGTCAAAATGATGTTACCTTACCTCTCGGATTGTTTCCATATTCCTTTTGGCAAGTGTAAGTTTATCAGAAAGAAAGAGCAATGAGTGTGAAAATATGCAAAAAAAACTCAAATAAATGAGTAGTGCCATATACAGTACATATATGGCCTCTATGGTTCTCACATCCCTGTATGAGTGACAACAGGTAACTAGCCGAACATCATTGAGTTGATGAGTGGCATGTATGAGAGATGTGTCCCAGACACTAGCAATTAGGCAATGTCCGAGACCAGGTAACATTTGTCTTGGCATTCGATATTGATGCAGGATGAAATATATTTGGTTTAAACATATTTATTGAATATACCAGCCTTATCATTTGACGATTTGTTTTCATATCCAGACGTAAGACAATTATGGTTGTACTTTAACTACAGCGGGGTTTTCTCCATCTTGTTGATGTTCAATATTTTCGGGTGTGAGTTTCAGAACTATCACGAAATGCCAACATGTTGATATGTTGGTTGATGGTACATTTTTTAAAGGGAGAAATACACAAAGTTCAAATTGTTAAACTTAAGAAACGTTTCTATTGAGGTACACATTTAGTTATTTGTTCAAACTGATCACCATACTTAGCACACATTGTCATACTTTTGGTAAATAGAGGCCCTACAACTGTACCATTCTGAACCAGTGTGATTGCTTAAAAGAACACATCCATAGAGAAGCGGATTTAGAAATCTTTATAAACCTCACACTTTTTTTGATTTATACATACATCCACGATAAGAACTTGAAATTAAGGATACTACAGAATCCGCTAATTTTTCCAACTATCTAGACCTGAGGTTGGAGATTGATAATGATTCTAACCTGTCAACTAGATTATATGACAAACGTGATGATTTCAATTTTTCCATAGTCAATTTCCCTTTTCTAAGCAGCAACATTCCTATGTCACCGGCATATGGTGTGTTTGTTTCTCAACTTATACGCTATTCCAGAGCTAGTTGCAAATATGAGGACTTTGTCTATCGAAGTGCCCAGCTAGTCTCTAAACTGCTACGACAAGGATATGTTTTACCAAGACTTATCGCTGCGTTTAAGAAATTCTATGGACGTCATCATGATCTGGTTGATAAATACAGCAAATCCATGTCTGCCATGCAACTAGATCTATTTTCATGTTAATTTTGGGGAATTCATGACGGGTGCCACTAGTGGGGCAGGAAATGCTCACTCTTTCCGGAACACCTGATTTCACCTCCTGATGGCCATTTACGGGGGTTCCTGAGTTTCCCTGTCATTTTTGTTTTCTCTCACTTCGTATGCCTGATATGACTTTCTGTCCCCGGACTATGAGATTGGATAACGGACCCTGTTTTGTTTGCTCGGGATACCTGATACTGGGTATTGATTCCACGTCTATCCACCCATGTGCATACCGACGTTTCAGTTCACTCCGAACCCAGAGTACAAAAAGCCACCAACGGTGCTCCATAGAGCGAATTAACTCCACTATCTGATATCGTGAGATATTTATTCTCAGTATGTAGCGCCAAGGTCAACGGATATCTTCATTCTATGAGATACTGAATGTTATATTGGTAAGAGGAAGTTCATGACATGACGATTCTGGTAGATTGAAGTGATGACGCTTATTAGTATACGTGTCTATATATATGGTTATAGTTTGAATGTCTGAATCATATCCGCTCCTTAGGGAGTTCAAAAATGACGATAGCAAATCCATGTGATTTCCGCCGCTGCTTAGACCAATAGGAAAATACGTTGCGTAATAAGTTCATGATTTCCGGAAGTTACATAGGAATATACTCCTTAACCCCGATCTAAGTAGCATTCAACTGTAAATATCCAACTCAAAATCAAACTCTCTACTCCAGAATATTACTGGTGTTTTGGTCATAAGATACCCTACAAAATGATCTACACTTCTTTGAGAACCAAACATGACATTGGTAATGGAAATGGCTCCAACAAAATCATCTCCATCTGGGCTATTGGTAACATATTTGCTGGTGAACATCCATCCCCTTTCCTAAAAAAAAATATGTAACCTCCAATGTATCTCAACTCAGTTCAGTTATCCCCAGCACAATTCGCATCTATTCACCACTATTTTATCATATTTGTACCGGTGTGTTGTTCATTTTATATAATCATTTCAAACCACAATATGTGTATTATAGGGGGGAGAAACTGATTTCTTGAATCAAGTAGTACGTCATAGCTCTTTCTGTCTTGCATGTGCAATTTAAAAAAGCTAATATTTTGGGCCCATGTAGCGCAGCTTACTATTTCTTCTAAATTCAATGAAGATTAAAAATGTGCCAGACGGATTAAATATGGTATACATTCAGTGGGTGAGTAGTATTAACAGAGTAAGGTGCGCTACTTGGGCCATATTTTGTGTGCAGTGCAATATTCTTGATATTGCATCATAATTCTTCCTTATGACTCTACATAAAAGGATAACTGGTACCATAAAAACATACAAAAACAACCTTTCACATGAGAGGCAGGTTTTTTTATTACTGTGACTCGGGGGAATACGAGCTGCTTCGAACCGAACTCAATGATGTCGGAACTAAATGAACCACAGGCAAAATGTATGTCGAAATATCAATTTTTGCGTGGGTCAAGCTGTTCGAACGCACATTCTTTCGCACATCTTTCATCGAATTCAATCAATTTCTCGGTAACTATTTGTTAAGAGTAATGAACTCACACCGTAATCCACATTTTCACAACCCTGCAGCTCCTCAAGCACACGTGTCCATTCCGGCAAACTGTGCCCAACATTTTATAAAAAAAAATTGGCGTACCATCACCTGTGTGACGTGTGATCAGATTTCTCCAAGGCGTATTTCCGTGGCGATCCAACAGCTGAGAACAGCTTGAACATGTACTGACTATATGGGACTAGTTGTGACCTGAGAGTAAGAGTGTAGTGTTGTTTTGTGTTCCGGTTTTGACCCGGTATCTGCAATTCTCTGTTTTGTGACACGCACATCCATTATCAAAATTATATCAACTTATATCAAAACGATATCAACGTTATGCAGCGCGGTTTGTTGTATGTATGATTGAGGCTAACTGTATATGTTTTCTGAGTGCATTTATCGTGTTTCCTATCCACAGTTTCCAGTTTAGTGGGGGGGGGGGGGGAACTCATTTTCAATGGGATGTCCGTAGCGAGGTAATGATAATTCCCGAGTCGAAAGGACCAAGTACTAGTATCACACACTATGTCTGCTACATGTACTCAGGACATCACTCTGGATCTTCAGTGGATGCTTCTAAGGGCGCCGGTTTTTAGGTTACCGGACCTATGGTCCGATAACCTATTGGCATGGCGTTGCGTCCGTCGTCTGTCGTCCGTCGTCCGTCGTCGTCGTCGTCGTCGTCGTCGTCCACATTTTTATCTTTTTTGTTTACGTGCGAATTCTTCTGAAATTTTGCACGAAAATACTTAAAAATAATTCAAGAAGGAGGTATTTTTTAGTTTTTTGATTTTCGCATTTTTTTTTAAATGGCGGCCGTTTTCGACGAAAAATGCCTGATTTTTGACTTTGGTGGGCATTTTCTCAAAATCTGTTCAGTAACTTTTTTTCTTTTTGATACATAACACTCCTCATATGTACTCCTATGATGTCTATAAATTTCGTTGCGCTTGAATCGCTCGAAGTGGGCCATTTTGGCCCAAACTCGGCCCAAATGGGACTTTCCCATGTTAAATTCTCCTATGCTTTATAATGGGACACATTATGCCTAATATCTCACTTGATATTGAGATTAGAGACTAGGAATCAATTGTGGACATATAGGAAATGATATATGCTGAATATTCTCGTGACCTTGAATTTGACCTCTGACCTCAGTTTCAAGGTCAGAGCACAAAATGGCTTATATCTCGCTTATTATCGACTCTACAGCTCAGGAATCAATTGTGGACATATAGGAAATGATATATGCTGAATATTCTCGTGACCTTGAATTTGACCTCTGACCTCAGTTTTAAGGTCAGAGCACAAAATGGCTTATATCTCGCTTATTATCGACTCTACAGCTTAGGAATCAATTGTGGACATATAGGATATGATATATGCTGAATATTCTCGTGACCTTGAATTCGACCTCTGACCTCATTTTCAACGTCCAAGGACAAACTGGCTCATACCTTGCTCCTGTATTGACTGTATGGCTTGGGAATCAATTGACAATTGATTGACAATTGTGGACATGATATAGAAAATGATATACATTGAATATTTTGATGACCTTGAATTTGACCTTTGCCCCTTCATTTTCAAGGCCACAGCACAAAATTGCTTATATCTCTGATTATTGAATTTACAGCTTAGCAATCAACTGTGGACATGATATATGCTTAATGTTATATATGCTGAATATTCTCTTGACCTTGAATTCAACCAGTGACCTGGCTAACATCTAAAATATTAAACATTGTCCGATAACCTATCTTCGGCCCTTGGCCTAATTTTTTTGTGTCATTTAATTTGGATCTTCTTCTTGCAGCAACATTGTAATAGTCTAGTTGCCAGACAACGAACCCAGAAATTGCTGAAACAGCAAGGTTTTTTTATTGATATGCATTCATAGGTGTCTCCAGGAGATTTTGAGCTTTGTTGGCACTGCGCCAACTTTGGGGAATTTTTTTTATTGGCTAATTAGCATAATAACCGCCAGATGTGGATAATTAGCATAATCAAAATATAACTGTTTTAGAAATAGGCCTAGAATCAAGTGTGATAGCACTTTTCCACACAAGTTTGACCCAAGGAATTCATTCCTGGTGATTTTTTTGTGATCCAAGGTCAAGGTCACCGTATAAGATTGAGGTCAAGTTCAATTTTCACACAAAATTGTCAAAATTCCCGGTTTTAGGGGATATGGACATTCATCCACACCAGTTGATTTTACTTTTTCACTTCTGTGTGTAATTCGTATTGTTGGAATGCTTATTGTTACTTGTAATAGTGTATTGATTACTTATGTGTAATACACCATTGAGTATTATTTGGTGATCGTGCCTTCCAATGCTGTGCCCCGAACCTCTGGAACAAACTTCCTGATGAAATTAAGAACTGTAACAGTATTGTCAATTTTAAATCCAAACTCGAAACTCATCATTTTAAATCTGCTTACCCAAACTAAGTCATTTTTATCCACCTTCATGTACGTATGTGTGTATGTGTTAAGCGCTCTATAAGAATAAACTTATTATTATTATTGAGCAGTTTTCACTTTGGGCAAAATCAATCGGCAGTTTCCTACCAAATTTCAGACTTCTATCGCAAAATTTGAAAGAGTTGGCAATCTCTCCCAGTATTAACTTTTGCCCCATCATTGAATTTCATGGTTCGCATACAACTTTGTGTATTTGCTTGCTTTTGAGGCAGAATCAACAGGTTTGTGTAGAATACAACCTAATGTTGTTGTTTTTTTTGTTCCAAAACTTCAACAATACATCCAACTCTAGTAAATGTGAACATGGCCATTTACTGGAATATGTTCAGATCCCTGTGATGCTGTTTGGGCTGAAATTCATATTATGTTGGATAGCCATTTTTTGTGATAAAGGTTTGAGATTCGTTAGAAAAGTGCGGTTTGACTCCACGATAAAGTATCCCAAGTTACAATATGATATACCTTCAAGCATCTCAAAAAATATCTATGAAAACTGTTGTAATTGAGTTGGAATAAATATCAGGGTACATCATTTTGTAAACAAACGTGGCTACAGATTTATAACATTTGTCTTCAACTACGCCATTGAATACTTTTGTGGACTCATAACTTCATGTCCAACTAATGTTACTATCCAACTAATCACCTTCGAGCTTGCCGCGATTATCCTACAGGACAAATCCATTATTATGTTGATGCTCATCCTCCCTGTTCACCACCACCTCATCTTTCTTGTGAACAGGTTATAACAATCCTCACCTGCAGAAAACATATGTGCTTCAGCTCAGTTCTGATGATGACAACCATAGCTGGTTTCCTTGCAGGCCTTGTCCTTTGCTCGGCAGCCACAACTGATGCACTCATCAACAGTGGTCGTCCAGGTGGGCCTCTTCTGATACAATGTCATCTGTCACTTCCCAACCATGTTCCATATTCATAACCATGTTCTGGGAACGCATTTTGTCAGCTGCCTACTTCTGCATCGGAACAGCAACTCTGTAGATCACATCGCCCACGTCCAATAACTGGAAGCACTGAAATATCATTGTAGTCACTGAGAACTCTGACATCATGCTCCATCGTGCAAGAAGACGCCCGACTTGGGAGAAAGGTGACTCTCATGACAGTCGACATTACCGTTGAGGATAATGCAACAGAAGCCGGCATCGGACCAGTTAAGGAGCACGTTTTTGCAGTGCTGTATGGACAACCGATTAATACCTCAACAAATGAAATATTTGAAATAATCTGTTTGTCAAGAGAAGGGGAAGCCGCTATTGATCATGTCACTACCTTGGCCAGGCAACAACATGTACGTTCATAGGCGCCCTGCTCATCTCTGCTGCAATGCTAGGCACTCGACAAATTGTGTCCTGTAGATGTCGGCATAAAAGAATATATTTGGGAAGTGGAGGATAAGATTTTATCTCATTGTATCAACATTTGGACCGTAATTGTTAAAGAACATCCACATATTGCATGCACACAGTGAACACGGTTGGTGACGTTCGCTTTCACCTAATCCCAATAAGGAAAGATGGTAGTTAACAGTGAGGATGAGCAATGGATCAAGCTGTAATAGACAAGAACTTATGAGTACACATCATAGTCAGGATATATCGTTTGTGCACACCAAATCATGAAAAAACATCAGCAACTCTGTAAATCACAGCAATGCCACATGTCAAGCCAACGCCACGTGGAAGACTATTTGAACATTGGTCGACGATATATTGCACATGAGTAATAATAAACCATCTTGAAGTTAATTCAAAAGGCATTTATGCAGCAGTATTACATAAACACAGAAGTAAATCAGTGAAATCAAGAAATGCTGAAGAATAACCATATCCCCTTGAACCAAAAGTTTTGACAATTTCGTGTGAAAAACTGTCCTTGTGCTTGGTCTTATGTGGTGACCTTGGCCTTGGATCACAGAAATCTCACCAGAAATGAATTCCGTGGGTCAGACTTGTATAGAAAAGTGCTATCACACATGATTCTAGGTTAATTATTAAAAAAGTTATATTTTGATTATGCTAATTATCAATATCTGGCGGTTATTATGCTAATTAGCCAATAAAAAAAATTCCCCAGAGTTGGCGCAGTGCCAACAAAGCTTAAAATCACCTGGAGACACATATGAATGCATATCAATAAAAAAACCTTGCTGTTCCAACAATTTCTAGGTTCACTATGGAAGAGATACAGCCCGCAACTCGACTATAATGGTTATGCTATCATGTTGATACATTGATGAATTGGAAACGTGAATAATTTATCTCACATGTTATCGACATAAATATACAGCAAATGTAACTAGCGTTTAATGGCATCATAACATTCTACTAATATTGTCATGTCAACAATTATGTATTATGTATTATTATTATTGGTATTATTATTATTGGTATTATTATTATTATTGCATACTGTCACACACAGAATATCAAAAGGAGCAGGATGATATCCGTCCATTGACATACTTAGTGATATACTTAGTGATTAACATTCCCATTCCTATAATATGCTGTGGAAATGTGATGTACCAACTCTTTCCCATTACAACGAAATTTGTCAATGATTTGTCGTGATACACCAGACTCTTTACCGGATGAAACGCCACACTCTTATTCAAATGAGAACCCGCGTTTGCCCAATGTGTTAGTTTGTTGCTGTAACGGACTCCATGTCTCACATAACCTCGCAAAACATATAATCCCGGTCACGACATATAGCATGTGTAATCAACAGTTCATTATTTGGATTTACAGATATATGACCCACGCATTTCCGACATAAATGTCAATTGAACATATGTTTTACGATAATATATATGTCTATATGTCATCCTTAGGAAATATTGGTCGAATAAACAACACACATATTATTGGAAATTGGATGAATTCAAAACAGTTTACAATGTTCAAGCGGAAGCATGTTTTCCAGACATTTTGTAGAACTTGCACTATTAAAATGAATGTTTCCCCGCTAACAAAAATTACGAATGAATCCTGATGAGGAGACATGACTCGGGACTCGCAGACAATTTATTTTTTGGCAGTTTACCTGATCAACACTAACTAGATGTTAAAATATTTTAGCATGTGGAAGATAATTACATTGCTAAATGTTACAAGTCTTCAATACCCCTTATTCTTTTCTTGAAATGGTGGAAGAGGTGAGTCATAACCGCTGTGAGCACGTTGCTGTGTAGTGTTTTGTTCATGGGTGAAGTGGTGAACACCACAGAGATTCATAGTTCGTAGAGTATGAACAGTTCCATCGTGCTGCCAGAAACCCAGATGATCAATCACTAATATGCCAAAGATTGGTCTATCGCAAAGATGATAAATTAGGAATAAGGCAAAACTGTTCTTAAAGTTCATGAAAAATACAATCCCAGGAGAATTCAGATGGAGCCAATGAGATATATTGTGAAAGTTCAACACAAACAAACTTCAACATTACGAGAAAAAACATGTCAAAACTTGTTTTGACCAAGTAATATACTGAACAAAGTATAAACGCCCTTATGTCATATAGCTTTTATTCTGGACTAGAGAAGTTTATATCTTTCTTCAGTATAATAATTCCTGAAGATTGATAGCCTAAATCACATTGGTGGTTTGACCTTTGTAGAAGCCACAAGTTGAAATTGAAATATATATGAGAGGAGAACTATTTAGGCCCTCTTTACATGGTACTACATACCCCATTAGACTCATGAAGTCATGAAATATTTCATATGCAATCAGAACGTAACAATTTCTCATTTACCAAAAAAGACTTCCCAACAACATTGTGTATGTGCTGTGACTGTGACATTTTCCCTTCAGCGGGCAGGTGAAACTAGTTTTTAACAACACTACACAATCGTTTATTCCATTTTCCATCACGTTTTGGATCTTAAAATCTACCGAAAATCAACTTCGATAGTGATTGACTCCTCAATTCAATGAGTGGGTAATGTCATCTTGCAATAAAGTGAAACAGAGTATTATTGTCATTCAGCATGGAAATGGAAGAAAGTGAAGGGAACAAAATTCTAGATGCGAGGTTTGAAATGTAACTAAAGTTGAATGACCGCGTATTGGCGGCAATGGCATATTCCAGAAAAATCCAGCAGCCATTTAATGCTCTGATAAAATGTTGTATTAAAGTTCTTTTCTAATGAAAAGACACCAACGTTTGGTGTGATACCTCCAGTTGTATGCACTTTACATTACCAGACATGAAGCATACTGTAGTGTAAACGAAGCACTGACCAAACAGAATTAGTCATATATTGATATTGCTTTCAGTGACATGGCAATTGAAAAGTTTAATTTGACAATTTAAATGGGACTTTTACAATGGTAAGACGAAGGCGGGAATGCCTCCCGTTTGACACAGCAGGCAATACAAAGGACAGCGCCAATAGGCATGATGTGGCTGACCAATACGACGCCACTAGTGAATGACCAGCGGAACCTGCCACGCCGGAACATATGTATTGTAACGGGTTCTTCACCCTTCTGTGACGTCTTGATAAACCGGTTTTCTAGGGAGGTGGGTGAGTTGTTGTTTAACCGGAGCTGAAACGGTAAATCTCTGGGAAACTGCCACTGCTGTACGGTTGAACTCCGGCTAGAAGTCTCTGAAGGTTGGTAGCGTGGTCTGGAATGGACCTCTTAACCGTTGTCCGACTGCCAATCTGCAACTGCACCTGTAAAGTAAGAATCCGGAGGTGTTTCCGTCTCCGGGTACTGCAACTGCTCCGTCGGGATACCGCTTTACTGCACCAGCTCCGTCGTTTTCCGCCTTACTGCAACTGCGACTGCACCTGGAATAGAGAATCCGGGAACGTCGCCGTTTCCGGATACTGCAACCGCTCTGCCAGGTTCCGCCTCACTGCAAACTGCTCCGGTTGACTCCGCCTCACCGCAACCTGCGACTGCACCTGAAATGGAGAATCTCGGGAGTGTTCTCACTTCCGGTTACCGCAACCGCTCCGTCAGGTACTGCCTCTGCTACTCCGTCGTCCAGTACCGCCTCTGCAACTGCTTCGTCGTTCCCGTCTCTGCAACTGCTCCGTCCGGTACCGCCTCCGTAGTTGCTCCGTTGAATTCCACCTCCGTCTCCGTCTCCTTCCTTGGTGATCTGGGTTCTTGGATCACCCTAAGACGTCGTTACAACTTGGTCTTAACCGACTGTGGTCTTATCTCCCTTCTCTCCGTATTACTTTCTTTTCCGGTGAACTAACTTTATTATAAATTCCAGTTCCCTAACGAACACGGAAAAACAACTCGGTTGAAGTTTTCATGTTTATTTTCCAAGTGCCCAGTCGGAAGACATAAACTGCGATCATCTGGATGACTCTATCCGGAACAAGGGAGTACTCTGCTATGGGAGAAGGGGTCTGCACAGGTCGACGTCAGGACACCAACTCCGCCGTCCGCTGTGAAGCGGGGGCTTTTATAGACCTGAGACCCACGTCACGTGACCAACCTATTGTGACGTCATAGTCCGCCAAAACACTGATATTTTCCGGATTTCTAAAAACACTCTAGAACCAATCAGTGGCTGACACGTCACCTTTTAAACCGAAAACGAGGCTGATCACATGACCTTCCGGGAATAACGTCATTACGTTTTTGTACTCCATTGTTCCGACTCCGTCTCCGGTTCCGTCTCCGTCTCCGGATCCGTCTCCGGTTTTTCAACATACAAATATACCAAGTTCCGAGACGGAAAACCTTTTAAACATTAACAATACGGAACCGTATGAACCTTTAAACACATTTTAATAAACGGTTATTTAACCATAATATCACAAAACACTAATAGAATTACCTAGGGGAAACTTTTGGGTATGCCCCAAAACCGTTACAGTATTTACAAAAGTAAAGTAGGTGTATTTTTCATTCATTTACTAAAATATAAACATGCGATAGTCCATTATAGAGAGGCCAGATTTGTTAGTATCGTGCCAATGTTATGTCTAGTATATAATGCGCGGCACAATTCTTCATAAACTATGTCACGGTTTGCTAAAACCTAAATACTTAAATCGGATTTTGAACCAGTTTGCTCAATCACACGTCAATCACAGAACAGAGAAACAAACACAGTTTTGTAATGTACGGAGTTTATATGTATAACGAATTCAAGTTACAGTTTACGGTTTCACAATATGACTAGATAATAATTACTAAAACGTTACCAGAAGGTCAGAAATATCACTTCCAACAAAATGTCCAACAAACAAAATATCCAATAACAAAGGTCACTCCACGTGTGCAGCCCGGTCGTGTCGCCGCGATGCTGCCTCGGTGCTGTCCAGTCTAGCCTCTGAGCCGGTCTTCGCCTGACTGCTGTCTCCCCTGGCTGTGAGACGTTCCACTTCACTGACTCCACCGTACGCCTGTCCTCCAGAGACTCGACACCCGGGCACAGCTATGGATGGATTTTCACTGCAAAACAACTCAAAATACATGTAGCAAAATGTCTATTCATATCATTGTATATATTCCATTATTAACCAAACTTTGTCGGCAGCACCATACATTACATTTTTATAACTATATATCTAATTTGTATATATTGTAACCATCTCACTTGTAAACACTCCTCCCCTCTAAGAGGATATTTAATCATATATTCTTAACTAATAATGACATGTTACACTTTCCTTCCAGGAACTACCAAAACGCCCCACGGCAAAGATTCACAACTTATGGACAACGACTTAAATAATCGGCTCCCCAAATTCTTGGAGCCCTTCATGGCTTCTATACGAAACCGATAAGGCTGAAGGAATAGTGCCCAACGCATCACTCTACAATTATCCAATTTGGTTCGTTTCATGTAGACCAGAGGCCTCGCTTTATTTCTGTATCTGGCAAAGCAATTATTTTGGAATGCATATCTTAGTTATAAATGGTTATTGGTTACAAGGAGGAGCTTGGTCAGGACATGTGTTCAACCGAGTAGAACAGTTAAGGGGACCTTAGGGGCCCTCAACAATTTTATCTGTTTAAATTTGTGAAAAATATCTAAAAATCATTTACATTAGGGAGGGATGTATTTTTTACCTTTATGATTTTTTTTGTACTTTCCAAAATTGTCGTTTTCGACAAAAAAAAGACATATTTTCACAGACAAATAGCAGATAATTTCTCAAAATGTTTTCATTTTTGTAATATCATGCATCAGATTCCCCTCGTATACCCTTGTGTTGCGTAGGAGTTTCGTTGCCCTGAATTCTGATTCCATAACATTTTGGGAAAATGATGAGTGGACGGAAGAAAGTCAAGTCACTATTTGTTTCGAGATTTGTTTCGAGATAATCAAAAAGAAGAAAAAAATTCAGTGGTGACATTGAATTTGACCTACATTGATCTCCCTAGATCGAATGAACAATTGTGTTGTGTACTTGTGACTCAACACAATTGCTCTCACTGGTAACCTTTCCATTTTTGATATAGAAAAACGTATAACCAGTACACTCAAAAGTTTAAGACGATGGTAAAATAGAACATACTGCATCTTCAGTTTAGGTGATATTGTGTGTATCGGCACACATTTATATTTATGGTACCGTATTCAGTTCATTTCGCATTGAAAAACGTTCATAACTTACTACAAATAATGTGATTTACACAAATAATGTGATTTACACAAATACTGTGATCTACACAAGTAATGTGATCTACACAAGTAATATGATTGGCAGGCATTACTTGGGCCTATTATATATATCAAGTTCGAGTTATGAATGTTTGAAGAGAAACAGTAACTTCCCTGAATACTAGAAAAGAGAAAACAAAAGACTGATAAGGGATACACATCAGAAGAAATCGGTGATAAATATTAGCCAATAATTAAACGAATGTTTTTTCCGCAACTAGTAACATTATTGCGGAAGTCATAAATCATCTTTATGTAACTGCATCTTACACAGTGTTTATGATTTGTTGTAAAAGGGTAAGAATCTCAAGTGGTAGCATGCTTGTCTGTGCTTCGTTGTCCAGCAACTGTTTGGTATGCAGTTTTAAAATGCAGGATATATTTTATTTCACTCAACCTGCTGAAAAACAGAAGTATATTTTTATTATTATAATTTCGGGAAATGTAATATTTACTCGTATCTGGTATTATATTGTTCAGTAAATGTTAGATTTCCTTTACCTAACAATGCGATAATATACCATCGCTCGATACACGATAGGAACAAGACAATAGCAGCCCGTTGACTTACGTGATCTACGACTGAAGTGCAAACATAACATGGTCTCAACGAGAGCCAACCAATTTATTGTACCACTGCCTGAGATGTAAATGTCACCATAAACATTGTAGCCACTGATAAGATGCTGAAGTCGTGAAGATTGTGGCTTTTGATTGGTACAATTGAAAGAGATTGCTTATTGTTCAAGATAATGGTCTAATCAGTGACCTATATTTTCTGAAATACACTTGGAAACTTGAAGTGGCCTCCACGATATTTGTTTTACATAACCAACTTTTCAAAGACATGATTGTCAATGATTCACGACGAACACGAAAACTTCAATTCCCACGCATTGTCTGACTACTAGGACACCAGAGTTGTCGCTCTTTGATAAATATCAGGTATGATAACGTCTCGTCCGAGAGGTTTCTTTCCCATTATGGCAGAATACAATTTCAACTGCATCAATTGTGGGCAGAATCAAAGCCTGAACAAATTTTAATATCCACAGACACTGTGGCGTCATCAAGCATGGACAATGTGAGATATGTATTATTCAATTTATACTCTACAAATGATGGGATTGTAATTGCTCCAAAACTTATCAAAGCATTTTACATATCTGGTAAAATAATGGATATGACCATCCATAAGCCACATTTATGAGTGTATCGACGGAACATATTTGCCGAATCTCAGCAGTGACACCAGCTCAGTGATAGTGTGTATCGCAGCAATGCTGCCAATGCTGCAAACCCACAATGACTTATCGTGGAAGCCATACTTATATTTGAATTTGGGTAAATAGTTATTTAGGTGTCATTGTACTAGGTTTGATACACAATTTTACTACACACAGTGCATATTTCCATGATTTCTCAGATCCCAAAAGCGTTTTCGACGAGCACCATGCATGGCTATACACCAACAAATATTGTATTCCGAACAACCTTATCTGATTGTGACAAAGTGCTTGGACGCTTGTCTCTCGTCCTTCGAACCTCGTAATCTTCACAGGGGAATAGTTATTTATGTCTTCGCACCGAATGGAACATTCTCCCAGTGTATCTTCTTCAGTCCTCACACACTCGTACCCAGTTCAGTGCATACCAATAAGATATCTCTCGTGCGTTATGTATTCTCGTGTATCTAAAATTGTCACAAAACGCGAGCCCAAAACACAATTTTCATCTATTCACACTACAGCAAAAGCAATCGTCGACAGGCTTCCCACCAGGCGATTTATGCCTGTTGGGGATTCTATCTTAGTTTTGACGTAGTTTTATCGATAATTACACCACACGTTCCGCAAATTAACCCACACATACTAAATTTTGCAAAATGCAATGGATTGATTTTACCTCACGTTTCCCGACATTTTTAGGTTACCGGACCTATGGTCCGATAACCTATTGGCATGGCGTTGCGTCCGTCGTCCGTCGTCGTCGTCGTCGTCCACATTTTTATCTTTTTTGTTTAAGGGCGAATTTTTCTGAAATTTTGCACAAAAATAATTCAAGAAGGAGGTATTTTTTAGTTTTTTGATTTTCGCATTTTTTTCAAAATGGCGGCCGTTTTCGACGAAAAATGCCTGATTTTGGACTTTGGCGGCCATTTTCTCAAAATCTGTTCAGTAACTTTGTTTCTTTTTGATACATAAGACTCCTCGTATGTACTCCTATGATGTCTATAAATTTCGTTGCGCTTGAATCGCTCGAAGTGGGCCATTTTGGCCCAAACTCGGCCCAAATGGGACTTTCCCATGTTAAATTCTCCTATGCTTTATAATGGGACACAATTATGCCTAATATCTCACTTGATATTGAGATTAGAGACTAGGAATCAATTGTGGACATATAGGAAATGATATATGCTGAATATTCTCGTGACTTTGAATTTGACCCCTGACCTCAGTTTCAAGGTCAGAGCACAAAATGGCTTATATCTCGCTTATTATCGACTCTACAGCTTAGGAATCAATTGTGGACATATAGGAAATAATATATGCTGAATATTCTCGTGACCTTGAATTTGACCTCTGACCTCAGTTTCAAGGTCAGAGCACAAAATGGCTTATATCTCGCTTATTATCGACTCTACAGCTTAGGAATCAATTGTGGACATATAGGAAATGATATATGCTGAATATTCTGATGACCTTGAATTTGACCTTCGACCTCATTTTCAAGGTCACGGGACAAAATGGCTAATATCTCGCTTGTTATCGACTTTACAGCTTAGGAATCAATTATGAACATATAGGAAATGATATATGCAGATTATTGTCATGACCTTGAATTTGACCTTTGACCTCATTTTCAAGGTCACAGGACAAAATGGCTAATATCTCACTTATTATCAATTTTACAGCTTATGAATCAATTGTGGATATATAGGAAATGATATATGCTGAATATTCTCGTGACCTTGAATTTGACCTCTCACAGGAGAAAATGGCTCATATCTTGCTCCTCTATTGACTGTATGGCTTGGGAATCAATTGTGGACACATAAAATGATATGCACTGATTATTTTGATGACCTTGAGTTTGACCTTTGCTTTCATTTTCAAGGCCACAGCAAAAAATTGCTAATATCTCTCTGATTGTTGAATTTACAGCTTAGCAATCAACTGTGGACATGATATATGCTTAATATTATATATGCTGAATATTCTTTTGACCTTGAATTTAACCATTAACCTGGCTAACATCTAAAATATTAAACATTGTCCGGTAACCTATCTTTGGCCCTCGGCCTAATTTTTATCAGGGTAAATATCCGGACGACGGCAAATCCGGGCTCCAGGGCAAACAAACCGTTGTGACCTGATATTTTCGTGCATTCCAGAATATCTCGCATTATCGTTCGCGCCTTTCTGTTATCTGGTGCGGTCTGTTCTTGATTTATTCATTGGATAGGAGCGATATATAGGCGCATACCTACTTATGGTCTGTTGAGGATAATTTGATTCGAGTTTGAAATGGGGAAATCCTCAAGTGGTCTGCCATGAATAGTACTTCACGTCAAGTCAAAGAACAGAACGTATTGAATCCAATTGAATATATAATAAAAGCATAAAATATGACCTACCACTGCGTCATTACCGCCACATTTTGCTAAGAAGTTTGAAAGGTACTCATTGGTGAAGTAATAGTTGAAACTGCGGACAAGAGCAGCAAAGTTATGTATTCACACAGTTGAGCTTTTTGGTAATTTCACACGTTTTGCAGATACATACACTACCAAACTTTCAATTAAATGTCATACCTCAAATATACTAGTTGATGACTTGTTCATGAAATATCATTCCATATTTGTGTGACAAGCTGTTTTTGGGGCGTTGACAGTTTGGTTTCCTTCCTATATGACTATAATTTACAAGTCTCGGGCCCCTAGCCTAAAATGTATTACACACATTCACGAATGTGAAAGTGTCGATATGTGGGATCCACATCGATATTGGATTTCGCGCATCCCTGAACATTTGTATGTGTTTTCATTAACTTACATAATCGAATAGCAAGCCCAGGTGACAACTAAAGATGAGCAGCTTTTCATGCAGAGCCCCCCCCCCCCCCCCACCACCATCCCTTATTTAACAAACGCCGCATTCTGATGGATGCAACACATACATAGTATAGACCTCGTACGTTATGATGATTTAAAAACATTATAATATGTAGTAACGACCTCCATTACTAAATATTTGTGTAGAAGTTTTCTATCAATATGCATGTAATGCAGCAACAAAACATACCTTTTCATTCTTTAAGTTTACTTCAATAACTTCCTAACTAAGCAGTTCGGTATGGATCCAGTTTTCCGTTTCAACCATGAGTGCATATTTGTTTCTGTGTGTTCTTGACATTTTTATTATAGATGCCTAAGCCGCATATTTTGAGTTTGAAGTTTAGTTTGATACACAATGTATGTTGACCGCATTGATATGACATTCGTGATCTGCCACAGCCATTTTGTATGCATTTATTCGGTGACGATGATGTGCAGAATAATACAAACATACATTCTAATTTAATATCAATAGGGAAACCTACATCGTCTAATGCGAGCCGTCATGAATTATTCATACAAAGGCGGTACACATTTCTTCAAACACGGTATCATCTTCACAATGCAAATGACGTCTCAACTGTTATGACATATTTGTTGTCATGTCTAACTTCATTCATTTATTATTCAGGAAGCTTGTTTCATTCCTTAATAACATTGTATACAGTGGTACGTAATGAATATCTGAATAGCAGACATGCTCATAAGTATTCTGAATAAAAATTAAGAATGTCAAAACAACATCTCTATAATGAATGTTACCACTCTTAATCACTCGCTCAAACAAAACTATGTGAAACCAGCCACTATTGATTCATTTGGGTAGAGCTTTTACGAAAGATTGCAATATATTATAAGCTCCTATATGAAGTATCATATTGAAACAGATACACACAGCTCCGACTTTGAAGCAAACTATGTCACTGTAATGTTAATATTCAGTACAGAGCTGGAAAAATACTCAAAACGACTGAAAATATCTTAGAACTCATAGAAACTTATTTTCGGACTTGAAATTTCAGCGTTTGCGGTAGCGATGGCCGCCATTTCGGTACTAGGCAAAAATTAAAATACCATTGAATACATTCCTCTTGAATTATTGAGAGGAATTGTGTCTATAATTTAAGATATATTCAGCTTTGGAGATCGAAATATGACAGATGACCACGTACACAGTATCATCCTAATAGTTTATGAGTCTGTAGGGAGTTAACCTAAAATATTGAATGTAGGCGTACATACCCAGAAACATGTCTACCTTCGGTGTACTTTCGTATTATCAATGTCCCGTGAACGTTAATGGAAATACTGTGTATATGTGAACCGCCTCATTTCAATCAACAACCGTACCGCCGGGGAAGAACATGGATATATGACCTTGAATGGGAAAAGGCAAGTTTTAAATAGTAACTGGCTTGTCATGTAAAGGTGGCTGGAGTTTTCCCGTTTCGTGGAAATCGAACATAGAGAATACTTTCCATGAAGACTTCACAGATATATGACATTAATATGATACAGATCTAAGGCATGGTATGTGATAATAATTCGCAGCTATGATTCGGATTCAGATGTGATGAATCTTGACTAATTGCGTATCATGTGTGATCAGTGCAATGGTCTGGGAAAACATAGATATGTAAATACATGTACAATGATAGTGAAAATGCAATCACTATAATATTCCACCTGCCTTGCAATACAATTTCTAACAAACAATTATCAAAAGTTGGGCATTTTCCAACCAAAACCATAGGGCACTGCAAGACTGGTGGGTTCCCATTTTTCTGAAAGTGCCTTTTTGAGGGAAGAGGTGAGATACTAAGATGATGGATGTTTCATATAAACCAATGTGTGGTTATCAAGTGCACCAGTGAAAAAACATCGTACACTTTCCACTGCGGAAACTGACGTCAAGTGTTTATTTTCCTCCCACACTAGAAAAAATCACGCGGTGGAGGAGGATTTTGAAGAGAAATATCGGAGAATCTGAGTGATGACAAGATGGTTATGGATTGTGATATAGATGATAACGAGCATTTATAGTTGCTTCGTGTACACTTGAAGGGTGGTCATACCAGGCCGAACTGTTAATCAATAATGTCCATGGGTTTGGTGTATTTTTCATTTCGATTACCTGAACTTCGGTTTTCGCTGTGATGATCACAGTCAAGGCCATCAAACGATAACTTTAGCGAAAAATTGTTGGTTCTTGATTTCGAGGTAATACTTTCATACCAGGCCACTGTGGAAACAGTAAACCCATATCATGTGTTTGGAATGTTTTTTGCTGACATGTCCATTATTGACGAAGACCATTTCTTTGTTTTGAGAAATATGATATATTCGAGAGTAATACATATTTCTATAGTGTCAGGTATAATAACGTTCGTTCCAATTATCTATCTAAGTTTGACAAGTATGCGTAGCTGTGTGTATTGTGGTGTGTACATGACACATCAAACACCACGGCCAGGTGGAATCATGATGGAAATGTAAATTACAAACATCTTCTCAAAACATATTTTGTAAACATGCGATATTATAAGTTATCATGGGCTTCAGACCTCAATGCGGCGTGATATCTGCCTGAAGTCACCATATACCACGAGGCCGCAGGCCGAGTGGGATATGCTGACTGAAGGCAGATATCTAACACAATAGGAAACCTAACACAAAACACTTGGAACAGGAACGAGCCCCACCAAACATGTATTTAAAGAGCAACACACAGATCGTTGGTATATAGTTCGCAACTATAGTTGTTCCTATATACATCAGAAAGAATCAAATTACATCTTTCTCAACACATTTATCGAAGTGATTTAGAAACAGTGGCCATATTTGTCCCAACAATCTGTATTCCTACTGGCCCCAAAATGAAATGTCACTTGTGCAGAAGCAAACTGAGGTAGAGGTTGTTTACAATAATTTCCATGTCTATAAAAGTGAAAACTTATACGGACAAACAGACAAATGCATATTCCAAGACCGAATCAATGGACGAATTTTACAAAGTCAGTGTGGGTGTTCAAATCCGAGGTATACTAGAGTGTCAAAGTAGTATTTAAATGTAGTGGTCACGCACTCCTCCCTCGAATTTTTCCTTGTTCATTTGTTCCAAATCCATTTAGCATTACATGTAGTGATATGTATGATAATTTTTTTGTTACTATTATAAAATATTACCACGGAGTAATTCTACTTCAAAAACTGAAATTGGTAACATGACTCCATCCTTGGCTATTGCAAAACGAGTGTCCTGCTAGTAGTATATTGGATCATTATAGTCATCCACAAAAACAATTATGGACGATTTTTTTTTGGAAATTCACGACTTAAGGTCTCGATAATATCAATTTAGTATCTCGACAATATCGACTTGTGTTTACCACATCTTGTTTCGATTGCACTTTCAAATATAGGGTAATCTTTTAAACAAGAATACCAAGACTTTGCTATTGCGAACCACACTTGCAACATATATCAATTATATGTGAAGCATTAGATCATTTGCTGCCCCAGGGTCAATATTCCATTTATGAGCCTCACAGTGCCTTGGGGAATTATGACTGGAAATCCCAATTTCGTTTATTGTTCAATGACCGGATTCATCTCACTAATTCAATTAAACGTCATCTGGCTCTGAGCAGTTTGCCAGATAGTAATCGAGGTTCGCAAATGTGCCACTTTATGAGGCGTTTGTCGAATAAATAACTCAAAAAGGGTATGGGGTTCATTATAGAACCTCACGAAGTGGAAATGTCAGTGGCGGATTTTGTTTGGAGGATTCGGGGCGGCCGCCCCTCCCCACTCGGCCCAATTTCGGCGAACATTTCTCCCCCCGCCCGCCCCCCGCGAAAAAAATAAATGTACCTATATTAGAATTCATATATATGTATAAAGTTGCAAGAAGACCAATACTACTGTATTGTATTCGCTTTGGAATAACTTGTCCAAACTTACACAGTACACATCAATTTATTGGTAAATCACTGGCGGGTCCACAAGAAGGTGTACCCCGTGTGCACCCTACGGCACGAATGAAAAAAAATGTGGAAGGCTTTGATTCAGGAAATGCCGCCATACGTTTGTACAGATACTTGTGAAACCACCCCCGGAATCATCTGAAGTTTATGGATACATACACCAGAATACTGCATTGTTTGATTTGTTTCAACGTTTTCAGAACATCTATAATTTCATGACGACAGATATTCGTTCAAAAGAAATCATTTAACTACACGTCTGTGGTTTTATCATAATTACACACAAAATTTAATGTATCATTATATCTTGGATAGCTTTCAAACATCAACCGACACACATTATATAATTACTCCAATGCAAGCACTCATGATGACACTTTCCAGTTTATGTGTCAAAACACGACCATTCATCAGATCACAATCCAACCATTCCATTCTAGATTCAGACTTGAATTTGTAGATCTCAACTCATAAAATTATCAAATACCAATCTGCGTAAGCCCATGGATTTGCTATTTGATGTGATGTCACGAACGTCACATTTCCCAATGTGATGTTTCGCCTGAAATTACTTGACAATTTATATTAGAGTGGGCGTAAATTCATGTCTGCTGCATAATGAGGGTCTAGCAGATGGAGACAGTCAAATGACAGACGAGAATGAATGTTATTTGATTATGCCTCTCTGAAAAACATACTCATAAATAAAAACAGAACCGATACCCAAGTGCAGAGTATATCCAGTTAACAAAACCGTGTCCGTTATCCAATCGTTATCCAGTCGTTCTTCAGGACATTATCAGGCCTTTGTCTGACGTATAGTGTGCGTAAGTGTTGTGCTGTACGACACAGAAATAGTCCAGCGTTTCAAGTAATCCGATTTATTTTAGATAATTAGTACAATGCACGATCACGGCCGCATTTACACTATGCCCGTTGAGTCCGATAAATTCTAGCTCGTCAGTATTCTTCTAAATTAGCTTCTAATTCACAATAATAACTTATTCTTTATAATTTCTCCTCTGCTATCTTGTATACTTCTGGTCTCATCGGAATCTATCTTGGAACTCTCTAAAAGGAGTGTCTGGAAAGTTCCGCCACGTGCAACGGAAGTGGTGTATGATAGGTTGGATATGATGTCCTGGCTGTGACGGTGCGCGAGTGGATGACGCAATGTGAGTATTGATCATATGCTGAGTCTGTGACGTGTATATGGAGTAAGAGAACTTGTGAGGGAGGGTTTTGGGCGTTACAGTCATAAATATTCTGCACAACTAAAAGTCTTGGTAAAACATAACACATTCTATTCTATTCTCATTCATATGTCATTAAATAGGGCCATTGATCGTAAATGTCTATAGAATAGGACATATAACAGTCAATGGTTCATGCAGGCAGAACTTTTCACTTAAATTTAGTATATACCATAAGTTTATGCAGAAAATCAACAAGACTTCACGATTCTTATTTATTTCCATGCCAAAAATATTGTAGTTATGGATTATTCTATGACCGAACAATCACCCGCGTATTCTGTCAAGCTACGGCACGACTTTTCATACTCTTCGATAGAAATTGGAAATAATTGAAGAATTTGTTCAGCTGGTAGGAGTGAGCACGCATTACCGCTGGCGGATCTAACGGAGGTTGGGGAGCCAGTGTGCGTTACAATCTACGTTGTTGCACGCTTGGTAGCAACCACCTTTTTCAACCGAGTGTAACTGATGGCTATTCATAACTGATTTCTGATGACTGTTTTTACACCTTAGTTACACCGTATGTGCATAACCCACAATGTATGCACCTAACAACATAACCTAACTCTAGGCTCTGATGTTTTAACACTGACTTGAATCAAGGCTGAATCACGAATTTTCACCATGTTAGTTACGTGCATCGGTTTCCAGGGTTTGTGTAGTGCATGCGGGGATCTATTTCTAACAAGGCTATTGCTTACGGACCGTAAAATTCGCCAGAAGTTAGACTTTTTGGTTATATTTCGAACTCACAATCAAAATACACACTAGATACCTGATTTAAATCAAACTACACCAATTTAGGTTGAAATTCAAAATAATTGAACCCAGGTTTAAGTTTTAGTGGGATCCATTTCGTCTATTTTTAGTTATTAGTGAATGTCGTAACACCATCTTATATCGTTTCTGTAATACATATATGAAGATGTCAAATTGGATACTTGATCCGCTTGGTGTATTCGTATACTGACGATACGTGTTTCATTTAGGCCTGGCTATAGATATCAAAGTGTACTGCGCAATACTAAATTAAGCTTACATCTTGATTTGATGACAATAGCATTATAATGTCCTTGTAATATTAGGATCGCTATATGTACCCTCGAATTTTTATCAGATATAAAAGCATGATTGTTATTTCAGTTCACAGTTGGAGACCTTTTATATTCTGTGGAGCTTGGAGGTTGAATTATTATTCTGGTGTTGTCTAGGACAATGTCAATCCTAGAGAACGATAATCGCTATTTCTTGTAGTTTTTATGTTGCATGAATAGTTTAAGTTTATATATTAACGTATTCACAGGGAGAACGTTCAGTTGATCATTTACCACGCAGGGAAGAATTTCCTTCATGGATACCTCTTCCAAGTCAATTACATTACTAAATTCTCCAGGGAGCATCAAGAATATTCTCATTGTTACAATGTATGTGGAGAATATTTCCTTGAGAAAATGATAACTTCCCTCGTACAAAAATTAGTTTCCTTGTCGGTAAAACATTTTTCTGAGGACAGGAAAGTCTCGGTGGAAAACATTTGCGTTATAAAAACATTAGTTTTCCCTCTGCAGGAGGTTCCCTCGCATTTAACATTCTTGAAGCCATTTCCCATATCTACCAAGTATGTCACAAATGTCTCAAGCCATCACTTGTAAGGGATAAGAAGATTCATAATTCCGTGAGCAATTTTCCATAAAATACTTTTCCAGTTTGTGTCCATCAAAGTTGATACACAGGTAAATACATCCAGTCAAAATCCAGTAAATAAAATATACAGCCTGATACTTCATAGTACATGCAAGTAAATTATTAGCTACTATTAGTACATGTTAATTCAGTGTTTAACATATGATCTGATGTTTAGACATAGTTAGTGTCATATTCATGACCCACGGCTAGATACATTCAGAATAATGTAGTTTATAATTACTTGACCTGTACCGTGTTCATGAACTTGTACTTTGATAGAGCGTGTCCGTAGTTCATGATTCTGTTTGTCGGATTTTGTGTGAACTTTGTGAAGTATATCGATACCCTGGCGTAAAGATAGCCAAACGAGCTCATAATATTGTATATGGTCCACATCTATGTACGATAAGATGTAGACTGGTCTTTTATAGATGCAAGGCTATATCGAGTACAGCACTTAAGATAAGAAGTGACTTTCTGGGGGCAATGACGTTGTAGTGATTCGCTGTTATCACGAGCTCCTGCGTAATGGACGGCTATAACGCCGAGGTGATTTCATGGGAAGCAAACAAATACAATTCAAAGGTGATTTCAAGGAAAGCGAAAAAAAAAAACTCAATATGAAATTGAGTCCATGTATTGGTGTCTTAATGTATACCGCGCTCTGTAGGACAAACTCAATATCTTTTCATACAAAAGATACTACGGAATAAAACTCCGAACCGTCTATGAGACCACAAACGGGAGAATGATTTGTCACCAAAGATAGTGTGAGTTGGTTTCACCTTACTATATAATTTGCTCATCATTGATTTAAGTAGCATAATCTGTTTCTGAAGTTCGTTTTGAAAAAATTGGCTAGGATATATATGACGACGTTGCACCGATACATATTCCAACATACGTCCGCGTGATCCTTCAATAGAGTTTGAACATATCAGAAAACAAGAAAATGCAGCTAACTGCGGGAGACGACATTAGAGCTCGAGCATATCACCAGAACCCCGAAAGCTGAATGTATCTTACATAACGTTACCCTTCCCTACTGAACCCAGGTTTAAGTTTTAGTGGGATCCATTTCGTCTATTTTTAGTTATTAGTGAATGTCGTAACACCATCTTATATCGTTTCTGTAATACATATATGAAGATGTCAAATTGGATACTTGATCCGCTTGGTGTATTCGTATACTGACGATACGTGTTTCATTTAGGCCTGGCTATAGATATCAAAGTGTACTGCGCAATACTAAATTAAGCTTACATCTTGATTTGATGACAATAGCATTATAATGTCCTTGTAATATTAGGATCGCTATATGTACCCTTGAATTTTTATCAGATATAAAAGCATGATTGTTATTTCAGTTCACAGTTGGAGACCTTTTATATTCTGTGGAGCTTGAATTATTATTCTGGTATTTTCTAGGACAATGTCAATCCTAGAGAACGATAATCGCTATTTCTTGTAGTTTTTATGTTGCATGAATAGTTTAAGTTTATATATTAACGTATTCACAGGGAGAACGTTCAGTTGATCATTTACCACGCAGGGAAGAATTTCCTTCATGGATACCTCTTCCAAGTCAATTACATTACTAAATTCTCCAGGGAGCATCAAGAATATTCTCATTGTTACAATGTGTGTGGAGAATATTTCCTTGAGAAAATGATAACTTCCCTCGTACAAAAATTAGTTTCCTTGTCGGTAAAACATTTTTCTGAGGACAGGAAAGTCTCGGTGGAAAACATTTGCGTTATAAAAACATTAGTTTTCCCTCTGCAGGAGGTTCCCTCGCATTTAACATTCTTGAAGCCATTTCCCATATCTACCAAGTATGTCACAAATGTCTCAAGCCATCACTTGTAAGGGATAAGAAGATTCATAATTCCGTGAGCAATTTTCCATAAAATACTTTTCCAGTTTGTGTCCATCAAAGTTGATACACAGGTAAATACATCCAGTCAAAATCCAGTAAATAAAATATACAGCCTGATACTTCATAGTACATGCAAGTAAATTATTAGCTACTATTAGTACATGTTAATTCAGTGTTTAACATATGATCTGATGTTTAGACATAGTTAGTGTCATATTCATGACGCACGGCTAGATACACTCAGAATAACGTAGTTTATAATTACTTGACCTGTACCGTGTTCATGAACTTGTACTTTGATAGAGCGTGTCCGTAGTTCATGATTCTGTTTGTCGGATTTTGTGTGAACTTTGTGAAGTATATCGATACCCTGGCGTAAAGATAGCCAAACGAGCTCATAATATTGTATATGGTCCACATCTATGTACGATAAGATGTAGACTGGTCTTTTATAGATGCAAGGCTATATCGAGTACAGCACTTAAGATAAGAAGTGACTTTCTGGGGGCAATGACGTTGTAGTGATTCGCTGTTATCACGAGCTCCTGCGTAATGGACGGCTATAACGCCGAGGTGATTTCATGAGAAGCAAACAAATACAATTCAAAGGTGATTTCAAGGAAAGCGAAAAAAAAAACTCAATATGAAATTGGGTCCATGTATTGGTGTCTTAATGTATACCGCGCTCTGTAGGACAAACTCAATATCTTTTCATACAAAAGATACTACGGAATAAAACTCCGAACCGTCTATGAGACCACAAACAGGAGAATGATTTGTCACCAAAGATAGTGTGAGTTGGTTTCACCTTACTATATAATTTGCTCATCATTGATTTAAGTAGCATAATCTGTTTCTGAAGTTCGTTTTGAAAAATTAGCCCAAGGGCTAAGATAGGTTACCGGACAACTTTAGTTGAAACAGGACAGGTGAGATATGACGTTAAGATAAACCAATCATCTTCGTGAACTTCAATGTCATCATTAAGTGTGCAGCATATAACCTTGTATTCATGTATGTTCAAAATACAAATACAAGGTCTATCTACAAGTCTTTTGTCTATAAACGAAATTTACACATTTCTTGTTGGACGTGACACTGAGATATAGCACTCAATGTCATCTGACGTCAAGTTCAACGTCACCCAAAAAAGCCACATATATATGTGGTATATATGTATATGACTTCCAATTCCAGCTATACCTACAAACATTTTTTGGCTGTAGAGGCCAATTTACACACTCAAGGGGCCTTTTAAGCAATTCAAAGCACTCCATCTTTATACACAATGTCAGGGACCCCAATTAGCATGTTTTATAACAAAAATCTCAAAACTGATCAGATAAATTTGAAGGAAAACGACCAAAAATTAAATTTGGGGCCTATTCAGCCTAAATTTCTAGCCTTTTGAGCAATTCAATGCACTTTATACACTATATACATATTTATACACATCATGTCAAAAACCCCAATTACTATGTTTTGAAATAAAAATCTCAAAAGTGATCAGACAGTTCTATGAGTACAATTCTATGACAGAATTCTATGAGTACAGTCTAGGCAGCTCCCATTATGAAGGAAAAAAGTGCCGAAAATTTTCAAAGTCCCAAATTTTTTTCAAAGGGTGAAACAATTTTTTTTGCCTAGAAATGGCCCAAAATGGATAGTAACGCAATTTGGGGCAAAAAAAATTTTTTTCGTCGACCCGTCAAAAATTCAAAATGGCCACCACACGGAGACCAGCGATTCAAGGGCAACAAAACTTATACACATCATAAAGGTACATAGAGGGAATCTTCTGAAACGAAAATCTCAAAACTGATCAGACAGTTTTCGAGAAAAGACAGAAAAGCTGCAAATTTGGGCATTTTTCGACCCAAAAATGGCTATTTTGACCTTTCAAGGTCATCCAAGGTCAAATTCAAGGTCACCACACAAGTCGCCATATATGACTTCCCATTTGAAAGTGCCAATATCTAAGCTCTATCTTTAAGCGTTCTATGAGTACAGTCCGGGCAGCTCCCATTATGAAGGAAAAAAGTGCCGAAAATTTTCCAAGTCCAAATTTTTTTTCAAAGGGTGAAAAATTTTTTTTTGCCTAGAAATGGCCCGAAGTGGATAGTAACGCGATTTGGGGCAAAAAAAATTTTTTTCGCCGACCCGTCAAAAATTCAAAATGGCCGCCACACGGAGACTGGCGATTCAAGGGCAACAAAACTTATACACATCATAAAGGTACATAAGGGGAATCTTCTGAAACGAAAATCTCAAAACTGATCAGACAGTTTTTGAGAAAATGGCCACCAAAGTCCAAAATTGGCCATTTTTCGTCACAAATGGCCGCCATTTTGAGAAAAATGCGAAAATCAAAAAACTAAAAAAAAAACCCCTCTTGAAATGTTTTTAGGCATTTTTGTGCAAAATTTCAGAAAAATCCGCCTGTAAACTTTAAAGATACAGCTGTGGACGGACGGCGGACGCCGGACGACGGACGCCGGACGACAGACGACGGACGGACGACGGACGCAACGTGACGGCAATAGGTTATGGGACCATAGGTCCGGTAACCTAAAAAAGTTACTGAACAGATTTTGAGAAAACGACCGTCGAAGTCCAAAATTGGCCATTTTTCGACAGAAACGGCCGCTCTGACCTTGAAACCAAGGTCAGAGGTCAAATTCAAGGTCACGACAATATTCAGCATATATCATTTCCTATATGTCCACAATTGATTTCTAGTCTCTAATCTCAATATTAAGTGAGATATTAGGCTTTAATGTGTCCCATTATAAAGCATAGGAGAATTTAACATGGGAAAGTCCCATTTGGGCCGAGTTTGGGCCAAAATGGCCCACTTCGAGCGATTCAAGCGCAACGAAATTTACAGACATCATAGAAGTACATATGAGGAGTCTTATGTATCAAAGAGAAAAAAAGTTACTGAACAGATTTTGAGAAAATGGCCGCCAAAGTCCAAAATCAGGCCTTTTTCGTCGAAAACGGCCGCCATTTTGAAGAAAAAGCGAAAATCAAAAAACTAAAAAATACCTCCTTCTTGAATTATTTTTAAGTATTTTTCTGCAAAATTTCAGAAAAATTCGCCCGTAAACAAAAAAGATAAAAATGTGGACGACGACGAACGACGACGACGGACGACGGACGCAGCGCCATGCCAATAGGTTATCGGACCATAGGTCCGGTAACCTAAAAATTGGCTTGGATATATATGACGACGTTGCACCGATACATATTCCAACATACGTCCGCGTGATCCTTCAATAGAGTTTGAACATATCAGAAAACAAGAAAATGCAGCTAACTGCAGGAGACGACATTAGAGCTCGAGCATATCACCAGAACCCCGAAAGCTGAATGTATCTTACATAACGTTACCCTCCCCCCCCCCCCCCCCGCCCCGCAAAAAAATAAAAATGGACCATATCCTCCACCACATGATTCCAATTCATTCCCGTATATTATGATGAAACACATAGGCCTAGGTCTACTTCAATCATATTCCTATAAACATTTATTTTGAACTCAATGAAACAGATACGCCTGATAAAATGATATTCAAGCTCAATAAAATATCCTTAAATTATTGGAAACTATGAGGAATATCTGCATCTGATATCATGATATAGCTAACACATGCTTACTGGGAAAATTATAAGACCGGTTTAAAATAAAAAGGTTTCGCAACCCAACATGGAACACCTTGTCATGTGATAAAATACGTCAAATTACGGTAAACGTAGTCGTGGTATTGCAAACGAATCGCTGTGTTTCCTTCATTACGCCAAAGAAGGCCACAACTCCACAAGCAAGGTTCCATGTACATGCATGCACGAAATGCTGCACAGAAAATTGTACTTTCCAAAATACGCGTCATTGCGGTAAAGTTTGCTTTGCATTCTGGGAACGTGAATTTCCATCGGCTCTGCCATTTTGACGTTTTTTCAGACGAGCTGAGCATTTTGCGTCATTTTCTCAAACATAACACATCGATTTATGCATTATATATCTGTGGAATATTCAAAGCTTGCCATCAAATCGAGAGATTGTATGTCAAGGACGAAGAAAATCCTCATTTGAAGTAGGTATGCAAACGTTTACGCCCTAAAACGGGCGTCGATAGGTTGGCATGAAACCTCCACAAAAAAGTCAGCACATAGACACGTAGAGAGTTGGGGGCTTCGCCCCCAAAGCTCTAATGTCAAAAAACGCAAGACGTGAACGAATTATTCACATATGCGCTAACACAAAGGAGACATGAATTTCCATATATTTTCGTTTTCTGCAACACAAAATACTCAAATTGAATATTTGGTGTTTAGTTACTATATACCATACGTATACGACTTTGGTGATTGGACTGTGTTTTTTTTTTATATTATTGTATATTCTTGCATCATTGCATGGGGATTGTTCTGTGCGAAACTATTTTTGAAAATCAGATTTTGAATGTCAAATTTAGACAAATTCATTTGCGCATTGAAAACTGTGCATTGAACAGTTACTCTGGAGAAAGCTATTGATCGTTTTCACACAGGAAACCAAAAGACGATTATGTCACTATTACGAATTTCAAGGAGGGCAGTTATGATTGTGTAGTTTACAACCGTAATAAGAAATGTTTGTGCTTGTGACAAATATCTCGTGTGTATGGATAAACAATATACATACATGTTATAATTGGCTAATGTTATAGATTATAGAATTATAGCTCATTAATGAATTTCGGTTTTATTTCAACATGCCTCATTTAATATCATCCAATTAATTTCAGGATAAAGCTTGCTAAAAAAGCGAAAATGTCTTCATTACCTGTGGCCAACTTGTCTCATTTGAGGACCCCAGTTGATGAGCTGGAGTGTGCTGAATACTGCTTCAAAATGAACATTGACTTCTCGAAGAAACCAAAAGATGATTTAGCAGTGTACGATTTGAAAAGAATACTCACAGCGCTTTTGAATACCTCGGGAGGGTTCGTAACTATTTTCAGTTATGGCACGACCGAAATTGAAGATTGCAAAGTTGACAGTTGGAGGAGAGATTTGGAGGGCCAGTTGTGTACTTTCATTTCCAAAGACATTTACATGTCCTGCATTTCAATCATAGGAAACTCCATGCCCATGCTTATGAGGGTATCAAAATCACCGAAATTGATAACCTTGAACTCGCATCTCTTTGTTCGAAACACGGCTGGGAACAGTACACTGCACGACAGCATAGAAATAATGAAGCGCCTGAGTTGCGACTCCATCTTGAAATCTCAGCATCCACTTGGGGAAATGACGTCACTGAAGTATGGGACAGAACTACATCTTCGCGAGAGTCAAAGCGTCGAGTTCAAGTATTGGAAAACGGTGAAGAACATGTCTGGATACCGATCTAGATTTTATGTAGACAGAATCCGGAAGAGTGTGTTCTCACTTCCAAACTTACAGACGGGCGGGGATCTCATTCTCGGTGTTGAAGAGAATCCTTCAACAAAGATGAACACCATATATGGGCAGGTAATCAAAGAAAAGGATGAGAAGTTACTTGTTGAATTCTTGACACAATTTCTGAGACAGGACAGTCGCAGTAACAGAAGACTTTGGGGCGATGACAAAACTGAACCTGAGATTGGCAAACACTGGAACATAGAATTCATCCCAGTAGAAAATTGCCCTGATCATGAACGAAGGCGACTTATTCGTATTCATTTCTATCACTGTGTAGGTGGTGTATTTGAATACCCTCCAGAATCCTACTGCATTTCGGATGAGGGTCTTGTGATGCAAATGTCTTTCTCTCAGTGGCTTGATAGTATTTACCTCAACAAATCAAACAGTCTGAACGGCCAGAGTATGCCAGATGTGCGACCACGTAGTAGATCTGAAATAGCTAAGCGGCAACCTCACTTTGTCTGGTCCAAAAACAGACGTGACTGGAGAAAGAATGTCATCAAATCATCGGTGGATCTTGATGAAAACGTGATATCGTTCACTGAGCAGAAAGGCATACTTGAACCAACCAAACCAGCGAACTTCACACCAAGAAGAGAGACCATAATATCCAGTAGCAAGTGGCCTGTTGAACTTCATGCGGCAATCAACGACATCGAAAAGCTTAGTTGCGGTGAACGAAATGGGTTTGGTATTGCAACATCTCAATGGCAGTCCATCATAAATCACAGTATCCAAGTACTACGCCCCGCCCATCACGTCATGGATATTTTCATAATGGATGCAGAATGCAACTTGCATCTTTGGTGTCTCATAGATGGCGAAAGTACAGAAAGGACAGAATGCGACGCATGGTTCTATGCGTTGACGAGTGGTCGATTGACGAAACGAAACATCCTTCTATGTGATGGAGAAGACATGGACGATGTTCAGGTTCAGTGTCATGTCTACAAACTCGGATCAGGAATCGTTATAAAACCTTCTTCTGATCTGTTTGTATCACCACTAGCCATAACACATGACACGTTTGTCATCCTGCGTAGGCGTCTAGCCTTGGTACTTCTCCAGAAGCAAACATACATTAAAAATTCCCTGGGACACGAAAATGGGATACATCTAACTGCCAACCAAATGGAGAAAGTTCTCATGTCTGACTTCGACAGATTCAATTTTGTTGAGGGTCCACCAGGCTCAGGCAAGACTTACCTGGCTCTGTACCTGTGTTCGAAGTACGATTCCAACAAAGTAGGCTATGTCTGCACCACAATTGCTTTCGAAGCATTCCTGTTATTTCAGCGTCGATGTCATGCCATTCTCATCCAGAATGAAAGAGATCTTCAGTGTCACATTCAGAGTGGTCGATTTGCCCATTATGAATGTGTGATCATCGATGACGTTCAAAATCTTGCCTGTTCGGATGAAACTTGGACAGGGCTCTTCAAGTTCATACTGCGGAGCCCCAACACACATCTGTTCATCTTTGCTGATAGTCGATACCAGAACTTCAAAGCCTCGAATGCTATGTCTGCCCTGAAGCAACATCTCCAGCGCTTCTGTGACAGCATCAACATTCCATATCAGGTGAAAACTTTGAATGTCGTTCATAGGAACACTCAGAAAATAGTATCATTCATCAAGGCTTGCTTCGAGGATGATAATCACTTCCCGGAATATGGACGGATAGCATGTTCACACCCAGAAGATGGCGATGACGTTGAAATACGGAAAATGAACAATATCTTTGAAGAAAATGGAAGTAACAGCCTCGTACAGTATATACGCACAATCACCAATGCTAAGAATGTAATTGATGGTGACGTACAATCCTACCAAATCACAGACATTGCCGTGCTAGTAGATACAGAGAACACAGAGAAAGACATAATTTCTTTGACGAGAATCATCCAAAAGCACATGGGAGACATCACTGTGCACAGAGCCGATGTTTTCCCAGTTCGAGGTTTGACTGTTGATTGTCTAGATGATTTCTTAGGATTTGATCGCCAAGTGTGTATTTTCATCACGTCTGGGGACAAAATTTATAGCGACCAGACAGAGGGTAGAAGTATCAACAACCCACTGTATAAGGCCTTTGTCGCATCAAGAGGGATATCCAAAGTAGTATTCGTGGTTGATGCAATCGACGTTACCATGGCACTCAAATGGAAACTTGACAAGGTGTACTTTGTAAGTGGTCATATCGTTTTTCTCTGTCAAGTTATGTTTATTAATATAAATAGGTAAATTCATATATCGCTAACGTTCACATATTCATATGGAGTCATGCTGATCTTTAGCTACTAACAAGCAAATAACAGGAGTTTAATTGATATTTCTGTGTGTTTTCCTCTCCAGAAAGCAACTAGGATGGGACAAATGACCTTGGAAGATGAGGTTACCATGGTGACATTTGTGAAGACCAACCACGACCCATCTTTGATGTATATCACCTCAAGATCCTCACCGACCATCCATCTTGCCTCCCTTGATCTCAAACCTCAAACGCTCTCAATGGGCCTAAGGTCCATCGAATGCCCCATCCTCATCTCCAGCAGCAAGGACAATGAAATCCTCTGCATTGTTCATAAGGTTTCTGGAGACTCGTCACTGAGGTGGTCCATCTTCAAGACTGTAGGATTCAAATTGAAAGATATGTTCATTCTCGATGCAGAACCGTCAGCAATCTGTTGGACGCTGAAGAACGCCATTGTCATGTCACCCCTGAAGGTACGCACGGCAAAATCATTCAATTATAATTTACTTTTTAGAAACATGCACAGTTTAATAACTTTCGAAATTTCTCAGAAAACCATCAGGCCAGCGGCGGTGAACCACAACACGTACTGACATGTAATGGTATACAATGTTATAGCAAAGTGATAATTAATATGGGTATGTAGTAACATGGAGCATAAATAATCGGTGAAATTGTATACTTGAAAGTTTGCATCCTACATTCATTTCTAGGAGGGAGAAACCATCCTAAGAAAGTATCTACCCAACGGGGATCTTCTCTGGCAGCGAGAACACAACGACTCACGCTTGGTGCATCCAAAGTCCATGACAAGCGGTAACTCTGAGATCATCTACGTGCTGGATGGAGACACCAGCATCAAAGTTCTGTCAGCGGAGGGACAGTTCCTGCAATGTATAGTGGATGGCCGGAGTCCAGAACAGGAACTTGTCGAACCAATGTCCATAGAAATCGAAGTCACTAACAGGTGGTTGACCTTTAGTGATAAGAAGGGTACGCAAAGGGCTGTATATGTTATCGGTGTCGATGGGAAGAATATGCGATGCATGTTGCAGCCAGATGAATCCTGCTATGAAACATGTATGCATTATAACAGTTACATGGTTGTCGCTACTAGGAAAGGTATTAGGCTGTACAATATTGATGGTTATCATTGAATATCAAAGCAATATCAATGCTGATCTTGTTACCATTTGAGTATTATTCTTTCATGGATGTGTCTCTGTGGACAACTGAATATACTATGATAAGAAATATAATTGGTGATCAATTATTTGGAATGGTTATCGTTTAGTTACCCTGTAAGTAGTATGCACAGATAACACAAAGTTTCTGCTAGATAATATGTTTTTACAACGTCCGTATATTTATTAGTGAATCAGGGAATACTCGGGTCGTGAATTGTCGTGGATCGTGGTGCTGAAAGTGAATCAAATGATCAACGACTTTATTCAGTCACAGATAAATTATGCTAACATGGAGACATTGTTTCCCTCCCTATAATCAACATCATTGTGTAAATTTATCATAACGACCCCGTTGTTCAACGAGCTCGTGGCATGGCAAGAACAAAATTTGTCTTGCGGACTAGCGCTATTCTCAAATCCAATATCCACTACAGCAACTTTTTACGGATTGCCCACGAAGGAATGGTTGTTGGCATGCTGTCATTGTTGGACAGATCACGCAATAGAAGCTTTACCTTCTCATTCAAGTCTTCTGTCGGACAGAACAAATTTGCTCACACTGTAACACTCGCGATTTGTTTAACATCGCTCGAAAGTAAGGTCATCTCTGGAGCTGGTGTGGACTGGATAATATCAGCAGGAGATATCAGCTCAGCAAATCACTGAACGTGTGTTGTACATTTCCTTGACAAGTAGGACATGTATCTCGTTCATTTATTCATTAAGATAAATTGCAGGCACAAAAGCCTCAGTTCTCCAAAGGATGCCTTGAACATTGTGAAGTCTAAATTATCACGAATCATACTTTCAAAAAGACATTGTTCTGGACTCGTACTGGACAGTTCTCGGCTCGTTAAGTATTCCCGAAACAGTGATGTCGAAATCACTTTACACAATAATATGTTATTGAAATGTTTGCGTCTAACATATCAAAGATTATGTTTGTTATTTATTCGCGGTTCAGACTGAGAGAGTCAATAAAACAGAATAGATCCAAATCAAAGTACAACCAACGTATCAAAAGATTGACCCCCAAGAGATTATGTTGAAGCGCTAATCTGATGAGGAACATGATGTTCTAGACGCGTAGCACCTGCCGTCCTCTGTCATGTTTATCAAACAGCGTCAGTACTGATCGATAGCAACCAATCAAATTTGATGTGTCTAGAAACACACTGTGGTGTGTATTGAAACATTTACAGTTGTCCAGATCAAGCGGAAAGGAACATGGAATTATCTTTATGGTCTGTGGTGCCATCAGCTTGGCTGCGATAAGCCTAAGTGATGGTGGAAAAGTGAATTGTTTAGTAGGTCCTGTCGTGTGTAATATCCCCATACGTGACAGATATGACTGTATATGTGGTATGTTAATAAAAGTTTATTCCCAACAAATCACGCGGCTTTAAATGTGTGTGGTCTGACAAGATCACTTGTTTTATTCAGTTTATATGGGTATAGTTATTGAGCCAACTGTCTATAAGAGTATTATTTCTTCTACTAGCGAAATAAATAGCCTTGGAATAACCATGTCCACCCTGTCCTGTGGTAGTTCACTCCAAAATAATTTCCTGGTACCAATATGGACAAAAAAGGCGGTTCTTATTTTGCCCCATATCTGAATAAAGTTCATAGTTATCCAATCACATAGGCATCTGGTAATACAATAACTCGCATCATTTCCAGTGCACATGAGCAAAACTCCTTATGACTTCAGACGTGGCAGCGTCATGTAACCCTTTTCTATTATCATGTTTTTCTCCCGTCACGATCAAGCCAAAGGAAGAAAAGCGGCAAATTAATTCGGGTAACAGGAATGACCAAAGGTGATGACTTTGATATCACGTGTTCCACGCACGTAGCTAGGTGTGAACTATTAGATCACGTGTGGCTGATGCGGTTCACTGTCGTGGTTGGGGACGTTCATCAAGCTGCCTACTTTATTTCTTGCTGACGGAAACACCTCTATTCTGTGGTGTTGAGTGGCATGGCACATAAGAGGTAAGGGGGGGGGGGGTTATTTGGGAGGATGTATTATCGCCACCTGTTATATTGTTCATAAGGTGTTGCAGGCTCTGGGAAGATGAGTCTCTTCCCTTGCGAATGCGTCCTTGTTGAGATCCTTACCGGTTCCATGCACTTTCCATCGCTTACACAATGCTGATTTCTCCATCCATTGATATCGTTGTATGCTAGTTAGTGGCCATTTGGTAATTTTTTATCAAAAGTGTTTATTCTCACTACAGTGAGCGAAATCACCGGGAAGAGGCATAGATCATGCATCGCCTCCCCTTTTTGCCAAGCTCCAAAAACAGGAGGTTTGCAATTGGACGTCATTGGAATCCCTGCCGGTTCCATGCACTTTCCATCGTTTACACAATGCTGTCCGTCTGTTTGTCATTTGGGTCCTTCACCAAGCATTCGTGTTGATTTCATATCGATCGCACGTGGACTCTTGCCATATATCATAGATTGTTTGGCAGTAAGTCAGGGGTGAAATATTCTCTGTTGTTCTCAAAAAGTAGCTTCGTATAAGTAACACCATATGAGGCCCGAAAACTAAACCACACCTATTAAAATTAGAGCTGGGTTGAAAACACTCAAATGAATCCGATAAGCATAACTCCAATAAAAGAATGGAGTACTTTTGAAGGTTTTTACATCAACATTCCCCCAAAATCGTCATTTATCCACGAGTCTCTGCAAAGTGGAACAACTTATATATTCTAACGTTCTACACACTATGATACATAATTCAGCTTGATTTCAACGGGTGATAATTTGGTGTCAGTTTCAATCATCCACATTATAACCAGTGCAATAATTGAAAAGAATAGACAACTGAAACACCCTGTCAGAGATTCCAACTTGATTCCAACATTTGATAATTTCGTGTCCGTCTCAATCATCCACATAACACAGGGCAATAACTGAATGGACTAGACAACTGACACACCCTGTCAGATATATATATATATATGATGTTAGTCACCAATGAGGATTCATCTATTAAGTTATAATATATTTGACTCAACTCATCAGTATTGAGTTTGCGTCAATATTTATACAACCTCGCTGGTGAAAACGAAACTACATGAGGTTTGTAAATATGACCATTTTTGGGCATTTCTGCATTGTTTTAAATTAGTATCCCCGTAGTCTAATATGCTGCTAACTATGATGTCCATCTTCCAAATACTCTTGATATATCTGCTTTTCAGTTGACGAAAATAGAGCAAGAAAACCACAGCCTCTTTGTTTTCTCAGTTGCTGAAAGTGCTAATATTGGGCTAGTTATCTGTACCCATATGCTATGACATATGTAATAGACAACTTGTAATGAAGCAGCTTATCTTAAACCATGAAAATTTCTGCAACTAAAATAGCAGCAGTGTTTATCTGAGGCTGTTATCAAACGAAGTTTTAACGTTGTAAATATTGTATATATATAACTGGTCATTTGTCAGGCATTCTGCTATATTTCCAACCCGGTGCATTTCCACATGCAGGTGATATCACTGAGGCAATAATATAATTTCTGAGGATAGACCAAAAATTTTGACTTAGGATGGTGTCCTGCCGACTGGGCTAACTTTAATATCCTGATAACAGCGTGGGATTAGTATCGACTGGTAGGCAGGACGTAAATGTGGCCTTATCATTTGTGTACTATTGTCAAGCAAACTAACTATAAATCAATGAGAAACTTGTCACAAGTGAACTTGTTGGTAATTCTGGGTCAACATGGTCAGAACTCCTAACTCTACCGAAGCCGAAACTTCCCTTGAATCAAAGCATTTCTGTATTGGAGTATTGATTTTGTAAAAATAGCAAATGATTGATCTCTATATAAAATAATTAATAGCAACGATGTAGTTATCATCTACAAAATGTTCATTCTGCCATACTTCCTCAACTCATACAATTGATTTGGGACATGTGATATTCAATCATCGATGATAAAATTGAGAAATAGCATTGTTGACAGTTCATCTTCCTGAACTGGCAATGCACCTGATTGGACTCATAGATGGGTGAGTAGACAACAGCAATCAATTGATCCATTAATCTGTGTGATGAAACTTATTTAAATTGTTTGAGACAATGTATTTGCCAGAAAGTCCAATTGTCAAACATTGTAATGCTTTTAGCCACTGCATTGAATTTATTGCAATACATTTTCACGAATCAATGGCGAATTGCATACAGCTCTGTGAAACCAAGTGGAGGCCAAAAGGCCGTTTTCCATTCTTTGGCGTCATGCAGAACCCCGAATGGATTAGTTTGCACTGGTTTGAACGTCAGATTCCTTGCATGCTTGTTGTTGAGGCGTTTTCAGAGATATTCATGATTTGATTTGTGAATTGTTCAATAATTCAGCAGGGCTATGCACAGAAAATGTGTGAGACTAAAAAAAATAAGCCTCGATGGTTTAGATCAACACAAAGCGAAGGCCAACAATGCTTGTTTTGAGATAATTCACAGCACTCAACAATTATTCACCTTGCCCTCGCCATTGACACAGAGATCAAGTTAGTTTTGCTTTTCTACACATCAGAATGAGAAAATAAGTGTTCGTGACATCTCGGCCGTTTCGTAACAAGCTTACATGAAATTTGGAATATATATACTGCATATCTCTATGAATGTAACACGATTAAAGATTGACGATTTCATTTATAAGTTAGTATATAATAAGAGTTGAATGTAGCTAGAACAAATGTGACTTACGTTGCATACACGAATCATTACATGGTTGTTTCTTAACTACAGCGAGTACACATATCCGTCATCAATAACCTACCCTTCAATTTCAAGTATCACATATGTATTCATGTCAAATTGATGTGCAAATACGTACATCCATTGCGATCCACTGGAAATTTCTTCTGTTGCTGGTAAGTGAAGCGCTAAGTAGCGGATGATGATCAGTAGATTATTCCTAAGGGAATTACCGTCAATTCTCAACTGTCAAGAACGTTGTTCTCAGGAATGAGATGTTGTTGTGATTTTGATTCTATACCAAACTTAGAAAATATTAGAGTCGCTGAATTCTCAATATAGGTTGCTTGTTAATACACAATGCCAACAGATAAAGACATTATAATGCGACTGATCATCAATTTCTTTTGTCCTCTTTATTTTCAATGCGGATAATATATAACATGCTATTTTGAACATCAAATCGCCATCAAGTGTTGAGGTAAACCCCAGAACAGGCAGTAAAAAATCTAACCATAGTCAAGAAACTGCACCTCATAACACTGTCTGTTTCTTATGTAAGATACATTTGATTGGCTGTGTATGTATCATCTGACTCTTCAATCCGAGCATTGGACAAGCCTTGTAGTGATATTAAAATATCATCCGTTCAGATGAATGTTGTTGTTCAGGTCATAAATTGTCATGAATTATGGTGCCAAATGTGGATCAAATCATCAACGTCTTCATTCAGTCACAAATAAATTATGCCTAAATGAAATCCTATAATGAAACATCATTGTATAAATTTATCATAAGGACCACGTTGTTCAATCAGCTCGTAGAATGGCAAGAACAGAATTTGTCCTGCTGACTAGCGCAATTCTCAAATCCAGTATCCCACTCCGAGAACGTTTCACGGATTGATCACTGAACGTGTGTTGTACATTTCCTTGTCAAGTAGGACATTCATCAAGATAAATTGTAGGCACAATACCCTCAGTTCTCTAGAGTGTGTCCACCCGTACTCTGCAATTCTCCGCTCGTTAAGATATCCCCTAAACAGTGATGTCGAAATCACTTTACACAATAATATGTTATTAAAATTTCTGCTTATAACATGTCAAAGATTATGTTCTTTATTAATTTGTAGTTCGAAATTGGAAAGTAAATAAAACAGAATAGGTCAATTGCAAAGTACAACCAACGTATTACATGATTACCCCAAGAAATAATGTTGAAACGCTCATCTGATGAGAAACATGATGTTCTAAACACGGAGCACCTGTCTCCGTCTACCATGACAGACAGCGTCAGTGCTGATCGATAACAACCAATCAATTTGATGGGTCTAGAAACACACTGTGGTGTGTAATGAAACCTTTACAGTTATCCGGATAAAGCGGAAAGGAATATAGAATTATCTTTATGGTCTGTGGTGCCATCAGCTTTGCTGCGATAAGTCTAAGTGATAGTGGAAAGTGAATTGTTTAGTAGGTCGTGTCTTGTGTAATATCCCCGTACGTGACAGATATGGCTGCATATGTGGTATGTTAATAAAAGTTTATTTCCAACAAATTACGAGGATTTAAATGTGTGTGGTCTGACAAGATCACTCGTTTTATTCAGTTTATATGGGTATAGTTATTGAGCCAACTGTCTATAAGAGCATTATTTCTTCTGCTAGCGAAATAAATAGCCTTGGAATAACCATGTCCACCCTGTCCTGTGGTAGTTCACTCCAAAATAATTTCCTGGTACCAATATGGACAAAAAGGCGGTTCTTATTCTGCCCCATATCTGAATAAAATTCATACAGTTATCCAAACACATAGGCATCTGGTAATACAATAACTCGCATCATGTACAGGAAATAGCTCCAATGCACATGAGCAAAACTCCTTATGATTTCAGACGTGGTAGCGTCGTGCAACCCTTTTCTATTATCATGTTTTTCTCTCGTCACGATCAAGCCAAAAGAAGAAAAGCGGCAAATTAATTCGGGTAACAGGAATGACCAAAGGTGATGACTTCGGTATCACGTGTTCCACGCACGTAGCTAGGTGTGAACCATTTGATTACATGTGGCTGGAGCGGTTCATTCTCGTGGTTGGGGACGTTCATCAAGCTGCTTACTTTATTTCTTGCTGACGGAAACACCTCTATTCTGTGGTGTTGAGTGGCATGGCACATAAGAGGTAACGGGGGGGGGGGGTATTTGGGAGGATGTATTATCGCCACCTGTTATATTGTTCATTATGTGTTGCAGGCTCTGGGAAGATGAGTCTCTTCCCTTGAGATTGCGTCCTTGTTGAGATCCTTACCGGGCCCATGCACTTTCCATCGTTTACACAATGCTGATTTCTCCATCCATTGATATCGTTGTATGCTAGTTAGTGGCCATTTAGTAATTTTTTATCAAAAGTGTTTATTCTCCCTACAGTGAGTGACATCACCGGGAAGAGGACATAGATCATGCATCGCCTCCCCTCTTCCCAAGCTCCAAGAACAGGAGGTTTGCAATTGGACGTCATTGGAATCCCTGCCGGTTCCATGCACTTCCCATCGTTTACACAATGCTGTCCGTCTGTTTGTCATTTGGTTCCTTCACCAAGGATTCGTGTTGATTTCAAATCGATCGCACGTGGACTCTTGCCATATATCATAGATTGTTTGGCAGTAAGTCAGGGGTGAAATATTTTCTGTTGTTCTCAAAGAGTAGCTTCGTATAAGTAACACCATATGAGGCCCGAAAACTAAACCAGACCTGTTAAAATTAGAGCTGGGTTGAAAGCACTCAACTGAATCCGGTAAGCATGATTCCAATGAAAAAATGGAGTACTTTTGAAGGTTTTTACATCAACATTCCCCCAAAATCGTCATTTATTCACGATAGGAGGAGTGTCAGTATTGATCCTAAAACACTCTCAAACGAGATAAAAAAAAAATTCCAATCAACCACGAATGTCTGCGAAGTGGAACAACTTATATATTCTAACGTTCTACACAATATGATACATAATTCAGCTTGATTTCAACGGGTGATAATTTGGTGTCAGTTTCAATCATCCACATTATAACCAGTGCAATAATCGAAAGGAATAGAAAACTGAAACACCCTGTCAGAGATTCCAACTTGATTCCAACATTTGATAATTTCGTGTCCGTCTCAATCATCCACATAACCCAGTGCAATAACTGAATGGACTAGACAACTGACACACCCTGTCATATATGATGTTAGTCACCAATGAGGATTCATCTAATAAATTATAATGTATTTGACTCATCTCATCAGTATTGAGTTTGTGTCAATATTTATACAACCTCGCTGGTGAAGATGAAACTACATGAGGTTTGTAAATATGACCATTTTTGGGCATTTCTGATTTGTTTTAAATTTAATAGTATCCCCGTAGTCTAATATGCTGCTAATTATGATGTCCATCTTCCAAATACTCGTGCTATATCTGCTATTCAGTTGACGAAAATAGAGCAAGAAAACCACAGCCTCTTTGTTTTCTCAGTTGCTGAAAGTGCTAATATTGGGCTAGTTATCTGTACCCATATGCAATGACGTATGTTATAGACAACTTGTAATGAAGCAGCTTATCTTAAACCATGAAAATTTCTGCAACTAAAATAACAACAGTGTTTATGTAACGTTGTTATCAAAGTAAATAATGTATTCAGATAACTGGTCATTAGTCAGATAATCTGCTATTTTTTCAACCCGGTGCATCCCACATGCAGGTGATATAACTGAGACAATATAATAATTCCCCAGGATAAACAAGATGTATTGACTTACAAAGGTTTTCTGCTTCTTCTGACAGGGCTAGCTTGAATGTTCTGATAACAGCGTGCACTTAGTACGGAGGGGACGGCAGGACATTAGTATGGCCTTTTCATTCATTTGTGTTCTATATTCAAACTAACTAGAAATCAATAAACAAGTCAGGAGTGAAGTTGTTGGTAATTATGATTCAACATGGTCAGAACTCCTAACTACAGAAACCGTAACTACCCTCGAATTAATGCATCTCTGTATCGGTGTATTGATTTTGTAACAGAAGCAAAGGTTTGATACATACATACATACATAAATACATATACAGGTATATAGAGATATTTATATAATTAATTTATAGGAACGATGTAGTTATCATCTACAAAATGTTCATTCTGCCATACTTCCTCAACTTATACGATTGATTAAGGACATGTGATATTCAATCATCGATGATAAATCAAATGAAAAGCAATGTTGACAGTTCATCTTCTTGAACTGGCAATGCACCTGATTGGACACATAGGTGGGTAAGTAGACAACAGCAATCAATTGATCAATTATTCTGTGTGATGAAACAACATATTTAAATTGTTTGAGACAATTTATTTGCCAGAACGTTCAATTGTCAAACATTGTAATGCTTTTGTCCACTGCATTGAATTTACTGCGATACATTCGCACGAATCAATGGCGAATTGCATAAAGCTCTGTGAAAACAAGTGGAGGCAAAAAAGCTGTTTTCCACTCTTTGGCGTCATGCAGAACCCAAAATGGATTAGTTTGCACTGGTTTGAACGTCAGAGTCCTTTGCATGCTGGTTGTTGAGGCGTTGTCAAAGATATTCATGATTTGATTTGTGAATTGTTCAATAATCCAGCAGGGCTATGCACAGAAAATTCGTGAAACTAGAAAAAGTAAACCTCGATGGTTTAGATCAACACTAAGCGAGGGCCAACAATGCTTGTTTTGAGAGTATTCACATCATTCAACAAATACTCACCTTGCCCTCGCCTGTGAAGCAGATATCAAGTTAGTTTTGCTTTTCTACACATCAGAATGTGAAAATAAGTGTTCGCCACATTTCGGCCGTTTCGTAACAAGCTTACATGGAATTTGGAATATATATACTGCATATCTCTATGAATGTAACACGATTAAAGACTAACGATTTCATTTATAAGTTAGTATATAATAAGAGTTGAATGTAGCTAGAACAAATCTGACTTACGTTGCGTACACGAACCATTACATGGTTGTTTCTTAACTACAGCGAGTACACATATCCGATATCAATAACCTACCCTTCAATTTCAAGTATCACATAGGTATTCATGTCAAATTGATGTGCAAATACGTGCATCCATTGCGATCCACTGGAAATGTCTTCTGTTGCTGGTAAGTGAAGCGCTAAGTAGCGGATGATAATCAGCGGACTATTCCTAAGGGAATTACCGTCAATTCTCAACTGTCAAGAACGTTGTACTCAGGAATGAGATGTTGTTGTGATTTTGGTTCTATACTAAACTTAGAAAATATTAGAGTCGCTGAATTCTTGATATAGGTTGCTTGTTAATACACAATGCCAACAGATAAAGACATCATTAATGCGACTGATCATCAATTTCTTTTGTCCTCTTTATTTTCAATGTGGATAATATATAACATGCTATTTGGAACATCAAATCGCCATCAAGTGTCGAGGTAAACCCAAAAACAGGCAGTAAAAAATCTAACCATAGTCAAGAAATGCACCTTATAACACTGTCTGTTTCCTATGTAAGTTACATTTGATTGGCTGTGTATTTATCATCTGACTCTTCAATCCGAGCATTGGACAAGCCTTGTAGTGATATTAAAATATCATCCGTTCAGACAAATATTGTCGCTCAGGTCATGAAATGTCATGAATTATGGTGCTGAATGTGGATAAAACCATCAATGTCTTCATTCAGTCACAAATAAATTATGCTTAAAAGAAATACTATAATGAAACATCATTGTATAAATTTATCATAACGACCCCTTTATTTAATCAGCTTGTAGCATGGCAAGAAGAAAATTTGTCCTGCTGACTAGCGCAATTCTCAAATCCAATATCCCACTCCAACAACGTTTTACGGATTGCCCACTCAGGAATGGTTGTTTGGCATGCTGTCAGTGTTCGACAGGTTACTAAATAGAAACGTTACCTTTTCGTTAAAGATCTCTGCCGGACAGAACAAATTTGCGGACAATGTAACACTTGCTATTTGTATAACATCGCTTGAAGGCAAGGTCAGCTCTGGTGCTGGTGCGGACTGGTCAACAGAGGATATCAGAGCAGCAAATCACTGAACGTGTGTCATTTCCTTGTCAAGTAGGACATTTATCACGTGAATTTGTTCATCAAGATAAATTGTAGGCACAATTTCTCAGTTCTCTAAAGTATGTCCACTCGTACTTTGCAATTCTCCACTCGTTAAGATATCCTCTAAACAGTGATGTCGAAATCATTTTACAAAATAATATGTTATTAAAATTTCTGCTTATAACACGTCAAAGATTATGTTCTTTATTATTTGTAGTTCGAAATTGGAAAGTAAATCAAACAGAACAGTTCAAATGCAAAGTACAACCAACGTATTACAGGATTACCCCCAAGAAATTATGTTGAAGCGCTCTTCTGATTAGGAACATGATGTTCTAAAAGCGAAGCAATTGTCTCCCTCTGTCATATTTATCATACAGCGTCAGTACTGATCGATAGTAACCAATCAAATTTGATGGGTCAAGAAACACACTGTGGTATGTAGTGAAACATCTATACCGTAGTTTTCCGGATAGAGCGGAAAGGAACATGGAATTATCTTTATGGTCTGTGGTGCCATCAGCTTTGCTGTGATATGTCTAAGTGATAGTGGAAATTGAATTGTTTAGGAGGATATGCCTTATGTAATATCACCGGACGTGACAGATATGGCAGTATATGTGGCATGCAAATAAAGGTTTATTCCCAACAAATCACGTGGATTCGAATGAGTGTGGTCTGACAAGATGACTTGTTTCATTCAGTTTATATGGCCAACTGTAATTGAGCCAACTGTCTATAAGGCATTATTTCGTCTGTAAGTGAAATAAATAGCCTTGGAATAACCATTCCCACCACATCGTGTGGTGATATAATTTCCTGGTACCAATATGGACCAAAAAAGTATGTTCTTATTCTGCCCCGTATCTGAATAAAAGCCATACAGTTATCCAATCACATAGACATCTGGTTATACAGTTACTCGTCATGTACAGGACATAGCTTGGATTTTCAATGCACCTGAGCAAAAGTCGTTATGACTACATGCGTGGCAGCGTCATGTAACCCTTTTCTATTGTCATGTTTTTCTTTCGTCACGATCAAGCCAAAAGAAGAAAAGCGGCAAATTAATTCAGGTAACAGGAATGACCAAAGGTGATGACTTCGATATCACGTGTTCCACGCACGTAGCAAGGTGTGAACCATTAGATTACATGTGGCTGGAGCGGTTCATTCTCGTGGTTGAGGACGTTCATCAAGCTGCTTACTTTATTTCTTGCTGACGGAAACACCTCTATTCTGTGGTGTTGAGTGGCATGGCACATAAGAGCGGGAAGGGGGGGGGGGTATTTGGGAGGATGTATTATCGCCATCTTGTTCGCTATGTGTAGCAGGCGGCAGCTGTCATCTTTATTATATCAAGAATTTAATATTATGCTGTAAAACGCTTTTACTAAAAGACACGTTCTCGGTAAAAAGTAACGTTTATAAGTGTTGTATTTCAAATGCATTTTAATGTGTTTGTTGAATGAATCAGAACATAAAACATGATGCTAATAATCAGTAGTGAAGGCACTCTCAACTTCAGCACTTGAGGCGTGTAAGGTGGCGCAGATGTGGAACAAGACATATGATTCTGGCGTGTTCTTTTGCAAGCTGTGTGTTGTGTTGACCCCTGGGTAGCTTTATGGAAGGAAATCAGTTATTTATTTGAAAATATTTCAGTCTTCCAGTCTGACATAATCAGTTATTTATTTAATTAAAATTAGTATTTCACTTCAATATATATATTATATTCTGGGTTTAGCTGGCGTAGCTTGTCAAACTGTTTGATATTAACGCTTGTTGATTGTCACCATACACAACACCTTTCAATAGTGTCCATTCCACCTCCAGAACATGGATAGCAACTCCAGCTGTGGCCAGTACATCCTCGGAACTTCCTCGGGGAGACAATAATATTAAATGTCTATGACTTCATAAAATTATATTCTATTGACTGCTGATTAGACGGCGTCTACGAGTGCGTAAGCCAATCGTGCCATGCAGTTAGCTCTGATAATGACCGAGAGCAATGTTAACTGAAGATCGATATATTTTGAAATTATAAGTGAAATTAACATTTTATAAAGAACAAAACAAATTTGAAACAAGATAGGGGATTTGTCAGTATTCGGCATTTATCGATCAACGGGCCAGCTGTCGAATTTCACTATGAGTGTACATTGAGAAACCCCAAAGCTGCATATCACTTAATGTAGGAAAACCATAATTACCAGCTAGATCACTATTTATTCAAGTAAATGAGTTTGCACCTAACTCACTACATGAATGCCCAGAGACCAGTAGTCTAGTATACATGTATACAGCACAAAATTGAAATAGTTTAAACTATTGCATGAAAGTTGTTTATGCAGTAGTTGAAAAAAATGCAGCCTATGTAGATTCAATGATGAACTCATCTAACTTTCCACAGAAAAACAACCCATTAAATTGTTGAATAGTCATTACCCTGCCTGATAACTGGAGCAACTGAAGTTAACGCCTATCAATAAGTGATCATTAGTGGGGGCTCCGATACAGGTATTAATGTAACGGTAGTTTCTTTGCCGTGTTCGCCAAAGAGCCGTGAATTAAATTATTGCGGGTGTTCTCTCCTGCTCAGTGTGTGACACACAAGATGACTCAGTCGTTATGATCAATAACGTTTATTCATGTAAATCACAACACGGGCCAGCAGATTCCGTCTGGATCTGAAGAGACAGAAAACCAAATACAGAGTGAGTGAACCGAGATCGATATGACGATGGTCAGAATTCACTTGGCAACTGCCTTACAAATGATACAAGATATATGGCTATTATACTTGTAGCCATGAATTGTGAGACAAATACTTGATATTCAATCAATAAATCTACTAAAAAACTACATACTAAACATTTATCTGAATAGTGGTCCAGATATGTGTTCGGTAGTACGATGACAGTGGCAGCGACTGAACATGTCAGGCCGACATGAGCGATACTAGAGTGGCCACTGGCAACGCACTAGAATAAACTGTCAAATGTCAATTGTGATACTGGGACAATTTAACTTGGGAAGTATGATGCTTTGGTCAATGATACTAGATATACGTAGGAACTCACCTGAAGAGACAGAAAACCAAATACAGAGTGAGTGAACCGAGATCGATATGACGATGGTCAGAATTCACTTGGCAACTGCGTCAAATATTCTCGCCGTTTGTTTATATACCCGACGCTTGCCGTACACACTCGTATTGGTAATCTGCGAACTGCGAAATTTGGGCGGTCCTCTAAGCACATCATAATGTATCCATGAAATGTATGATACTTACCGGAGCACTTACCGTTATTGCCAGATGATGGTACAATACGACCCGTTACATATACCCCCTGGGAGGGAAATGTCGTCCCTTGACATTTAAACTTTACACACAAACAACTCTCATACAACACTCACACAATTGTTGCACACCATTCACACGAATAAAATAGATGATACTATATACAAGGATGAACATATGAAGAATGACTCAGATGACATACTTTCCAGACCGGAACCAAGAGGGAGGACGACGATGTCTGGACGAACGTCGCAGTGGTTGCACAGGGGGAGACGTCGGTCTCGCCAGCTCTTGTTCATCTGATGAAACAGAATGCGCGTCTTCCATGTTGTTGAGTGGTTCTGGTTCATCGCTGTCTGATTCAGGTTGTGCTGTTGGGTCATGGTCGACATGCTCCAGCTCCACGTCACCTGTTTGGTTCAGTATCCGAAGAGGTGTCTGTTACTTCCCTGCTTGTTGCTCTTGTTGAAGGCACACGGGGTGTGGACGGACGACGGGGATCCATCACGTCGTCTTCTTCCAACAAATATCACACGGGAAGGAGAAGATTCCGATGAAGGGTTTTACTGGGCCCTCTTTTCCCTTCCGGAAGAACGGTGAAGACAGGTAATGTCTCGTCCGGCTGTTTGGACACAATGTAAACATCACGACTCCAGATATCCTCTAGCTTGTGAGGTCCCTTGAAGCCTGTGAGATGGATAAGGACTCTGTCACCGACAGAAATCGCTGCACCACGAGTCCTTCCATCATAGCGTTTCTTGTGTCTTCCTTGAAGTTTCGACGAAGCTGATGAAGCGAGCTTGTACGCGAAGTCGAGTCGATGCCTTAGTGAAGAGACGTAGTTGTCATATTCCTCCATGTCTGGCTTGAGGTCTTCAGCCACACCGAGCAGGAGATCGACTGGTAGACGAGGCTGTCGGCCAAACATCAGATAGTGAGGACTATAGCCAGTCGATTCGCTCCTGGTGCAGTTGTATGCGTGGACCAGTGGAGCAACATGAGCCTTCCAGTTGAGTTTTGCTTCAGGTGGTAAAGTTCCCAACATGTTGAGGAGCGTGCGGTTGAACCTCTCACACTGGCCATTGCCCATCGCATGGTAGGGGGTGGTACGACTCTTCTGTACATTTCCGAGCTTACAAAGTTGAGCGATGATCTTGGACTCGAAATTGCGTCCTTGATCCGAATGAATCCGTTGAGGAAAGCCATAATGAAGAATGAAATGATTGAATAAAACGTCTGCAGTGGTGCGTGCTGTCTGGTTCTTGGTAGGTATCGCGACGGCGTATCTGGTAAAGTGATCTGTAATGACCAGTATGTCCTTCACTCCACCTCTTGATGCTTCCAGGCTGAGATAGTCTATACAGACAAGTTCCAAAGGTTGAGAGGTCATAATGGACACCAGACTGGCTCTCGGGATATCACTCTTCCGACGAACACAGCGACCACATCTTTTGATCCAGTCCTGGACATCAATTTGCATCGTCGGCCAGTAGCAGCGATCTCTCAGAAGGTCCAAGGTGCGCTGAACTCCAGGGTGTCCCATGTCCTGGTGAACACATCGGAGAGCTACTTGGTGGAACTTTACTGGGAGAACAATCTGGGGAAGATCGATGCCGTCTACTTGACGATGACGATACAAAACATCATTCTGAAAGAAGAGTTTGGGTCTTTGTCGAAGGAAAGGCTTCAGCAATACGCCATCTTTCTCGGAGATAGGTGTTTTGTCAGCATCTTTCATGCATTGTCGCAGAATTCCAATGACCGGGTCCTTCTGTTGCTCCTCAACCCAATCGGCTGTGGTCATCAAGGCAACATCTGAATGTGGCAGGACAGGTACTGCAGCAGGATCGGTGGTCAACGTCTCTGCAAATGATGTACAGTCCTGGGCAGTACAGATGGCTGAAACAATGGATGAATCCACATGATTGGTGAGACGTGAAAGAGTGTCAGCGTCCACATTCTTCTTCCCGGCACGATAGAATATGTCGAAGTCGAAGCAGGCCAACTCGGCCAACCAGCGGTGACCGGTTGCATCTAGCTTTGCCTCGGACTGGACATAGGTAAGCGGGTTGTTGTCTGTGTGGACTGAGAACTTCGCGCCGTACAGGTAGTCCCGGAACTTGTGGGTCACCACCCACTTAAGAGCTAAGAACTCCAGTTTGTGGGCTGGGTAGTTGCGTTCCGAAGGGGAGAGTCCTCTACTGGCGTACGCAATGACTCTCTGTTTTCCGAAGCTTGAATGCCGACAGGAAACTCGAATGATCTGTGGATGTCATTTGTTGATTACAGATGAGAGATGATGAGGCGAGTTGATGAGCGTGAACAGTAGAAACTGGGACTAAGTTGCAGAGTTGTGTCTTCGCTGGGATGGTAATAGGTGTGTCCGTCACGTTGTGGAGCTCGATCCTACAACGGATTGCCGTTTTGGAATAACTGGTGATGTACTGGACACTGGGGATGAGCGCTAGACCGATCGGTAGAGTTCCGTAGTCACCCTCCTCACCTGTCACTAAGACCTTTCCAACTGCACCAGGACGAGCCATACCACTGACGTGCAACTGTGAGTTGGCGGGGACCACCACCTGTTTACAACAGAAAGCTGAACACAAATCAGGACGAGATACAATGGTTTGTTTACAATGAAGAAATGATAACGCCTTGGACCACGGTGATGCAAGTTGCGGCAGATGACCATCACACATTTGCAGGACATTGGTTCCTATGATGACTGGTACACGAGCGTTGTACAGTGTATCATCCACGACGACGGTTGGTGTCGGAATCGTGCCGATCCTGTCTCCATTTAACGTGATGATCCCTATGTCGAGAGGGAGTACACCATGATATCCAATCGAGGCTCCAGAGGCTCCCTTGATTTGGATGAACTCGTCAATGGGCTGGATTTCAGCTTGAGGGAAATGACGCTGTACAAATGAGTGCGCGATTGTGGTGAGTTGAGAACCAGTGTCGATGAGGCCGAGACACATGATGCCGTTGATGGTGATCTGAACCTCATTCGCGAGTCCAACCATAGGGGTTATATTTCTCGTCAAGTTGGGGCATTCCTTCTCATCATTGCTGGTCATCCGCCCCTGATGGCCAGACGCATCTAGTTTAAAGAACTTCCATTCTTGTGTTTCTTGGCATGGCACTGGCTAATATCATGGTTGAAGCGTCCACAGCGACTACAAGTGACCTTTGGTTTCTGCTTGCTTGGCTGTTTCTCTGGACGATTGGATGTAGACTTTTCCAGTGCTTCGACTTTCCTTTGCAACTCCTGAACTGTGTTGTCAGTGTTTGAGACCTTCTGCAAAACCTCAGTCAGCTGTTTCGAGAGCGCATCAAGTTGATTCGGCTGTTGTTGGAGATGCTGATTCACTTTCCGGTCGCCACCATACTCTTGCTCCAACGTCCTGATTGATCTGAACAGATCCTCGTACGTCGCCCCACTATCAAATTTGTGACGAGTAGCGTTCTTCAGTTTGATGCAGAAGCAGTGATGGCATGGATTTCTTGAAGCTGGCTAAGATTCTCCTCCAAGCGCAAACCCCAGACAGTGGTACTCTCACTGGACTTCTGAGTCGCAGCATGAAATGTGGCAAGAAGCTGTTCCGAGCTCAAGACATTTCCAAAAGTGATGTCAAATTTCTCCAGAACTTGAGGGATGCTTACATTCTCTCCGATGAATCGCAGGACCTCCGATGCCGTCCCTCGTAGCGATCTACGGATGGCCAGGAGAATCGCCGAGCTGGGTTTTCCGGCATTCTGGAGACACTTGACCTCATACTTCCACTGTGCATATGAGACCTCGCCCTTTCCACCTTCCCCAGAGAATGATGGAATCTTGACGGTGTGGTATGGATCGTCAGTCGACACTGGACCTGGAGCAGGCCTTGCTGCATTAACCTGAGAGGTTGACTGTGGATTTGGTGATGTGGTTGATGTGTCCTGAACTCGACTGAAGATTTGCTGAACTGCTGACGGTGACATCAGGTTCAATTGTCGAATCAGACTAGCAGTCGCCGGATCCTCGGGGGTGCTCACTGCCGACGCTGAAGGCTTGATATCCCACAAGCTCAGCAGAGTCTTCTCATGGATTTCAGAAGCAGGCCGGACCTGGATCTTATGATCCTCGAATGGTTCTGTTCCATCGAGTGCTTGTACAGCCTTGGAGACAGACGATGTGTCCTTGAACAAGACGAATGCTGCTCCTGTTGGCTTCTGTGTGAAAGCATCCTGGAGAATGTTGTATGCTTCCAGTTCTCCATGCGGCTGGCACAGATCTCGAAGATCAGCATTTTGGATGCTTGACGGAAGACCACTGATGTACACAGTCCGTGGATGAAGTTCCATGATCAGTTGAAGTGACAAAGTTCAAACAAAATATAACAACAAAAATGCTGAAAATGAATTAAAAGATTTCACGCACACAAATCAATCACACTGGGGAATACACTTACCAATGCTAAGTGAGAACAAGATGTCCACCGTTGTAGTCCGACTACAATATGTTACCTGATACTGCTGAATGTCCAGTAATGCACAAAGTCCAACCAGTACTGACAAATTATAAAATTTTGGAAATATTTGTGAAAAATAATCTAAGTCCGAAAGGTGAACAAGATTAAACTACTAGTCAAAGACCAAAGATCAATCCGGGAATTCTAATAAAGAAGCTAAGATCACATTTAGGATATTGACTGTTTTAAACCGAACACTATGTGAAACCTGTAATCAGATAAATAACTTACTAGTACACCGAACCTATAATATATTAATATTTTAGTAGCGGAGTTTTAAGTTAATATATATTAAACTACAATTAAATTAAACAGACTATGAATATACCTATACAACTATAACTACAACTGACTAAGTTAAATAATATACAAACTTAACTAAGTGAAGTACTTAATTACAGATATAGAAGACCTAAAAACTATACAAGTAATAACATTAACCAAGTTTACCAAGAATAAATCTTAAACACAAAGAATTTATATCATGCTGAAAACCTAAATAGAATACTACAAGTAATACAGGATTTCTAAGATTAGTACACTAACTATAAAAGAATATGACCTTGACCTAGCTAAATTAATAAGAACACCTTAACAAGTGACAGTTGAAAGTATGTTACCACAACAATATATACAAGTACTACTGGCCCATGTATGATAATACCAAATTTTTAATGATATATATATAAATATATATATATATGTATATATTTTTTAATGATAAGTTCTATATATATTTTCAATAAAATATATATATTTTTTAATAATTTGTATATATTTTTTTAATAATATATATGAGTATTTTTTTTTTTAATACTACTAAATATCTGAACAAGTTACTTTGAAACCAACTCGAACAAATTATACAATACCAGTCTAATAATTTACGAATACACAATTAACAGGAATAACCAAAATATATATATGTGTATTTTACCAAAATATGTTTTTTTTTTTTATAATCACAATGAAACACCTAAATATTTTTTTAATTTAAGGACTGAAACACTAGTGGTGTTTTAATTTTAGTACACTTAAATAATATCTAAATAACTTTAATTAACTTAATTTAACCAAACTATATAATATTTAAATAATAGATAGTACTGATATGTAGACAAATTAACTATAGACAACAGACAGTACACAATATGGTGACACAACAGACAATTATAGCAGACTTAGCAACAAACTGGAGACAATAGCTACCATGCAGGTAGGGCTTATCTACAGTTCAAGCAGAAGCAGGCACATGCACATGCAGCATGAACAGTAAGTCAGTAACTATAGCAACTCACAGCTCCGTAGACTTCTGGATCGTCTGCTGACCATCGCAGAACGACTTGATCTCTGTTGCTCGGCAGGTAGTCGTCTGAGTTGACCCAGGCTTGTGTGGAGACTCCGTGGGGGTCGACGGAATGTACCAGGACTCCTCGAGGGCCGATCACGCAGCTGGACACCTGGAGCGGCCGAGCGAGCGAAAACACCACCAGTGGCTGATCGCGTGGGCGCAGATCGGTCAGGTAGCGGGACGAGGAGCGCAGATCCCTCGACGGTCGGCCATGAAGCGCAGACACGGCGGGAGGTAGATCTATCGTGGTACACTCCTCCAGCAGCCACTCAAGGCCAGCTGTGCAGACACCTCGAGTGGTTGAAGCAGCTGTGCGGGTACCTCAGGAGGTTGAACCAGCTGTGCAGGCACCTCAGAGGTCGAAGCAGCTGTGCAGGCACCTCAGGGGGTCGAAGCGGCTGTGCAGGCACCTCGAGTGGTTGAAGCAGCTGTGCGGGTACCTCAGGAGGTTGAACCAGCTGTGCAGGCACCTCAGAGGTCGAAGCAGCTGTGCAGGCACCTCAGGGGGTCGAAGCGGCTGTGCAGGCACCTCAGGGGGTCGAAGCGGCTGTGCAGATACCTCAGGGTCGAACCAGCTGTGCAGGCACCTCACTACTGCAGTGTGATGAGTCAGATCTCCACGGGTTGCATGGAGACTAACAGAGGCTGTGATGAGTAACTCACATGAACAGCAGTACAGTTCGTGTTGCCGGATGTCAGACGTAAAGTCGATACACCACGCGGCCGAAGCATTCAGTCAATGCACATTAGTCGGTAGTCAATCTTCTTCAGATGACACTCATGGACGTTGTTGAGAGAAGTCCCATCTGAGACGCCATTGTAACGGTAGTTTCTTTGCCGTGTTCGCCAAAGAGCCGTGAATTAAATTATTGCGGGTGTTCTCTCCTGCTCAGTGTGTGACACACAAGATGACTCAGTCGTTATGATCAATAACGTTTATTCATGTAAATCACAACACGGGCCAGCAGATTCCGTCTGGATCTGAAGAGACAGAAAACCAAATACAGAGTGAGTGAACCGAGATCGATATGACGATGGTCAGAATTCACTTGGCAACTGCCTTACAAATGATACAAGATATATGGCTATTATACTTGTAGCCATGAATTGTGAGACAAATACTAAAATTCAATCAATAAATCTACTATAAAACTACATACTAAACATTTATCTGAATAGTGGTCCAGATATGTGTTCGGTAGTACGATGACAGGGGCAGCGACTGAACATGTCAGGCCGACATGAGCGATACTAGAGTGGCCACTGGCAACGCACTAGAATAAACTGTCAAATGTCAATTGTGATACTGGGACAATTTAACTTGGGAAGTATGATGCTTTGGTCAATGATACTAGATATACGTAGGAACTCACCTGAAGAGACAGAAAACCAAATACAGAGTGAGTGAACCGAGATCGATATGACGATGGTCAGAATTCACTTGGCAACTGCGTCAAATATTCCCGCCGTTTGTTTATATACCCGACGCTTGCCGTACACACTCGTATTGGTAATCTGCGAACTGCGAAATTTGGGCGGTCCTCTAAGCACATCATAATGTATCCATGAAATGTATGATACTTACCGGAGCACTTACCGTTATTGCCAGATGATGGTACAATACGACCCGTTACATTAAGAATGCAAGGGGTTTTTCTCTAAGAAATCTGTTTTAATCACTTGTCACGCATTGTGGACTGCAAAATTTAAACAAAAAAATTAACGATCAGGGCAGCGAAGTTTGAACGTTGTTACATACACTGTATGGGCGGTTTCTTTACGTTATTCATCGCAGATTTTAGTTTTGTTTTTGTTACGTTTACTGCTGTTAACAATCATGGTTTCTTCTCTTTGGGGAAAGGCTACTCATGTGGCCTTTCGATTTAACCAAATAATTGTGGAAAAAATGTATGATTTTGTTTTGACCCTTATTATTTCATGTCTTCGTGGTAAGTGCATCAGGAAATTCCATCGAATTATTTTTAAGTGCATCAGGAAATTCCATCGAATTATTTTCACATTTCGATGCTGGTAACAATCTTGCATTCTCGTTTGTCATCTATACCTAATTTTTTCAGCGATGTCATGAAAGCTGCCGTTGATGAGAATGTTTTTTTTCTGAAGCGCCTATCCAGTTTTCAAAAACAACCAAGACATCCTGCCACGGATACTCTTAGCCTGATGCAGTGATAATCGACTGGTATATTGACCAAGCAATGGACGGATTGATGTATCGATCTGCCAAGTCATCATTGCTTTTACTTCTCGCCCTGTTGATATCGTTGTATGCTGGTTACTACCCATGTGGTAATGTTTTATCGTTCTCACTCTCCCCATCGCGAGTGAAATTTTTGAGAACACAGGCATCCCCCTATCCTCAAGCTCCAGGGAGAGGAGGCTCTTCCCTTGCAAAAGCTTCGATAATGTAATCCTACCGGTTACATGCATTGTCCGTCGTTTACACAACGTTGTCCGTCTGTTTGTCATTTGGTTCCTTCACCAAGGATCGGTGTCGATTTCAAATGTACCGCGTGTGGATTCTGGTCATATATCATAGATTGTTTGGCAGTAAGTCAGTGGTGAAATATTCTCTGTTGTTCTCAATGAGAGTAGCTTCGTATATGTAACACCATATGAGGCCAGAAAACTAAACCAGACCTATTAAAATTAGGGCTGGGTTGAAAGTATACAACTGAATCCGGTGTGCGTGATTTCAATGAAGGAATAGAGTATTGTTTGAATGTTTTTACAACAATACTCCCCCAAAGTCTTCATTCATTTATGATAGGAGTGTGAGTATTGATCCTAAAAAATCCTCATTTTATTATTTTTTTCCCCATTCAACCACGAGTGTCTGCGAAGAGGAACAACTATATATTCTAATGTTCTACACGCTATGATACATAATTCAGCTTGATTTCAACAGGTGATAATTTGGTGTCAGTCTCAATCATCCACATTATAACCAGTGCAATAATTGAATGGACTAGACAACTGAAACACCCTGCCAGAGAGAGATATATGATATTAATCACCAATGACCGTTCATCTATTACCTCATAATATACTGACTCAACTCATCAGTTATAAATTTGTGTCAATATTTAAACACCCACCCTATCAAAAAACCCTTTGTAAATAGGACCATTTTTAGGCATTTCTGCAGTGTTTTGAATTAGTAACCCCGTAGTCTAATTTGCCGCATCTTTCGAATATTCGTGATATTTCTGTTATCTAGTTGATGTAAATAGAGCAAGAAAACCACACGCCTCTTTGTTTTTTTTGTTGAAAGTGCTAATATTGGGCTTGTTATCTGTACCCATATGCTGTGACGTATGTTGTAGGCATCATGCAATAAAGCAGCTTATCTCAAACCATGAAAGAGTCCGCAACCTAAATAACAGCAGTGTTTATCTGAGGCTGTTATCAAACGAAGTTTTACCGTTGTAAATATTGTATATAGATAACTGGTCATTTGTCAGGTATTCTGCTATATTTCCAACCCGGTGCATTCCCACATGCAGGTGATATCACTGAGGCAATGATATAATTTCCCAGGATAAACAAAAAGACTTGACTTACAAAGGTTTTCTGCTTCTTCTGACAGGGCTAGCTTGAATGTTCTGATAACAGCGTGCAATTAGTATTGCCGGGACAGCAGGAAAGAAGTGTGGCCTTATCACTCATTTGTGTTCTACTGTCAAACAAACTAACTATAAATCAATCAGAAAGTTGTCACGAGTGAATTTGTCGGTAATTCTGGTTCAACGTGGTCAGAACTCCTAACTCTACTGAAGTCAGAACTTCCCATGAATCAGTGCATCTGTGTATTGGTGTATTGATTTTGTAATAATAGCAAATGGTTGATCCATACTTACATACATGCATGAATGCCAACATATATAGGGATATTTAAATAAAGTCATTCATAGGAACGATGTAACTATCATCTACAAAATGTTCAATCTGTCATACTTTCTCAACTTATACGATTGGTTTAGGACATGTGATATTCAATCATCCATGATAAATCGAATAAATAACATTGTTGACAAGTCATCTTCTTGAACTAGCAATGCACCTGATGGGACCCACTAAAGCATCCTACATCTTCAGATGAAAGACGAACGTCCCTATTACAGCTTGCCACTTGTAATGCCTAGCACTTATTCAAAGGCATTACTGCACTCATTGCCCATTGGTATCACACTCTGTCTTTGAACGGTCTCAAGTTACTAGGTTGATAAATGGGCAACATAGATCTACCGAGCAATCTATTGATCAATTATTCTGCGTGATGAAACACTAGAGATCTGCTTTATGTGCGATACTTTAAGTCTAACTAGAGTGTATCATTTTTATGTTCTTATATCGTGGAGATGGTTTCCCTGATCATTTTGGTTTTTACAGAACTTGAAAATCTCAATCACAACCTGAGATATTTCTATTTTCGTGAATTACTTTTTTTCCAATCTATCAGCAATTTGCAGAACCTCATTAATTATTATAATCAGATATTCATGACGTCATATGAGTCAAGTACTATAATTAGCTATCTAAACCTCATTTTGCAAGGGTTATAATGTAGATAAAGGTTCCTATAGAGACTGATATGTTTTGTGGTAATGCATAGTCAATCTTTTGTTATGCCAGCATGTTGTCAAGGCTACACAATCAGAGCTAGCGCCCCTTAGCAACCAGTTGTTGGGTGGGTTGCTATGGACAATTGACCCGTTAGGACATGTGAAAGTGCTACTTTCTTTTAACATTTTCACAAAGGATCATAATGTAACAAAAGTTGAGGTCCTAATAATGTGGAATCATCAGTAGTAAGCAACAAATTCTCCATAGCAACGTGGTTGCTATGGGATATATTCCGGCTCTGGTTGCCATGACACCAACAAAATTTATTCAAAATTTGAATATTTTCTGTATGGAGTCATTATGTGGAACAAAAATTATTTTCATGCTCTTTAATATTATGCAGTACTGGTTTCAATGAACTCATTATCTTCCAGTGACTCATATGACGTCATCATTGCTCATTTGCATATTTGCATATGACATCGAAAGGTCAATAGGACATGTCATAAACAAACCTCCGTAAAATAGTGACTATTCAAGATATTTCATTTTTGTAAAAACAGAAATGATCCCCTGACTTCCGTCTTTGATATTGACACTAAACTACAATAAGTTATTTTTTCACTCTAGTTAGGCTTTAATTTGGTGTAGTTGATAATTTTATGTGTCTTCAGGCCTTATCACATTGTAGATGAAGTTTAGAGAATATGTTTGCTCAAACGTGTTATGTCTGGTGGATGGTCCTGTTTTTAAAATGCAAATTGTCAAAAATGGCAGGAAACAATGGCGATTCGCTTAATGCTTTGTGAAAACCGCAATACAAGTGGAAGCCAAAAAGCTGTCTTCAAATGTTTGGCGTAATACTGAACCTTAGATGGACCAGCTCAATGTTGAGGATGTTCCTGATTTGATTTGTAAATTGCTCAGTAATGTAGCAGACTATGCAACGAACGTTTCGGAGACTAGAAAGAACAAACCTCGGTAGCTTAGATTGAAATAATGTAAAACGAGACCAACAGTCCTCGTATTCACATCATTCAGCGATTATTCACCTGGCGCTAGCCAATGACGCAAAGATTAGGCCAGTTTTGCCCGTCTACTCGTCAAAATAAGTTTTCGCCAGATTCAGCTGAAGAATAGAAGCACTAATGTTCTGTGCTTGGTTGTTTTAAGACATCTATCCCCCATCAAACTCAGTTCTATAGACGCGTGATATGTATTGGGTTACTAGTGTAATAACAAACATCTCGACAGGACATAAGACCTGCTTGTATATATAGGATTCAGTACTGGGCTTTCAACCAACTGCAGGGTGCACAAAAACTGATGAAATTACAGGGAATAAATCCATTATACAATGTGAGAATCAATTCAGGTATTCAAATGGGTGCAATAAATACGAAATTACCTGCCATAACAATTGCCAATTTTGATTTTATGCACATCATTTACAATGTATTTTCTCAATAATTTGAGAACTGCCCTGTGATGAAACCGATCTAATGGCGTTCATGCATTGATATACATTCACAGTGTACATACCCCTGTCGACGCATAATAACTATTCACCAAACGAGGTTTTGACACAATTGGGTAGCCAATTCATTCAATTTTTTTGATAAGTTTTAGGAGAAGTTGAACATCAATAACAATTCTTAATGGGATGAAACAGACAAAGTACTTGGTTAACACCCTGCATTATTTAATTAATAATGGGTGTTCCGTTACAGGTATATAACAGGTATTCTTGGAGAGTACCTAGATTAGTTCCTTCGGGAACTATTGTACAATCCAATTAAAATAAATATGTTTAAACTAACAACGCGAGGGCTTGTTCTTTCCTCAATCGATGTGGGTTTTTGAAATCACTTGTCGTCAAGGATTGTGGGCTGTAAAATGTAAATTGAATAAAATTGTATGTGATTAATGATCAAGGCATCCATGTATGAACCTAAATACATATGGGCAGTTCCCTTCCGTGTTTTTTTCTTTTACTTTTACCATTTTTGTTTTTTTTCTCTGAAGAAATGCTACTCGTGTGGCTTTTCGTCTTGTTCATCGAATTTTTTTGGTAAAATAATGTATGTTTTTGTGATCCTCACTATAATATTGCTCTGAAATTGGTCTTCTACAATGTTAACTAAGTACACCATGAATTTGGCTCAGTTTTCTGTTGAGTGGATCAGGAGAACATTGGTTCTTGATATAATCTTGCAGTCTCGTATGTCATCTACGCCTAATTTCTCTCAGTGATGTCATGAAACATACAGTCCATGAGAAAGGCATATTTCTTTTCTAAACTGTCTGCCCACTTTTCAAACGCGCACATGAAGGATGCCCAACAAACTAGACACTCCACAGCGGATACTTAGGCTTAGCATGACCGACTGAGAATTTGATGGGGTAAAGAACTGATTGATATATCGATGTACCCAGCATTCATTGCTCTGATTTTTCGCCGTACTGAATCCGCTGTATGCTGGTTAATGGTCATGTGGAAATGTTTTATCACAAGACTGTTCCCTCGGGTGAAATTATCGGGAAGAGCACATGTCTACCCGATCTACCCCTCTCCCAAAGCTCCAGGAAGAGAAGGCTTTTCCCTTGCAATTGCTTCGTTGTTGGAATCCCTGCCGGTTTTCACGCACTTTCCCCCATCGTTTACACAACGCTATCCGTATGTTTGTCATTTGGTTCCTTCACCAAGGATTGGTGCTGATTTCTCCTCTCAAATTGACCACACGTGGATTCTAGCTGTATATCCCACATTGTTTGGCGGTAGGTCCAAGTAAAATGTTCTCGATGTTCTCAATGGGAGTTGATTTGTTTATGTAACCCCATATGAGACCTGAACAGTGGTCTAAACGCATTGAAGTGGGAGATGTTAGAGGGTTGGAACCACTTCAACTGGCATTCATGATTCTCATGTAAAGAATGAAGTACTATTGAAAGTTGTTTTTTTTTCAACAAAAATTCACTATTTATGTTCAAAAGGACAATTGTTTTTATTGAGTGGAAATACAAAATATATAATTTTCTCAAGACTCAAGACTCATGGTCAAAGTGTTGGTTTGTCAAAGTTCCAACATTTTGTTATGGAGTTGACCTGTCATGGGATGAGCATTTGCAAACAAACCCCCGGAAAATGAAAAACGACATTGCCTTCAAATTTGACAACAGCAATTCAACTACAAAGATATTTTTTGGTAATATTCAGTCAGAACTCAGCACAGTCGTGAAATTAGCGAAGATAATTCAACCGAACTTGCAACTTTCTGTGCATTCGTGCATCCACATGCAATGTAATAGTTAGAATCTTGTAATAGTGGTAATTGGTCGATACGTACATTCATGTATGAATACTAAATGCCATAAAATATATATACAAAGAACATTGTTTCCATGTTTATTACAAAGAAGTGTGTTTTAAAGCTGCAATAAAGTGACCTACAGGAATGAAGTAATTATCATCCGAAAATGTACATTCTGCCATACTCAGTCAACTGATGCAACTGATATCAGATACGTGATACTCCATCGGTAGTGCTGAGTCGAATAAATAGCATTGTTAACAGTTCAATCATCTCATTGAACTAGAAATGCACTTGATGGACCCACTTCATCATCTCACGTCCTCAGAAGAAAGACAAACGTCCATACTAACGTCACAACTGTTTTACCCAGCTATATTCAAAAGCATTCCTGCACTCAATGCTCAGGGGTATCAATCTCTTTCTTTGGATGATTCAATATTAATAGGCTGATGAATAGAGAACATAGATCTACCAAGCAATTGACTGACACACTGGGAGTCCACTGGTGTAGGTGATTGTTATTTGTGTTTAGGCTTGTTCAAAATCTAGATGAAGGTTAGAGAAGCTATTTACCATAAACGCCACAAATATTTGTCATGGACATACTCTTAAACAATTACTTATTCTTTGTTTTTACAAGTTTCGAATGCAATTATTAATGCAGAGAGACTAATGTGGCGTATTGCCTATAACTGTGCTAGTCACGGAAATTGGCCAACATATAATACCTCATGGTGTCCGACCAGAAAAATAAGTGAAAGAGTGGAGAGTATGCGAACTGCCAGGCGAAATGATCATTGAACAACTTAAATTAACATAATCTTTTGTGAATCTTACTTTACAAATGATTGATATGAGTCGTGATTGGAAATCCAATGAATCATGTTTCCCTTGCTTCCTTGAGATGGCAGATGAACGGTCTGTCATCAGCATACACGTTTAGAAAGCTCCCATCATTCAACTATAATGCCTTTTGTCCTCTCTCGCAATAAGAAGATCAAAAACAGGAATAGCATTGGATTATATAAATAATAAATTTATGTTTCCAAATGCATGATCGGGTCTATGTCATAACTTAACGTGATCCTTATATATCATACACATTGGGCACTACTAGAAAATCTATTCACGAAAGGCATTATGATATGTTATTACGTAGGATCTGACTTCACAAAACACTTCGCCATTACAAATCCTGAGACTACTCAAAAACTTCTACCAAAAACGTTGTCAACTGATTCAACAATTGATCGTCTTTTAGACAATGCAAATCATCAGAGAATATTACAGTTGAGTCAACTGAGAAGTTGAAAGAAGAAGCAGCAAATGTGGGTACATTAGTTGGTAAATGATATCCATATTATGAGACAACACTAAGGTATCTAATCTACACTGTAGATCTAATCTACAATGAAGCAATAGCAACAAACCTAGGCAATTCTAACAGGAAATGATGCCCATTAGTAGATAAAATAACCTTAACCTTGGTACTCGTAACAATGGTGGAATGTCGTTTGTCGATAATACCCCTCCATACCATCACAAAAGTTTTGCATGGTGGTGCAGTGACTGAGTAATCCATGATTCTGTTACATCGATGTTTCCATGCAGGTAATATTATTCCCATAGGTATTCGCAAGCATTTAAATGGTGCTATGAATAGGACTCGAAAGCGCAAGTATATTAAGTAGTATATTCCTGTGAATTTTATAGCATCGGGATGTGCCATGCGGCGCCTCGCAATGGGATGAGAATTTCAAATTGATTTGAGTAAATAAATGATTTTAGTAGCGTTTTGAAGTGTGTATAGACGGTGAAGATATGAAAAAAATCCTGTTTCATGTTATAGTTCAAATAGACACTGAAAAACACAACAATGGCGAAGCATTCCTGAGAAAATATACCCGCACACAATTCGTTATTGCCACAAATGAGGACACATGCTTTGTATTTTCTATAAGCATGATAAGGTTACCTGACACAAAACAAGATATTTTAGCAGTTATTCACACATCCATAAAGTGAAAGCTGGGGTTAGTATATTTTATCGTTATATGTTTCCGCTTTTCAATGTTGTAAAATAGTCCGTCAGCTAGGGGGGGGGTCACCATCCATGATCCTCCATGAGTGGTATCATTTTCTTCAGAAACATCACTAGATTCATATTAGTGATGTTAACACGAAAAAAAACTGGGACTCACTACCCCTAACGGTCATATTTCAAGATGGCCGCCATGAAAAATTGATATTCTGTTATCACGCTCAATAATTTCTTTTTTTATGTGATCTATGTGTCAAATCTGAACGAATGGGGTCTAAATATTATGATAAGCATATAAGGCTTACTCAAATACGATTCCGATTGATACATTTTATATAATAACATTAGTGATCGATGGCATGGACTGTGAACTATGACCAATCTGGGTTAAATAGAAACACCAGGGGTATTTTTCAAATTTACATTTATTGGGAAACTTCCATAGTCCGTATGCTTCCTGAGACCTTTGTACAGTATTATTTTCATTTTTAGGAATAATGATACTCCCATCGATTCGAGAATATGTCAACATTGTGCAGATATATGATTGTCGGCAGATGAAAAGGTTGCTAATACAGTCTGGATAATTCAGCCGTAGTCAATTTCATCTTTTTAAATTAAAAAAATCTTGATCGGGAGATCGAATTGTCACTGCTGACATGGTTCTGTTCTGAGAGCCACATCCGTGTGTATCACGTGTATACCTTACAGAGAAATTGATATTCTCAAGGGGAATAAGATTTATTACCTCCAACAAGTTAAAGGACATTCTACAGTACTGTCACAAAATAATTCAAAGTAAACAATATGTTGTTTAATACATATATAAGTTACCCTTTTCCATTTCTACTGCATGAGAGTATGCGTGTAGTTCATCAATGGGATACCTGTTTGTTTAAACGTGATTAGCTCATAGAAAGAAAGCAATGACAAAGTTGTCAGCTTTGGTAGAACATATATATATTCTCACAATTCTGTAACTTCATTACACTTCATAATGCTGCGTCATGGGTGAAGCCACGTATCTGGGAAATAGCAACAAAACACAATATATATCATGTTGTCGTGAATTAATCGGAAATTGTGGTACTGAATTGGTTCCGGAGGGCCAATCCAATTATTTGGATAGACGAATCTGGTTATAACGTTTTCCATAGAACATAATGGAGAAAAAAGAAACGTTTTTTTATAGTATACATATTCGATATCATAGTATATGAGCCTGTGACCTTATTGGGAAATTTTTGCTACAATCTTTGAAACTTTCAGGGAACATAGCCTTAACATATCTGAACTCAAAACCACTTGATACCAATTTTTTCCTTCTTTAGTATGGCCGCCATCTTGATTTTAAAAATGGCCGCCATATTCACCCATTCCACCATGTTTGGGACTATTAGTCCAGTTACCAGACCACGATACCCATACATTTTTTAACTATAGGGCACCCAGATGATAAATCCATCGTTTGCCACCTTGAAATATTTGACAAAACTTCTCTAATTTGCATAAATCCAAGATGGCCGCCACTTATTTCGAACAAAACAGGAAATCGGCTATAACTTTGTATACAGTCATGCTAGAATATTGATTTTGATGTCTACCCATAGGTTTTCGTATATTGCGGATACACTGAGCATGTTTATAGATTGCTATGATATACCTGGACAAAGATGACCCAAGATGGCCACAATGTATTCAGAGCGAAAATGATGGTCGACTACAATATTTGACAGAATCAAACTATAATGGTAATTATTGCGTGTCGTGACATTAATGGGAAATTTTTGGGTACTCTTTGAAGTTTTCAGAGAAAGTAGCCTGAATCTAGAAATACCTGAATCTAGAAATATCTGATAGCATTTTTTCCTCCTGAGGTACAACTGGCATCTTGATTTTCAAAATGGCCATCATTTTGCCTTTGTTTCACCATGTTTTATATTTTCGGAGGTTATTATGGATTATCAGAATTGCTAACTAACTATGAATTTGCATAATCGTCACACTTTACAGTGTCCATTTGACCTTAGTGGTATCAGAATAGAGTTTTGTTTTCATATTAAATGTAGTACTGGTGGTCAGTGTCAGAGAATTCACCTTACCAAATCACAAGACGACTGTTCTCGAACAGTGACACAAGCAAATATTGACTTTTTTTTATAAGGTCATCCATTTTATCACATTTGGATCATATTTCTACAGAAGTGAATTAGTTGACAATTTGTGTCTTCCTGATGACTACCCCATGTTTTCACAAGTTTAAACATCTGCTTTGCAGTGGCAGAGTTTAAATCATCTGTTCCGCCTGGTATGAACACCTGGTAGATCTAAACTTCTTTCCATCCGGTATGCTCGCCCCACATAATTATGCATCTCCACAACTCCATCTCAGATGCTGGTGCAGGCGCAATTTTGGATATTTCTGTTTACCCTCATCAAATATCCACCCAAGTTGCAGTGAATCTGGAATTTGGAAAGTTGGTGGGAACATCTCTATATTATTAGCAATCCATTGTTGCTTGAACATCATCCATTGTAAGTCTTGTATATTCATTGTGTTTGCGCTCGTTTTATCAAAAGGGGCCAGACAGGTATCTCAGGCATCATTCAAAAGTTTTCTCGAATGGATCCATTCCTAAGCCAAGAGCATAGATATATTTAGCAGCAAAAGTCACTTAAGCTTCACTCAGGAATGAATCCAAACATGCTTTTCTGCTAGCCTTTCTGCTAGCTAGATATTGATTGAGAGCTCATTCCTGCAAATCACAGTTCGTTGAAGAGAGAATATGTAGGAAGACTATCCATTGGACAAGATAACAAGGGCTAATTTTATGGCTTGGAACTCGTCTGCCAAATTTGAAGTTCTAATACTGAAGGTAACAGTAAAGTGGACATTAAAATGTGAATATCAGGCAAATATCAGGGCAAGTCAGAAATGCACGTTTTGAAGCATTCTTGAGAGAATATTTAGCCACATTTGCTGCTTCTCTGCTCTTGGGATAGGAACGTAAATATCCAAGGAAACTGTTGAATGTAAGTATCAACCTATTACCACCAAACCAACGAGGTTTTAGTGATGACAATATCAAATGTAACTAAAACATTTTGCAAAAGAAACAAAGCCCTCTAAATAGTTAATCCAAAGACACATTGGCGTCATCAGGGACAGACAATATAATTGTTTCTACTGCATACCTGATGGAATTGGTATACAACGGTCCAACAAGTTGAATACCACCTATGAAACTAGTTTAGAAATCCGGAATGAAACCCATGGACTAGATGTATGATAAAAACATAAGTACCTAATCACAGGTCCAAAGGGTGCTGAATTTATGATGATGCCTGAGATACCTATGTCGTCAAAATGCACAAACACCAAAAATCCACGAGACTTACAATGGATGATTTTCAAACAAAAATGGACAGCCAATGGTATAGAGATGATCCCTCCAACTCGATGGGCATGGACACAGTATATCAGATCCGCACATATCAAGCTGCACCCCTTATGGAATCCCTCCAAGTCAATATGCTTGGATACAACACATTAGATGGGCATATATCATGCTGCTCTGTGGGACGCTCATTCAGAAGTTCCAGATTCACTGTGGCTTGTGTGAATACTTGATGAGGGTAGACTCCTCCAAGAAATATCCAAGATTAACTTCAATGTTGAAAATTATTCACTGAACGGGTGTGTTCACAAATCGAGGTTTGACTATAGTGGTTAATTAGTTGTTGAAATATGGACCAAATGCGTTGTATTAAAATGGATGACCTCAAAAAGGTCAAAAATATATGCTTTTTTCACTGTTAAGATAAATTCTATGGAACTGATCACCATTTCACTACATTCAATATGAAACTCTATTCTGATATCAATGAAGTCGAATGGACACCATAAAATATGACATTTATGCAGATTCACTGCTAACTGACCCTCTTGATTATTCATAATAGCACCCCCACCCCCCCCCCCCCCAAAAAAAAAATACTAGTAAATAAATGAAAATACAGTGAATTGAAGGCAAAATGGTGAGCATTTTGAAAACCAAGATGGCAGCTCTACCGAAGAAAGATAAAGTTGCTATCAAGTGGTTCTAGGTCAAGTATGTTATTGCCATGTTCTCTGAAAAGTTCGGAGTATACCCAAAACTTCCCAATTTATTCACAAGCACACAAGAATTACCATTCTATATTGATTTTGTCAAATTTTTGGTCAACTAGACATAAAAGCCTATAGGCTTCGTGGCATCCCCCAATTTTTCTTTTCGTTCCTAATTTCGAAACTACACTTATAAAACAATACATACGATTATAGAACACATGTTAATCATATTTCAAGGCACATCTCAAAAAGTATTAAATGTACAGACATGACAGATGTTCAAATGAAAATTTCTACTTTCATAATACAAGCAAAAAGGAATTTGCTCAAGCTAAGTGAAGTATTAGTTAAAGAATGAGACAGAGTGCCATCGCGAATATAAAGAACGACGGCCGAAGGCCGGAGTTCTTTATTAGCGATGGCACGAAGTCGAATTCTTTAACGGACTTAAAATACCTACGGTATACAGTCAAGTGGTCGAATGCTGTGCTATACACATACTCGCATAATGCTCATGTGTGCATTACCGGATACAGCTCACGGTCCAAAGACGGTATGTTGGGGTTGCAATACAATAACCGTTCTTCATTTGCTTGAGTACACATATACTGAGTACTACTCAGTGTCAAAGTATACCACGTTGAGATTCCCACACGCCAGAAAATGCGCTCATTTTGAACGTTGGAAGCCACGAGGTCACAACGTCAAAATGGATAGACTCGGTTATTTATGACACAACACACATGTGGCCATATTATCTGGAACGACAATCTCGCTGTTTTGCTACTACAACACAGGGAACGGGTGTACGACGCTATTTTAACAAAAGTATAGCAGGGAATGTCGAACGCACTGTTCCTGAACATGTGTCATGCAACACATCTACTGAAAAAAATTCGGACGAGGAGCTTACGCACACCGTTCTTTATTTTAGGTTATGCAGTGCCTTATTTTCGGTCTTGCAGTGCTTTATTTTCGGTCATGCAGTGCTTTATTCTAGGTAATGCAGTGCTTTATTTGCAAGTGATCGTTCTTTCGTTGATATAACGCACACATTATACAATGGATACATCGACAAGATGTATTTTAAGTAATGATAATTTGGTCACTGCATGTGAAATACACCTAAGAAACAAAACAATACATGTAGTTTCAACCGGATAATCACAGTGCTGTTTAAGCTAAATACACTTGACTGGCAAACTAGCTGCTGTCTCCAGCCTATTATATAACCACTTATTACATTGTTTCCTTTAGAGAGGTTAGGAGGAGGAGGCTTGACATGTGCACACACCATACATGTGTGTATATTAAACTGAGTTGAAGGGGGTGACTCCCATACAAGTCACTGCTACTACATGTAGATTAGCCCAGCCGACGGTGATTCCGTGCACAGCAACAGTCAGTCAGTGAATACAGTAACCTGTAACCTAGTTACTGTAGATCCCAGTACCAGTGACTTTATGACTGACCAGCCTTCACAGTATAGCCAGCATCTGCATGCGAAAAATTTTTTCTCCTGCAAATTGCCTGAACCAAAATATGATACTAACAGGAATCGACCAAATTGTTTTTAAAAATGGCGGCCATCTTGGATTTCGGATCTTGACGAAAAGCAATAGGGGACTGACTCAAAGCATTTCGGATGAGCTGTGAAAGTTTCGGAAAGATAGATTAAGGCGTTCAAGAGTTATGATCTGGAAACCAAACCTCGGGGGGGAAAAACACAACATAAGGCCGCCACATGTATTCCTAATTATCTCTGTTCAGATATATCTTGGCTATTTCTAAATATGCTCATTGTATCTGCAATATATGAAAACCTATGGGTAGACATCAAAATCAATATTCTAGCTTGATTTTATCAAAAGTTATAGTCATGTCTTGTTTTGTTCGAAATTAATGGCGGCCATCTTGGATTTATGCAAATTAGAAAAGTTTCTCAAATCGGTCTGGACGGAAAACGATGGATTTGACATTTGAGTGCCTTACAAAACCAAAAAATTGTGGGTATTATGGTTTGGCAACTGGAATAATAAGGCACCCAAAATAAAACATGGTGAAATGAGTGCAGAATGGCGGCCATTTTGAAAATCGAGATGGCGGTCATACAGGGCATGGAAAAAAATTAGTATCAAGTGGTTTCGGGTTGGAGTATGTATTGGCTATATTCCCTGAAATTTTCAAAGATTGTATCAGAAATTTCCCGTTGGTTTGAAAATCATTAGATAACCCAACCGACTATCATATTAAATACATGGCATTATAATTGTGACCAAATTTCACGACAAATCACTCCCGGAATTTGTGAGAAATGTTTGCACTTAATATTTGAATTTGTTTCCGATAGTTATGTTTTGAAATTGTTTGAGAGTAATTTTCAACAATAGAGGTGTGAATTTCAATTTATAACGAAAATTAAAAATATTCTCTGATCCAAAAGAGCAATTATTATAGGTAATTTACTGGATACAGTGTTTGAGGCCCGAGGTTGTGTCTGGGCCCTAGCACGCACGAGCTTGCGAGTGCGTCCGCGGCACAGACACGACCGAGGGCCTCAAACACTGTATCCAGTCGATTAGCTTAATATTATATGCCGCATTATGACATGCATACCCCGCGGGAGAGACATGATTACAAATGACATTTTCTAGCCATTTTAGACCCTGAAAGCAAATAATTTTATGGACATTTTCATATACGACAAAACCAAAAACCGTCATTTCACCAGCGCATGAATACGTAAACTTCAAAAGACCGTCGCTTGCTATGCGCGACGCAGGTCGATATGAAGGCGGTCAATACCGCAATACATCGGACCGATTGCACTCTGTGTAATCCATTGTAGCATTTTCGGGCCCAAGTATCATATCCTGCGCCTTCCTCTATATTCAATATGGATTAAAATAGGTGTGAGACGGATTAAATGGTATGTTTTCAGTGGACGAGTAGTATTAAGGAGCAGTGTACGGTACTTGGGCCCATTTTCGTAGGCATATAAGGGAATAAACAATATCGACACAGTTGTATACACGCAATTGGCCTAGTATTCATACAGCTCATGAGACTGTTGGACCCCGGTGTGGTACTAATCCATGGCAAACACATGGAGAGACCCCCCCCTCCCCCGACCAACAGTGGGTAACAGAATGAATTAAGTAAATTTTCTACAGACCAAATATGAACAGCTGGTTTTTATACTTACATCTGAAGTGCACTTCACCATCCGATAGCGATCGTGAATGTGGGTGTCGTAGTGCATTACTCGGTAGTACTTTTGCTTATTGGAACATTACATACAGAATATGAAGCTAGGGACTGAGTGAGCATGAAGTTAGCTGTAGGTTATTACTTCTTGTCTTAACTGTGATTTCCCTAAATGCATATGTGGCATTTGAAAATGAATAATGTTATGTTAGTTTGAATAAAGATAGTTCAGTTCGCATTCCAAATTTGAAACCGATGTATATAAATATTGCAAAGATCAGTTGGCACCATACGGTTTGCTCCGTGTCTCGAATGTTCAGTTGGCTGATGCAATTTTCATGGTATTTATATTGTATTGTACAAACAAACACCGATGCTATGGGGTGGTGGACTGCAATTGATTTTACTATTCTGGTGTACTGGTGCTTTCGTTACAAAATGATTTGATATGTTCTGATTCATTCCAAACAAGGACCTATTCGACGCCATTATCCATAGCATTGTATTCCTCATGTTATGTTCTATTTAGTTACACTCTGGCTTAGGAGGGATTCTTTGTTCGAAAGTGAATAATACAGAAAATGTTGGGGAACATCCAGGTCCTAATGACTCATTATTAGCCCCGAACGTGATTGTGTCTTCATTGTCATTTGGATTTCTTCGAATATATCCTTTATGAACGCCACACATAATGAGGCCATGACATCTCATTCATTAGTGAGACATAATTAGAAAAAAAATTAGCCCAATGGGCTAGAAAGGTTACCGGAGAAAAATACAGAGTTAAGCCGAGAAAGTTGAAGGTCAAATTCAAAGTGACCACTGAAATCGCCATATCTCTAACCTTGAAAATGGGATCAAAGGTTAAATTCTAGATCACCAAACTATTCAGCATACATCATTTCCTATATGTTCACTATGGACCCCTAAGCTGTAAATTTGATAATAAGCGAGATATAAGCCATTTTGTAATCTGACTTTGAAAATAAAATGACTGACCTTGAAATTCAGGTGAAAGGTCAAACTCAATATCATTAAAATATTCAGAATATCTCATTTCCTATATGTTCACAATTGATTCCTAAGCTGTAAAGTCGATAATTAGCAAGATATTAGCCATTTTGTCCTGTTGAGCTTGAAAATGAGGTCAAAAGTCAAATTCAAGGTCACTAGAATATTCAGCATATATCATTTCCTATATGTTCACAATTGATTCCTAAGCTGTAAAGTCGCTAAGAAGCAAGATATTGGCCATTTTGTCCTGTGACCTTGAAAATGAGGTCAAAGGTCAAATTCAAGGTCACGAGAATATTCAGCATATATCATTTCCTATATGTTCACAATTGATTCCTAAGCTGTAAAGTCGATAATAAGCGAGATATTAGCAATTTTGTCCTGTGACCTTGAAAATGAGGTCAAAGGTCAAATTCAAGGTCATGAGAATATTCAGCATATATCATTTCCTATATGTTCACAATTGATTCCTAAGCTGTAAAGTCGATAATAAGCGAGATAGTAGCAATTTTGTCCTGTGACCATGGAAATGAGGTCAAAGGTCAAATTCAAGGTCATGAGAATATTCAGCATATATCATTTCCTATATGCTCACAATTGATTCCTAAGCTGTAAAGTCGCTAATAAGCAAGATATCGGCCATTTTGTCCTGTTGACCTTGAAAATGAGGTCAAAAGTCAAATTCAAGGTCACTAGAATATTCAGCATATATCATTTCCTATATGTTCACAATTGATTCCTAAGCTGCAAAAGTCGTTAATAAGCAAGATATTGGCCATTTTGTCCTGTGACCTTGAAAATGAGGTCAAAGGTCAAATTCAAGGTCATGAGAATATTCAGCATATATCATTTCCTATATGTTCACAATTGATTCCTAAGCTGTAAAGTCGATAATAAGCGAGATATTAGCAATTTTGTCCTGTGACCTTGGAAATGAGGTCAAAGGTCAAATTCAAGGTCATGAGAATATTCAGCATATATCATTTCCTATATGTTCACAATTGATTCCTAAGCTGTAAAGTCGATAATAAGCAAGATATTAGCCATTTTGTCATGTGACCTTGAAAATGAAGTCAAAGGTCAAATTCAGGGTCATGAGAATTTTCAGCATATATCATTTCCTATATGTTCACAATTGATTCCTAAGCTGTAAAGTCGCTAATAAGCAAGATATCGGCCATTTTGTCCTGTTGACCTTGAAAATGAGGTCAAAAGTCAAATTCAAGGTCACTAGAATATTCAGCATATATCATTTCCTATATGTTCACAATTGATTCCTAAGCTGTAAAGTTGATAATAAGCAAGATATTAGCCATTTTGTACTGTTGGCCTTGAAAATGAGGTCAAAAGTCAAATTCAAGGTCACTAGAATATTCAGCATATATCATTTCCTATATGTTCACAATTGATTCCTAAGCTGTAGAGTCGATAATAAGCGAGATATCAGCCATTTTGTCCTGTTGACCTTGAAAATGAGGTCAAAAGTCAAATTCAAGGTCACTAGAATATTCAGCATATATCATTTCCTATATGTTCACAATTGATTCCTAAGCTGTAAAGTCGATAATAAGCAAGATATTAGCAATTTTGTCCTGTGACCTTGGAAATGAGGTCAAAGGTCAAATTCAAAGTCACGAAAATATTCAACATATATCCTTTCCTATATGTTCACAATTGATTCCTAAACTGTAAAGTCACTAATAAGCAAGATATTGGCCATTTTGTCCTGTGACCTTGAAAATGAGGTCAAAGGTCAAATTCAAGGTCACGAGAATATTCAGCATATATCATTTCCTATATGTTCACAATTGATTCCTAAGCTGTAAAGTCGATAATAAGCGAGATATTAGCAATTGTGTCCTGTGACCTTGAAAATGAGGTCAAAGGTCAAATTCAAGGTCATGAGAATATTCAGCATATATCATTTCCTATATGTTCACAATTGATTCCTAAGCTGTAAAGTCGATAATAAGCAAGATATTAGCCATTTTGTCATGTGACCTTGAAAATGAAGTCAAAGGTCAAATTCAGGGTCATGAGAATTTTCAGCATATATCATTTCCTATATGTTCACAATTGATTCCTAAGCTGTAAAGTCGTTAATAAGCAAGATATCGGCCATTTTGTCCTGTTGACCTTGAAAATGAGGTCAAAAGTCAAATTCAAGGTCACTAGAATATTCAGCATATATCATTTCCTATATGTTCACAATTGATTCCTAAGCTGTAAAGTCGATAATAAGCAAGATATTAGCAATTTTGTCCTGTGACCTTGGAAATGAGGTCAAAGGTCAAATTCAAAGTCACGAAAATATTCAACATATATCCTTTCCTATATGTTCACAATTGATTCCTAAACTGTAAAGTCGATAATAAGCGAGATATTAGCCATTTTGTTATGTGACCTTGAAAATGAGGTCAAAGGTCAAATTCAAGGTCACGAGAATATTCAGCATATATCATTTCCTATATGTTCATAACTGATTCCTAAGCTGTAATGTCGATAACGAGCGAGATATTAGCCATTTTGTCCTATGACCTTGAAAATGGGGTCAAAGGTCAAATTCAAGGTCATCAGAATATTCAGCATATATCATTTCCTATATGTCCACAATTGATTCCTAAGCTGTAGAGTCGATAATAAGCGAGATATCGGCCATTTTGTGCTCTGACCTTGAAATTGAGGTCAGAGGTCAAATTCAAGGTCACAAGAATATTCAGCGTATATCATTTCCTATATGTCCACAATTGATTCCTAGTCCCTAATCTCAATATTAAGTGAGATATTAGGCATAATGTGTCCCATTATAAAGCATAGGAGAATTTAACATGGGAAAGTCCCATTTGGGCCGAGTTTGGGCCAAAATGGTCCACTTCGAGCGATTCAAGCGCAACGAAATTTATAGACATCATAGGAGTACATATCAGGAGTGTTATGTATCAAAAAGAAAAAAAGTTACTGAACAGATTTTGAGAAAATGGCCACCAAAGTCCAAAATCAGGCATTTTTCGTCGAAAACGGCCGCCTCCTTCTTGAATTATTTTTAAGTATTTTTGTGCAAAATTTCAGAAGAATTCGCCCGTAAACAAAAAAGATAAAAATGTGGACGACGACGACGACGACGACGACGACGACGGACGACGACGGACGACGGACGACGGACGCAACGCCATGCCAATAGGTTATCGGACCATAGGTCCGGTAACCTAAAAATGGACGGATATCATGGACATTTAAAAAGCAATATTACACCGCCATCAAGCGTAGTGGGACGACAGTAGACTCATACATAACAATCAGCGAGCTTTACAAAATACAATCAACTTCCTTACTTGCAATATATTTTGCAATATCCCACGATGCTTCGTGGCATGTGCTAGGGGTCAGCTGAGCGGGGTTCTTTTCCTGAGATATTAGATAATAAAATAGGTTAACGGAGTGCATCCTTTGACTGGCGTCATTCCGTAGGACATTGCCTGTTAATGACGACTAAATGAAAGCTGCCTCATGGTGAAACTATGAACTGTTTCCTGCCAGATTATTGAGATGGTCTGTTTGGACCTTGCCATCATTAATGAGCTATAAAAATGTATCCGTACTGCCATAAGGCACGCCATGAAAGCATACGACATTGCTGTTAATAAAGAAGCCCCTCTTTGGTGTTAGTTTCCAGGGGCACTCTGTTTGCCGTCCATCTTCCATAATGTGTGTCTTGTGCCAATGAAATATGATGGAGCAAGACTACTCTCTGACGCAGAAAACCATCCGAGTGAGTGTCATGTCTGGTTGGGAACCTGCATTTCAAACTTGAATGGTCAAACATTATAAATCCTTTGGCCAAAGTGCATACGAATTCACTGTGTGATGCTTTGTGGAAAACTACAATACTAATGAAAGTAAGAAAACTGTCATCCAATATATAGCGTCATGCAGAACCCGAAATGGATTAGATAGCGATCGTTCCAACGTCAGAGTCCTTGCATGTTGGTTGTTGAAGCATTGTCGAAGATGTTCCCGATTTGATCTGTAAATTGCTCAGTAATCCACCAGGACCAGCACTGAACGTGAAGGAACAAGCATCCGTGGCTTAGATCAACACGAAGCGATACCAACACTGCTCGCTTGATATCATTCAGTGATTTCTCACCAGGCGCTCGCCATCGACGCTAAGATCAAACTAGTTTCGTTTGTCTAGAATAATAGAACGTGAAAATAATCGTCAGATTCAGCTGAAATAGAAGCACTAACGTCCCGTGCTTAGTTTTAAGATATTTATCTGCCATCAAACTTCGGTTCTTCGGTGTGTGATATGTATTGAGCTACTAATGTAATCACAAACATATGACGTGCTCACACAATTTTGTGCTGGATTTTCAATCAACTGCAGGGTGCATGAAAACAAATAAACTCGAAGAAAATATGGTTATAATTCAACAATGTAATCACAAACATCTCGATAGAACATATGACGTGCTTACACAATTTGGGGTTGGATTTTCAATCAACTGCAGGGTGCATGAAAACAAATAAAGTGGAAGAAAATATGGTTATGATTCAACAACATAGTGTGATTAAGAAGTGCAGGTTCGAAAACTAGTACCCATATTTCATTGCGTGTGTGATATGAGCTGTGACTGGAAAATGGGTTCCTGATTGGTTGTGTGAACGGGCTATTCGTGATTCATTCATGTTTAGTTGAGTAAATGACACTATTTCTGTCACTATTTAATCATGATTATTAAGCCTTAATTACTGATGAAGGTGATTGTGTCGTTTGGCGTGCCTTCAACATATTCAAGATGTCAGCACCAAGAAATCATGACATCTCATTCATACATAAAATATAATTATTTAAAAAGGGAGGATTTGATATGAATTTTAACAGAAAAATCACATCGTCACTCTGATAAACAACACCGCCCTGACAGGGATGTAAAATGGCATCAAACATTTTATTCACCGAACATAGCAAAAGACACTGCTTGTTCACAATTGCTTTGACAATTGTGAACAATCTTTGCTTGTTCACAATTGCTTGTTCACAATTGTTTGTTCACAATTGCAATATCCCATAATTCTTCTGGCAGGCGTTCTTTTAAGATATCTATTTCATCCCCCATCGAACTTCGGTGCTGTGGACAATTTGATGTGTGGTAAGCTGTGTAACAACAGAACTATCACTTGAACAAATGACCTGAATGGTGGATGGAATGTGAGGTGGGTGGTAAATTCCCACTGCACAAGTATCAGATAAAATGTGATAAGTGCAAGTATTCACTGTCTGCCTCCAACTCAGAATTATTTTCAAAAGAAACTTGTTATTTTTGCTCTCTGTGTATGTAATTCACAATGATTGTTGTCAACACTTAACCTGTTTAACCTATATCCCACAGAAGAGAATCCAAACTAAACATACTAATCCATTCACACTGCTTCACCTTCCAGATGATGCCACTGTTCTGAATGAAACTATACAAACCAATATTTTCAATCCTTTCCTTTTTCAGCAACGTGAAAGAGTCAGTGAATTCTGCATCAAATTCTTATCATTTTCTGAATAAGTACAATACAAAGCACATTTGAACCTCTTATACCGAGGATTAATGTGATGGAAGTGTCCAAATATATATTATAGATGTACACATACACAGATTATTATACTCGATCTCTCGCCGCAACCTATAGCATTGCCTTTCTACTGACGGAACACCCAAAATGCGAGAATACATTAGATCTCTACAATCGGTGTTCAGAGGAAACCAGGCCAGTGCTGTACACAACTAGTACAAACAATTCCCCAGGGAAAGCACGCACAAGCGGGGAATATCCCCGTATTGCCCGGCCTGATAACTCCTGTATTACATGCCAAGCGGTATCTGATTGTCTGGAGAAATGCCCCAAAGCCCACTGATCCTTATCGGTGTTGATTGTTCCTTGGTGATGAACGCGTGCCCGTTTGATAATTGTTTCTGCAAGACAATTTGTGTTGATTTGGCCACTTAGTTATGTAACCGACAAAGTGTGAGCTTCCAGCTCCGTATTGCATTCTGGATCACGGATGTGACCGAGTTATTTGTTGTCATTCCTTGCATATATATGGATCCAAAACATTTTGGTAATAAATAATCCTTAAGAAAGATCTTACTTTCTCCCAGTGTAGAATTTAGCTAGAGGTCATTATCGCTGTGTCGTGTTGCGAAATGGCACAAAATTATCATCCAGCGATCGTTATGTTCTATTAATGTGGTGACTTGTGAGGTGATTTCGCATGTAATATCGTTTGATATTGGTCGTAAACAACGATAATACACTGACAGCTAATAGCAAAACCATATGACCATTTTGATGGATGAACATTACTTCAAATAATGTAGTCCTACACGAGTATTAGCTAGAAGCATATTTACAAATTCCAGCTTATGATTCACTTGCATAATGTATTATTTAGGACACCTTTCCATCGAAAATTACACTATAAATTTTTATATTCGTCACATTGATGTCCTCAACCACGAGCTTTCACTAATTCAACTGAAAAGTTTTACGAATGAAATAGACGTGGAATCAATACCCAGTATTATCCAATCTCATAGTCCGGGGACAGAAAGTCATATCAGGCATACGAAGTGAGAGAAAACAAAAATGACAGAGAAACTCATGAACCCCCAAAAATGGCCATTAGGAGGTGAAATCAGGTGAAATGTGAGGAATCAATGACCGGTTGTCATATTGCCACGATTCGCACTAATCATCAAGTGACATGCAACACAAGGTAAGAAAAACCAGTTGGAAGAATATCGACCACTTGAAGTCTGGAATGTGAGAGATTGGAATATCCATTGGTGCATAAACAAACAACATCTTTATCATGTGAGAATTTACAAAGAAACATTACCCGCAGGTGAACAACAGCGAAACACATAGAACCAATACCCAAGTACAAAGTATTCAAAGCAAATATTAAAAAAATAGCTAAGAAAGGGCTAAGAAAAGTTACCGGACAATATATATTTTAGATATTAGCCTTTTGTCTCATGACCTTGAAAATAAGGTCATTGGTCAATTCAAGTGCGGATATCAGCATAATCATTTCAAGTATATCCTCAATTGATTCCAAAGCTGTAAATTCGATAATACGTGAGATACTTAGCTATTTTGTGATGGGACCTTGAAAATGAGATCAAAATCAAGTTCAAGGTCATGAGAATAATCAGTATATATCATTTCCTCTATGTTCGGAATTGATTCCAAAGCTGTAAAGTTGATAATAAGCGAGCTACTAGCCATTTTGTTCTCTGGCCTTGAAAATGAGGTCAAAGGTCAAATTCAAGGTCACCAAAATATTCAGTATATATCATTTCCCATATATGCTAACCATGGATTCCTAAGCTTTAAAGTCGATTATAAGCGAAATATAAGCCATTTTGTGCTCTGACCTTGAAAATAAGGTCAAGGTCAAATTCAAGGTCATAAAAATATTCAGTGTATATCATTTTCTATATGTCCACAATTGATTCTCAAGCTATAAAGTCAATAGGGAAGCAAGGTATTAGCCATTTTGTCCTTTGACCTTGAAAATGAAGTCAAAGGTCGAATTTTAGTTCATGGCAATATTCAGCATATATCATTTTCTATATGTTCACAATTGATTCCTTAGCTGTAGAGTCGATATTAGGCGAGAAATTAACCATTTTGTCCTGTGACCTTCCAAAATTAGACCAAAGGTCCAATTCATGGTCATGAATATATTCAGTACATATCATATGCTATATGTTCACAATTGATTCGTGAGTTGTACAGTCGATGATAAGCGAGATATTAGCCATTTTGTCCTGTGATCTTGAAAATGAGGTCAAAGGTCAAATTTAAGGTCATGAGAATATTCAGCATATATCATTTTCTATATGTCCACAATTGATTCCTAAGCTGTAAAGTCGCTAATAAGCAAGATATTGGCCATTTTGTCCTGTGACCTTGAAAACGAGGTCAAAGGTCAAATTCAAGGTCACGAGAATATTCAGCATATATCATTTCCTATATGTCCACAATTCATTCCTAGTCTCTAATTTCAATATTAAGTGAGATATTAGGCTTAATGTGTTCCATTATAAAGCATAGGAAAATTTAACATGGGAAAGTCACATTTGGGCCGAGTTTGGGCCCAAAATGGCCCACTTCAAGCGATTCAAGGGCAACGAAATTTATACATGTCACAGGGGTACATATGAGGAGTGTTTTTTATCAATAAGAAAAAAAAGTTACTGAACAGATTTTGAGAAAACGACCGTCGAAGTCCAAAATTGGCCATTTTTCGACGAAAACGGCCGCTCTGACCTTGAAACCAAGGTCAGAGGTCAAATTCAAGGTCACGACAATATTCAGCATATATTAAGCAAATAATGTGTCCCATTATAAAGCCTAGGAGAATTTAACGTGGGAAAGTCCCATTTGGGCTGAGTTTGAGCCAAAATGGCCCACTTCGAACAATTCAAGGGTAATGAAACTTATACACGTCACAGGGACATATATAAGGAGTGTTATGCATCAATAAGAATAAAGTTACTGAACAGATTTTGAGAAAACGACCGTCAAAGTAAAAAAATGACCATTTTTCGTCAATAATGGCCGCCATTTTGAAAAAATTGTGAAAATAAAAAAACTAAAAAATACCTCCTTCTCAAAATATTTTGAGGTATTTTTGTTCAAAACTCCATAAAGATTCTAAAGGTAAAAATGTAGACGGACGACGATGACGGACGACGACGGACACAACGCCATGCCAAAAGGTAATCGGACCAAAGGTCAGGTAACTTGAAAAAGCTCAAGCGGTGGAAAATATAGTCGCCTAAAACCACGATTCACTGCAAATTTAATCCCCCCCCCCCCACACACACACACACTCGCACCCGCAACCTGTCGTTGAAAATGACCGTTCAGGTCTTTGCTCGCTCACCATGAAGAAGATGTCTTTTGTGAACCGATGTAAAGTTTTATTCCAGCCGAATTGGAATAGATGGAAAGAATCCTAAGAACTTATTCCATCGATCCTTCACTTCAGATTAACAGTGGAATTGGATTGGAACTTTCTACCCAGTTCCTATACTTTTTGTGCTTGTTGGTAATATATCCTTTTCCGAGGAAATAACTTGACATATTGCCTTCTTTGTTAATATGGCAATGGGATGGAAACGTTCAAATATGGTTGATTTAATTCTCAATACATTGGATGGTAAAGGGTATCAATGGTCGCGTTCCACTGTTTTCTCTTGGCTTAACCACCACAATAAGAATAACACATGTATCAGTGTGGTGTTTAGATGTCAGTTGACAGAACATTTGTTGCCCTTTTTTGTTTTCCTCACAGATGCCAACACACGATTCCCACAAAGGATTAGTTATCGTGTATAATGACATTGCGGTGTACGGCTATGTTGATTTGGTCTACATTCCAGGTTCGAACGTACCACAAGTCATCAGGTCATTTTATAATTTGCCATCACCAATTCATAAGTTGTACATTAAAACAGTATATATATATAATTAAATTCGATAACCAACACCACACGTCTGATCGAGGAAGACTAAACAATAACACTGTACACCAAATATTAACATCTATGGACTTTAATTCCCCCCTTTTAGTAATAGGTCATACAGCTACCAAATCACTGATAAGCAAGTATGAAAACCAACGGACAAATTCGGTATTGACGTTCAATAATACAAAATTACGGATCATAATTTGATGATACTGAAAAAAAATATAAAAGCAATAATTGTCACATACAGGGCAAAAATACGAAAAGGTTAAATTGTTTCCAGGATTTATCATTTTGTCGATGATTCATCTTGTTATATTTTGTTATATATTTTATTGTTTTAAAAATGAAAACACTTACATCATCACGCGTTACACATTTTTTCCCAATTGATAGGTCTATTTCCATAACACTTTCATCATGTTGTAAGAAAACCAATTAAGTGGCATGCTTGCCATGATATTTTATATATTTGTCTTATATTATTGTGAACTCACAACTAGCAACAACAAAAATTAACCAAAACATGTGTTGCCTAATTTGTCACAGGAACAAGCACTGGAATTCTTGAACACACAAAGAAGTACCGAGGTGCATCATAAAAAGTTTAGAAATTAAATAACAATTTCAACCTGGCTGATAAACGGAGCAGTTACACCCTATGATGATTGGTTATTGGAGTGTTACTCCGTCATAGGTATGAGCAAGGGAAGGAATTTATGCTTGTTAAATAAATCATGCTCCTGTGATCGCTCGTCTGTACGGAGTGTGGACTGTAACAAATGGGAAAATGTGATTAAAACTGAAAAAAAAACATGTGATTAATCAGCCAGGCCTCAAAGTCTGAACGTGGTGGATTAAGGGCAGTTCTTGTCCGTTTTTCTTGTCCGCAGACTTCAGCGTTGTCATCTTTGATTTTTATGGTTTTAACAATTTAATTTTTCCCGAGGGAACTGAACTGGTCCTCACGCGTTCCCTCTCTTACGCTACATAATCAAAAAGGTGACGTGTAATTTTGTCGTGACCCATATTATTATATTTCTATGAACGTTTTTTTCCCCTCTGATGGTACCTCGATACATTTTCTCCCAATAAATCCATCAGATGTGACTTCATTTTTCTTACATTTCAGTATATTATTTTCTGGTATTAACCTCCCGCGATGCTTCAGTGACGAAGTTGTTGAGTAGGGCAGTCCTGAGTTGTCTGCTGATCACGCCCATTCGATTTTCAAATCAGCACATAAAGGTTTGCACAACATAGACACACACCAGAAATACTTGTAGTGTGAGGAATAATCATCGACTGAGATATTGATGAGGGGATGAAATGATCGATGTGTGATATAGTATGTTAGTGTCCATCTTCTATGGTAATAGGAAATAAAAAAAGTCTTTGTTACATCATCCACCGTGACGTCCACGATGTTATGATATACATAAGAATACCATGCTCCAACAAATAATTCTGCCCTTCTCCTATGTCAGTGATATTTTTGCTCTGGTAATCATCTGGTTGACCAAAATAGATTGTGAAAGCTACGCACTAGTTTGTTTTCACAGTTGATGGTGCTAATCTTGAGTTAATTATCAGCACTCGTATTCTAGACGTATCAGTACTCATATTCTATGACGTATGTTCTAGACTGTGGGAAATAAAGCAGCTTACGTGTGCCACTAAGATGCCACTGTGACGCTGTTATCACAGGCCACTGTGAGGCTGTTATCAAAAACAAACATTGGATATATTGTACATGGATAAATGCTATGTTCCCTTGGGCTTTTCCCGCGTTTAGGTTATTTCACTGAGACAACATACATAACTTTTTTCCAGTTTTCAGGTTTCATCTGTTTCTGTCCACTAGGAGAGCAGGAATCATCTGGTAGCACCACATCATTGGTCTTACCTTCTTACCTCAAGATCTCGTTGTAATCTTGTGGCACTTTCGTGTTCTAGTGCCATTTTGATATTGAAAAGAAATGAGAGTTACAGCAAGTGGATGCCCAAGTCATTCATGGTTACCAGACACCGGGCTCAGAGATTCGCGAAGGAAACCTACCAAAATCGCATTTGTATTCTACATTTATGCAGCCAACCATCGAGAGTGTACATCTATGCTCAGTATGTTATTCTCACGAAAACCAAGATTCTCATGCACATAAAAAAAAACAAAGCGCATTCATGTCCTTTAGAGAAAGACAGCTCTACATGCACGCGTTAATATCCCATTACATGTGAACGTTTTCTTCTACCAATATCTCTTCAACTGCACAAAGCAGTGCATTGAGGACAAGCAGTGATGCTTTTTTCATGCAATAAAATTGTTGACAGCTGACTCATTCCACTGAACAAGCAATGCACCTAATGGGAGTGAAGTGCAGTACAAGCAAGAGGATCGTTCTTACTACAACTATCCGCTTCTAATGACTAGGATATGTTGCATTATACTAGTTGCCTTAATGCACCCCTTGCCCAGAGGTATCATACTCAGTATTTGAATGGATTCGATTTACCAGATTGACGAAGAACCAGCATAGATCAACAGAGCAATAAATTGATCAATTATTTTGTGAATGTTTTAAACTTGTTTTGGAATTGCAATTTATGATGGATACTGCAATCATATGCGGCGAGGAACGTGTTGTGGAACACACATAAATATGTTGGCAAATTGGCAAATGTATCACATTTCACATTTTCTGACCAGAAAATAGGTGGAGAAGTGACGTGCAATAAAAAAGAACTGACAATATGCAGGTTCCAGCCAAACATCTAAAATGAACATGTATTTTTGTAAATCTTACTTTACAGATGATTGATGTGAGGTGTGACTGGATATTCGAATGAAGCATAGTTCCGTATCCTCCTCAAATTCTTCAGTACGTGTCTGAGATCCTGTGTCTGAGGTATGGCCCATCATCAACACACGAGTTTTCCTCCCATCATTCAACCTTATCTCCTCTTGTCGTTTCTCATTATTGGGGAGATCAAATTTCAACTCAGCCGAACCGACACCAGTAATAGCAACAGATTGTATGAGTGATCATAATTATACGTTTGCTGGGGTATTTACGCGGTTCAAAGATACATTTTGACGTGTATGTAAGTATCAATCTATTATCACCAATACAATCAGATTTTGATGATGCCAATATGAAACGTAAAATACAACATTTTGCAATAGAAACAAAGCCCGACCAAATAGTTTATCCAAAGACACACTGGCGTCATCAGGGGCAGACAGTGTGTTAAATGTAGTTGTTTCTACTGTACACCTGATGGAATTAGTATACAACTGCCCAACAACCTATGAAAATAATTTAGAAATCCGAAACTAACCCCATGGAATAGATACCTGACAAGTACAAAAGTACCCAATCACAAGCCAGAAGGCTACTGAGTTGATGTCATGAATGTATGTATGTCATGAATGTATGTCATGTATGTCATGAATACTTTCGATGTGGGCCTCTTGTAGGTGTGGCATGATAAAACACTGCCATTACAAAATCCAAATGGAACTTCCTACGAGAAAGTTAACTAGTTTTGTCAACTGATCCTACATCCAAACTTGATAAGTCATCAATGAATCTTACAAGTGATGAACTTTGGGTACTGTAGTTGGTAAATAGTTGCTATGGATGACAAAATTAGAATTCCTCGTAAACGTCATTCGGGAATATCGTGTTAGACAAAGGAGAACAGCAACAAATCTCGGCCATTCTAACAGGAATTAAGGTCCATTAGAGGAAAAAATAACCACAATTCTCAATAACCACAACACCACAATACAGTAAAAAAATGAATTTAACTGGTCTTTACTGATGTGCAATTTAAAAAAAAGAGCACGAACAATAGTAGACATATACATACAGTCTGTAACATTTGGACTTCTCAAATGAATAAAGAAAACATTGTAGTCCTCTCATACTTCCTGACAGATGGACTCGCCATTATGAAGATGTTAAACGCGGTCTTCCAAAAATAAGATATCAACTTCGGTCATCTAATTCATAGTTTAAGTGTCGACAAATGTGGGTGCCGGGTACTGTGTATGTGTGTGAGTTGGATGGGGAGGTTTTGTGTGTGGGGTTCTGTGTGTGAGTGAATATCAGTGAGAACTATGCCAGGGTAACTAAGTGTATAGTATATAATGGGTAAATATGTGATGTATGAATGTAGCAATCTATTGTGAACGCTATGGTGTTTGTGGTATATATGGTGTGAAGTCAATGATTTGAAATACAGGTATTAACAGCCCTCGGGTTACAAGCGTATATTTGTCCTATTATGATTGATTATATTGTATGTGTATTGCATATCTCGAATAAAATACAACAAAATCACGCCAATGGTGATGCCAACAGTAGCGAACGTGCTCGCCCTCCAGGACACAGAGGTTTAATAAATGTGAGTTTCTGGACGAGTATGATGCGAGCGATAAAACCTTGAGAGAATAAGCTCACAAACGTTCCGCTTCCCTCTGATCTGCTCTTGCATTCATATTCAGCTAATGCACATTCACCTTTGCCCATTTCTCACTTTGAATTAAAAAAATTGTTAACCTGGCCCTGTCGGTTCCCGTGTCAACTGTCCAACTTGAGCGTTGATTCGGGGTTCAATACCGAATACAAAGTATACGTAGCTATATGCTAACCTTGAGTGGAGTGAATATAATAAAAAGTATGTCACTTTGGCTGCACATAATATCCAGGCGCGAATACAAAAATATGTGGACTATCATGAGAATGCGGCCTAATAGAAATGTGAAGAGCCTCGAATATCAAAGTATTTTTGCAGGAAACTGTGGCCATCAACAGATAGAATAACCATGACCTCGCCCAATGTTACATTAACAAATAGGGAAATGACTTCTGCTGATAACACTAGACCATACGCGAACTTACAATGTATTCCTCTATTCTCTCGGTGTAAAGCATTGGTCATGTTATTATTATTATTATTATCCGGACCAAAGCTGCTGTGAACGGCCTGCAGCATGGCTCAGTGAATGGATCATTAATGAATTATTCACATTTATTATTGTGGATATCAGGTTCTATGTCATCATTGCCGCAATTTGTAGGCTATCATAACCGAATATTACCCTTTCCCTCGTTCATTACATGAAACTAAATCTGCATATTATCACTATTGCACATGTGTGTTAAATCATGAAGAGCACATAGAAAGAGCAATAAAAATCCCATGTACCGACAACACGTTCACCAATGATACATGTTCAGGAGCTGCCATGTTGCATATACAATTTCTCATAATTGTGTAGCATCATCAAAATGGGATGTGTTCTCATGCGGAACCCCATCCGCAAAATGGCACAATACCATGATATATCATTGTGTGACTATTAACCAGATGTTGTGGTGCTCAGTTAATTGCTTTCAGACGACCAATCCAATTATGCAGATACATAATTTGGATTATAGGATTTCATGAAACATATACATGCTGGGAGAGGAAGTCACCACGTAATTAATAATATTGAGCCTCTTTGAACACCGACCTCTATCCTACCACGGGACCCAGGTATATAGTCCAATGTACGTGTTGTTCCCGAATTTGCCATAAAGGGAATATATCCGAACATAATCAGCATGAGATATCATTCTGGTGTTGCGAGATTGGAGATGATGACCGACTTGGAAATTAAGAATTGCAGAAATCACAACGATATTCACATCCTCACCCCCGTTAATGAGATACCGAAGAAATCCAGGTCGTATCTGATTGAGATGATTGTCATGATACCGGGAAGTTCATCTGCTTCACCGGCATCCAACAGTGGGCGAGAGAATGGCCAGTTAATATTCCACAGACTATGAACAAAAGTAACATATTCTGCCATGTAGAATAGCTTCGGCAAAAAAAACATGAATGTGGGGGTCGTTTTATAATGTGCCTCCACGGAACTTGAGACTTGACAGAAAAAAAAACGAGACAGACTCCTCTCGTATTCTGGTTCTCTTCATTGAGGGGAGAATCTGATCATACTGGACGGTATACTTGTCAGAATATAAATTCACCAGGATTCACCTGAATCAGAAGCATTTTCCTTGGTCACCTGTTTCAAGATACCATCAACCGTGTAACGTATTGCTTGGCTGTTGACTCAACATATGACCTTTTCATATAAGGCAGTGCTGAGATGTTATTCAAATATAGGGAGCAGCAAAACAAGTAGTAGTTTTATTATACAATGTGCGAGTATGTAATGACTGAGTGCGTTTAAAACATGATTAATTTGGCAACAAACTTATTTCTTATGCTTATTATGAATGTTATTCACAATGGATGTTCTCAAGACTTCGTAACATGTTTTATTTATACTAGTGTCTCACGAGACGAGTAACCCAACTGAATATATGCGGTAGGAACTCTCTCATTTACACTGCTTCAGCTCTCAGCGCATCGTCGGAAGCTCTAGAATGAAAAAAAGAGGTCACTTGTTCTAGTAGAATAAAACAACACGAATGAGTTCAAATGTAGATTCTCGGATTAAAATTCCATTCATATTTGCCCCAAACTTCAGTTCACACCCTTTATTTCTTAAAATTTGAGAGGCTCAACTATTTCTGAATCAATTCTAAACTCCACATTTAAATGGTAAATTATACCGATACAAAATAGGATTGAGAAGTATTTGAGCACTTGCTCAACATGGTGCTTTGATATATATGCCTTTGGTTGCCGATGAATATTATATATATAAGTTGATAATTTTGTGCACTCTCACATTTGCCAGAACAGATACACTATTGGATTTCAAAGATGGTCGATGGATTATATATATATATATATTTATTTATTTCGTACACAAGGACACATCAACATAAATACGATTACATAGTGCACAGGGACGTGATGAAAAACTGCAGATCATCACGATCAAAAAAACATTGTGTGAAGTCGCATGTAATGCTACTTTCTAGGCGCATGAACAACAAGTCCAAAATTACTCGAGCGTCATCCGAAACGGGTATACCAACTACAAAATTTGACTTTGTTAAGTTAGAGAGATCGTAACGGCTTACGGACATGTACTTAGAAATTATGGTGATATTGTTACTGAATACAGAGTTACTACCTTGTAATACTAAGTTTACACAAACGGAAACCAAACTATTGTTACTATCTAGGAGATGTTTGAAAAACGTATGAACCCGAGAATAAAGCTGGTGAATTACCGGTGCATCATTGCATATACCATGAAGTAAGTGACAGTGGGTAGTGCGAGGTAAGTCAAACAAATAACGTATGGCCTTACGCCAAGCTACCAGGAATAGCTCAATACACTTGGGACTATAGTCCCACAGAGGACAACCAAATAATGGCATGCAATATGTTTTAAACAATTTGTATAACACATCAGGTCTGAGGTATTTAAAGTTTTAAGATTTAACCATGTTGACTTTAGCTGCGAAGTCATTCACAGCTCCACGTACGATATCATAATTATTAACATTCCCAATGAAGAAACCTAAATGTTTATCTGTAGATACCTGGGAGATATTCTTACCCATGAACTGTACACTGTAAGGTACGGTAACATTACTATAATTGTTGACACACATTAGTTTGGTTTTATCTGGGTTGAATACAACATCGTATTCATTACTGAAAGAAGAACATACATCTAAAAGACAGTTCAAACTTGATATGGTTGGTGTGAGGAGGATTATGTCGTCAGCATAACCCAACGCCCCACAGAAAGTGTTTCCGATATAACAACCACAACCAGAGTCACGTAGTCGACACAACAAGACATCAATATACACAGTAAACAACAGCGGTGACATCACCCCGCCCTGTTTAACACCATTACTGGCTCTAGTGAGCTCGGTTACATGAGAACACCATCTGACACGAAATGACTGACATGTACACATATTAATCAGGAATTTAACAACGAGAGGACACATTTTACGTGATAACAACAGGTTGAACAACCGAACGTATTGAACCCTGTCAAAAGCCTTACTGGCGTCGAGTAAGGTGACATAAGTGTTACTGTGGTTGCGACTGTAGTATTCAATAACCTCGTTCACGACAAATGTGCACTGGTTGGTGGAATGGTGTTGTTTGAACCCGAACTGGAGATCAGATGTCTGAAAAGAATCACCACACGATACCAGTAATATCTTGTCCAGTAGTTTCCCAAGGACACTACTGAGTGCGATAGCACGGTAGTTGTCTGAGCTACTCAGCGACTTACGCTTGTTCTTGGGAATGGGGATTAAAGTTGACGTTAAAAAGTCCCGTGGTTCATGTCCGTGAGATATCATACTTCCGAAGAGGAGGGATAGATACACGTGTAGCCGATGTGTGCCTTGTTTGATGTGGTCGGTAAAGTGACCTCTGTGACCGTCATGCTTGCCGTTCTTGAGGAGGGACACACACCGAGTCACACTGTTGACGGTCACCACGTGCTGGTCACAGGTCCCATGCTGCTCTATAAGGCGGCACACGTCGCGCTCCAGGGCTGCCATCTGCTGTTCGTCGTAAGAAACACAGTTGTAAAGACTATTGTACTTCTCATGGAACAAAGTACCAATAGCCGATATGTCGTTGGCATCATCAACGGATGTGGGGACACTAGGTTTACTCCGGGTGGATTTTTTGACACTGGTCCAGAAATCGTGGTATGAACAGTCATCCAAGTTCTCAGCCATCCGGTTAGCTTTAATGTAGTCACTGTGCCGCTTAACCTGGCGGATGGCGTTATGATATTTGTACCGAGTTCTGCGCCTGATGTCCGCCAGGTATCCAGACTGAGGTGAACCGTTCTCCTTCCACAGGCCATGCCAGAACAGGGCCTCAGACCTCAGTGGCTTGACGTACTCCGTCCACCCCGGCACTGGGCGCCTCTGACCGTTAGCCTTACCACGCCCCCTTGCCGGGATGCAGCTGCTGGCCTGCAGACAACACTGTATAACAGAGTCTTGTAGGGATTCAATGGCGTCATGATACTCTGTGCATTCATGGTTGTTACAGTACAACACATCAGGACCCAGGTGGACCTTATCAAGGTAATCGTCAAGATCACATTTGTATTGTTCAATGGCCTCAGCCGTGGCAGTAGACCACATTAGCTTAGCGTCATTGTCAGCCGCGATATGAGCATACTCCACATGGATATTAAATGTCACTGAGAGTACCGAGTGGTCAGACGGATTGTCAATATCATGGAAAACACACACTCCGGACAAGTACTCGTACAGGTTCTCCGAAACCATCACATGATCAATACAGGAGAGGGCACCGTTAGCTGTACTCTCGTATGTATAGTCAACAGTGCTGCTACCATGTAGAACACACATTTTGAAACTTTCACGGTCCATGAATGACTGCACGGATCTGGTGTGGAGCGACCTGGAGCGCGAGAGATCCGTGTTGAAATCTCCCCCGCAGATAACAAAGTCCGTGTCGTGCTCGTGCATCTGGGCCACCACTTCCAGAAGGACATCGTTGTAAACATCGTTATTTGACTGATCATAGTCCGTATCACATGGCATGTACACACAACAAATCAAAATAGTATACTTGGTGAACTCCACCTTGACAAAGCATATACGTTTGTTACAGGACACGACTGGAGTGACCTTACAGTGGCAGGATTTACGCCAGAGGATAGCCGTCCTACCGAATGGACGACCAGCATGGAACTCCGCATCATCCATACCCGACACTCCATGAGCGTGTACGTTATGGACTTGATCTTCTAGAACATGCAGTTGTGAGTTTAGCAACCAGTGTTCTCGTATCAGCAGGAAATCATGATCAATCATAATGTTACATGATCATTTGCGTAGTTGTGACGCCCACGTGAATAAACTGCGCATTCCTGCATGATGATAATTTATCACATAAATGACAATGTGTATTGCACGTGGATAATACATTTACCAGAGCAATATGTAGACAAAAACACAAAATTCTATCAATCACAAACCATAATATCATGAATATATGAATAAGGTACCATCATTGCCCAGAAAATTGCGGATGGCGTTCTTTCATTTGTTGCATAAGAGCAATGGTATTAGAGTTTACAACACAATGCCAATGATCCAGGACAGAAGATTCCCCGAAGGTTAGTGTGCACGTGAAGTTTGGTACATGTAGTCATGTGAGGTTTGACTGCTACGAGGGGTTGGATGGTCGCTAGGTGTTGGATGGGGTGCAGCCTTACGTCGGGCGTTATTCCAGAACGGATGCTTGAATCCATCGTTCCTCTGCTCCTCTGTTGTTTGAGATACGTTCGTCGTACGTCTCCGTCTGTCGACCCATACGCTGTTACTAGGGTTCTTCAAACTTCGCGTGGAGCATCAATGTCCAGCATAACATCGCCAGCCCATCCGTGCGGTAATTGTGGAGAAAGTAACCACAACACTAGGAAATGTCGATACAGCTATCCCCTGGACTGCAGACTGTGTGGGAAAGACGGCCATAAGGCAAAGCATCACTCTCGGGGACACGACAGATCAACAAACTCGCACCGATGGGGCATGAATGACCGACACACGACATAGGAAATTGGCCACGATGACTGTGCCATCGATCATCAACCAACTGTAACCAACTCTGACGATGACCCAGCAAACCTCGATGATTTGAACATTGGGGAATTCGACAACTTTTATGATCTAGTGCCATTTTATGCAAAATACAAATCATGTCTTAAAATCGGACTAATTAATATGAATAGTGTTCGTCACAAGCACGCTCAGCTCTCCGAATGTTTAACGAAGGGGTTATTAGACATTTTATGTATCCAAGAAACGAAACTTGACGAAACGTTTCCAGTTGCTCAATTCTGCATACCAGGTTTCAATGTTTATAGGCAAGATTGTACTCGCCATATGGGTGGTTTAATGGTATTTGTCAGAAATGATATTGTCCAATGTAGACTGACCGAAATTGAAAATATCGAATGTGAATCTGGTAGGATAGAGTGTATCGCAATGGAACTCACCATCAGTACCACAAAATGGTTATTATGCAATATATACAAACAACCAAAAGTTAATGATCGAGCATTCAAAGAAATAATGGATTCTTTTATCACTAGGTGTAACAGTATTAGTACCAATGTGATTATAGCCGGGGACCTGAATATCAATATGAATTGTAAAACTAACTGTTTATCCGATATTCTAGATGTAAATGGTTTTAAAAACATGGTAAAGTCACCCACATGTTACAAAAATATCACAGACCCTACGCTTATTGATGTGATATTGAGTAATGTACCGAAGCGATTACAGGGTGTCATAGCTTTCGATACAGGTCTCAGTGACTACCATCACATGGTTTGTCTCGCTACAAAAATCCACATTCCAAAAACAACTTCCAGGGTTATCAAATATCGATCCTATAAGCATTTTGATGAAGATCGGTATATTCGGGATATATATGAAGCCCCATTTCAAGTAGCAGAAATATTTGACTCGCCTGATGATACATATTGGTTTCAAGAAACCCTGATCAAACAAATCATAGATGAAAATGCACCTCCCAAAACCAAGAAAATAAAGGGAACACAGGTTCCGTACATGAATGGCAAACTTAGAAAGGAAATAAATTACAAAAACAAGCTCAGGCGAGATTACCAGAAGCGTTCCACCAGTCGAAACTGGGAGCTGTATCGAAAACATCGCAATTATGTGGTTAAACTAAGTAAAGAAAGTGCTCGTTCTTATATGAAAAAGAATTGTTCATCAACTACTGATAGTAAAGGGTTCTGGAAAATTGTAAAACCCCTAATAAGTGTCAAGCAGATAACTAACTATGATACACTCACGCTTGTTGACGAAGGACAAGTTGTAAATCAGCCACGAGAAGTTTGTTCCGTGATGAATTCATTCTTCATTGATGTAGCTAAACATATTGGTGATGATGACAGAATAACAGGTTGTACCATCACTGACGTAGACATAATGAATGAGAAGTATGTAACACATAGCAGTATATCTAGCATACAAAATCTACCCAGCATGAACCCCACCCAGAGCTTCAATTTCAAACAAATAAGTGAAGACATAGTATACGAGAAGCTCAAAAATCTAAACCCCCGAAAGTCTACAGGTTATGATACTATACCGCCTCGATTACTGAAAATGGGTGCAGAGGCCATAAGTGGTCCTATTTGTTACACTATAAATATGTGTATTTTAAACTCTGTCTTTCCCAACTCCCTTAAATATGCTGAAATCACTCCAGTGCATAAGAAGGGTGATAGCACATCTAAACAAAATTATCGACCTATTAGCATTCTCCCTAGCATCTCCAAAATATTTGAAAGCATTCTCCTGGACCAACTTGGTCCGTACATGGAAAATCATATGTCGCCATATCTGTCAGGTTTTCGGAAAGGCCATGGTTGTGAGAATGTTTTATGTAGGTTCACAGAGCAATGTAAGGCAAGTCTTGACGATAAAAAAATCTATGGAGTATTACTTACAGACCTATCTAAGGCATTCGATTGTTTACCGCACCAACTATTAATCGCTAAATTATCTGCATATGGGCTCAGCAAAACGGCATGTTGCCTCGTAGCTAGTTATTTCATGAGAAGGAAACAACGTGTCAAACTTGGAAATGTATGCAGTGACTGGGAATATATTTACAAGGGGGCGGCTCAAGGATCACTCTTTGGTCCATTTGCTTTCAACGTACATATAAATGATCTCATCATAGATACAAGTAAAACTAGTGATGTCTACAATTATGCGGATGATACAACAGTATGCTGTCAAGGCACAAGTCTGACGGAGGTTCTGACCAACCTCCAGGGCCTGGGCACTTTTATGGTGGGTTGGTTTAAGGCAAACCATCTCAAGGCCAACCCTGATAAATTTCAACTAATCATTTTCGATCATGGAAAGCACAACAATGAAATTACAATTGATAATTCTGTTGTAAAAAATGTTGACGCAGTCAAGCTACTTGGACTACATATTGACAGGAAGCTTACCTTCCATGAACACATGTCTCATATATGTCAAAAAGCGGGAAGAAAAATTAATGTGCTAGCACGCCTGTCTAAAACCTTGAGTATTGACAGTAAACTGGTGCTATTTTATTCGTTTATATTGTCACATTTTGAATACTGTTCTTCTATTACCCATTTCTGTTCGATAAACGACGCACGCAAAATTGGAAAAATTCAACTTCGGGCGTTACGGTATATATATAATGATTATAAATCCAGTCCCACAGCTCTTAGAGAGCATGCAGGACAACCGTCCATGTATGTTAACCGGGTAAGAAATCTCCTGGTTAATGTTTTCAAAATAATCAACCAAAAATGTCCATCGTACTTGCATGATATATATACCGTTAAGACATGTACCTATGACCTTCGCAATGACTTATCACTCAAATTGCCCTATTTTAATACTATCAACTATGGCAAAAATACTTTGTCTTATCAAGGAGCGTGTTTATGGAATCTACTACCGTCTGAAATTAAACACAATACGGAATTGAAAGAATTCAAAAGCAATTTGATAAAATGGAATCCAAAATGTGGATGTCAAAGCTGTCACTTGTGCAAACTAGGCAAATTATGAGAACCGAACCACTGTTTCTTTTCACCGCTCATCTGTATACAATCATCCCTGTTGTCATTCATGTATCGTTTCATGTCGATTACTAGCTTCGGCTAATGTTTATATTGTACCTTTTATCGACGTTAAATAAAATTTTACTTATTTACTTACTTACGTAAATTCGACATGTCCTTACATGATCATTTGCGTAGTTGTGACGCCCACGTCAATAAATTGCGCATTCCTGCGTGATAATTTATCATATAAATGCCAATGTGTATTGCACGTGGATAATAATGTATGACGTGTCCAGGCCCGATCCTTTGTCATGCCTTACAAATATATATATCACACCATTTGACCTTCTTCATTACCAGTTAAGCGAATCCGCCCGAACCAATCGCACATGTAGGCAGCAGATATCCAGCCTCACCTCATACGTTTCGGTCAAAACTTCTCAAATTTCCGAAATGTAAGTCCTGGTTTTATTTGTAACGTATATATGATAGTAGCAGACATTAGTGTTTCATTTTCAAGTATCCATGACGCTCTGTATCAACTTGCTAAGTCTGGTATGTCGTCTGTTTCCATCGCATTCGGTTATAAGCGACATTTGATTCATGGTTCACTATTTTCTCATTTCGTTAAAACGCTCTTTGTAGATTGTTACAAGTGGTATGTGTCGCATCGTGACGTGAAGCTCGCACCATACACAAAAGCTTTGTCAGTTGATAGATGTTTTTTGCTTATGGCCTGTGACAGCTTGGGAGCCATGCTTTATACTTTTTCAAATCGAAAAGTTCGTTTCCATTCGTTTTTTTTCTTTTCACAACTCAACAGTGTACATGGTAAGAGCAGCATACCATAACCAATTTAAATATTATTATATTATTATATTTTAAATATTTTTCTGCAACTGTACTGATGTAGTGATCAATACTGATGGTTCCGCAAGACCCGTTCTCAGTTCAGTCACACTGATAAACATACGCATAGAGGATGTGGTCACTTTGCTCATGTTCTACCGATACGAAGATAAATATGTATCCTCATATCAACCTTCAATTATCATCTTTCCTTTATGCAATGTTTCGTCAATACCTTATAATTGTATCAGTTTCCAATTGTACTTATGTAATTAGCTCGCCTGTGGATTAGATTAGGGAGTGGTCTTCCCAAAGTGGTAACTCGATATACTTCTAATAAGGTGCTAAAAAGCGAACATCACAGGTGATTTCCCGTAATTATGCAATGGTAAGTAGTCCATGATCATAATGGTGGATGGCCATTATTTTAGATAATGTGTTTCCATATGAGCTAAATGTGAGAAGAAATTCCCAAATACTCCTAGTATTAGAATATTTTTTACAATCACGCTAGATATCATTGCCCTTCCTATTACCACGACATGTTGTCTTACCACTGTTATTACCAATTCCATTGGACATGGTTGAAAGCTTAAGGTAGTCCACTACAAACAGTGAGGGGAGGGGGTCAAAGAGATTTTTTAAAATAATTAAATGTATCAACATATTCTAGAGCTTCAACATGACATATTTTGTAGAGTAACTGATCAGCATCCTAAAATTGAAAAGGAAATAGGGGGTCACGTATCCGTTCGCGTAGAAAACAACGATGCAAGATGTGAATGTGGACAAAAAAATGTGCAAAAATGCCGTAATATATGTCATTTTAGGTAAATGTCGAATATGTCGACGAAACTAGCACGGCGACCCCTTATTTTCTTTTCAGTATTAGGATGCTGATCAGTTACTCTATAGAATAGGTCATTTTGGAGAGAAAATATTCAAGAAAAACTTTTAAATTTTGACTCTTCGTTACCTCACTGTTTGTAGCGGACTACGTTAAGCTAAAATTCAACTTCGAAAACAAATCTACCAAAATTCAGTGCAATACATGACACAAGGTTCGATTACATGTTTTAAAAGCATAGTTCTGGGGTGGGAAGGGAAGCTGTAAAATACCGTAATATGCTATGGCCATGATGGGATACTACAAGGCATATTGCAAGAAATACAGTATCTTAGTTTCACCATCCTTCGAAAGATTAATTTTTCTTTCTTCAATTTTTTGTTGTCGCATAGGATACAACACACATCTGAATATGTTTCATTCCTTTTTTTGTTCACCCTCTTCGGGACGACACTTTTGTGCCTGACAACTGGATGGAACAGAGTACATGTTTTCTCACATCTAATCTAATCACAAGGATTCTGACCTTCTTCCTAAGACAAAGAACTCAGGGATGCATCGAATTCCCAATTACGGTTCTCCGAGATGAAAAAGAATTTATGGAACCTGATGCAGATGACGTATATTACGTACATCATATGTAATTGTATAGTGAAACGTATGACCTCATGCAAAAATAGATATGTATACATGTGCAAATTTGATCATCGCAGCACAAGAATTATCAAAAGTCGTAATGTCGTCACCAGAGGGGGAAACTGTAAAATGTGATTGTTTCTAGACTTTCTACTGTATATCCGTATGGAAATTATACAGTAAGCAGCGCTAAAACAACCGTTTCAGCGAATTGGAAATCAAGCCTGTGTATCTGATCACGAGCCAAAATGTTTCAGATTGGACGGTCACTGATTTAATCATATTTGTTTGTTCTTGCCACATCCCCATGTTTCGCATAACTCTGCAAAACACATATCATCCGTCACGATATGTTGCATGTATAATCAGCGCTACATTATGTGGGTTTACAGATATATGGCCCACACATTCCCTACATATTTGTCAAATCAATATGTTTCACGACAGCATATACAGCTGCCGTATAAATGTGTCGCCGTTGCGTTTCAACTCTAGATTTAGAAATATTATACACGGTATATGCAGAACTGAAGAAATGAACGAAATTCGAAAGATAAATCGTACAAATGGTGTATTATCAAAAGTACGTTTTTTGAACATTAGTGAATAACTTGCAGTCGTAATGAATGTTTCTCCAGCAAGACAATATTGGGAATTTATTCTCGATAATTACATGTCTGTCGACTCGTATTGACAAACTATAACCTTTTCGCTGAGTACCGTTCTGTAATTTGGTCACTATGGAATTCGCGAAAATATTAAACTTTGAGTATACCTGATAAAAACAAAATGGTATATTATATAGATGAATACAAATCATAATAAAATTTGGAGTTAACTGTAGTTTGCCGACACAAATGTTACATTCAATATAATTTGTTTTTTTAAGTATTCGTCCGACACTGTGTTAAAGCTTAAACTGTGGGAACTGCTGGAAGGACTGACTGTTTATGATCTTTGTGGCTAGAGTTGAAAAGTATTATCCTCCTAACACAACACAAGATGGTGAACTTCCAATATGTGAAAAAATCTTTTAAAGAGTGACGGACTGAACATCGTATGGAGACCAATAGAGCAGCTAACACGTGATCCTGTGAAGGTTCGACGCCAAAAAAAAAATGACACAAAAACATACACTGATGCCCATCGCAATATCATTAATCTTGAGTCCAGTTGTAGCACTTAATTGGTGTATATAATGCTGAATTTGAGAATGTACATTAGAGGTTTGCGGGAACAAAAAATATGTTGGACTTTAGACAGACTCAATTGATGGATGGTTATAACAACTGGAAATACAAGGTTTGTTTTTCGAACTAATAACATAAACCTAGAGATTGATATCCTAAATGACAAGTTCGTTTAACCTTTGTAAAAGTCACATGTTCCAACTCAAATCTCAAATATATGTGGGAGGAGATTTAGTAGATATATGGCACTTTACACTCTATTCGCCATCTCAATGATGACATATTTCGTATGTAAATCGGAATTTAACAATTTTCCTTTCACCACCCACGACTATTGATTCCATTCCCCTTGATTCCATTTGCGTTCGTTGTCTTTTTTCTGTGAATAGTATTTTGACCGGAAATTGTCAGGTTTTGCAGGAGTATAAAGCAAATTCTGTGTGAATGATCATTCATGTATGGTTTGTGATATGGTTTATGTTTTAATTTAAATACGTCGTTATTATTATTTTCATTAAACGATGCTGCCACGAATTTATAGTTTTTCGTAAGGAACAATTTATGCTTTTATTCGTGGAATGCCTGTTGAATGTTAATGTCATCGACAAAAACCCTACTTTAATTATACAACCGACTGTCACGCTTGTGTTATTGATAGGGCTCCGAGGAATACAATTATGCATTCACTGCCTCAATTTCATCAGACGACCGAGCGCTGATTGGCAACATCATGACAACATAGAATTTGCTCTCTGACATTCGCTAATTGGACGTGTCTTGTAAGTGTCATTCCTCAGCGACAGTGACTTAATTGTGTTCTGCTAAACGCACACTACTTGTTTCATATATCACATAAAGTATTTATCAACATATGTGCATATATCAAGCATATAAGAACGTGTGAACAACAACATCATCCATTTTGAGCAATATGTTCATTGACTGAAAAAAAATATTTTTTACCTTATCGATGGATGTATTCTTGACTGGATAATAAGAGAGTGAAACAAACAATAATGAAGTGCAGCATTTAGTTCAACAAAAAAGCCATACCACCAGCCATTCAAACGAATTTTGTCGAGCTGATAACAACAGTCATTCATTAATATGACTTTCAAACATGTCAATTTTTCATTGTAAAACGTATGAAGCTCAAGTAATAATGTATCCTTCTGTGTTTGTTGTCCGGTTGATATTTCGTACGCAGTACCAAGAATGCCATCCATTTTGATCAATTTTTTAGAGAGGTTATTGTATTGTGATTTTGTGTCTGCATTAAAATAGTCTAATGTGATACTATGAAGTATGACTGATCGAAGCTAAATTACGCAAAGAATCATAACGAAACAATATTTCAAATATCACAAGGTGTGATATGATATAATGAAGTCAAACAAGCGGATGTATTTGTTCATATATTTCCAGCGATGTAAAACGTGACTGGTTGTTAGGGACCCCTGAAGCTGGGGAATATATGACCTCTTGTGATGCTGTCCTCATTGTAATATTGAGAAATCTCCTTCTTGTAGTTATTTTGGTAGACCGAGCTGGGACAGTAATAATTTACTACAGAATGACGCAAGTAACATCGAAATCATCCATGTTTCCAGGTGAAATATTATCTATTGAGAATAATACAATTTATGAGGCGGTAGTTGGATGAGGCAGTGAGTGAGATGATGTTCCTCCGTCACAGTGAGTTTTTATTTCGTCTAAACATGTCAGTATGCTATGTCTGTGAGGTTAGGATGTGTATCGTTGCTGTGATTGGTGTTCATGAAATTATGGTGTACGATGGCGGCAATTTTTCAACAGATTTTTAGAGTACACAAAGCAAAAAGTAGAAAGTACGAAGCGAAAACTTGCACGATGCGAAAACACGAAATCTCAAAGAAAAATCACGAACCGCAAACCGAAAAGTTGAAATGACATTTCGTTATTTCGCTTCATAATTTTGCATTTTCCGTGTTTTCGTCATTTTGCTTCGTAGTTTCGTTCTTTCGATAGTAATCACTGGGTAATATATGTGCATGCGCAGATTCAGATTCTGCGGATTTTTACTTAATAAGTGGTGCCAAATTGCATACAATATCAAGTGTAAATGGCAGAAAGGATAAAAAACCAGAAAAACAACAACGAAGTACTGCATTTACTGGTACACTGCCAGCTGTAAGTGCTCATCAAGCACTTGTGTGTAATCTGAGCTGGATGTGGGATATCCATAGCGCTGCACATCACAGGATGCCTCTGAGCGCAATGTGCAAACTTTTTAAGTGGACCCTCTCGTGGCAATTAAGAGTTTGCTGCACTTTAGTTTCATTTACCATTAATGTTTGGCTTTTAATTTTCAGCAATGATTGTGTACATTGTATTATTTTTATTCAGCACATTGTCATGGTTGATCATGTATTCCGACACAGGACATCCTGGAACACGAGCAACTTTTTTTAGCAATTGTTCATTTCCCAGTCATGTGGACAAATTTCAAGAGGTTTGATTTATGTGAATCCACATTATTTTCTTGTATTCAATACAGTGCAGACTGCGTTTGTGTTGAGCAGTTAGGGGTGATAATTTGGATATAGTGGTTCGCATAGGTGTCAGATTTATTAATTTGATCATCTAAAAATGGGGTGCATATTGCCTCCCTGTACCATCCAAATTGTCGCGATGTACATGTATTAAGAACAATTTCGCTCATCTTAGTTGAAATACAGACATCCAAGAAATTTCGTATCTCGGCCGATCTCCGGACATCTATAACGATTCATTTCTTTTTGACAATGACTTTGTATCTGGGCCTACACGTATCTGGGCCTTGAAGGGTCGCGTCTTCAAAACAGGCGACATCACTGCGCAGGATGCCGGAATATCATTGCGGATGATTTCAGAAATGCATTTTTGGAATTGGAACTGTCGCCGATGTCATAAAATGTACGCCCTACTTACTGTATGTTGTCATTGTGTTCACTTTTTACTCTGTTTCTAACGCACTCCATACTCAGCGACGAACAAGGGCCTTTCTTTGAATGTATCACCGAGATCACACATCAGTACTCGGAGCAGCCGTATTAACTGAAGAACGCGTCGCTCGATCTGCCACAGAAACTGCTTAGAAATGGCTTTACCTCGATGTTAGAGAAGACACTGGTACAATAGCCTTGACATGTTGCATTGACGTCAGTGTCTTCTCTGGCGCTCGATATACGGAAGAGCAATATTAGAGATATATGTCTTCTGGATTATCTTTTTGCACGAGAACTGGGTAAGATTGATTATTGATTTAATATTAATATTATAGTGTTTCCCAATTTTCCAACATTTTTCATGTGTTTGCAACGTTTAACATTGACTTCGTCATGATTGCACGTTTTTGTCCTGCATTTCCTGTACCATTTAAAATCTGTTTCGTGGTCAGTTTGATTTCAAATAAGTATATCTGCGTACGTTTATTGACAAACTGCAAGTATTTGCTAGATATCATTGAGTTCCTGGTGATAATTCCCCAGACCATTTCCCGTGTTTCTATTGCAGTTTCCATTAGTTCATCGACTTCGAGCAAGATATCGAGAAATTTGGTATATCACCCTCCTCAATGCAGTATAGAACGACACTGCTTTACTCAGTATTTGACGCCCCCAGTACCCAAACGAATCATTGATATCTCAACGCGGCAGTTATGAGTTAAGATGCACATTCGATACCTGACCAATTCACGACATCCTCAGAATACAGTGTAGCAATAGTCATAAAATTATTTTCTTTATATTCAGCACGTACTGCTAAATGTCAATTGTTCGCGTGTTGTCCAATTCATAGCACACCATTGTTGGTGGCTTCACATATCACATACTTGATATGGTACTAGCTGATATGCAATTAAAACATAATACATTCCTTGTTCATTATGCATGAAAATGAACCAACCATTGTTGAGTACATTTCCCGGTTATGAAGATGGATCACTTACCGTGTTAGTGTCGTTCATTATCTCTGTCATTTTGTCACGAGATCTTGTTTTTGTCTTGTTAAGTAATGAATTTGAGTTTCATTGTGCATAAGTTCTCCTTAGAAAACCCCCCTCTAACACCCAATGTGTGTTATATCATGTACTTATTTTGTTAATATACTTGAAAAAAGTAGATTGTTTGTCATATTATTACGAATAGTTAATGGTGGTAGATTATAAGATGACCTACACTGTCAATGTAGATAATTCAGTTGACTCAACTAAAATAAATTCCGGTCCAACTAAATCACAGGACAACATGTGTTCGTTCATCCACTTGACAAAGTATTGAGATCAATACACGTAGCTGTTCAAGCTGATAACTTTGCATTACTGGCGTATGAATATCATGAAAACTTATATCTTATATTCTGTTCCAGGAAATGTTGGATTTAATATTTTTTCACTAATGCAATAATGTACCACCGCTCGAAACCTAAATGAACAAGATAATATCAGCCCATTGACTCCCATTGATCTACGACTGAAGTACAAACATAACATGATCTGAACAAGAGCCAAACAATTTATGGTACCACTGCTCGAGATGTAAATGTCACCATAAACATTGTAGCCCCTGATAAGACGCTGAGGGGTAAAGTTAGTGACTTTATCGTGGGCATTTATAATTACGCGAGATTGTATGTTGTTTCGGGTATTGTCTAATATCAGCATGTATCTCCTAACACAACCTTGCCAACATGAAGTTTTGATAACGATATCGTCTCTTCAATACCACAATATTTCTAAGGCAAGTCAGTGATCTACAAACTATTTCGAAGATGTCATTAATCCAAAAGATGTGTAACAGGTAGGAGCCAGTGTTGCTGGCGTTAATAAATTTTCGTACCTAGTATGGAACGTCTTTTCAGACACGTGAGTGTCAATCTGATGACATTTTTAGGGGGATAGAAACAATAGCCGACCAATTATTTGCAGTAGCATGAAGAGGTTCATGTATTTGGGGCCTCATAGGAGGACAACCTATAAGGATAGTTGTTTCCACTGTAAACAGACCTCGAAATTGCGCATTCGCTCTACAACGTGCTCAAACAATGATTTGGACATCAAGTAACATTGTGCAATATTAGAGAATTAATCAGTCAATAATCTAATTCAGTCCGCAATTTCTTTTTGGTTGCCTTCCAATTCACATTGGATATTTACGGATCAATAAAAAATAATCACATTTGAAAGCGTTGTAGGTGTCGGCTTCTAAATATATCTGAACTCTGCTGGGGAAATTTTGCCTAAAAATACTGCTATATATTTATTGTAATTATATACAAATAAATTGTTGCATCCTTCATTCATCCATTTGAGGTCGAGTCATCTTTTGCAATCACAGTGGAGCATCACCGTAAAACACACACGTAACATTCTTATTTACCAAATTCCATATTTACCAAATCTCAAAGGCTCTCCTGATGAGCATCTCAACTATCGTATCTACATACCAACAAATAGTGTATTCCGAACAGATAGGACGAGCTATATCTGATTATACTTGGGCACTCGCCTCTTGTCCTTTGAACCTGGTCATCCACAGTGGAGAATAGTTATTGATGCCTTTGAACAAAATGGAATATTTTAGGTGTGTCTGCTTTGGTTGGCACTTAATGGTATCTGGTTCCATACAGACCAATGAGATTAGATTTGTTGTGGGTTCTGCACTTCGGGATATCTCAACCCTAGAACCCACGCTTTGGATACTTCACCAAATCAGGAGCCTTTTGTCATGTGACCATGATGAAGGTTTCACTTCGCATTTATAAATTGTTTAGTTATTAGTTACATCTTTGGGTAAAGTATGTAGTCTGGATTTGTTTCTTTAACGATAATATTTTAATTATAGGTTTTCTACTGCGATCATCAAACTCGTGTTGTATTGGTGGTGGTACGTTAAATTGTGTTGATACTGTACATACAATTCTACTATGGAAAAATAAACGGCTAAGCCTCTCCGATAGGCAACATCTGAATGGTGGCAATTGCATCATTATTCGCTTCTGTGCCCGTTCTCGATAAATAATTCCGAATGCACTGAATATTTTGCAAGTTTCCCAACATGAACTCAATTTTGCAGAACCCAGTGGTTAATTTTTTCCACACATTTCCTGAGATCTGAGAATGAATATCCGGACAACTGCAAATCCGGGTTTTTGGGCTAACAATAGCGTCAGGACCCGTTATCATTGCTCATTCCTGTACGTTACAAAATTTTGTCTTTTTTTCTGATTGCTCGTTTTTAGTATTTCATGAAATATAACCGATATATATATAAATATAGCTACTTCTGGTGTGTTGAGCATTATTAGATTTGAATTTTGATTGGGGGAAATCCTCAAGTATATGCTCTCTAGTACTTCACGACAAAGAACGGAATCCAAGTCAATTTAAAATAAAAGCATATTCTCAACCTGAGCTCTCATTGTATTAGTATCAGCATATTCTGCCAAGAATTTTAGAAGGCTTTGGTTCTTGAAGTACCAGTCACAATCAAATACTCAGATTGCAAGAGAAACTCGGGTTATGGTTTTACATGGTTGACCTTTCAAACAACTTTCCCAATTGTCATAGGTGTAGCCGCTACCAGAAGTTTCAATATCATGGGGGTTTTATATAGTTAAAACACTGTTCTTTAAAATGGAACAATGATAATCATGTCCTGGCTTTGCATTTGTTATGCCGTTACACATATTCGAAAACTGCACTTCTAGATACACCATTCATCATAAAAACTGTGATAGTATCAAATGTCACTACAAGTATCAGGTAAGTTTCACGTAGAAGATGGTGTTCATGATGCAAAATCAAAATACATGTAATTCAGCGTGAAAAGCTTGGAACCAGGGTTGCTCTCACAACATAATGTTCACGGATGTGTGTAATTCTCAAAAAGTGGCTCAACCCTGGACATTGCTCACAAAATATATTACTAGTACTATGGCGTCGTAACTTGATGTTAACAAACTTGCTAGCATATGCTGCAGGCGCCTGTATTTACGTCTTGCAAATGTGTACAAGTCTTTCAATTCGTTTTCCAAAACCAATAGCAATTTTCGACAATCAAATATAAGTAGTGTTAACGTTAGGAAATGGCACAATGTACCGGTCGACTACCTAACGCAAGTTTATCAACAAGCGTGTTTCAATGTTAGGCCGCATAAACTTATTTGCAAGTTTGATATTTTATAACGCAATTGATGCTGACCACAATAACATGACTTTTGTTCCCTCTTACTTATTGTGCATGCATTCATTCCATAAGGATGATAAGACGAATAATACACACATACATTCCAATTTATTATCAACAGGGAGTCACGACATCGTTGTATATATGCGGGTGGTTATGAATTATTCATACAAACGTGGTGCATATCTCAACACATGAAATGTGAACATGTTGACATCACGACTGATGAAACTCATTGTCCTGCCAAACCGATTGATTTCTTTTGTTGGCTCTTCACTCTTATGTAGGTACTTCAACTTTGCAGTAGCATCATTAAGGAATATATCCCCATTTCGTTCTGATCCAATGAAATGTATCTGTACTACTATATTAATCTCAGTCAAATAGCATTAGTAAAAAAATAGCATAGTCAATAGCATTAGCATAGCATTAGTCAAAAGCATAGCATAGCATAGCAAAGCATAGCATTAGTAAAAAAATAGCATTAGTCAAAATGTTCTATTTTACGTTTGTTTTTGGCATCATCAAAATCTGACTATTGGTGGTAATAGATTGATACTTACATTCATACCACTGAGTCGGTGTCACTGCTGGCGGACGTTGAATCTGTCCCCGAGGATACCATCAACTCAGTAGCCTTCTGGCTTGTGATTAGGTACTTATGTACTTGTCATATATCTATTCCATGGGGTTTGTTTCAGATTTCTAAATTTTTTCCATAGGTTGTTGGGCAGTTGTATGCTAATTCCATCAGGTGTACAGTAGAAACAACTACATTTAACACACTGTCTGCCCCTGATGACGCCGGTGTGTCTGTGGATAAACTATTCGGTCGGGCTTTGTTTCTATTCCAAAATGTTCTATTTTACGTTTGTTTTTGGCATCATCAAAATCTGACTATTGGTGGTAATAGATTGATACTTACATTAATGTCAAAATAAAATAGACGATGGGCCATATCGTTCATAATTGACTTCATCAATCTACACAGTACATGGAGCCAGCCGTAGTGGTCAATCAATGACAATATCTAACCTTTATTTTAGAGCATCCATGTAGAATCGTGGACACATTTCACATTTTAAGGTGAGGAACCTCAAACACAGAGGCAGAGAATTAGCCCAGGGACTAGGAAAGGTCACCGAAGAAATTTGTAGTGTTGAGCCACATTTTTTTTTCGCTTCCACCAAAATTGCGGACTTTAACTTTCAAGGTCACCACACACTTACCATTTGAATATGACAAAATTTCAGCTCTATTTCAAAGATAACTATGAGTTTACTTCGCATAGCCCGCATTGTTCCATAAATCTAAAATATGTTTCAATGTCAACATTGTTTTTTCCTGAAATGACTCAAAACAAATATTAACTTAATAGAAGACGATTTTTCAGAATATCAAAATGACAGCCACAAGCTGACTGTTAGTTTTAGAACAACGAAACTTGTACACATCACAAGGGTACATGGAAGTGTTAGTCATCAATCAGAAACAATGTTACTGAACACGTTTCGAGAAAATGGCTGCCAAACTCTGAAAATGACCTGGGTTTTTCGACCAAAAAACGGTTTTGACCTTTGAAGGTCATTGAGGGTCAAAATTAGCTTGAAATATTTTAGGTTTTCACTCCATATAGCCCCCGTTACGATGAAAAAAGAGGATGAAAATTGAAAAAAAAAATTTTGGGGCCGGAAATGGCTCGAAAGAGATAGTGACTAGATTAAGGCCAAAAAAAGTTTTTGAAAGCACTGAAATGACCCCCACATCTGTCGCTTCAAAAGCGACGAAATTTACCCACATTACAAAGGTACACAGAGGGAGTCCAATACATCAAATTGACCAATACATCAAATTTTTCATGGAAAATGACTGCCAAGGTCATTATTATTGATGATGATAATAATGTGATACCACTAATGTCGTGTGCAGTAAATTACATCAACACTTGCCCGTTTGCCAGGGGCAAGTGAAAATTTTGTTATCTACGATATATTTTAGACGAATCTGTTTCGTGGCAGTGATAAAAAGCGCCCATACTGGGTCGTGTTGCTGTTCAGAATGTGAGCGCTCATTGGCTGAGCTCAAGTTAGTCACCCAATCACAGTGCTCGTTAGATCGGATCTCGTGGTATGACTATGGTGACTGTGAGTGGCTGTGCTCTAGCAAAAAATAAAAAATGTCAGACTTTCGGCAAATTTCGCTGTCAAAATAACAGTTTTCATGGCAAAAAGATGATAACAACAACGACATTAGGAAGTGGCCGATCAAATGCTTAGTTCAAACTAAGAAAGACTATGAAACAAGCAAGCGATCGTGGCATTTCGTGCGTGCTGTAAAAGTGCGTGCAAACAAGTCAAAGTCAGGGCAAGTGAAAGTTAGCCAGGTTAAGTGAAAACAAACTGATGCTCACTTGCCCGATGGAACAAGTGGGAGGAAAGTTAATGTGATGCCCTGGTGTGTGCAATTCACCATATGTGATGTAGCGTTATGACGTGGTGGCTACAATAGTAGTGACACCACAGTTATGGCGCGAACGTGCAGACAGGTTAATAAGACATTCGCTGACACTCCAGTAATGGGGTATACCTCTTTATCTTGTGGTCGCCGAACCTTACATTGGTGCCTGGCCTTTCGAACCATAGAGGTTTGTCTCGGCGTCGGTTCTGGGTCGGCTCCCACTGTTGACTCACAACACGTGTAAATATCGGGTTCCTGGTCCTTGACTGCAGACAGGTATAGCACTTGTGGCCCAAGTAGCGCACCTTACTCTGTTAATACTACTCACCCACGGAATGTATACCATATTTAATCCGTCTGGCACATTTTTAATCTTCATTGAATTTAGAAGAAATAGTAGCGCTACATGGGCCGCACTTGTCTGGGGCACCCATATGGGTGATTAACTTGACCAGGGTGATGTGGCTCAACAGTGGGATACAACTGACCTCGGGAACGAGGTCTCTCCGAAAGGGGAAAGCACTGTAGCGTTATGGCGTGGTGGCTACATTAGTAGTGACACCACAGTTATGGCGCGAACGTGCGGACAGGTTTATAAGACATTCGCTGACACTCCAGTAATGGGGTATACCTCTTTATCGTGGGGTCGCCGAACTTTACATGTGGTTTGCCTGTTTATCTCAAAATTCAGCCGCTAAGTAAACTTGCAGACAACCAGGTTATTTCATGTGAAACTCCTGGGTGTTGAATACACCAAAGTGGTTTGCGGAAACCACTGCAAGCGGTGTTTCCTCCCCACTAGGAAAAACATTTTGCTGGATGATTTGGAAGTGGAATATCGGAAAAAAAACCTCGGCAATGACAAGATTGTTATTGATTGTGATATGGATGGTAACGAGCCACTTGCAGTTGCTTCATTGTGTTTAATTCATTTCACTTCTCCTTGGTTTGCGAAATAGAAATGTACCCCTCATATATACAATGATTATATTTCGATGACGTTGGTAGGAAATTAAAAAATTGTACTTAATTGTATGCACTTCAACGATAACTGTGATGTGAAGTTTATTATTAACGTATATTCGAATTACCAATCTAACGGAATTTGACAAGTAAATGCAGCTTGTTAGCATTGTTGCATGAGCGTGACAGAAGCAACACGAAATCATCATAGGGACGCTAATTCCTAATCTCTTGATCGTGAAATTAAATTTGTGATCACAGGTTCTCAATGTATACCTTGATTACTCCTCAGTTCTTTAATCCATTCTGTAATTGCATAGTTGTGAATTACACACGACAGCGTAGTATGTGGTTTAATATAGTTTGTTCTTTGAGTCGTTACAGGGACGAAACATTGAGCAAGTTCATTCACGATTTAGGACGTTCGATAGCCGTTGTTCATTGTGGTAATGCATCAGATAGAATGAGCTAGTGTTTCTCTTCGGGTCACTTTCAAAATAATTCCCTTTGCTTTATCGAAGCGAGGGAGAGATATATCTAAGTTGAATACCCACATGAGAGTTGAGAAGGCGCTGTAATTTTCAGAAAATTCAGAAGATAAAACGGCATTTTCATATTGCCTATATACAACTTCAACTAAAACAACTCCATTTTTACCAGAAAAAAAGTAGATTAACCAGCATTTCCACGTTTGAGACATACATGTAGTTTGATACTGTTATGTGTATAATGATTCATCATATTGACTTTGGACATTAACATACCCATATTTGTTATTGACGTTTAATTATACACTTATCATTAGAATTGTTGAACACACGTTAGTTCATATTCCCAAGAACTGCATAATGCAGATTACCTTTACAGTAATTGGGTCACATATAATGCATTCGATGTGTTTCACTTGCAGATCGATATTAGGACGATTTACTTCACTCAGTAAAACGTATGGACAAAATGGTGAATTATGTATGGTATTCATATTCGTTGTGGACACCAAAAACGCTTTACAGTGAGTTATCTGACCACAAGTATATGTATACACCAAGGTCAATAACCAAGGTATAGTTATTTTCACGAGAGGTGATCGTTTGTTAGCATACTGCTTCATTTAGGAACAACTGGAAATGTCACTGATAGAATCAACCTTGATCTTTCAGACAGTTGAGATTCTGGGGGAACCTCCTGGAATGCTGGACCATGGGCTTTGAAAACTTATCAAGTTGCTTATATTTGCATATACCCATTCGACATTTAACTTGAAGATAACAAAATATAGTCATCAGGGACAATTTTGTTTTTGACTGAACCAAGTTACATTTATGAAATATCATTCCTTTATACTAGTTCCTCGAAAGCTAAAATGCATTCTTACATGCAGCTAAAATGTTTTTTTAATCCTACTTGAATACTGCGGAACAAGCAACCTAAGTTACTTGGGCCAACTAAGATTATAAATGCATCAACATGTTCCCATTCCGGGCAAGAGTTTTACTTGGGCCAAGATTATGAATGCATCAACGTGTTCCCGTTCCGGGCAAGATTTTGATGATACCAACTGTTCGACATTAACAGTTAAACAAACACGTAAACAAACCAGTAATCGGGGATTGTCAAGCGATACTTCGTTTTTTTTTTGTTACTAAACCAAAATATACTGTATTTATGAAAGTCATTAGTCTCCCTATTCCTCGAAATGACAAAATTATTTTATTCTCGTTATTGTTGCAATAGAGTCCCAAATAATTCAAACATTACTTATTCGATAGCCCATAGACATGTTTATTCGGATTTTGTCACATTTTAATGAAACGGGAATGTACTGTGTGATCTTACCGCTTTTGTATTCATTCTGGGACAACATGAACGTGTATACCTAATACGCACGAATACCCTGCCAAGACGAGAAATCACAGACATTTTACTACAAAAAAAACACTTCAAGTGGTTCTCACTCCCCCACCAGAGAAATCACGTGGTGTTGGAGGACGTAGCATCACAAGTGGCATAACGGGAAAGCTTGGCAGTGACAAGATGGTTATTGATTGTGATATGGATGGTAACGAGCCACTTACAGTTGCTTCATCTACACTTCAAGCGTGGGCATGTCAGGTCGAACTGCTAATCAATAGTGTCAATGTGTTTGGTGCCTTGTTGTCTTGGATTTGAGAATTGATTGACTTGTTTATATTGTAATTGTTTGGGCTTATGTGAAAGTAAATCATAGATTGAATTGAACGAAGGCTACCAAACTGCTAATTCCAGATAAAATATTGTGGAGAACATAATGTACTCCAAGATTGTTTATATGTATATATTCAGATGGGATAGATGTATGTTTTACTCATGCGTATACTCAACTACAATTGCAATGTTAGAGTGTGCGTTGACCTTTTTATTAATGCTAAGTATTTATCATGTCAGATTTTGATTAATGGACTACCGCTCTCAACCTTGCACCTTGTAGCAGATGCGAACCATATGGACAAGGGTCTGATAATACACAGATATATTTCACCTCAGGTAAACCATGAGTTGTTTGCTAACCAGCTGCCGTTTTATGGAGGAAAGTAATTCCACCAATAAGTTGCCAGATAATCCATCGCAGGGTGTAATTTCATGGTTTGAAAGCCGTCTCCCCGACAGCTCAAACGTTAAGCTCCACAGACAAGCCAGGCCCGCAGCCAAAGAGAACAGCAAGCTTTAACTCGCACCTCGATGTTCTACTCATGCAATTCTTTTCTCATCCTGTCGCTCCTACAAGCTATCTATCCCCAGATCGCTAAGTTGTGAAAATCAGGATTTAATGAATAACAGCGCGCCGTTTGCAATTAATAGCCGACGCCTTTTCCGCCAGTCGTCCGTGTTAACTGATCACCAGGCGCCTTCCTCCCGCCTTGACCACGGGTGTGGGGAATGGATCTCCATTTGAGCCGCTAAAGACCAGTCAGGAAACGAGCATCGTTACCGCTGGAGAGGACTGTTCCTGATATGGGCGGTCCCCTTCTCTCCCACACTGCGATCAACGAACCACGAGGAACGTGATCTTGCCTTGGTGAAAGCTCACCAAGTCCCCAGCTAGTAACGACCATAGCGTGTGGACTTCTCTCTAGCTCTCCTCGGCCCGATCGCTCGCTCAGTCAGCGCAGCCAATGATGCTCGTTTTAAGCGAAATACGAGGCAGGGCTTCCAACTGCAGCAGCAACAGGGGGCGAAATCCGATGGCGCTGCATGGTTAAAGTGTCAACCGATGCTGGTGGTAACTCGCCGCTCTCCATTCAGTCAGAGATTCTCGGGGAACAGTCCAGGAGGGGAAAAAGGGGGAATGAAAGTTGTGGGCACTCGATAAATGGAATGAGGAATGCCGGATGAGGAGTTAGGGAAAAGTTTTTTCGTCGTGGTCAAAGGAAAAGATATGTTCCTTTCTCACGCTGTTCATCAACATTTGCTCTCTCGACTGGAATCTCGGTCCCGATATTTGTCGAAGCTGAAACTAGAAAGGGAAGAAAATGTCAATAATGGAACCATGAATCATTTCTCGTGTGTCATTCAACTCACACGGGTACAATTTATGAGGATAATTTGGCTCTGTGAAGATTATTAATTGGATTTGTTATTAAAATATTTCAGTGTATACGAGTCATATCGAATGTCAGTGTAGCCGTGAGGTTTTTTTCCCCCAACAAGTCGGCATTTTGAGTATCACAAACAATGGATATAGTGTCAGCATGCAGGATCTTACTTGTGATTTTATATGTTTTAACTGCCAGAGGAGAGGCAATCAGCAGCACAGGAAATGATGAAAATGTTACACTAGTGGATATCGCCGCGGAAGATACTGGCTCAAATAATGCCAACGCCGTGAAGTTATTATCGCGTTTGCTCGAATATACAACGTCAACAGGTGAGCCAGCATTAGGAGTCATTTCCCAAACGGATACCCCGCAATCCCCCAAACGTGAGGTCCAGCCAACCTCCTCTCCACCCAATTATGGCAGGGAAGGCCCCCAGGGGAAGCCCATCAGCGGTGTGGAGTCCCCTGCATGGTACCAGCCACCCATGAAGAACCCTCTCTCCAAAATCCCCAACACGAACGACCAAGCTTTCCAGGATGGGGCGATGTCGGCCTTCCAGCGTCTTGGCTCGATGTCGCCAATGCCTGCCGATCCTGATGACCGGATCGACCTATGGCTGCTGGGTTTGTTCCCGTTCAATGGGAGTTGGGCGGGTGGACTGGGGCAGCTCCCAGCCATACAGATGGGCATCGAAGACGTCAACGCGCATCCCGACTATTTGCCTGGGTATAGGCTGAGACTGACCGTCAACAATACCGCTGTAAGTTTTTTTTTCAACCAGTTTTACTTTTTTATATACATGTATGGGAAGAGGTGCACATTACTTGGTGAATTTCCGCCCGCGTGGTGTGCGGTGGCTTCCATTAAACGTTTGCGAGTTTTCTTTGCTGTTAATAAGCTATATATATATATAACGCCTGCAAGCAGAAACTTCTATCGGAATAAAACGAAGGAGTTGCTTATTAAGAACAGACTGCAGGTAAAGAAAACCCGAACAAAATAGTGAGTCACTTTTCCATTCAATTTTAATGTGAACATAGGATCGCTATATATCGTCATAGTAAACTCTGGTCTTTAATGGAGATTTGCAAATATATGATTGTGTTATCTTTATGTTTAAATTATTTAGCTTAATTCTGACGCATTCCCGATTCGCGTTTACATGCAATTTATCCTTAATATATTCTGGAAAGTCCAACATGCACATTTATGCGCCTTTTATTGTCATTATGACCCACTACCGTTACCGCGAAGATAGCAAAATCTTATAACCAACAACCGGGATTCCAGTAATATTTCTGATGTTTGCGGAAGAAACATGGAACGAATTAAGTTGAAGAGAAAATGAGAGTCAATATAGAACAAGCACACTGAGTGAAATCAGGTGCCGTCGAATAAATGAGATAAAAAGTTCATAAACGATAGTTAATTAACTGTTTTATTGATTTTGGCAGCCGAAACAAATACCAATAGCTGATTACGCTCTATCTTCAAGTTCCTCTTTATCAGTTACCTTATCGCCCGGTTTTACGGGACTCAGCACTTGTTAGCTATCGGGAAGTGCGATATTTACTTTCCTTGAGAAAACAAGGTGCCCAAAGAGCAATTCCAAGATTTGCTCATCCTCGCCGCTCTACTAGACAAGTCGGCGGATCTATTGGAGATACCTGAAAAGTAGCGACCAAGAATGTTTGATATTTTTCAGTGAGAAAGGTTATTCAAGTTTCAAAATAAACACAGGGTTTATTAACGCAATTTGCGAGGGAGCTGTTCATCATTAATAAGTAGCAAGTCTGTTTGCAATTAAGGAGGCGGAACAAGTATTTACTCAATTTCCCAATATTGTTTTTATTTTTAGTCAATCAGTGACGGGCTTACCAACTTGCAGACTGATTTTTTCCCCTCCTCATATCGCAAATATTTAACGGGTTGTAAATCAATATTAGTATTGAGTCAAGACGTCCATTGGCAAGGACCAAGGAGTTGTAATCCCGTCAAATTTTAATTGTACGTGACCTTAGCAACTGCGCTATTTGCATCTATCCATCCAATATTTCAGCAATATTACGTTGTAGTTCATATTTGTTGGGTCGTCAAAGGTGCATTACATCGTTAAGGAACAATCATGGACTCGCGACCATAATAAAATAACCAAATATGAAAAGTCATTTCCCTGTTGACACAGGGGACATTTTCTGTGATTTGCTATCGGCCAGAGATCCTGGCAACGTTGTGGACAAGCCATCGTCCTGAAATAGTGCTGAAATACCAGGGACAATTACATTTCTGATTCCGAGGGGGCTCACGAGTATCATCGCTGGGCGATACTCATCTGCATAGTGTTAATGGGGACCCCTGTCCTCCGTCTCTACATATGTGTCATTTCAGCACAGTGGGGACGAGAAATAGATATCCCACCCCCGCCGACAGACGGAAAGGGATTCACGGACAGATATACCCAAATGAGGGGAGTGCCAGTTTTCCACGTAGCAAATCGTACTGAATTTATTTATATGCAAATCGTTAAAATTGCCCTGCAGTGTTTTTCTTTTTGGCCCTAGTGGAGCAATCGTCACATGATCATCCCATCTCCATCGTCATTATAATAATATCTTCTCAAACCCCAAGGGCCAACGACATACTGGAAATAATAGCGAGAAAAAAAGATTTTGTCATAGCCTCGTTGACCCTAGAGAACAGTGTCTGAAGCCAAGAAAACGAGACCCGAAGAACGGATTGTCTCGGGGTTTCCTGTCTTCTTTCATAGACAAATAAGGAATGGGTTGTCCCAGTTCGCATTTGTTCGCGGAATCTGACCCGGACATTGTCCCGGAGACAACCCCACCCTGTGTGGTTGAAAATAAAAGCCACACATCATTCCCACGTCAGTGATTGGCATGTAATTAGGTCATTTCACCAGGACTTCACACCTTGGCATGGCATTCCTAGTGTTAATTAGCAGCCTCTGTGTCTCCTTGCGCTGCCCAGCAGACGAGAAGTGCGTTCATTATTTCTCGGACTACTCAAGCGACCATGGACATACCTTTACACTTTGCGACGGGGTTACTCTGGTCATCGAACCGCAATCGCGGCAGGAATCACTGTAAGGCACTTCGGATTAATCTGATAGCCTCTTAGGATTAGCATACACAACGTATAAGGACTTCGTGGTCAGTGTATACAAATGTCAAGTTGGGTCACTGCTGGGGTTTATCTGCAAACATGAATATCATTATAAGTTAATGTATCCATCTTTTGTTGCAAAAAATGACAGTCAAATCGAATCTATCTACAACAAGAACAATTGGGTTATGTACTTGTGTTGTAAATATGTGTTCTCATTTGGGATGTGTACGTACATATGAACCAGATACCAATATATGAACTTACCCATCCTTTGCAATAGATTCAAGAGAATAAGATTCCGAAAAACTAATGTCGCCTGTTTATCCACGTCATCAGCGTGACATCATACACTTTTCTACTTCGGGACCTTGTATGAAACACACGTCATATGTACGAGGTTGTGCACCTTTCGAAACTCGGCAAACCGAAGTTTGGAATTCGACGCATCGCATATGTCTTAGAATGGAGGTCAGAATCCTTATATATGCTTTGATCTTCTAAAATCCAGGGGTCAGACACAATAATGTCATCACAAATGTCTTCAGCGAAAAAGATCAACGGCAGATAAAACCCCCCAAATAAATTAAATACTTGGATTTCATTTTGACGAGAAATATCACAACAGCGATTCATATTCTTGTGGAAAGTACGTTAATTGCTGATGTGTATATGCCGGAATTGGGGCTGTTTGAAACAAAATAATGGCACATGTTCTTTGTTGAAGGACATACCCAAGGTGCGTGGTCACATTGACAGATTGGTACTCGGCCTACTTCTTCGACTGGCAGGAATGGCCCTTCAAAATATCACCGTTCCGATGGTACCAACTAAACAAAAATCCGCGCTGACATCGTTTGACAAATATGACATTATTTCGTTCAGAAATGATTTGTCTATCGCTAAATACCAAGCATATAAATTTTTTTCCCTACCACTACCCTAATACAGAACACAACATAACATAACGTGTCACTTAGTTATGTCATGCAAACGACATAAAGATTTGGTTCCTGAAGAAAGATTGTTTTTAATTTATTATTATGGGCACTTGTTCATGAAAACTGAAAGATGAGTATATGTACAACGAAATGCATATCTAGATATTCCTAGATACGTGCTTTCGAAATAAAATGAAAACGTGTAGTTTTGTTAACTGCATGGCATCATTCACTTTATACCGCACAAATAAAAACTACACCTTCCACGAATCTGTCTACATGTGACATTGTGTTTTGTCCTGTTTTTCTTTCTCCATGTTCATTTGAAATAAAATCAAAATAAAACTGCATCTTCCACCGTTGCTTTACGTCGGCAAAATACCCGTGGTATTCATTCTTAGCCACCTTATCTGATACAAAAAACTGAAATGCCACATAAAAGATAATTGGCAGAATCACAATGCTCTCCCCACGGCATCTCCATACATGTATTACTATCTCGTGTAAGAGTTTGCAAAAATGAACATAAAACTAAGATCAGATATCCATAGCAATTTGTCTTGTAGGATTCCATCATATCCATTCGAAGAAGACACGAAGAATATGTAACGCACTACGACAATACATAGTTTCCACTTGTTTCGTGCTTGTGTATGAAATTATGTACGTTGAATTTTTAGGTACACTTATAAATCTGACAAGTTCAGTAATCAATATTTAAGGAAACGTTTCGTGCCACGTATTGTGTTTATGCCATTTGTCAATCAAGCGAAATGGAAGTGGCAATCAAACGACACACATTCGGAAAATGCCACTAGTTAGGTTCATGTTGCTTTCACTCACCAAAAACACATAATCTAGTTAAAAACATTTACCAGAATGTAGACTGATACCGATATTGTTTTTACCTCTCACACATGTATATACTGATTATAATCATGGGGCATCCGAAATTGAATCTGCATTTACACCAGTTTTCAAATTTTTCTGGACCAGTCCGATCAGATTATACAGCCATTGCTCGTTGTTGTTCTTGTATGGTCATGCACTAAAAGAGACTTTCATATCGGTTTGGATGTGATGTTCTGTAAATCTGCACTGGAAATCTTGCACCTTACAGCTGAAGTTCATGATAGAAATTACAATCCTCTCAAACAAGACATCCAAAATCTCTCAATCAGTGATCAATATTGGTATGGAAGCCGCTCCGTTCATTCTACACTCCACAGCTACTTAAGATGACAAGATCGCGAGCTATATGGCGGGATTATCTGCGAATACATGTATGTATCTATATGCAGTTATCACGTATGTGGGAATTACCTAACATGATCACTGTCCATGAAGATGGTCATAATAATCTTACCATTGTGTTTCAGGGTTGTGTTGTATATATTTGTAGGATAACATTGTATATCAAATACCTGAGACGAGTATCAGTTATTCACATATATTTTCATTTTCATAGCCAGGAGGAAATATTGTGAGTTGATTGCAGGTTAATCTTAGGTCACGTGTTCTCTATCCAGCCATAGAGCATGTGCAAATTGACAACGTGCTATATGGATATACTCAAGAGTTTGACTGAGGTGGAGCCAGACCGGGTTGCTGAAGTTAAGTCACTACAAGGCCTGAGTCAACACCAGTTGAATTACACATTGAAGAGGCGTTCAAGTTGGAATCCATAACTGTTTGAGGATAATGGTGTGTTGAATCAAACTTCTACCTTGTGAGAATGCAACAACCATCAAATGCAAAAATCAGAAACAAGTATTTTTTTATTTGAGGACTGAACCCAATGGTTCGGATCCTTTCAAAGACTATGTGCAAACACCATTTACCAACTGACAAACCCTTTGTCTCTTTTGCAAATTTCAGACCACAATGTGACACATCTCACTTGTGAAAATAACAAAGAGTGTATAAACAAAATGAGGAAATAGTGAACCATTAGTCAAGTGTTCCTTACCATAACCACAAATAATGAAAACAGACGACATCCAACATCAGCAGGGTTGACACAGAGCATTCGAAAGTTGTGAAACAAATTCTTATAGTGACAATAAGTCAATTGTCACTATAGTCAATATGCTCATAGTGACAAAGCGGTTTCATGACATGAACCAGGCTAGTGTTTCTTCGCTTGTTTAGATTTATTGTTATCAATACAATACATGTACATATACAATATATGTTGTCATTTCAACAATAATAGACATCGCATTATAAACGATACCATTGTTATAAGCACCGAGATCAAACGTAATTACGTTGTAAACCCTTTTACAATAATAATAATAATAAAAACGAAATATGATCTGTCAGGAAATGAACCATGATAATGATCATTAAATCAAATGGGTGAATCACGATCTTTTACAACGGTTATTTTTCATCATTTTGGATAACTTATACATGTATAAATATATGTTTTGACAGGGGTTTCAATCTCACACTTGAGTAATAGGAATATTTGGGTAATGGCAATATTTATTGAAGTGAAATTTTACTAGAAAACTGTTCACTCTTTCAGTCAACATATACATAGATGGATAATATAGTCATGTTTGACTTTTTCGCAATAGTCTGATGCACAAGTCCATATGAATACCAAGAATAAGACGAAATTCAGAGAAACCAAGATAGCTTAAAAAACATTGAAGTATTCAAACACTCAGCAACATAGCTACATTGGGAATAACCGATTTCGAATATGGGGAAACAACAAACTGAATCTTGTGCAACAAGACATGATAAAATATGTGCAAAATACTCACATGCATTAACCATCGAGGAAAAATCAACACGGATTAGAAACAACGTGCTTGTGTTCACTTCTCCGCACTATCAGACAGGGCTTGGCATGCGATACAGGAGTTACCAGACCAGTCGATAAGGAGATAGTCTCCGAAAGCATCGTACGTAATCGACAGCGTGAGAAATGGATTATCACGGGCCAAGCGGTGGTTTCTCGACGGCCAACGGCGGTTTATTGACGACCGACGGTGGTTTGTCGTCGGTCGGAACGATGTAGATATGGTTTTATGTCTAAGCAGAGGCGTATTTCTTGCTATGTAACCTTGTTACCCAATCAAAAACTTTTTTGACCGACGACAAACCATCGTCGGCCGTCAATAAAACGTCGTTGGCCGTCGGAAAAACCACCGCTTGGCCAGTGATAAACCAATTCTCACGCTGTCGTAAACAACAAGTGCAGTATTTCATATATATTCTCACGTTTGGGTGTTTCGTCAAATTCTCCCATGTTGTGAGTTTTCGAATGTGTAGTAAGATTTTTTGAGTGCACCAATACTTCTCAGATTTTATAACATAATTTTACTTGATAATGTTATAATTTGCTAAATATAACAACTAAAACTGATATTAAAAATTCAACTCAGCAACATTTGAGCCTCTCACGTTGCTCAAATATTGCTCACGAATGAGAGAAACCAGGTCTTGAGGAATTTGTATCTGAGAGTCTTCGGTGAGCTTCATTAGTGCTGTTATATTTTATCAGAACAGTGGCATTCCCTCTTTTATTCTAGCACATCTGACTACTTCCATAGAGGTCGCATAGTGTGAATGGATTAGTATCTTTTGTAGACATTTATTTCTAATTCTCCCCTTGCGAGATATAGGTTAAACAGGTTACGAAGTCTTGAAGAAATTTAATGCGATTGACACACAGAGAAAACAACAATAACAAATTTCTTTCCAAATTTTGTATTCAGCACACCCACTTTGTAGCTGCACCTATTTACATGTACCCTGTATAGTTGACATTTTTGTACCTCGATTTGTTGGTGATAAACCTGCGGTTCAATAAGCACCCAGTAGTTCATCTTATTGATAGGTCATATGATCAATCGAGGACATGTTTGTTATTACAAAAGTAACCCAATACATTTCACCTGTCTAAAGTACCGAAGGTCGATGGCGGATAGATGTCCTAAAGCAAATAAGCAAAGGGAAATTAGCTGTTCTTTCTTCAGCTGAATCCTGGCGAATTCAAATTTTCACATTCTGACAAATAATTAAGGAAGGAGACTGGCCAGCTCTATAACATCACTCTGTGAGATTTAATGCTGGTAAAGATAGAAATGGATCCGCACAAACAGTCTCATTTATATTACAAGACCGAATCCATTGACGAATTTTACAAAACAAGTGTGAGTGGTCAACTTCGGGTGATACCAAAGTATCAACGTCAAAAGCAAACCATCTGAACATCATACAATGTAGGCACCCAGAGTGGGTCTCGTTGTGAGTTGATCCAACCCAAACACGCTGGTCCCTTCGAGTCTCAAAAAGATTCAGTTCAAGACTGTTGGATTACTGAACGAGTTGCTAATGAAATCAAGAATATCATCGAAACGCTTTAACAACCAACATACAATAAACCTGACATATTGAAAATACTGCAAACAAAATAATTTTGGTTCTGCATGAAGCCAAACATTCATTGTTATGGCAGTTCATAATCATAACAGTACATAAATCACCAATGGGGCCAAGTGCATAAAAATATTTGAAAATTAGAGTGAAACACATGCTCCTCTAATAGACATCACACGAACATACTTTGTTTCTCTAGACACACCTTAACCATCAAAATATTGGCACAAAGCACATACCATATAAGGTGGACTGCAAATATAATGCCCCTTGGAACTAACACAAAACAGGAGCTTCATTATTAGCCAGGTTCATGTGGTCTCATGGCGTGGTTTGAGGCTGTGTGGATACATTCTTTATAGGTCAGTAAATGTTGGAGCACATTCGCGAAGAACTTCACACTGGTGCAGCTTTCATTTATCGTCATTAATTGTTTATGTGAATAGAATGACGCCCTCCATAAGAGAAAACACTTTGTCAACCCATTTATGAAAATCTGATATCTTACAGCTGACCCCTCACAGCCGACCCTCAACGCCAGCCATAAAGCATTCTGATATAATGCAATAGCCATTGCTTGTAATGATCTTGAACATGTTTGGTAGTGTTCGCTACATAGCTGTCTTGCTACATGTCAATAATATCCGTACATTTTTCTCTAATTATGTCTCACGTATGAATGAGATGCCATGGCCTCATTTTATGTGGTGTTGACATCAAGGATATATTGAAAGGAAACCAAATTGCAAGGGAGACATTCATGTTAATGCATAATGAGTCATTAATACCTGGGTTTTCCACACCATTTTTACGTATTATTCGCCTTCGAACAATTAATTCACCAAAGCCAGAGTGTCAACAAACAGGACATTACTCGAGGTATGCAATGGTGTCATTGCGTAGAATAAATCGCGGTCTGGACTGGATATGAATTTAAAATATCATTTTGAACAAAACTACTGATTCATCTGAATAGTAAACGCCATAGCAATTTGTACTGACAACAAAGGAATATATATTTTTTTTCAAATTTGGAATGCAAGCCCTGGTTATCTCCATACTGGACAATTGCAGCTCTCTTCTATCCAATGTTTCTGGACAACAAATTAAAAAATTAGGCCAAGGGCCGAAGATAGGTTACCGGACAATGTTTAATATTTTAGATGTTAGCCAGGTCACTGGTTGAATTCAAGGTCAAGAGAATATTATAACATATATAACATTAAGCATATATCATGTCCACAGTTGATTGCTAAGCTGTAAATTCAATAATCAGAGAGATATTAGCAATTTTGTGCTGTGGCCTTAAATATGAAGGGGCAGAGGTCAAATTCAAGATCATCAAAATATTCAATGTATATCATTTTGTATATCATGTCCACAATTGATTCCCAAGCCATACAGTCAATAGAGGAGCTAGATATGAGCCAGTTTGTCCTTGGACCTTGAAAATGAGGTCAGAGGTCAAATTCAGGGTCACGAGAATATTCAGCATATATCATTTCCTATATGTCCACAATTGATTCCTAAGCTGTAAAATCGATAATAAGTGAGATATTAGGCATTTTGTCCTGTGACCTTGAAAATGAGGTCGAAGGTCAAATTCAAGGTCATGACAATAATCTGCATATATCATTTCCTATATGTTGATAATTGATTGCTAAGCTGTAAAGTCGATAATAAGCGAGATATAAGCCATTTTGTGCTCTGACCTTGAAACTGAGGTCAGAGGTCAAATTCAAGGTCACGAGAATATTCTGCATATATCATTTCCTATATGTCCACAATTGATTCCTAGTCTCTAATCTCAATATCAAGTGAGATATTAGGCATAATGTGTCCCATTATAAAGCATAAGAGAATTTAACATGGGAAAGTCCCATTTGGGCCGAGTTTGGGCCAAAATGGCCCACTTCGAGCGATTCAAGCGCAACGAAATTTATACACATCATAGAAGTACATATGAGGAGACTTATGTATCAAAAAGAAAAAAAGTTACTGAACAGATTTTGAGAAAATGGCCGCCAAAGTCTAAAATCAGGCCTTTTTCGTCGAAAACGGCCGCCATTTTGAAGAAAACGCAAAAATCTAAAAACTAAAAAATACCTCCTTCTTGAATTATTTTTAAGTATTTTTCTGCAAAATTTCAGAAAAATTCGCCCGTAAACAAAAAAGATAAAAATGTGGACGACGACGGACGACGACGGACGCAACGCCATGCCAATAGGTTATCGGACCATAGGTCCGGTAACCTAAAAACTCCAACTAATTCAGAATCGTGCTGCAAGATTGGTCACTCTCAAACACCCCCGCGAGTACATTAAACCCATTCTTGCTGAACTTCACTGGCTGCCGATCGACATACGGATCCAGTTCAGGATACTGGTATACACTTACAAGTGTCTACATGAAATGGCACCAAGTTATCTTGTTGACATGATTAGCCTATATGGACCAGGTCGCAACCTCCGATCAACGACCACACCAGGCTAACCCAGTCTACTGTCAAAAAATTTATTGGACTGGCAAATTTCAGCCTCATCGCCCCAAACCTGTGGAACAATATTCCTCGGCATATCCGGGAGTGTGACACCGTCCATCGCTTCAAGAGACAGCTCAAGGCGTTCTACTTCAAAGAAAATTTTATGTCATAGTTAACTTTTATGAATGGTTTTAACTGTTGTTTTTAATGTACAACTACATTCTCGTTTCTAGTCATACCATATTCACTATTTACCCTATCATACATACATACCCTATCCATGCACAGCGCTTTGATGCTCAAGCGATAAGGCGCTATATAAATAACGGTGTAATAATAATAATAATAGTGATCAAGTGCATTACAGTCTTCCACAATTATAGTAAAATACGGGTTCTCCAATAGTAATGACAGGGACATGTCCGAGCCTTGATCCATCAGTTTTTATTGGCACAAAACACACACCCTAGAAGATGGAGAGCGAACGGCAAAGATGGAGTGCTCCCACAAGTTAATACCAAAAAGAAAAGCTTCTTCCATAATAGCAAGGATCTATATGAGGATCTATGAATGTGATTTCATGGCATGGTTTATGGCAGTGGGGATGCATTCTTCATGGGCCTTTAATGGTGGTTCATTGTAGCCAGGCCATTTCAGCACATCCACAAAGAACATAATTTCACCATAGTGTGGTGTTCATTTATTTGTCATTAACTGGTAATGGCAAATGGAATGACGCCCACCATAGAAAACACTTCATCAACTTGTTTTAATTATCTCAGGAAAAAAAACCCTCAGAGCTAACCTGACCCTTAACGCCAGTCAAAAAGCATCGTGGGATATCGCAATGGCAATTGTAAGCAAGGGAGGTGAGATTGCTTTAAGAGTCCGCTGTATGACTTTGCTGTCGTCTTACTACACGTCATGGCCGTTAAGATTCCTCTTGATATTCCGATGATATCCTCGCATTTTTGTAATAACGTCCCACGTATGAATGAGATGTCATGGCCTCATTATATGTGGTGTTGCCAGTAAGGTTATATTGAAAGGAATCCAAATGACAATGGGGAAACAATCGTGTTCATGAGTAATTACGAGTCATTAAGACCTGGATTTTCCACATATTCTGTATCATTTGGCTACGAACAATGAATTCCTACAAAGCCATGGTGACTAATAGGACATTACACGACGTATACAATGGTATGAGTCATGACATTGAATAAGTCGTGATTTGGAGTGAACCGGAATTCATATTTGGAATACAAAACCAAACAATTTCTATGTAAAATGACATAACAGTATTGGGCAGATGGTTCCTGATTGCGAATTCAAAAATCAATTCGTTTCAAAATGCCCCTTCTGCATTTAGTTACAGCCTATGCCTATTATACAAAAACAATATGCAATCATTGCCTACAACTATAAAACTATATACCCACTTGTTCCCCAGAGACAAGGTTTCTATGTTATGTTCCACTAAGCTAAATACCATCAGGTAGTGAAAATTGACACCCACATTCATGTTCGCCGATGCTGAAGTACATTTCAGAATATGATAAAAACAAGATGCTCACATGTGGTCTGCAGAGAAATAACTGAAATCATTATTTCGCCCACTTTTGGGTGTGGGTGAAAAGAGTTATAGCGACTGGTAATGACCACCATTCTTCCAGATACGGCCTGGAATTCTTCGATATCCCATTACTGAGTGGTGAATATCGTTGCGATTTCTGCAATTGGTATTTCCTAATTTTAGGGTCAGTGATCATCCCCAATCTGACAGCTCCAGGATAATATCACACACTGCTTAGTTTCGGATATATTCCCTTTACGGTCATTTGGAAGCAATGCGATGATTGGAATTTCTCTCTCTCTGCGGTTTCCATGGATTAGACTAATGCTGGTGTCCAACAGGCGGTATAAATATTAGACCATTCGCGTTGATACAACTGTGGCAATATTCTCTTTAAAGCTATGTTCGCATTTCAAATCGCCTTTCTGCACTTTTCACTTCACCGGACCTTCGGACCATTGTAATCTTTTTACGGCCATTCTCTCAAAAAGGTTTCAGACAAATTGGCATTTTTGTTTCGAAAGATTCCACTTATGTACCTTGGTGATGTGTATATGTTTGGTTGTCCTTGAATCGCCAGTCTGCATAGGTCGGCAAAAAAAAATTTGTGCCCCAAATCAAGTCACTATTGGTTTTGAGTGATTTTCAGCCAAAACAAATATTTTCCCCCCTCTGAACTATTTTTGGACTTGGAAAATGTCTGTGGCAGGCTAAATGAGTTCATCATTGACTGGACAGTCGTGCCAATATATACCTTGATTATTTGTTTTTGTCATTGAAATTGTCGGTCTACAGTTGTGAATATTCTACAAATTCATATTATCTGATGCACGCCACCTAATTAATGTGATAAATGCTTCGCCCCGATATAGAGAAGACACTTCTAGCATTTTATTACCAGAATGCAAATATACACCATCAATGTTTCTATCAAAACGGCGTACGTGTGTTCAAGGTTTGTAATTGGTACCATCAAAATCTGGTTATATTGGTGGGGTGATATATTGTTTGCTTTCACTGACAAGATACATATTGTTTCAGTGTGATCCGGGCCTGGGTACAAACATGATGTTTGAACAGTTGTACAAACCGCCCACCAAGCTGATGATACTGGGCGCGGGCTGTTCAGATGTCAGCCAGGCCACAGCACAGGTGTCACATCTTTGGAATCTTGTACAGGTGAGAGGGTTGTTACATATAATCTCAAAAGTGTATTTACATTGGGAGAAATTACTTCGTACATTTGGTGTTAGATGATATGGCTTTCACTTGGTGGACAGTAATATCCCACTACGCCCAGATGTATATTGTTAAGGTGTGGGCCCAGGGAGTTAGTTATATAAAAATGTAAATACAGAATACAGCATGTCAACGAAGCAGTGGATAAAACAATAAAGTGTCCAAACTAACAAACTGACCTTTTAGTATTTTCACTCCAAAGGCGAGGATAAAGGTTTTATTTTTATCAATTCAATATCCGTACATGAGATGACATCACTGAATTCGTTCAGTGGCCTTTCATTTTTTTATCAGTGAATGACAGGTCAATGAAATATCAATGACGGGCGATATTTATATTTGGTGGGTATTTTGCCAGCATGTAGGCCTTACACTTTGTAAGTCTTGGTGGTCAATTTTTGTTGGTGTTACTGTCGAAATTGCTAACATTGGACAAGTTATGAATTGTTAACTTACATTTACATGTATGTGCAATATTGCCAACATGGCTTAATGTGTCTTGTAATGGATCTGCCCCTCGAAAGTAGATCAAAACAATATAGGCTCATTTGCTGCAATAACCTTATCGATGAGAATTAACCAATTGTAAAAAAAACCAGTATGGTGGCATTAGTGCAATATACTAACATGCAACAGATGCCCTGTGAAGGGCATCAAATGCTACACTGATATACACTTGTTGTGGTGGATCAAGCAAAAGAATGCAATGTAATACGACTGTACATCAGTTTGCGCCAGTTTCTTGAGAATGTAATTGACCATAAATAAGGTATTTTTGTCTCATTGGTCAATTGACCTGCAAGCCGTTTCATCAATTGAATGTGGTAAAAAGGTGAATCACGCATGAGAAGCAAAACGAATACTGACGGAGTAAAAAATCCAATTCAATTTTCAGCTGTCGTACTCGAGCGCAAGTCCCGCTCTGTCCGAGAAAGATCGATACAAGAAGTTCTTCCGAGTCTTTCCCTCAGAGTCGTCCTTCAACGTAGCAAAATTTGCCCTTCTCAAGGCATTCGGCTGGAAGAAAGTGGGCACTTTACACCAACACACAAAGGATATCTTCTCCATGGTGAGCGGGCAAAGACCTGACAGTCTGGTCATTATTAAGGGGCGATTGGGGAACAATGGGGGTGTAGGTAAGATTGACAATCAGTTTTTAGTATGTTTATTGCTGACTGTAATTTCAATGACGAACTTTGTTGTTGTTTTTTTTCTTCATGAGATGAAGAGGTTGTTCGTTATATGGGATATCCCAACCAAATAACCAGACACACTGCTTTCAATTCGCTATATTTCAGAAGGTTCATTTCTTTTCATTTATGGTACGTTATCATTTTTCTACCAGCGTAACTTATTACACATTTCAGACCACCACCGATTTCCACAACGACGCTCCAAAACATGGAGTGCAGATCTTGGCAACTGAGAGTTTCAGTAGTGATCCTCGTCAGAACGTCCAGAATCTGAAAGTAGGCCGCAATTCTCTTATGTTTATGTTCAACAACGTAACTTCCACATGGGTGGTTTATAATGCTCTACTCCCCTTATATTTACAAAACTTTCCAATCCGCCACGGACCTGGCGTATCAGATTCACAGAGGATTTACCATTGAATTATACCAATCCCAACTCAGTAGTTCTAAGCGGTAGATTGCGATCATGGGTCATTCATGTAACGTAGTCTGCTACGAACAGTGAGGTAACGAAGAGTCAAAATTTTAAAGTTATTTCTTGAATATTATCTCTCCAAAATTACCTATTTTATATAGTAGCTGATCAGCATCCTGATACTGAAAAGAAAATAGGGGTCACAACGGTGGTTTCTTCGACATATTTGATGAAATTCACAAATAAAACTGCACATTTTTTGTCCATATTCACATCTTGCATCGTGTTGTTAATGCGAACGGATACGGTGACCCCCTATTTTCTTTTCAGTTTTAGGATGCTGATCAGTTACTCTATAAAATATGCTATTTTGAAGCTCTAGATTATGTTGATATAGTTATTTATTTTTTAAAAAAACTCTTTTGAGCCCCTCCCCTCACTGTTTGGAGCGGACAACCTTAATAATCTTACCAATATTTTTTTTCGAAGAATAATATTGGCACTGAACTACTAGTTATTGCAAGATTGTTTTTCATCATTGTTTTAATTTTGTTTAATTCATATATGTATTTTCTGGCTTAGAAACAAGGTGCCAGAATCATAATAGGCAACTTTTACGAGACTGATGCCCGGGCTATATTTTGTGAGGCATACAAACAGGAGATGTACGGCGCGAAATATGTGTGGATTATCACCGGTAAGCTCACTTTTATTGTTTAATCATTAGTCCGCCACCTCATTTCATGGAATTTCAGTTTCTTTTTAATCAATGAGAATTGAATGTCACGATATTGCGATCAACATAATCAACACAACCTGTATGCTGCATCACAATACGCAGGTTTCTACACTCCACTCTGGTGGCGAGACATTCGCGACAGTGACATACACGACTGTACGCCTGAGCAGCTGGAGGAGGCAGTGGAGGGATACTTCACAGCTGACGCCCATGCCCTCAGCCTCACAGGCCGCGCGGGCATATCAGGCAAGGTAAAATGGATTTACTATATAGGCTGGGCACCCTACTTGTGACCTTATTGGTCGCCGCATTAGCGGCGGCCTATATCAAATACATAGTCACTTTAACTTCCGGTGCCGCTTAGCACAGTGCACCTTTTTCCACCTGCCGCTCAGCGCACGAACTGATATTCTAGCCCAAACATCATCCAATTTTATTAGTTTATTTGACCGACGATCTCACAGCAAGAATTTTCTGGCCAACGCATTTGTTTCATGCGGCGACCACTTTTGCTACTCTGGATCCCTGACGTTTACTTGTCCAAAAATAAAGAATGGACGCCGAAGCACGAATATGTTTCAGTGCAGTCAAGATGTATTTAAAATCCGAACCTAAGAACAAGATATTCAAGGTCAGGGGCGACAAATTCTCGTCCAACAAAAGTAATGCGGGTCACTTTTTCAGATGGTTCCAAATGTTTTGTATTGTCTGATTGTAATTTTGGTTCATACTGTCTAAAGCATACCTTAATTATTACAGTAATCAAAGGTTATACAAAGAATCATATCGTGGTTATAATCATCACTTCCTATAATACCCCTGACTTGTGTATCCCTTAAACAGACGTACAGTGAGTTTAACACAGAGTACCAGAGGCGCACGAACAACGGCTCGCAGCTGACGGGACACCAAGAGGCCCCATACGGGTATGACAGTGCCTGGGTTGTGGCCAACGTGCTCAACAGGAGTCTCACAGCGATGCAGGGTCAGTCGTCATTAATTGCAGTGTTCCAGACTCATAACATTTAGGGGGAAACTTCCGACAGTAAATTTGTTGAATGCATTGTGTTCTTGAGAAAAAGTCCTGAATGATTTTCAGGAATCATTGCAACACTCAATAATCAACACCTCAACTGCGTGTAGTCATGTTTAGTGATGATACATGATTTTCCTTTCCTGGCAGGTTGGAACAGATCTTTACAGAACTTCAGTTACTCAGACCACCAGATGGGCGAGCTGCTCTTTAATCTGATGAATGACACTTCCTTCCAAGGTGTATCTGTAAGTGACTTTAAATATTCAGTTGTATATTCGGGATTTCATAAAGGATACAGAGATATATGTCGGGAATAAAGTTTACAATTACATGTTTATCTTGACTCTCAAAAGTGTCAAGATTAATTTCAAAAAAATCCTTTGACATTGACACTATCATTTCAAAATGCTAATGTGAGAGACCACGTTCACCAATAGATATGAACGTGTTGTAATATTCTTCATAACTTTCCAGGGCCCAGTGATGTTTGACACGAATGGGGATCGATTGGGTCTAACACAGATCGAACAACTACAGAATAACGTCGAGGTGATCGTAGGTGTATATGATCCCTCCAGCCACGAGGCCGATAAAATATCGTGGAATAACAACACTCCTATCATCTGGAAGGGTGAGTAAGATTGCGCAATTGATTTCGGTAATAGCCTAATGCGATTTTTGTATTCACAAAACTTACTGAGGTTTTTTTTTGTGATCACTGTAAATCTGTTGCATTAGATAATGCCTGGCGTGAGATGGGTACTTATCTTCATGGAAGTCATTCTATATTTGTATTATGTGGAAGAAAACACAAAAGAAAAGTTGCAGACGCAGACGCATCTGTGTCCCTTCCCGAAGCCATTAGTGATAAAACATGTATAACTACGCGACCTTTCCACAGACGGTGACCCTCCGCCGGATTCCATCACTGAAAAAGTAGTGCCTCGCGTGATTTCGGTCAGCTTGTTTATCGCAATGACGGTTATAGCGGCTTTGGGTCTCGTCCTCACGATTCTGTTCCTGGTTTTCAACATTAGATACAGACATCGAAAGTAGGCTGCTCTTTTGCGCAAATAATTTTATTTCTTTCCACCATATGACATCATGAATAACAGCAACTACTCTCTTCTAAGATTGTTGTTTGTACGTTTTGCTGATATAAATTGCACACGTACATTATCCTTCACAACAATAGACGGTCAAACAATCACCGCCAATAACAATAAATTTTGCGTCCCACCAAACCTAATTGGATGATCGAAAATATTTATCTAGCCCCAATTCTTTGTTTTATAGATACATCAAGATGTCGAGCCCCAACATGAACAACATAATCCTGGCAGGGGCGATGTTGGCTTTTCTCTCGGTAATTCTGGGTGGGGTCGATAGCAATGTCAGCTCCGCTCACGGACAGCTTATCATGTGCAAGGTCAGTTGATCATGGCGAGGTCACAGACAAAACACTTGCCCTTTTGAGGCGTGACATATTATACCTATATACTATGTGGTTATGCGCAAACGAAAATGGCGTTTTGTTGTTATTTGTAAAAACTTATTCTGGAAAGTTGATGCCTTTATTGATTATTGCTAATGAAAATTGAATGGCTGCTCTCAAAATATTGTGTTGCTGTCGGTGCTGCTGTGCCCCTACAAATGATGATTAATGCCCTGGGTAAAGTCGAAGATATAAATGTATTAGCATCAGTATAGTATTAATGTAATATAATACCCATAGCCTTAATAATGTAAACACATTAGTTTGTGGTTGTGTTGTTTCCATTTGACGTAAATGCAACATCGGTATTTCAGTTTTACAACTGGACTTTAGCCCTGGGATTTTCATTGGCATTCGGTGCAATGTTCAGCAAAACGTGGAGAGTTCACAAAATATTTACGAACAAGAAGATACAGCGAATGGTGCGTGGTTATTTCATAAGTATCGATATCAGTTTTTTATTAATTGATCAACATGAAGCCAAAAGAAACAACAAAGTATAGTATAGTTCCGCACGAAAAAAATTCTGATCAAACAAACACACTGCCAATATCATGGGCAGGGGATGTGCAAGACTTCGTTGATTTTGTGGTAGACCTAATATCTAGATACCAATGAAACTGACTCGGAAATTCATGATGAACCCATTTAAATATATTCCTGCAAGGTATATAAAGACACAGTCGAGTTGTATTGAGTTAAGCATACCATACCAAGATTTACAACACTCAGTCAACAATTGGGTCACAATATATCCCTATCCAGATTATACATATTATTAGATTGAAAACGACTAACAAAATATATTCACCCTTGTTTTGAGCTTCATATTGATCCATGTGAATTGTACATTAGAAGAGAGCTCTGTTTTGTTTGTGAAGGTTGGCAAAAATCTTCATTTTGAGCAATTAAGGAATCCCATCCTTATATTAATGTTTATCAAGATAACAACATTCGCATTGCTAATCTCTGCAGAAAACACTGAACCAATGTCACATGATTTATACTAAACAAATATCACATAATTCATCACTTTATCTTTTAAAACTTAGTACTATGAGGATTTTGATATATAGATATACTACCTATTTATATGGGACCGACCTTAGTTTAGTAGGACTGTTTTATTGAAGCATTGAAAGTAGAAATATGCACTGAAGGATCATTCATGCATTCAAAATCAAATCCATAATTTTCAAGTTTAATCAAAGATCCTATAATACTGAGTAAGTATTATAGCATCCTTGGTCTAATATTAAACAGGAAACGTGAAATATCAGCTTCCACAATCAAATTCCAGCTATATAATTGTGTCAAACGAATATCAAGATCAGATATAAATATATTTGCCAAACATAATTTTCCACGAAATAACCATTATTACCACTCGTGTATACTAGTGATACACATATATGGATGGAATAGATGGAATAATTACATCAAGCCACGATCCCTTGCAGGTGATAAAGGATTACCAGTTGATGGGTATAGTCTGCATATTGGTTGGTCTGGATGTTACTGTTCTTACCGTCTGGGAATTCTTGGACCCTCTACAGCTTGCATTCTACAACAAAACTATGGAGCAAACGGTATATAAACGTCGTACAGAACTGAAGTCAAATCTATGTATGACTAATATGATATATTGATATTTCATCAGTGTAATATAAACTCGAACTTGCAGCTAGTACACTAGTGACCACTGTTTTTAATTATCTTTCTTTCTTTTCATTGTAAACTGTCATTGTAAATTTGTTTTGTTCTAGCCGGATCCATATAACGACAACCAGGTACTAATACCACAGGCGAGACACTGTGAATCCAAACACATGTGGTACTTTGCCGGGATAATATACGCAATCAAAGGTACGTTGCAATTTGCTATCTTCCAGCCAGCTATCAAAGAAGGGTGTTCATTTGTTAACAACATTCAGCTACCAAAAAATTTGCGTTGATGTACAGCATTAAGACAGGGTAATTAGTTTTGTATAAAAAGAGCTGGACTGGATGATGTGAATGATCTATTCATTGACCACACGTGCTCTAAACTTGTCATTTCGAATATACTGCTATTTTATTTTGGCAGGACTGCTTCTAGTCTTCGGTGCATTCTTAGCATTTGAAACCAGAAAAGTAACTGTGCCGGCACTCAACGATTCAAAGTTCATAGGTAGTGCCTTTTTCTTAACAGAACACACATATTGTGCTTGAACACACATTCCTTTGTCGAATTGTTGAATATTACCGTGATCCAAATCTGATATTGTTGCAGGGATCAGTGTATACAATGTAGTAGTATTATGCCTGATTGGTGTGCCCGTTGCCTTGGTGATGAAGGAACAAGTTGATGCCTCCTATGCCCTGAACTCCATGTTTATATTCTTCGCCACTTATATGACTCTCTGTCTGGTGTTCATCCCAAAGGTTGGTTTTTTTCACGCATTGCTCATGAAATTACCCGTTAATATATTAACTGAAACCTATCACCATATGAAAGAGGCTGATTGCACACAAAAAGTGAAGATACTATTACTAAAACTCAACGATATACAACCATAATGAGTGGGGTGAAATATTGGCAGCATTGATAACAATTCCATCTTTCGCAAGCCATGACATAACGTATGCATAATTAATGGTTTTAACGGTCCCAGATTTTACACCGGAACCGGGAGCCACATTCTGGGACGCTGTTTAGCACCACTGTCGTGTCGTCAGCTGCCAAAACCCGAGCTAATAACACCGCCGGCATGTATGACATGGGGGAGACGGAACTAGAAAAGCTACGAGCGGAAAACACGTCACTAACCACCGCGTTAGAACAGGTAAGTAATAAAACTGATTGCAAATATAATATGAAAAATCTGAGAGGTAGTCTCCATTACTTTTCTCACCGCCATGTTCAATATTCGTATGTCATCAAATGTACATGAAAACCAGGTGTACAGGCAGTGTGAACGTTCTCATTGACATACGCAGTTGACAACATGATACTTTTGGAACTCGAAGACGATGCATGACGCCGCAGATAACAATCCGAAACTTTTTTCCCTTTGCAGTGTCAGCGGAGATTGCATGAATTCGAGTGTCGACGTCATCACTTGAATGGGCTATCCCCAGGGTCTCCCTGTACAATGTCGGATGGGATTTCTCCAGTGACTGTTTCTGACGTCATGTGCCCCTTTACGGACAATGATGAGTTAGGTGACAGTGATACGGATACTCCAGAGTCGCCATTGAACGGATAACTGTGATGACGTGGATTAGTATTTCTTTTGTTAGGGGAATGTGCTATCTTGCTTTTCACTAAATAGAAGTGATGAGGCGAAACTGCCAACAAACAGTATTCAAATGCGGAGCTTGCAAATAATGGTGACAAACAATTGAACGAAAAAATCGGATTACAAAAACAAAACATTGTGTAAGGCTGATGTGGATCATCGGAAAACTGCAGAATTCGTCCAGTGTTTGTAATGGATAGGATGGATGTTTCTTCTATACAACTACCGACTTTGCAAAGACATATACCTGATATTTTATGTGTACCATGTTTGTAAAATACGTCATGTGCTTGTGCTTCATGTATGTTGAAATTACTCACAATAAAACATAAATTGATCCCAGTGCTTTAGCTGGCCTCTTGTGAATATTACTTTTTTGCCAGGTCCATGTGTATATGCATATATTTATTTTGTTATCATAGGCGAATAGCCTATTCCCGAATAAACTATTATAGGTTTGATCAAATATTGTCGTCAGTCGTCCATCCTTGGGCATCGGTGGGAAATGGGTGGCAAATGTCAAATGAGGTGAAGTATATGTTGGATGAATATTTGATGAGATGGATGAATGTTGAATGAATATGTTTGATGAATATTCCTATCATTCAGAGACTAGAACACTTTTCCCTTGCTCAGGTTGGAGGTTGAGATTTTAAATGCAGTTAGTATTTGCACATTATCAAACCGAATACAATAATGGGAATACTTATGTCCATTATGATATATCCCAAGACAATGTGGACAATTTTGTCTGCCACTTGGCATTATAATTTCGAATGGAAGAATTGTTCTTCTTCTATGTTGGTAAAGCCATACAAATTGCTTGATAAATCATTCCATACTTGGCATGAGGTGGTTGTGGATCGTTTGTGAATTACCTTGCGGTTAAGCTGTTGTTATCATTCCTACAACAAAAGTTACCAACCCAGCATCGACATATAGAGTTACTTATTATACTGTTTTGAAAACAACAACATGCGGCTTTCGTTGTTATTATTACCTACTACAATTGACGCGAAAATAACTCTCCTAACCAACAACCAGGATTCCAATAATATTTCTAATGTTTGCAGAAGAGACATGGAACGCATTACCGAAGAGAAAATGCCAGTCAATATAGAACGAGCAGACTGAGTTAAATCAGGTGCCGTCGAACAAATGAGACAAAAAGTTCATAAACGATAGGTAATTAACTGTTTTATTGATTTTGGCAGGCGAAACAAATACCAATAGCTGATTACGCTCGATCTTCAAGTTCCTCTCTATCAGATACCTTATCGCCCGGCTGTACAGGACTCGGCACTTGTTACCCATTGAGAAGTACAATATTTACTTTCCTTGAGAAAACAAGGTGCCCAAAGAGCAATTCCAAGATTTGCTCATCCTAACTGCTCTGCCAGACAAATCGGCAAATTTATTGGAGATACCTGAAAAGTAGCGATCCAGTGTGTCTGATATTTTGCAGTGACAGAGGTTCTTCGAGTTTCAAAATAAACACATTGTTTATTAATGCAATTACAGGGGAACAGTTCATCATTGAAAAGTAGCAAGTCTGTTTTGAGTCAAGATTGACAAGGACCAAGGAGTGTTGATCCCTCCAAATTCAAATTGCAGATGATTCAGCAACTGCACAATTTACATTGGTCGATGTGATATCGTACATGTATTTCGGTAGTATAACATTGAATTTCATACTGGTTCGGTCGTTAAGGGTGCATACATCCATATCGAACAATCCTCGATGTGACTATAAAATAATTAAATATGTAAACTATTTTCCCAGTTGACACAGGGGACATTTTCTGTGATTTGCTAACGGCTAGAGATCCTGGCAACGTTGTGGATAGACCACAGTAATGAAATATGGCTGAACGAAGAGGAACAATTACATTTCTGATTCAGAGGGGGCTCACGAGTATCATCGGCGGGCCATATTCATTTGCATAGTTTTAATGGGGACCCCTGTGCTCCCTCTCGATGCCATTTTAGCCCAGTGGGGACGAGATGTAGCTCACCAGCCACCCCCTTCCCCTTCCTCCCGCCGACAGATGGAAATGAATTCGCTGACAGATAGACCCAAATGAAAAGAATGCCAATTTTCCACTCAGCAATCTTGCTGAATTTATTTATATGCAAATATTCAAAATTGCCCTGCATTAATTTCGTTCTGACCACAGTGGATCAATCGTCACATGAACATCCCATTCTCATCATCATTATAACATCTTGTCAACCGCTAGGGCCAATGCCAGACGTTCAAAAATAATAAATAGAAAAGGGTCTTGTCACAGACTTGTTGACCCTAGAAAACAATGCCCGGAGCCAAGTGAGCAAGAACTCTTGAACAGATTGCCTCAAGTTTTCCTATTTTCCGTCATAGACAAATAAGGAAGGGGTTTCCCAGTTCGTCTTTGTTGACGAAATCTGACCCGGGCATTGTCCCTAAGACAACACCACCCTACGTGGGAATAAAATCCACACACCAATCCCACATCAGTGATTGGCATGTAATTAGGTCATTTCACCAGGAATTCACACTTTGGCACGGCATTCCTTAAAGCCTCCTGTTTCCTCTCGGTGTGCAGCCTAAGAGAAGTGCGTTCATTAATTCTCGGACCACTCAAGCGACGGTGGACATACCTTTCCACTTTGCACTCGGGTCGCTCTGGTCATCGAACCACAATCGCCGAGAGACAAATCGGATTAATCCGACAGCCTCTTCGAATTAGCAGCCATAACGTGTTAGGGTAGTTTTGGTGGGTTGCTGTCCATGAGTCACACTATCATCAACAGACTGTATAGTTCATCGTGACCTCCTCGCGCAGGTATACTTGCTATTGCAAATGTCAAGTTGGGTCACAGCGGGGTTTATTCGCAAACATAAGTGATATTATAAGTCTTTGTATACCTATTTTGTTGTAATTATTCTGTCTATAATAAAATGCAATTGAGTTTTCATCTAGTATTATTGAATGAGTGTTCTCATTTGAGATGTGAATATAGAACCGTTACCAATATATAAATATGCACAAGCTTTCCAACAGATTCTTACAATGTGATTCTTAAATAAAAACGTTTATCATAATAAAAAAACTAAGATTCCTATTCCACGTCATCTTCGTGGATGTTTACACATTTTAAAACAAGTGAGTCGGCATGTTTAATATTATACACGTCATATGAACCTTTTCTCACCTTGGGAAACAGAAGTTTGGAAAATGACACAATATATATATCCTAGTTGATCACTAGGATGGTTTCGATCTATCCAGGGAAAAGGATGTCCACACAAATATCTCCAGTAGAAACGGTGAGCAAAAAAGAAAAGTAAACCAAAATATATCAAGCACAGAAATTAGATTTGGAAGAAAGATCGACAATATCCAAAACAGTATTGTCATAGCCCTGTGAAATTTGGTATTGATGACATAGCATTATTTTGTTCGGGAATGATTTGTCTTCCCCTAATGACCAAATATATTTGCAAAATAGTACCCTTATTGGGAACTAAGGGCCACCTAACAATTCATCAGGTAAATAAAAGGAAATGCATTGCTCTAATGCTGTGTTCCAATCACCGTGTGCAAATGGCGTGCATTAGCGAAACATCTTGCGTTCCATTGGCAAAAGGCACACAATTTGCCACACTCATTATTGCATAAGTTTTGAACTAACTCAGGCCAGATATACTGGAAAATAGAGCCTCATCTTCATTTCAATTTTTTATTTCGTATCATTTGAATCATATAGATCTATTGTATGTATGACACTGGGTAAAACTAACGAGGTGTTTCTATTTTATGTTGCGGCATAAAGAAACATAAAATAGAAAAACCTCGTTAGTTTTATACTAAGTAATATTTGAGACCCATGTTTTCCTAGTGTGCACACTGGAAACTGCCTCAACTTCACAGGTTGTGCAAATGGGATATCCCAGTAAGATCACGAACGCAACGCAAAACACTCATGAGAAACCCATACGTAACATTTGCACAACGTGTGGAATGCAGGAATAACACGACACAATATATTATTATTATACTCTCGTGATGTGCACGTCTTGCGATGAACATTGAATAGTGCTCAAGTCATAACAATAGCTTTTTTTTCTGAAATGTTAGTTTGAAATGTTAAATGTCTAACATGAAATGTTGGACATTCATGATAAGTAATTATTATGTACAGTATATTAACAGTGGCGGTATTTCTTTGTTTTGAACTGAATTGTGTAGTTTTGTTAGTTTTGTGACATCGTCCACGTTATAACCCAGTAATAAGAAAATCTACACCCTCCATGAATATATCTAGATGTTTATGTCTTATTTTCTTACGCCATGTACTTTGGGAAACACCGATATAAAACTATTTTTCACTTTCCTTTACCAGAATAATATCTGCGACATTCATTCTTTTTAAAATTTTATAAACTTTATTTAAGGATCCCCAAACAAGCAAAAGCTTATAATAATGTGTCTTAACACATATATTCATTCGTAACCACCTTATTAGATACACAAACTGAAATGCCACATAAAAGATAATTGACAAGATTACAATCTCTCTCCTCGGCATATCCTTACATTTGACACTACCTAATTTATAACAAAAAACAACAGAAGATAAATCTACGATGAGTATTCAGTAGCAATATGTGTGATAAGATTCCGTCATATCCATTTGAAAAAGACATAACAAATATGTTACACACTTATCTAGTTTCATGCTTGTGTAGCATTTTTGTCAAAACCTTAATAATATATGACTTTACATTCCACACATTCAGACACAATTTTCGGACAAACGCAATAATTTGGTACACAACAAATCAATATGTAGCGTAACGTTTTGAGCACCTTTTGTGCATATGTTGTTATTTTTCAAATTAAAAATGTTGAGATGGCATCGTTGATGCCTGTGTTTTATTTTCTCTCATATGTATACTGATTGCAAGTCTTCGGAGTAGATTCCAAATGTTCTGAGCCAGTCACCATCATATTATTAAGTCATTGGTCATTAGGTTTTAGCATGGTGTGAAATAGGAATAATACATATATATATAGAAAGCAAAAAATAACATTTGCAAACTGGCACCAGTTTTTCAGATGTTCTAATACAGTCCATCGGATTATACAGCCATCGATCATTCTCTTTTTTGTATGGTTATTCACTAAAATAGACATCCATAGGCTCTAGCTGTAGTGTTTAGTAACATTGCATCAGGAATCTTGCACCCACTAGTTGGGATCCGTGATAAGAAGAAAACACTGCGAAGTTTCACATTACAAACAAGACAACCAAAATCGCTCATTCGTTGATCAATACTGTTGGGGGAAGATTCGTTCATCCTATTTTCGTCGGCTGATCGAGATCACGAGCTATGTGCCAAATGGTCTTCGTTCCATCAAGGTTAAAAGGAAATGGATATAAGATGTGCAATGATACCTAGTATAATCATTGGAAATGCGTTCTTTTTTTTCAAACATTTGATCAGCTGCAATAGTTGGGAGTATATAGGAATGTGTTGTTACATTTGGCAATTACTCGTTTGGGAAAACATTATGAAAAACAATGGTCATCCATCAAGATGGTCATAATCATTTACCGTTGGATATGTATGCGAAAATCACCAGTGATGCTTGCTCTTCAGCTCACGCTTGGGGGGTGGCACGATATGACCATACCCGATCAATTAGACAGGTGACCTAATTATATAAGCACATTAAGAAGCTGATAGAACCATTATTCATATACATAATTGTACTTTCAGAAGCATATTCAGTTGGAAACCTGATTTACAGGTCATTGTGAATTCACATATTGTCTTTTCAACTAAAGAATGTGTGCAAAATGACCACGTGTTTATCATTGACCGGTGTGAGATCGGGTATACGAAGCGACTAAGTTGAATCATTACAGGACCAAAGTCAAATACGTGAGCATAGTTTCAAAATACGTTCAAAGTTACCCTTTAAGGTAATGGTAAATTGAGATGAGGAAAAACAAGAAACCAAACAAAAAAGCAGAGAACAAAAAAAAAAACTAAACTAAACATTTTTATTGTATTTGATTACTAAGTCCCATGGTTCGCAACATTCAAAACCCATGTTAAAACAACTCTTCAGAATTCACTTCACGTTTCACACCATCACTAAATCCAAATAAAAACTCCATGTGAAGAATTCGCTTGACCATTCCCTCAAAATTCGTCAAATTATTATAGAACAGCTATTTTCTTGATATTGTGCATGAAATTGACAATATTGATTACTCTTGGAGTGGACGTTGGATTGACTATCAATGTTCTTTGTGAATATAAAGTGGAAACAAGTATGATTCTTCTCTCGGGACACAATTTTTCATTAGTATCATTGGACATTCACACTCTACCTACTTTCTAGAAGCACCCACCAGAATCCAACAGTACCATATGGTGATACACCATCTCTTCGCGATACCCTCGTTGTGAATATTATCGGCAAATATGAACTCATTTTCCACACGACCAAAGGCTTTAGGACTATCGTAAATTCTAATGGAGTTATGTTGAATAAATATGTGTTATTGCCACTGTAATATGCACCATAATAACACGTTATTAGGTTATAAATCACGTAACAATTCAATAAAGCATACAACGAAGTATGATATGCGAGAGAAGAAAAGGTGATAATGATCACGATATCAAACTCCACGCTACGGAATGAATTACGAAATTTTACAACAGTTATTTATGGTCGTTGATATGCCGTGTGTATTGAATCTACTTTATTATATATTATGACACGTGGTGACATCCACAGTCAATAATATTTCAGCATACTAGGCTAGTTTACCAAACCAGCATCGATCAACATTATAATGTGAGTTCTGAAATATTTTCAGTTTCCACTTTTATTGATGCTAACTAAATGTTACAGTCGAAATTATTTTTATTTACTTATCCCAAAACTCGTCGTCACACAGACCTTTGCTCTGTTTCACACGTGCGCTCGACGAATATAGGACATGGGTTCTTCAATCTCACACTTGGCTAGTAGTAGGAAATATCTATATCGATGCAAAGTTTCTCACAAAAACTGTTTACTCTCGTAGTCAATATAAACATAGACGGAAAATATATTCGTATTTCACTTTTAGGAGTTTTTCTGATGCACGCGCACATTTGAATACCGAGAATAAAAATATCGGAGACACAACAATAACCGGACAAATACATTGGATATTACGTCGTTATATATGTGTACATCTAAATAACAACATGGAGAAAAACAATTTTTTACAAGGTCGAGGCAAACTACTCCTTGTGCGATAACAGAGATACGATATTTACACGCATATGTTAATCATTCAGGACGAATCAACAACGATAAGGATTAGTGTGCTTCTGTACACTTCTTGGCACAATTAGACACCGCTCGGTAAGCATGTAATACACGAGATATCAGACGGGGCAATACAGGGATATTCCCCGGAGGAACTCATCCTTTCTCAGAGAATTAGTTACACAAATTGGGCATACTGCTGGTTTGGTTTCCCGTTAAAAACAAGTACAGAGATAAAAATATTCTGACAGTTGTTTTTTCGTCTTTTTCTCCGTATTTTCAACTTTTCGTTTATCCAGATCGTCCAGTGTCGAAGTTCCTAGCAGCATGTGTATTAAAGAACATGTTACAGTTGAAGCGATAGGTTTTGTATATCAATATATGTTGACTGCGTTCACTACATATATAATATGTATTTGGGTTTCGAAGAATTATTGTTTGGTCATCTTCATGAATGTATACCTTAATACTAATATTCAAAACAGTTTGTTTTACATACAGCTGAATGCACATATATACAACCTGTCTTGCACTTCCGATAATGGGAGAAATTTCAAGCGCACATCTACTCTTTAGATTGTATACCTAAATCATACTTTATAATCTGATTATTATCAACTGAATGTAATAACACAAACTGATTATGAGAATTCAATTCAGAAATTTTTGAGTGTCAAATTCCAACAAAATGAAAAACATGTCTCAGGCAAGATATCAGAGGAATTTGGATCTGTATTGAGCTACATTAGTGCTGTTCTTTTCTATAAAAAGGAAATATCCTCTCGTTCATTCTAGCACTACTGAATACTTATTAACAGGTCAAGCAGTGTGAATGGATTAGTTTCTTTTGTAGACATTCAGCATGGACGATCCCCTCTCGAAATATAGGTTAAACAGGTATATACATAGGTTAAACGTACTTTTATTTGTTTTCCTACAATGTGCAGTCAGTAAACATGGAAACAATACCCAAGTATATAGTATCCGAGCAAGTTAACCGCCCCGCACTTTATCAAAAGAACAGAACATATGTCCGATCATGATGTTTGTTACTACGTAAGTAACTCGACGCCTAGCACATGTCCAAAGCATCGAAGTTCAATGGTCGATACATATCCATGTATAACAACTAAGCACGGATAATTAAGTTGTTCTATCTTCGAGTGAATCATGGCAAAATTCCAATCTTCACACTCTGTCGAGCAAAGGAGGAAAATGGCAAGCGCCATAACAGAAGCCTGTGAGACGAGTAATCCCTAAATGATAAGTGAACATTGTCGGTCTCATATTGGGTTCCATATCATGCCAAACATGATAGAAAAAAACACGTGTTTTAGCTTCCACTTGGGTTGAGGTTTAACACAGAGTAATGTGAAAAAAGGGTTGTTGAAAGGAATAGCCCTTATTATGACAGAACGTAATTATACATTACAGTAAATCACCGATGTGGCCAAATTCATTACAATATAAGTATCAATCTATTACCACCGATACAGCCAAATTGTGGACAATTAGACTGAAATACAGGCTACTCCAATCGACGTGACGGGAACATGCTTGATTCAGTCATACCTTAGCCTTGATCCATCATATTTTATCGGCACAAAGCACACACCCTCTAAGATGGGCAGCAAACAGAATGTTTCCACAAACTAACACCATAGAGCTCCTGTCATAACAGCCGGGGTCATGTACTTTCAGGGCATGGTTCATGGCAGCATGGATATATTCCTTATAGGTCATTATTAGTGGTGGGAATTTTGGTAGACCATTTCATCATATCCGCAAAGAACATGTTACAGTTTTCATGTATTCGTCATTAACTGGTAATTTGTTCTTTATTCGTCATTAACTATAAAATTATGCTATCCAATGGATCTGTAACAAATTTCAAAATCGAATCATGCCACTTTGATATGATACTGCTTATATATGATATTAATCATGTGGCTACTTCTCACCCAAACAAACCTTGTGAAAATGCTAGAATTAGACTCTTCTTTCTATATAATTAAATTGGTGTTCTGGAAGCAATTAGGCGACACAATTTCCGACTAATTCTGGATACCATTACATATGATGATATGGTTTCATTTTCGTGATAATGTGCCTTCAGACATGGCCTTGGCACATCTCATAAGTGTGTTAACGTACACACTCACGAGAAGAAATAGAATTGATAGCACAACTTACACACACGATCAATGGTGAACACGTTGTCTGTATATATGATCGTTTTATTGCTTCATTGGTTGTGCTGTTTATTTGCTGTATCTAGCATGGATTCCCCTACTGATAATCTACATCGTTTGTGTTTCATTGCAATAATCAGAGCACATGGTAATGTTTGGCAGTGTTAGCCTTTGATTTTTGCAAATAACGACTAGAATACCGATGTATACATCAATAGAGCTGAATAATTGATGAATTGTTCATTCAAAAATTTAAGAACCAATACCCAGCAGTATTGCTCGAATACAATAATAATACTATCAGATTTTTACACGGCTTGAATGGAATGTAGTAACCTCGCACATGGAACGATACAATCTATAAACATCATTCTCCTCTTTGTTACTGTAACACGGAGCGAGGATATGGGTATTTTATCTGCTAATGGCCACCATTTCCTGCGAAAGTACCTTGATATTCCTGGCACCTCACATCTCCATTGCACCACATTCGCACAATGTGCACTTCCTGCTTCTTGTGCAAATGCTTAAGTAGTATTTCACCGAACGATATGAAGTATACCCACATGTCCGTACTGTAGTACTATGCAGTTTATTTAAAGCAACTGCCTCCGGTAATAGGCAATATTTCTTGGAAAACTATATTTCATATTAAACACGTGAAGTTAACTGACTGAGACGTACTCACATCATATGTTATGATTATAACAAGTACTTTCGCAAATTTTGCGCATTGAAAATCATGTGAAAAATCACGTCATTAAAGTTGGAATCAATTTTAAAATCAGCCAAATTTAGCGATATTGATTGTCACGCAAATTTGAAACTACATCTTGAGAGAGTCAGGAATATATAGGAAATAGGCACAGTTCGACAACCGATACTCAGAAAATTGCCGTTAATCGTGCATGAAAACAGTGGATAGTGAATGATCGGCCTGCCTATGTTGCCGGTTGCCACAGATCTACACAAACACCAATGACGTCACGAGACTGTGTGTAGAAATCGCTCGCAAGGCGGGCCGCTTTGAGGAAAAAAATGATTTGAATCTTGATTTGACAACTCAATTTAGGCACGCAATAAACATTTTCAGACCCAAATGTGTACGATATCTCATTCTATAGACAAAATAAATCTACCGCAGAATGAATAAATTTTGTCAATTCTAAAAGTGATTACAGCTTTAAAAGTGGTTGCAATTGCTCATTGAAAATCATGTCGCCTATTGAAAATCATGTGAACAGGAATATTAGTTCTACCTGAACATCTCCTGAAAACTCCAGTTTCTGGCTTGATCAGAGTATATCATGGATGGTATGTGATGTAAGACCACCAGGATTCATATAGTGACAGAATCACTATTCTCTTCACTGAAATTACTCGATTAATTTGACCTGTTCAAAGCTGTGTTTGAAAACCACTGGACGCCATTTTATCGTGAGTCAACAGCAGACGCCTGCAACCCATACCAACCGACCATAACAAAGCTGGGTATACATCATACCCGCAACATTTCTTACCTGTTCCACCGCCTTCAACGCCATGTCTACCGCCTCGAGAGGACGAAATAGCACCAGGGACGAGGATATGCCGCCTGGCTTGCAGACTTCAAAACTGAAATGATTGCGAGCATATCATCTGAAATAATAAAAAAAAGAAATCGGTGCACTGAAAAAAAGAGATGCTTGGATACATCGACGGTAAAGTCAAAGCTTATGAGAACTACCACGAACGGTGAAACAGCTCGGAAGTGTGTCGTCAGCATAACAAAACACACTCGATGTATTAAAAAAGAAGCGAGCAGAATGTAAGTATCAATCTATTACCACCAATACAGTGAGACTTTAATGATGCCAATAAGAAACGAAAAATACAATATTTTGCAATAGAAACAAAGCCCGACCAAACAGTCGACGTATTCTACACTGTCCGAATGAGTGGCATTCCTTGTTGTAGTTGCCCAAATGATGATGTATGTTGGTAATCCGATTAATAGTTTATAGGATTAACCTATGTGACTGTGACGTTGTTGGAATCAAACCAATATGCCAATATAATATATCAAACCAATATAAAGTGTTTCAAAATTTCCCATTCAATAATATACTCTTCTTGGTAATGATAACGATTCTTGTCGGCAAAACACTCCAATACTATCAAATTCGTTCCATCACATCGCAAGCAGCAAATTGAGTGGAACTCGTTCCAACCCATCTCCCATTTCAACTGTTCAAAATGTATCGTCTAATATGAGGTTACATATGCACGTCAACTGCCATCCACAAAACTAGAGAGAATTTACCACAACCAACAAATGTGGACTGGAAGCCTCCTCTTTCCTGAGTATAGAGATTGGGGTAGATGGATGATCCTGTGATCTTCCAGATAATTCCGTTCTCTGTGGTGTGAAAGAGCCCCTTTTGTGATAAATCGTATCAGTATGAACACTAACCAGCATACAACGATATCAGACTGGCAAGAAATCATAGCAATGAAGGCTGTACACATCGATACACAATCAGCTCATCTTCCTATCAAACTCTCACCCCGTCCGGTCATCACTCCTTTACGCGGGGAGTATTCTTGATGGGATGTTTTAGGTAGCGTGCATTTTCCCGTTTGGAAATCAGATGGCTGCAGATGGTTCACATAACAGAAAGAAACGGATATGCCCTGCTCATCGACCGCAATTTCTACAGAGCCGATGCCTCGCTGAGAAGATATGCGAATATGTGATACAAGATAATTTCAAGAATTGATGGAATCTGGTGGAATCTCAGGAATGAAATGCAACTGGTTACCACCAAAAGCGAACTAAGTTACATAAAATAAAATGGTAATCGTTACAACGAAATTACACATAACTTTTCCAATTATGAATTTAATGCAGAAACAGGTGTGGTTTTCTTATAAAACATAAGCGAAAAAAAAAAGTGAAATATGTGATGAAAAATTTATGAAATTATCATTACCTAATCCCAACGTTCATGCTCGGATACCCTGATCATTATTCACCTGATATTCCATTCGTATTTTCATTGTCCACAATCCGTGACGACAAGGATTACAAAATCATAATTACCTAACAAGGAAAAATGTGCATGTTCATAGCTGTGACAGAGTTTCGAAAGTCAATTATTGTAGGGTTTATTTGAATTTATCAGCCAGAGTGATAATTATATTTATAAAAAAAATCAACATAATTCCATACACATCAGCACTCTTTGATTAAAAAATAATAATGTGAAGTGCTGTGGCAGTTTAGATGAGTTCATCATTGACTCGTCATTCGTGATGCCACATACCTTGTTGATTTGTTTTTGTCATTGTGAGTCAATATTCGTGAATATTTCGGGAATCTTTATTATGTGATGCATACCATTGCGTTATTGTAATATATGCTTCACTTGGATAGCCTGCAATTATAACGTGTCTTTACAGGAGAGAATGTCTTCACCCTCAGATATGAACATGCTTGTAATATTCTTCACAACTTTCCAAGGCCCAGTGATGTTTAATACAATGGGGATATATTGAGTCAAACACAGAACAGATACAAAATAACATCGAAATGATCGTAGATGTATGTAAGTATCAATCTATTACCACCATTACAGCCAAATTTTGATGATCCCAATAACAAACGTAAAATAGGGCCTACAACATTTTGCAAAAGAAACAAAGCCCGACCAAATAGTTTATCAAACGACACACTGGCGTCATCACGGGCAGACAGTGTGTTAGATGTAGTTGTTCTTACTACACACCTTATGGAATTAGCATACAACTGCCCAACAACCTATGTAAATAATTTAGAAATCCGAAACAAACCCCATGGAACAGATATATGACAAGTACCTAATCACAAGCCAGAAGGCTACGAGTGGATGGCGAAAAATATATGATACATCCAGGCACGAGGTCAATCAATGGGAAGGGTGTGTAAGATTTTCATATAGAGTTTGGCAGTTGTGTATGCGATTTTCACACTGGTAAGTCTGTTGCATTAGATAATGCCTGGCGTCAGACGATTACTTACCTTCATGGAAGTTATTTTATTTATGTGTGGAGAATCTGCATATATGTGACAGTTGTAAAAACAAAGAAAAATTGTAAACGCAGACGCATCTGTGTCCCTTGCCGAAGCCATTACTGATAAAACATGTATAACTACGCGACCTTTTCACAGACGGTGACCCTCCGCCTGATTCCATCACTGAAAAAGAAGTACCTCGCGTGATTTCGGTCAGCTTGTTCATCGCAATGACGGTTATAGCGGCTTTGGGTCTGTTTCTCACGATTCTGTTTCTGGTTTTCAACATTTAATACAGACATCGGAAGTAGGTTAGTCTTTCACGTAAATATTTTTTTTTGTTCAATTTCAATTCACCATGTGACATACCAACAAACACTGCTTCAAAGTTTGTCGTTTATACAAATACTCTTTTAAAGTTTGTTGTTTGTTCGTCTTACCGATATAAATATACCATAATTCAACACTGAGAATAACTCTTGGTTCCCAGAGGAAGATAATAGATGTGACCGTGTTTAAATTATAAACATTAACAACAATAAAGTTCCATTCACAACAATGAATGATTGATCAAACAACGCCAATACCAACAATTTTTCCGTCCTACCAAACCTCTGCACTGAATGACCACAAACATTTATGTAGCCCCAATCCTTTGTTTCATAGATACATCAAGATGTCGAGCCCCAACATGAACAACATTATCCTGGCAGAGGCGATGTTGGCTTTTCTCTCGGTGATTCTGGGTGGGGTCGATAGCAATGTCAGCTCTGCTCAGGTACAGCTTATCATGTGCAAGGTCGGTTAATCATGGAGAGGTCACGAAAGCCTTTTGTAAGGTGAAGGATCTCGATTGTAACCATATACTACGTGTTTAGGTGCACATGAACTGCGTGTTTTATTGTTGTTCATCATGTTCATAAACAATTACCCTTTTTGGAATATTTTTTTCAGTGGGAGATGCATTTATTGCTCATGAAAATTTAATGGTTGTTGACAACAAAATGGTGTCGCTGGGGGAATGGTGGGACGCTACGATGACGATTACTGTCATGGCTAATATCGATGAACATGGAACCAACACCCAAGAATCTGTATCTGAGGGAACAAAGTCCGTTGTCCAATAGCATAATCCAGTGTCAGACAGTATATTTGCAGATGTATAATACCAATATGATTTTCACTACCTCATTAATATAAATCAGTAACTGTTTTGTAACTATTTTGTCTCGATTCAATCTGAATGATACATGGATATATCAGTTTTAAAATTGGACTATAACACCGGGCTGAATATTGAATATTCGGTGCAATATTCAGCAAACAGTGGAGAATTCACAAAATAATTAGGAACAATACTGGTAATACACCGAATGGCAAGTGGTTATTTCATGGATATTTATATTGCCACTATTTTGAATAATGATTATCATTGAGCTGATATAAACACCAGAATATAATAACTTTGTACTGGAAACAAAGACTGACCAAACAACTACATCAATCCCACACTGCTTTAACCATGGACAGACAGTGTGCAAGACAACTAAATTCAGGATTAACTCTTTTCTACAAAAAATGCACGCATAACAGGTGTATGAAGGCCAAATTGGAAGGCAAAATCTAACCAAATTCAATTGAGTTATACATAACATACCCGAATTGACATATACCAACAATGGTGTCACATTTTATCCCTATGCAATTCACTTCAGACACCTTAATAGATCGGAAATGACTAAGATCATATTTTTCGTCCACAGGCTGAACTTCAAATCCATCAAAGTGAAAGTTCAGAAAATTATGAAGAAATCTTTTGCATTCTTCGTGTATATTTAATTGCTGGACTTGGTGAATACCAAATCTATTAGTGTTGTTTATCAAAATGTGGAGATAACACTAAACAAATATCACAGAACTTATCACTTTAATAGTTTTCCCTTCAGTTTTGTATAAGAAAATATCAAGTAATAAATACCTATATAATCAACGACAAATTTCAGCTAACACGATTAAATATTTGATTATTATTACAATTATGATGTTATGATTATTATTATTACTATTATCCCCTAGCGTATAATATTGATGTGTATATATATCTACTGAATAAATAGTTCCAACCACTGATAAATGATTACCAGTTGATGTGAATAGTTTGTAATTAGGTTGGTCTGGATGTTACTGTGCTTACCGTCTGGGAATTCTTGGACCCTCTACAATCGACATTCTACAACAAAACACGAGCAAACGGTATTCCAACATAAAATATTACAGGACTCAAAACGGATTCGTGATTAAGAATAGACAATATACATTAGACAGCGATGGTTTGAATTACCATGTGTCGATCATGAACTGCTTGTTTTTTTTCTAGCCGGATCCATGTAACGAGAACCAGGAATTAATACCCCAGAGACAGTTTGAATCCAGACACATGTGGTACTTTGCCGGGATAATATACGCAATCAAAGTACACTGTCAGTTCAAACATTCCAGCCAGCTATCAAAGCAGAACCACCACTTATCAATTGCATCAATTTGAAAGGGTAATATGTTGAGGCTGATGGTGGTGATGTGAATGTCTTATATACTAACCACTAAAAAACTACCTGAATTGTCGTTTCAAATGCATCATTAGAATTATTCGAAGGACTATCATTGGTGCATTCTTAGCTAATTTAGACGAAGTTCATAGCTATTCAATTTTTTTCTGATTTTTATGATGCAATATCTCAGCAAAATTTATTCCACATAACAGAGCACACTCTATCATTATTCACCTTTACAGAAATTCCTTTGAAAAACCATTACCGTTTTGTTGCTGGGATCGGCCTATACAAGGTAGTAGTAGTATTATGCCTGATTGGTGTGCCCGTTGCCTTGGTGAGTTACAAGTTGATGCCTCTTATGCACTGTTTCCCATGTTTACTTTTTCCGCATACATGACTTTCTGCTCAAGAAAATAGAAGTAAGTATATTAACTGGAAGGTCGTGATACCTTGACCGTATAGTAATGATTCAGATGCGATACTTGCTGTTCACTCCCATTTTTTAGGTTACCGGCCCTATGGTCCGATAACCTATTGGCATGGCATTGCGTCCGTCGTTGTCCACATTTTAAATCTTTTTTGTTTACAGGCTAAATTTTCTGAAATTTTGCACAAAAATACCTAAAAATAATTCAAGAAGGAGGTATATTTTAGTTTTTTGATTTTCGCATTATTTTCAAAATGGCGGCCGTTTTCAACGAAAAATGCCTGATTTTGGACTTTGGCGGCCATTTTCTCAAAATCTGTTCAGTAACTTTTTTTTCTTTTTGATACATAACACTCCTCATATGTACTCCTATAATGTGCATAAATTTCGTTGCGCTTGAATCGCTCGAAGTGGGCCATTTTGGCCCAAACTCGGCCCAAATGGGACTTTCCCATGTTAAATTCTCCTATGCTTCATAATGGGACATGTTATGCCTAATATCTCACCTAATATTGAGATTAGAGACTAGGATCAATGTGGACATATAGGAAATGATAAATGCTGAATATTCCCGTGACCTTGAATTTGACCTCTGACCTCAGTTTCAAGGTCAGAGCACAAAATGGCTTATATCTCGCTTATTATCGACTCTACAGCTTAGGAATCAATTGTGGACATATAGGAAATGATATATGCTGAATATTCTGACGACCTTGAATTTGACCTTTGACCCCATTTTCAAGGTCACAGGACAAAATGGCTTATATCTCGCTTATTATCGACTCTACAGCTTAGAAATCAATTGTAGACATATAGGAAATGATATGCCTTCATTTTCAAGGCCACAGCACAAAATTGCTAATATCTCTCTGATTATTGAAATTACAGCTTAGCGATCGAATGTGGACATGATATATGCTTAATATTATATATGCTGAATATTCTCTTGACCTTGAATTTAACCAGTGACCCGGCTATCATCTAATATATTAACATTGTCCGGTAACCTATCTTTGGCCCTTGGCCTAATTTTTCAAATTTTGCAATGCTTGATACCGGTATACCATTTATATTTACTGACATAAACAGTCCACTATTTTGCATCGGAATCGGGAGCCACATTTTTGGGACGCTGTTCAGTACCACTGTCGTGTCATCAGCTGCTAAAACCCGAGTTGATAACTACAAATGTAGACGTCAAGGCCTAAAGGCCTTGGAGGCATTTCAGGGTGAAGCTATCGATAAAAATGAAAAATGTCGACTCGGCAAAAAAATTTCAGGTCAAGTCAAGTTCATCCTTAATACCCCTCAGATATGTTTGTCCAGGGCTACGAGTCCGAAAATAACTTCTGTTTCGCTCTATGATGCATCGTTTCCGAGATATCGACGAAAACAAAAAATTACGACTCAGCGAAGAAATTCAAGGTCAAGGTCAAAGGTCATTCATAATACCCCTTGACATGTTTTTCTAGGATGACAGGTCCGTAAATAACGTCCGTTTCATTCTACGACGCACCGTTTCCGAGATATCGACGAAAACGAAAAATGCCGACTCAGCGAAGAAATTTAAGGTCAAGGTCAGAGGTCATCCATAATACCCCTTAGACACGTTTGTCTAGGATGACGAGTCCGAAAATAACGTCCGTTTCGCTCTACGATGCACCGCTTTCGAGATATCGACGAAAACGAAAAATGCCGACTCAGCGAAAAAAGTTAAGGTCAATGTCGAAGGTCATCCCTATTACCCTTAAAACATGTTTGTCTAGGGCGACAAGTCCGAAAATAACGTCCGTTACGCTCTACGGCGCACCGTTTCCGTGATATCGACGAAAGCGAAAAATGCCGACTCAGCGAAAAAATTTAAGGTCAAGGTCAAAGGTTATCCATAATACCCCTTAGGCTTGTTTGTCTAGGAAGAGGGTCCAAAAACACGTCCGTTTGGCTCTACGACGCACCGTTTCTGAGATATACATGACAGCCTCAAGGATGACTCAGCTAAAATTATTCCCAGCCCTAGGTCGGAGGTCGTTTGACGGATCGGCCTCAAAATCGATAGGAGATATATGAACGTCCATGCAAAGTTTCACAGTCATTGCCATAATACTTTTTGAGTTATTGTGTGGAAACCAAAAACATTGATTTCATCCTCACAGACCTCACGGACCCCGGAGCCGACTCAGAAACATTAGTCACAACATTTCTGACCAGCAGTGAAAATTTGGCGAAGATACATCAAAGCAAACTGAAGTTAACGTGCGGAAACCAAAAAGTGAAAAACAAAATTGTTGACAAAACCATAAAGGCATTTCTGCTGAAATGCCTTAATAATATCAGTACCGGTATGTATGGTATGGGAGAAACGGAGATTGCGAGTGGAAAACACATTGACAACCACCACCAAGAAAATTCTTAGCAATAGTAATAACACAAACATCATCTGAAGAGTCTGAATAACAGTTTCCAATATCTATCTCACCACTATGTACATTATTCACCTTATATCAGATGTGAATGAAATCACTTAAATGCCATTTTACTATATACTTCTGAACTGAACACAAACACTGGTGGTTGAATGAAAGTGTTGCATGGCGATGCGGATATTAATAACAATCCACATATTTTTCCCACTACACTGTCAACGCAGATTGCACGAACTCGAGTGTCGACATCTTCATTTGAACAGGCTTTCTATGGTCACCTTACAATGTCGGAAGGGATTTCTCCCGTGACTGTTTCTGACGTCATGTGCCCCTTTACGGACAATGATGAGTTAGGTGACAGTGTTACGGATACTCCAGAGTCGCCATTGAATGGATCACTGTGATGATATGGATTAGTATTTTTACGTTAGAGGAATCTTGCGAAACTGCCAACTAACAGTTTTCAAATGCAAATCTTGCAGATAATGATGAACAAATGAACGCCAAATTGAATTTGATGTTTTAGCTTGCCTGTTGTGAATATCACTTTAAATTCCAGGCGCATGTATTATGCATATGTGAAAGTTTGAATATTTTGAAAATGATAGGTCGAAGAGCAAAACAAATTTAGATTTTGGACCCGGGTATACTTTTATCTATTTTCAATCATATATCCGAAGCCACCATGGGCACTTTTGGCGGTCATCATGAATAATAATTTCAAACGCCTAAAAGTGCGTTTATATATATATATATATGGGTCATTTGCGATTTTTTTTCGTGTTGACAATCTATTTCTATCAGGTCTACAAGCAAAAGCTACCAATCTAGTATTGAAATAGAATGCAGATGCTACTTATCAAGATATTTCGGAGAGTTCAACATTAACATTCATGTACATAATGTCAATGTTATTAGCATTATAACCTACTGCCATTGCCACAAAAATGCCAAAGTGCAACCAACAGACGAGAATTCCAATACATGTAATATTTCCTATGTTTTCGTAAGAGGCATGGAACATATTGAGTTAGTGAAAAACCTTCCATCAATATAGAACCATCGCACGGAGTGAAATCAGATGTCGTTCTTAATCCTTAATAAACAGTCTCAATCATTTTGGGAAGGCCAAACGAATACCATTGGCTGATAACTCTCTAACGCCAAATTCCTCTCAACCAGATACCTTATCATCCCGTTTTGCAGGACTCAGCACTTGTTAGCCATTGGGAAGTGCGATATTTACTTTCTCTAGGAAACAAGGTGCCCAAAGAGCAATTCCAAGGTTTGCTCATCCTCGCCGCTCAACAATATAAGTCGGCGGATCTATCAGAAATACCTGAAAAGTAGCGAGCACATTGATAGTTTTTCAACGAGGTTATTCTAGTTTTTAAATAAACATGGAGTTTATTAATGCAACTCGCATGAGAGCAGATACAAGCAAGTCTGTTTGCAATTACAGTCATTCCGACAGTTCCGAGTATTTGTTCACTTCCCCTATGAATTTTTATTTTTAGCCAATCGTCAGGGCTTAACCAATTTGTAGACTGATTTTTTTGCATATCCACAAATATTATCCGGTTGTAACAAAATATTAGTTTTGAGTCAACATGTTCATTAACACGAACCAATCGTGTATTATTCCTTTCAAGTTTTATTAGCACATAACCTTTGTCTATCAGATATTATATATCGTCATTATGAAGCTATAATTCATATTTGTTGGGCCATTGAAGGTTCATAACTACGTTAGGAATCGCCACCATAATAAAAATAACCAATTATGAAAAGTCATTTCCCAGTTGACACTGGGAACTTTGTCTGTGATTTGCTGACGGCGAGAGATCGCGGCAACGCCGTTGATATGTCATCGTCCAGAAATAGCACTGAAATTCCAGGGACTATTACATTTCTGATTCTATTACATTTCTGGTGCTCACGAGTATCATTGTAGGGCGATATTCATCTGCGTTGTGTTAGTGGGCGATCCCCATACCCCCTATCTATGTCGCTTAAGTGCAGTGGGGACGAGATATAGATCGCTGTCAGACAGAAAGCTATTCGCTGACAGATCTACCCAAATGAAGGGAGCGCCAATTTTCTACTCCGCAAATCGTGCTGAATTTATTTATATGCAAATCTTCAAAATTACCATGTAGTATTTTCCATTCGGACCAGGTGTAACAATAGTCACATGAAATAACGTCCAATTCGCAGCATCCTCATGACATCTGCTCAACCTCAATGCGCAGACGTACAAAATGTCAGACGTACAAGAACAGTAGCCATAAAGAGGTTTTGTCATAGTCTCGCTGACGTCTAGAACAGTGTCCAAAGACTTGACAGCGAGAAACGAATAGAACGGATTGTCTCATGTTTCTTACCTTCCTCCGTATCTGCATTATATGTGTAGAGGTGTGAAAGGCAAGTGATTATGGGTAGTCCCAGTTCACAGAATCTGAAATGGACATTGGTTAAAGATAAGGGTCACACGCTATTGCGCTGATGCCACGTCAACGATTGACATGTATTCAACTAATCCCATTGGGACTGGCACACAGGCAAGATATTCCTAGTGTCAATTCATCTCATCTCACTTTTCCCCGCGCTGCCCAGCCCACGAAAAGTGTGTTCATTAATTCGCGGACCACCCACCACTTTTGGACTGGACAGCTCATGTCATCGAACCACAACCGTGGAGAGAAATGACCGTAAAGCACTTCGGATTAATCTGATAGCCTCCTCAGATTAGCGGCCATAGCGTGTCAGGACAATATCTGGGGATTGTTGTACATGAGATGGGTCACACTCATTAGCAGAGTGTATATTTCTTCGTGACCTCCTCGCGGACAGCAAATATATACTCGCGGTTACAAATGCCAAGTTGGGTCACTGCTGCGGTTTGTCTGCAAATATTCATGTCATTATAAGTCAATGTATCCCTGTTTGTTAGGAAATAGTGTTATTTCTTTAAAAGTGTAAAGTTCATTGGTACAGGTTATTAACCTTTCTCAACTCAGGATACTGGAGTTGGGAATCCGATGCATTGCAAATGAATCTAGGTTATAATCCTTAGATTTGCTTTGATCTATCCAGGGTCTAGGTACAAGAATGTCATCACAAATATTTCCAGCAAAAAAGGTAAAGACAAAATTTCAAACTGCATCTTATCCCTTTGCTTTACAGTCTGAATAGTAACAGCGATATTCATTCTTAGCCACCTCATCTGATACAAAAACTGGAATGCCACATAAAAGATAATTGGAAAGACCCCAACGCTCTCACCAAGGCATATCCATACATGTATTACTACTTCATATAGCGGTATATAAATAGGAATATAAAAGAAGATAAACTAAGATCAGATATCCACAGCAATTTGTCTTCCAGAATGCCATCATATCCATTCGAAGAAGATAAGGAAACTATGTGAAACACCACCACAATACATGGTTTTATCTAGTGTCATGCTTGTGATTGTTTTTCAAGACGTTCAGTGATATATGATTTGTGTGAAAGTTCAATAATTTCATACATTCAATAAATCAATATGCAGCCTAACTTTTTAAACATATATTGTGCATATGCTGTCATTTTTGTCAAACATAGAACATATTATGATAACATCTGGGGGGAATATAATCATTTGACGTTATTACTGTCGAACGTGGCATATTCAATCAATTAGTCTTGCTGAGTCTTGTTTTTGAAGTTACAAATCAGTCAATTAGGCAGTATGCATTTTCTATCAGTCACAAGTTTTATTCCATCATGCAACATTCTTTACACCATCAGTAACCCCAAATGTAAGCTTGTGTGATGAATTTAAATGACCCTTCACTTGAAATTCATCAAATTAATATAAGCATGCTATTTGTCCTGATAATTGCAATTCTCTTGTAATCAGAATATCGCAAGCAATACTTTGCATGAAATTGGCAGTATTCATTACCAAACTCTTGATGTGGACTTGTAGTTGGAATTGAGACATTGTCATCAGATAAATGGTCTTATATTGTTTATAGGTGTGATTCTGTTGTCGGGGCAAGCTTTCCATTAGCTTCATTTTGTGTTCCCGACAGCGTCCTATCGGGATAAGAATCATCTCTTTGCCATACCCTCGTTGCAGATATTCGCGCAAAGAAAATAAATATGAAAGAAAATATCGAAGACGTGCATGTACAGTATTAGGCATGTATTATAGAGTTATCTGACCATATTATGTGGTGCATCACATCACAATTCAATTAAGTAATATAATACAGCAACCGTAGAAGTATGATATGTTTCAATTCGAGAAAAAGAAAAGTGATAATGGCCACCAAAGCCAATTCCACAATGGAGTGAATCATGATGTTCTACAACGGCTATTTGCAATCTTTGATTTGATACTAAATACTAATTTTGATGCTAAATATTACAGTACATAAATTATATTTCTTGACATCTCCCAAAGCGCGTCATACAATAATCATTTATTTTCACTACATACCGAAAATACATACAAGATATTCTCAGTAGGAGGTGTTTCGCACCACCAAGACCTACATACCGTACATATATACAAAATACTTACCTTTGAAGGTGCATACCTACATACATACCTACATACCTACATTTATACAATATATTTCCCTTAGAAGGTGATATAAACCACCGAGACCTCACATATCAACATGTAAATGAAAAGGCAATTTGAAGTGGATGTCATGCAAGTTGTAATTTTATTCCTTTTGTTTAATTCGTGATAAGTGATCAGTATGTACATGTACACTTATTCCAGAATCATTTTGAAAGTTAAATGTATGTCGAGACATATCTGGACGTTCCTAGGACTTGATATGAAAATGTGTAGTTTTGTCATTTGCATGATATCTTTCACGGTCATGACTAATAAAACTCCATCTTCCAGGAATATGTCTACATGTTTTTGTTTTCTTTTTTATTCTTTTTCCATGTAAGTTCGAAACAATATCAAACTGCATCTTATCTCTTCGCTTTACAGTCTGAATAGTAACCGCGATATTCATTCTTAGCCACATTATCTGATACAAAAACTGAAATGCCACATAAAAGATGATTGGAAAGATACCAAATCTCTCACCTAGGCATAGCCTTACATGTATTACTACTTCGTATAGCGGTATGTAAATAGGAATATCAAAGAAGAATTCCATCATATCCATTCGAAGAAGATAAGGAAAATATGTAAAACACCGTGATTTTATTTCAAAATGTTGAGTGATATATGATTTGTGTGAAATTTGATAAGTTCAATAATTCGATACATTCAATGAATCAATATGCAGCCTAACTTGTTGAGCATATATTGTGCATATGCTGTGATTTTTGTCAAACAGAGAACATGATGATAACATCTAGGGGGAATATAATCATTTAAGGTAATTACTTGTTAAACGTGTCATATTCAATTTATTAGTCTTGCTGAATGTTGTTTTTGAATTTACAAATCAGTCAATTAGGCAGTATGCATTTTCTATCAATCACAAGTTTTAATCCATCGTGCAACATTCTATACACCATCATAAACCCCAAATGAAAGCTCGTGTGATGAAATTGGCAGTATTAATTACCAAACACTTGGTATGGACTTGTGGTTGGAATTGAGACATTGTAATCAGATTGACTATAAATGTTGTTTATAAATAGAAGTGGAAAAGGTGTGACTCTGTTGTCAGGGTACAGCTTTTCCTTAGTTTCATTGGGTGTTCCCACTCGCCTTACTTTTTGAGAGCATCACATGGATCGAGCCGCGTCCTATCGGGACATGAAACATCTCTTTGCCATACCCTCGTTGAAGTTCTCGCAAATATGAACGAAAATATCGAAGACGTGCATGTACAGTATTATGCATGTGTTATAGAGTTATCAGACCACATTGTGTGGTGCATCACATGATTCACATCACAATTCAAAAAAGTAATATAGTACAGCAACCGTTGAAGTATGACATACTGTGTGATTTCGAGAAAATGAGGAGTGATAATGGCCACCAAAGCAAATTGCACAATGGGGTGAATCATGATGTTCTACAACGGCTATTCGCCATCTTTGATTTACCACTTTTCACTCCCACTGGTGCTAAATATTACAGTACATAGATTCTATTCTTTGATTTCACCCAAAGCGCATCATATATATGCTTTGCTCTGTGATACACACGCGGTTTCGACGAATATATGACTTGGGTTCTTTGGATTCACACTTCATCATTAGTAGGAAGTATTTATATCAATGCAAAAGTTTATCCCGAAAAGTGCTTTCGCTTGTAGTCAAGATATACATGTGAATAGATGGATAATATATTCTTATTTACTTTTATCGATTTAGACAGATGCACAAGCACCTTCGAATACCAAGAATAACATGAAATCCAGAGAAATTGCAATACGTATTACAAAAATATTGAAGTATTACAACACCTTATATAGACACATTGATAGAATGGCAACACCGAGAATGACCAACTTCTAACAGGACAAAACACGCTAAAGCTCATACAGTAAGACAGCTAAGGCATATGTGCTACCGGGTCGATATATCACTTGTCTGCTAATGTCTTCTGTTATCACTCCATGTCGACGTAAAATATTTGTTTTCTTATCATATCTTATCCTACGTCCAATACGTGCATGCGTTAATCATGGAGGAAGAATTAGCTCCGATAAGGATCAGTTGGTTTGTGATCACTTCGTTGCACAATCAGGCACCACTTGTCATGTAATACATGAGTTATCAGACCGGTCAATACGGGGATATTCCCCCGAACCCCTCATGCTTTCTCTGGGAATCGCTTGCACAAGTTGGGTAAACTGCTGGCTTGGTTACCTGTGGACAACAATATGCGGAGATGGTGGGGGTATTCTCATGGTGGGGTTTTCGGCGAATTTTTCCAACAAAATTCCTGTTTTCATAGGTTTCAGTTGTTTTGATTTCCTAGCAGCATGTGAATGAAAGAGTTTGAAGCAAAAGGTGTTGGATTTTGATATAAATTGACTGCGTTTTCCCCCTAGATCTGCAAAGCATAATTGGTTTTCAAAGAATTGGGTTTTTTGGGTTAATTCCATGAATGTATACCTCAATTAAAACAGAACAGGTTCGATGGCGTTCGGCAATGTTTCGAAAAACATTTTTGACTAACGTAAAACTCACCTTTGATTGGGTATAGATAGTGCTTAATGAAGCCATACACGATACATTTTTTGTGTTTCAAAAAAATTAAACTGTATTCGAGTGCACAGATATTTTTTAAATTTTATAATGAATTCATACTTCACAATTTCATAATTTGCTGAATATAAGTAATAAAATTGATTTGGACATTCCATTCAGAAATATTTGAGCATCTCAAAATCAAAAAAATAGTTTTGCACCGGATATCAACCAAATTGTGATATGAATATCTACACTGAGTTACAGTAGTGTTGCTTTATCACATCAGATTAGTAACACCTCTCATTATATTTAGTACGTCTGACTTCTAGTTTCGAATTCACACAGTGAGAGGGATCAGTTTCTCTGTGAACATTTAGTTTGGTTTCTCCCCTTGCAATATTTTTCTTACACAGGTTGAGGAACCTTCAATAAATAGATTGTGAATGGCATACAGAGAAAGCAAAAATTGGAAGGCGGTTGTTAGCTTCCACTTCCATACATTACAGCAAATCACCAATGCGGGCATTACAATCATGAGCAATTAGAGTGAAATACAGGTTCATCAGCTGGACATGAACATACTTGCTCAGTTTCGGCAGACATGGGGTGGCCTTGATGTATCAAATTTTATTGGCACAAAATACACACCATAGAAGATTAACAGCAAACAGAGTGCCCTTATAAACCAACACGAAAGATGAGTTTCTGTATTATTAGCAAGAGTCATGTACTTTTATGACGTGTATTTTGGTGGTACGGATAAATTCTTTTATAGCTCATTAATGGACGTCGCCTGAAAAACCGTGGCTGTGGCTGCCATTTCAGCACCTTGGCGAGGAATATGTCATAGTTTCACTGTGGTGCAGCTTTCATTTAGTCGCCATTAACTGGCAATGTCCAATGGAATAGCGCCAGTCAAAAGAAGCGGTCCGTCATGCCATTTTATTACGTAATATCTTGGAAAAAGGCCCCTCCCTGCTGAAACCTAACGCCAGCCATAAAGCATTGTGGGATATTGCAAACGTGAATGCAAATGAGCAACATCTTTTGTTGTGTTAGTTGATCACTATTCATAGGTTTGCTGTTGTCTTACTATACGTCATGGCGTAACAAAGTGTAATATTCCCCTGATATCCGTCCATTATTTATTATGTATATAGTATGAATAAAATGCCATGGCATCATTATGTGTGGAGTTGACAACAAGGATATATTGACGGAAGATAAATGACAATGGAGACATCATCCAGCTCATAAATAAGAGTTAAGCCCTGGATTTTTCGACATTATTTTTCACACTATTTGCCTTTGAACAATGAATTCCCCACAAGCCAGGGTGTAATTGAACAGGACAATACATGAGGTATACAATAGAGCCGAATAAGTTTTGATTTTGGATAATGATACGATACGTAAAAAATCATTTTTTCAAAGCACTGATATATCAGAATAGTACTATTGGATGCGGGTGGAACATTTGTAGGAAGCGTCGACGACTACCATTCCTTCAAAACGACCTGGAATATTTTGATATCACATCACTGGGTGGTGAATATATCATTGACACGTCTGCAATTGGTACTTCCTTATCTCAAGTCCGTAATCATCCGCTTTCTCACAACACCAGAATAATATCACACACTGCATATTTTCAGATATATTCCCTTTTCGGCAATTCCGAAGCAATATCTTGATTGTACTCTCTCTCTCTCTCTCTCTCTCTCTGTGGATTTTACGGATAAGAATAATGTTAGTGTCCCAGAGTCTCAGGTGTTGTATATATATTGCCTGGATACAACTGAGGGAATACAATTCTTAAGTCCACGCACTTCTCAAACGTTTCACGAGTCACTCATTCCTGGATTTGGCCGTAAACCTTGACACCAAAATTTCAAGTCGCATGCTCTCTATAAAAAGAACCTACCAGTAGCTGCCTACGACGCCAATGACCAATACATTTGTTAAAATGTGGTATTAAGAGTAATCGTTTGGCCGTCATCTCGGGGCCGCACGTTTCCAGTACATCTCAGATGTCAGCATGGAGGTGGTGCAGCATCTGGGAGAAGTTAATCCTGACTCTTATGATCGTAGCTACCACATGATGCCAAGTTCAAGCCACAGGTCGACCGTCAAAAACACAGTAGCATTCAACCTCAAAAGACATATCCCACTGATGGGATAGACAGTAATGTAGTGATTTATAGTATGGAATCGTGTTACTGTGAAAGTCATTACCCTCTTTGTCATTTTAACATGGAGCGTGGCTTTGGTTATTTTATTGAATAATGGCAACCGTTTCCTCGGAGCTCGGAGCAAGAAGATGGAGAAGAGGAACACCAAGGAGTAGAGTACCATTGCCTCCGATAACACCACTACTTCTAGCTCCACAATGCTCTGGAATAAATAGGCAGCCACCAGCTTGGATATTTGGAGATGAGTTTGTAACTATTCGAATTGCCATTTCAGTACAGTCATGTGACTGGATGCAACAATCCTCAGTTCTCTTACACAACACGAACCTTATCTAACGGCAACAAGTCTGCACTACTTATTGTAGATGTAAGGCGAGCAGTCAAGTAATGTAAAACTGCATGAGTTAAATGTAGGGACGTCATTTAATTGGCGGTTAAACATGTAACAACAGGCATTCTCATGCTGTTTCCATGCATATACATGTATATATATGAATGTACAGTAAGTACGTTCGGTTATTTATTTAGATAGTCCGGTTCTAGCATCTGAAAACCAAGGAAAATGCACCTTTGTCAAGAGTCGGTAAACAATCAGATCAGACACCGCCCATCCACGTCATTTTGTGCATCTAGGCTTCGTTACAGATTAACGTTGGTTTTGGCCTGAGTTACGTTTACTTGTCGGCCATCCGCGATCCGCCATTTGATCACCTCTGAAACTTCGAAAACCAACACTTGCTTCATCTTCACTAAAATTGTTACATAGCCGCGGGGTTAACTACATTACAGTAAGAACACTAGACTCTAAGAATGTCTAGCGTAATTTAAGTAAACAATTAGTATCAAGGCAAGGTACAAGGCATTATTTCCAGTGTACATTAGGGTTATATATACAGCGTATCTGAATCCAATGGAGTTATGACATAGACCTAATCATAGAGCTTTGGACCAAAAAATAATAACCACGAAGTGTACATGTATTGCTACAAACTGTTGCCATTCCTGTTTCGGCTTCTGCTGAGTGGAAATTTGATCTATCAATTAAAGGGAAATGACAGGAGGAGTTAAAGTTGAATGATTGGGGCTTTCTAAATGTCTGTGGTGATGACAAGCCAAAGGTGTGATATTTCAAACTTGTACCGAAAATTTAAAGGAAGCAACCAGAACACATTTCATTTAGATTCCCAATCACAACTCACATCATTCACCTGTAAAGTAAGACTCACAATTTTTAGTTCAGATGTTGCGCCTAACGATCAAGGTAATGACTTTTTTCACAATATTTTCTGTTCAGAGACTGTGGTATTTGAGAGTGTGAAATGTGATAGATTTGCCAGATTACCAAGCATATTGAGGTTTTACCCCCAGTGTCTGACAACATATGATGTAATTCCTGCATCCATAATAATTACATTTGAACCAAGTAAAGCACCATAAATAAGTATTTGTGAACACACCTGTCTAGGATCATCGGAGTAAAGTGCGTTCAGGCCTGCAGTTCTATAGAAAATAACCACCTACGTCGAATTAAATATCGCACATAAAGCAGAATGATGACTGGTGTTTCGTCAAAAAAATAATTCATCAATTGATTGCTTCGCAGATTAATGCTGCTGACTCGTCAACCTAGCAACCTGAAACCTTTCAAACACAGAACGGGCAACGAATGCAGGAATGCTTTTGAACATATGCTGGTTATTAGAAGCTACTAATTGTAGTAAAACATTTGTCTTTATTCTGGAATCGAACTCGGTGCATTGCCAGGTTCAATGAAATGCATCTGTCAACGATGCTAAGTATTCGATTCAGAACCACTGACCACACATCGTGTGTCCCAAATCAACTCCATTTCGACGTGGAAAGAATATTGACAGATAAATGCACAAAAGATGACTTCCTCTAAAGTAATTACATAGGCCTACATTAAACTAAGTGTTTTGTGTATGTGTAAAGGAATGTTAGTATTCATACATGAATGTATCATGAATCTGCTGCCACTACATGATTTTGAACAGTATACTATTGTGTAGATATGTTAGTACACTTGAGGGAGATACATATATACGACTCATCTCGAAATGTCTTGACTAATTTCACATCGATACACGAGTTCTGGCTCAGTCTGCTTACCAAGAACTGCTACGAGATTCACTTGTCATAAAATAAATAAATATTCTGGTTCACACTGAAGCACACGGATGCTACAAGATCGCACTTATGTCCTGGTTTGAGAAGCTAATAGCAATAGTCCCGTGGTACCAGAACATTCCAGCGACCTCAGTGAGAAGAAACAGATAGGTCAAGGTGTTTTCTTCTCTTGTGAAAGTGATATCAACTGCAAGTGAGAAACAGCTGAAAGGGAACATAACAAAGTAATTAAATACTTATGGGCAATATTTACAATGTTTGTTTGATAATTGTTTCAGATAAACACGCTATAATTTATGTCATAGAATATGAAAAGAAAGGGTTGGCCCAATTTCAGCAGCCAATCTTAACAACTGCTCTATTTTCATCAACAGGATAATCCGAGAGCAGAAATATCATTGGTAACACAGTGGCACAATTTTGTATCCTGTTGACAAACCCAAGCATATTTGCATGCAACATGGGGTGATTCAATATCTACACAAAGCTCAATATCTGATGAGTCGAGTCAATATCTGATGAACTAATGAACGAATGGATATACATTTAGTATTTTAGGCTCTGTAATGGATTTTAGTCTCATCATTGAAATTAACATTCAATGATTCAAATGTTCTAAACATTGGATATAGCTGTATACTAATTCCATTTAGGTGTATAGTAGAAACAACTACATTCACAGACTGTTTGCCCATTATTATGGATGATGACAATAACATACCTAAAATACTTTTTGGAATAAAAATGTCTGATTAAATATTTACAACCAAGGCCACGCTGGCGTCATCAGACAGTTTGTGAAATATTGATGTTTCTACTGTACAACTTTAATAAGAAGAATTAGTATACAACTGCCCAACAACCTGTTAGAACCATCGAGAAATCCTTAGCGATCCCACGCAATAGCTGTATGACAAGTGCATAAGTACCCAATCTCACGAGCCAAACGGCTATTGTTTATATGGTATCCCCAGGGACAGATTTGACGTCCGCCAGCAGTGAGAGGGGCTCAGAGGTATGAATATAACTATCAAGATATTACTAACAACAAAGCAGCACCCCGTCTCCTTTTGCGCATTTTGTGATCCAGATTGCAACAAGAACCTAACATCTCACGGGTTCGTCAAGTACACAACTGAGTGTCCAAGTCAACGTGAATGTTCTTGGCGTAATTGTTTACTCACGTTCACAAGATAAATTGGTGATAGTGTTTTCACTATGAGTATTTTATGACAATAAGTATCACGAATGACACTAAATTCACAGAAGCTGTAAAGGCCTAACAATCACAATATTCAAATGTACGAGGCAAAAAAACTAAATCCCAGGGTTCGGTGGTAACACACCGTTATATATGTGCCATAGGCGCGTGCATTCACCATCCAGGAGAAATCAACACCTATGAGCATCGATGGGCTTGCATTCACTTCCGAAACAACAATACCATACGGCATGTAATACAGGAATCATCAGACCGGACAATACGAGGATATTGCCCCGGGGAACACGTCTTTCCCCTGGGGAATTGTTTGCATATGTTGCGCACACTGCTGTCTTGGTTTCCTTTGCACAACTAGTGAAGAGATTCATTGTAATATTGCGTTTGGGTATCTAGTTCCCTAGTAGCATGTTTACGAAGCGAGACAGCATGCTAAGTGAGATATGGTATGCTGATTTAATATGAAGGTTTGTTTCAATCTAGGATATACAATTGTATTTCGGCGAATTGTTCTTTGCAATTTCACGAATATATACCTTATTGAAATAGAACGATTGGTTTCACAAATTGCAAAAGAATTTCTTCATAGCCTGACACACTACTATTGTTGGTTTCCGATACGTTTTATCCTGCGTTTTGTGACAATGGTGTGTTGTTCAATTGCACAACAATCTTCACAATTTTTTTATGTTTTCGTTTGCTATGTATTGCAAGTTTAGGTAATTCGATTCAGAAGTATTTGCGCTTCTCAAATTCGAAGAAATGAAAACAAGAGGCTGAATTTTCAGACTCAATAAAAACTGAATTATTATCAGAATGTCTACATTGGGATTCATATGTGCTGAACCATTCTATGAGAACAATCTTCCTATTCAGGCGCTTCGTACTACTTTTTGCCGACTACGGATTAGTTGCTACCATAAACATATATATTGATTCTCCTGTGGCAGTCTATGAAACAGCAAAAAAATAACAAATATTCCTCATAATTAATTTTGTCCTGAACAAGTGTTTGGATTGATCAATAAGACATGCCTATATAAAGGTTATGTCCGGAAGAGGAATACTATGATTATGATCAAATCGATTTCGTGATGACATTGTCAATATTATTAATTATTAAGACTGAGAACCAACAGATGAAAACCCCTTCCAGTTTAGATGAATCTCGTGAATATATTCAAGATCAGTTTTATTAAGCATGCAAACATGTTAAGCATGAAAGGGGAAATAATGTGCCCAGCTAAAATAGAAATGACACTACAAATTGTTGCACAATGCATTTGTTGCTGTTTTATGACATCATCACTACTGATAATCATAATCAGGTTTTATTTTCAAATTCTCCAGATATTTTATCAAATATATCAACATACGAATATAATATAAAACTTCCAATATCACCTTTTACTGAGAATATTGTCTATAATGAAACCATTTGAGAGAAAAATGTTCACTTTTTTCAGTTAATAAAGATGGCAGCTGATGCGTGTTACCAACAATAAAAAGACCACAGGTGGCGATATGGCATTCCCCAATATACCTCATGAACCTCCACCCTTACATGTCGAGCCACTCCATTAAAATTGACTGTGGTCTTCTTAAGCCGCGTAATAAATGCTCTTCAGCCTCAGAGAGAATCACTCCAGGAGTAGAACGAGTTTTTCGCAATCTTAGAGGTGCACACCTTGCTACGTGCGTCCAGTACGTGATATTGAAGTCAACCCATTTGTTCGTTGGTGTTTCCCTTTTAATCTTCATGTTTAACCCTTTTTGGATTGTTCGTGACGAATAAAAATTATAGTAGAAAAGCCTTCATGAGTTGGCTAGGTATGGAGGCACAATGACTTCCGCTCATGCGCATTGGAATTCCAGGTCATTTCATGTGTATGATGTTCGCTATTTGATTACCTGTTGCGTCTCTTTATTTAGAGACGGGCAGATTTAGAAGGAAGCTTCTAATTTCATTCCCCAACATTGCAGAGAATTTTTCTCATTGAACTACTGTACTGTGTGATATGTGTATTTTGAGAATTTGTGGCATCAAAAAGGATGGATAATGTCACTAATGGCATTTGGCTCAACCCCCCCCCCCCCCCCAAAAAAAAATAATTGGTTTAGCACACATTCACTACATCCACGTCTGTCCAGGCAGCAGTATTCATTACACAAGATGTTGCTTCCTAGTTCCAAAGCATTCAATTTTAACTATCATTAAAAGTTATCCAAGCCAAGCTGATGGCAACACAGCCCACATAGGTAACTCTTGGTACCTTTCTGCTCTACCCAGATAACTGTAACTGTCTCGTTGGATATACATGCAAATATTGTGTTCCCAGGCTCAACAAAGTTAATTGGTTGCTATCATATACAGTAGTACTTATGTTGTAAGATACACATGACAAAGAGTACATGGTGCTTGTCAAGGTAAACAGGTTAGTCGGACTTTACTTTGGTCCCTTCATTCTGATTGACTCGTCTGAATATCTGCTGCATATACAAATACAGTCATGTGATTTATAGTGATGAAAAACGAACATGTTATCATTCGATGATATTGGATGATTGTGATTTGTTTACACTGATCGCCTCTGAATAGGTTAAACAGGCGAGTCCAACACTACTATCAGAGATGCCCCGGCCACCAGGCAATGCCAAACAAATGACATCGTGGGCAAATTTGTTTTGTCCAGCAGAGCGCAAATCAGTATTGGTATCTAACAGAGCAGGAACAGTCCTCTCCAGCGGTAAGAGTGCTCGCTTCCTGACTGGTCTTTAGCGGCTCAAATGGAGATCCATCCCCCGTGGTCAAGACGAGAGGAAGGCGTCTGGTGATCAGTTAACACAGACGACTGGCCGAAAAGGCATCGGTAATTAATTGCAAACGGAGCGCTGTTACTCATTAAATCCTGATTTTCACAACTTAGCGATCTGGCGATAGATAGCTTGTAGGAGCGTCAGGATGAGAAATGAATTGCATGAGTAGAACATCGAGGTGCGAGTTAAAGCTTGCTGTTCTCTTTGGCTGCGAGCCTGGGTTGTCCGGGGAGCTTAACGTTTGAGCTGTCGGCAAGACGGCAACCGTTCTACACCGCGGGTCTCAACCATGAAATTACTCTCTGCGATGGATTATCTGGCAACTTATTGGTGGAATTACTTCCCTACACGGCATTATAAAACGGCAGCTGGTTGGCAAATAACTCGTTGTTTACCTGAAGTGAAATATAGCTGTGTATTATCAAGCCCTTGTCCATATGGTTTACATCTGCTACAAGGTGCAAGGTCGAGAGCGGTAGTCCATTAATCTAAAGCTGACATTGATGAAAATGAACTCGCGCTATCATTGCAATTGTAGTTGAGTATACGCATGAGTAAAACATACATTTGTCCCATCCGTGTAACTACATATAAAACAATCTAGGAATATAGTATTTTTTCCACAATATCCGTATCTGGAATTAGTATTTTGGCAGCCTTCCTGCAATTTAAGCTATAACATACTCGCCCAAACAAATACAATGAAAACAAATCGATCGATTCTCAAATCCAAGACAACAAGGCACCAAACACATTGACACTATTGATTAGCAGTTCGACCTGGCATGACCACGCTTGAAGTGTAGATGAAGCAACTTAAAGTGGCTCGTTACCATCCATATCACAATCAATAACCATCTTGTCACTGCTGAGCTGTCCCGTTATGCCACTTGTGACGCTACGTCCTCCAACACCACGTGATTTCACTAGTGGGGGAGTGAGAACCACTTGAAGTGGTTTTTTGTAGTAAAATGTCTGTGATTTTTCGTCTGGGCAGGGTATCCCGTGCGTATCAAGTATACCTGTTCATGGTGTCCCAGAAAATACAAAATCGCTAAGGTCACAAAGTACATTCCCGTTTCAACAAAATGTGACAAAGTCCGAATATAGGTGTCCATGCATGTACTATCGAATAACTTTTATTTGGGACCCTATTACAACAACAGCAACAACAACAACAACAACAACAACAACAACAACAACAATATAATAATTTTGTCAATTCTAGGAATCGGTAAAATATGAGTTTCGATAGCAAAGATTTTCATTTTCACTTTCAAGCAAAGGTTTAGCAAGAAAAACGACGTATCGGTTGACAATCCCTTGGTGCATACATAAGGCCACACCAATTTATATAGTTGGTCTATGGAAATGCCGCCCCTAAAAATTCAGTCTCAAAATTTCGGTAAAAAAAATCGCCGCACCTATTTTGACCTGATTAAATCCATCGACAACTTAGTTTTGTTTCCAAATAAAAATCAGTCAGTATCCACCCAAATGGTTGTCAAAAACCGCATTTAAAGAGCCAGTATTGATATTTTCCGAGGAATTGTTTGAATCATCGTGTGCCAACACTAAACAGGATCACCTGTGAGCGGAAAATTTCGGCATTTTGGGCTGTTGGCACAGCTCCGGGCGGGTCTTCCTGGCATGAAATGTTGATATACATGATTTTAACAAAATATATCTCAATACCAAAAATCTTCCAGAGCTCAACCAATTGTTTTTTTGCGATAGATAATTTTTCTGTAACTCATATCTAACTATAGTTATCTGAATACAGCAGGACAGTTTGGATTTTTACTAAATAATACTGCAATAATTTGCGTTTTTTTAGATAAAATTCATGAACATGACATGACATGTAATTCAACATGACATTTTGAAAATCGATCACAAATTTCTAAACTATTTACTGTGAAAAAAGTTACAGAATACATATTGAATTGTTCATCTACCAAAAATTACCCATACGGCCTAGATATATACATGTAGATGGGTTAACAGAGAAAAGAACAGGTTATAGTCGATTTAAATGATCCTATTTTCCCGCAAAACTGGCCAATTGATTTTATAAGGTCATGACGGTCGAATACAATATAAGAATAAGTGGAAAATACATTAAGTTATCATTCAAAATAAAAACCCTTGCAAGAATTTTGGCAATCTAAATTCCAAAGACAGAACTTATCAGTAAAAAAGAATATATCGCTCATACCATTTTTGAAGTAAAATATTCCAAAGACAGAAAATTTAATATTAAATGTAAAAAAATTTCGCTCCCACGTACGATTTTTTTTGGACAAAAATCCATAGACCAACTTTATAAATTGGTGTGGCCTAAGCTAAGTTTGCGGGCCCATGTAGCGCACTATACTCTACTAAAACCACTTACCCACTGAATACGTATTTTTAACATTTTTAATTTTTTCATCGAATTTAGAAAAAGAATATCCTACGTTACATGGGCCATTTGGCCCAAATGACTTCTACTGCCTATTTCTCTGTATTCAGTAAAGATTATACAGGTGAGAGACTGAATAATGGTATGTTTTCAGTGGACTCATTGATTGATTGTTCCATTAATTGATTGATTGAGTTGATTTTGTAAAGCCATATAAACATACAACATGAATATATTAATGATAAAACACATTTTCCCTTGTGGTCCATGTGAAACAATCACACCATAAAAATATAGGAACTAAACATAATTTGTAACGAACATAATTTGTAAACAGTATTATTTGTAAGACAATAGTATCTTATCCTAGGACAAGTACTAATACTGAGTAGTACAAGGTACTGGGACCCATTAATTGTACTAACTTGATTTTTTTGTAGCGGCTTCTTAGAACAGATTGATGACTGTCAGTTCGAGAGAAAAAAAAACATCACTCAGAAATAAAAGGGTGATAATACATATATTTTCCTAACATTGGAATTTGTATCATAACGTCAAAGTTCCACACCTATCACTGACTGTTAGTTTAGGGAGAACGCGAGCTATTGAGCTTACTCGTGTTTATTCCAACATTGACCATCCTGTTGAAGATGGATTGCACATGAAACTGAGGCCAAGTGTAATTCAGCCAAAAGACTTTACTTGGTCTCTTTAGATCCATAAGACATGTATTTTTCCTGTTATATCAACTTGGTCTCTTTAGATCCATAAGACATGTATTTTTCCTGTTATATCAACTCTATGTGTGTACTATATGTTATCTAATAAAAAGAACGTCTGAACGTCAGTATGTCTGTCATGAACCACTTTCCCATTCAGTTACGAATTTAGTGTTCACATGCGCTTCGAGCAGATGTCTGAAGAGGCGCAATATAAGTAATAAATACATACATACATACATGCATTCATACTTATAATCGAGACATAATTTCGGAAATAATATAACAGATATGTTTCAAATCGAATATGCCACTTTTACACGTGACAGAAAAAAGGTCCATCACCAACGTGGGAAACACTCAGTGTACGTTTTTCAATAGCACTAATGTAAATGAACACAGTGCTATACATATATACATTGTGAAGTTTTTTTGCTCTATCGCCATGAGAAGTACAATCACGGAAATTGCTGTACATTTTATCCTGTCGCAGGGCATACTATGAATGCATTTTTGTTTTTCGAAGAACAAGAAACAAGCAATGTTTTCAAAAATCTAAGCTGGTTCAGTGAAAAACTACTTTCCGCTTTTCCCTGATGATTTTAGTCTGTTGTGTCGAATAAATATATGCAAATTGATAATTTTTGCACCAACATCGTCCAGCATTCCAGGTGGTTCCTCAAGAATGTGTGTCATGTCTAGGAGAAGAACATCTTGAAGCTGCTACCTATGTATGTATGCAATATTTTTTGCAAAACCAATTTTTTGTTAAACACATCTAATGCTACATAACAAAAGCTGTGCTCAATGATCTTGACGATGACAGTCCGTCCTAGTTGTCTCTTCATCCGTTTTCGTGCCCATGTTGTACCGGTTTTGTAAATGAACAAACGAAGTGTATCCATCGAATCCGAATTTAAACAAATGCACAAATCGCGTTTAAAAGTCCACATCGAGTACATTTTTCAGTTCATATGTGCATATATAGTGTAGTTGTGACAAAATAATCAGTGATATACCATGGTGTGCGTGGAATTGTACGTCTATCTCGCACTGCCATGCTGCTTATTGTATTTATGCGAGAACCGCCTGTTCAAATGATCAAAATTTCCCTGAGGGCCGGTTATTTTCATTACATTTGATGTGTTTCATTCAGTTAGTTCAGCATGTTTAACATGAAATATAGTTTTCAAAAAGATATTGACTGGTCTCGAAGGCAGCTGCTTCAATTGCTTTGGCCACATTGGCACAAAATACGACTTTTCAACAATTCTCTTTGTGTAATATTTTGTGCTTAAAATCATTCCCATAGAAGCCTCGAAACTGCTCTCCCAATATTTTCTAACATGCAAAACCCAAAATCATATAGTTTTTATTGGTTCCTACATGTCTTTGATTCTTTGCATGTTGATTGTTGAAGTTTTGTCGAAGATCATCCTGACTTGAATTGTAAATTGCTCATTTATCCAACAGTGTCTATATGAAAATTGGAATTAACCAGGCTTTTTCAACTGGAATATCTATCGTAATATCTATCGAAGCTCAAAGTCAAAAGTTAAAATATTAGACCTCGCACGCCACACTATGGGATTGCTACTATGAACTCGAAAGGACAAAACGATAGGAGCAATTGAGCAATCCTTTTCTGCCAAACCAGTAGTGTGCGGAACTTATAGGAACAATTCCCCAGGGAAAGTATGTGCTCCTCTAGGCAATATCCCCGTATTGCCCGGCCTGATAACTCCTGTATTACATGCCAAGCAGTATCGGATTGTGCAGATAAGTATACCTTAGCGCATTGATGCTTATCCGTGTTGATTCTTCCTGAATGATAACCACGTGCGTGTTTGGTAATTGTTTCCATCATGAACGTTGATTTGATCAATTTGTTGGGTAATGATAAAGTGTGAGATTTCAGCTCCCTACTTGCAATCTGGATCATAGTCAGCACAGAACAAGACCGAGCCCTTTGATGTCAAATCCAGGCATGTGCGTGTCACTATGTGTCACAACTTATAATAAAGTGGATCCAATATATATGACATATTAAAGGTGATAAATAGCTGCCATCTTGATATAAAACATCATAATTTACCTGTCACGGACTTTCACTTGGGGGTTATTATCATAATGTCATGTGGCAAAATAACTCAAACACTCTTCAATTATCATTGTATTTTATTGATGTATTGACTAGTAAGGTGATTTAGCATGTAATAACGTCTGATATTGGTCGTAAAGAACTGTAGTTCATTGCCATTTGGAAGCAAAACACAGAAAAGTTATGCAATATTACAATTTAAGGGCGTCCTAAAGCCTTTGGTCACATGACACATGAACTGTGTGAGTTCACATGTGGAGATAACGTTTGCAATAAGGTTATTGCAACAGTGTATCTGAGGAATGCCATATGAGGGTCATTTAATCAAAATATATCGATCCCAATTGCAAAATTGGTCAAATCAGAGTATTAACATATTTCTCAACATGAATAGTCAACTGGATACTCTCCGATTCCCACGGAGGGGACAACAATGTAGGTTTTGTGCATCATGGCACTGTGTCAACCTGCCGAGGTTGGATGTGGTATGTTTTCATTGTGCGTGTTTTGTGAGCGAAATTTGATTAATGGCTCGATATTTCCTTATTTTCTTTGAGCGTTGTATTGTAGCTTGTCACGAGTGGAATGTGTCACATTGTACCCTTAAGTTTGCACGCCACACACAGGGTTTTCAGTTGGTAAATGGTGTTTCTTCTGCATTTGGAACTTTTGAAACGTGTTTTAGTAGGGATCCATGTCTGTTTCCATTTTCAACTTACTCATGACGCATTCAAACATGCGAGTCACACTGAACCATCAAACTCAATGAAGAAGTATGCACTCTTGAAACTGACAATTACCGTCCAAAGTTCATGAATATAAACGTTCACGTTATTCGTCAAAACTACTCTTGCTTAATGTTGGAAACTCATATTTGACCTGATATCAACATGCAGATGCATATTCTCAATATTCATAATAGGTAAATTAGATAAGCATAGCAAATTTCTTATGCACGTTTCACTAATGCACTAATGAATTTCGGTCTTGACATTTTGGTGGTGATTGAACTTAATGGCTCAAGAATACATTTTCACCAACCGATTCGTCTCGGGCTGTAAAGGCATTATGTGACCTCACATCAACCTGTAATTAACTTACCATATTATATTTGGGATATGCCCCTGAAAATACCTTTCGGCAGTTATCAATCTCATCAAATTTCTATTGCGCTTATGGAATTATCTCACCAGACAAATAGATCAAGGGAGTGGTCCCTCAGCTTTCTTCTGAATTGGTGATTTTGCCATGAATCTGATATGCCTCTAATGATGCCACTAAAGAGCAAACATCGTAGGTATTCTCCCGTAATAATACAACGTTGAAGACTGTAACCATATTGATGGACGACCGTTACTTTAGATGATGTTTTTAACACGAGTATGAGCTGGCACCATATTTCCATATTCCCACTTTACGCAGGCCGACATTATAAGAATTATAGCACTTAAACTAGTGCTTATTATACTTACATACTTATGTCTTATTGTTCAACCACGCATTTTCACTAATTAAACTTAACAGCTTGGCAAATGAATTTAATATGATCAATAATTGGGTGTTAGAAAGAGTTGCACAGCATGTTCTGAGGTTATGGACCGGTATTGATTTCCTTATATGGTCAAAATGAGGCATCAAAGTACTATATTATTTAAAAACTCCCAGTTTCTCCTCCAAATGCACATGTATCACTTTAAAATGTCTCTGTTTTGGTTTGTATAGTGGTATTATGAGTATTCTTCTATGTACATGTGAATTTTCCTGTTGATTGGAGCTGTTACTGTGCGCATGAATACATATAAACAAACCGGCCTTTTTTGGGAGTTTGCTTTCCGAGGAATTCGCCAGGTGTCAGCAGCTAACGGTCAAATGCTTGTAGCGTGTGATCTATTCCAACAACATGTGCTGATTTTTTAATATTTAGTAAGTTATATATATTGCTTCAACATAATGAAATTTTATGAAGATTGAAACATTTTGAAAGTGATTTCTCTCATAAAACGTTACAATGGAGTTAAATGGCAATCCTATATGTGTTTGTATACCTAAACTGAGGACATGGAATTTTGTGCATTATAGATTTTTAGCAGGTTTTGTGGCATTTCTTTAATTTGTGGGTGGATACTGTGCAGTGTTCAGGAATTTTTCACCATTGCAATCATAATTTTCGTTCACGTGGATTTTATTACATATGTAGGATTATATCTACATGCTAGTAGCGGCGGAGTTCCCCCCCCCCCCCCCCCGAATGCTAAAGACATGGAGTCAGTGCCTTTTTATTTTCTTTATTTTCATATAGTAACCAATATGTCAAATCACTGTAAAATATTATACACTTTCACTGAGGACTACTGGACTCAGACACAGCCTAACCGAAAAAGGTGTCGAAATGGCCTCCAAAAATTGAAGGGTGAATAATACTAGGTGTCTCTGAAATTCATCACCATAACCTATATAGTCGATCATAAATAAGCTAAGTTAGGCATTGCAGAATGCATTTGGTATATTATCCGCAATTTTGGCACCATATCTGGTCAAATGCGCACTTTTCCGATTTTTTTTTACCATATTTTTTTTCCGATATTGCCGCAGAACCACATTTTTGACCCCATATGTGTCTTTTGCCATTTAATCGATTGCAGTCCATCATATAAATGTGTTTTATAAATAAATTTCATGCAACACCTAAACTAATCCCCTGTACAAGACACCTATGTGATCTAATGTCGGTGATCTCTGGCTTACAGGAACCATATTCTCAACAAATTGTCTACGTTTTTGTGTTTTATCAAAATTAAAACCTTGGAATTTTTGCTTAATTTAGAAATATACTATATTGAGAGTGTGGTGGTAGCATTTTAAGACATTTGAATACTATTGGTGTAGACAGCAGTATGGTAGAAAGTGTTGGGTGCTAAGCAGCGGGGTAGGACTACCAACCCTTTTAAAATTTTGTCACATTTAGTCCAAGGGGAATCAAACTGATGGTAATATATGGGTGAATAATACATTTATCTGAAACAAACCCCAAATTGTCCTTGAGCATGTTTGATCGGGCGTCAAATCAAAATTTCCAAAGAAAATCTCACTTTTTTGTTCAAAATATTTCCTTTCTTAAGTGCAAAAATCACTGTTTTATTTCTTCTCTACAAGTCTTCCCTTTTCACATAAGAGCTCAATAATTGGGTATTATCACCTCTGTATGTGAGGTGTTATAATTGGAAAAAATGAAGAAAATTGCCATTAATTAAGGTTATGGACCGGTATTGATTTCCTTATATGGTCAAAATGAGGCATCAAAGTACTATGTAAGTATCAATCTATTACCACCAATACAATCAGATTTTGATGATGCCAATAAGAAACGTAAAGAACAACATTTTGCAATAGAAACAAAGCCCAACCAAATAGTTTATCCAAAGACACACTGGCGTCATCAGGGGCAGACAGTGTGTTAAATGTAGTTGTTTCTACTGTACACCTGATGGAATTAGTATACAACTGCCCAACAACCTATGAAAATAATTTAGAAATCCGAAACTAACCCCATGGAATAGATACATGACAAGTACAAAAGTACCCAATCACAAGCCAGAAGGCTACTGAGTTATTATTTAAAAACTCCCAGTTTCTCCTCCAAATGCACATGTATCACTTTAAAATGTCTCTGTTTTGGTTTGTATAGTGGTATTATGAGTATTCTTCTATGTACATGTGAATTTTCCTGTTGATTGGAGCTGTTACTGTGCGCATGAATACATATAAACAAACCGGCCCTTTTGGGAGTTTGCTTTCCGAGGAATTCGCCAGGTGTCAGCAGCTAACGGTCAAATGCTTGTAGCGTGTGATCTATTCCAACAACATGTGCTGATTTTTTAATATTTTGTAAGTTATATATATTGCTTCAACATAATGAAATTTTATGAAAATTGAAACATTTTGAAAGTGATTTCTCTCATAAAACGTTACAATGGAGTTAAATGGCAATCCTATATGTGTTTGTATACCCTGAGACGTCCTCTGCACAGTGCTTACACAGATTAAGGTACCGCGCGGTACCTTAATCAAAGATGGCGGAAGGTAGGTTATGCTTCGACCTTTTATCGGCGATTTCTAGCATATACATGAGAAATGCGCGTATATTTTTGTGGTTTCTAAGAGGGAGTTACACCATGAACACTGTGGATAAGTTACAAGAAATGTTATAGTGGTAGTCGCGAGTAATTTGAGGGAGAAAAGATCGGCTTGATTACGGTACCACGCAGAGCTGAGCGGCCTGTGATTACCATAAAAGATTATGGTACCACGTCAGAAAAATGTGTGTACTTTCGAACATAAATTCACCTTGGTGGGATAATAGAGTAGACAGAGCATATATTTTCCGTTTCCATCACAATGGTAAATTACTACCTGCATTATACATACACTGTTATCGTATTAAAGCCGGGATTCAATCAAATTTTCGGAATCTGCTGATATTGGCTAGGGGATTACTGTGAGGCGACGTTTCCTGCATGAACGCCGCCTACATCCAGCCATGCAGCCCACCCCCTTCCATAAACACGATCAACATTTATCATATCGTAGCTGCATCCTTTGGACTCATAGCAACGACTTATTGGGTGCAAACAAGACAGCAATACAATGTTGTCAAATAATACATGAGTATGTCATTGTGCAAGATTCATGCAAGTATATGATTATCGAAACATGCTTTCTCAGTCGATGTGACCCATTTTCTGAACGATGATATGTAAAGTGGAGAAGGTTCGATATCTTCATCGAAACTGAATAAAAAGCATTAGTTCAGGAAATTGCAACTACGGTCATCATAGACCTATCCAATGTATTTGGTATATTGGAGATATATTCGATATAGTTCGGTGCGCTAAATTTTTCGATTAGTCACTTAAATTTTACGTATTCATGGTTACAATTTCAGCTCCGATGAACAGCAGAATGAAGACCAGGTATGTGCCAATCAATGTTTAAAACAGTGCATCGAAAATGTGTAGACTTGTGATACATCGATTATAACTGACTGTGTGATTGTGTACGCTTGCGATTCGCATAATATTCAAAGTGACTTCAGTAATATTATAATATTCAAAGTTTTCTAATTCCTGTCATACATGTGTATCAATTATTCAATTTTATTCCAAATTCTGTCTTGTACAAAAAATGTACCAGTCTCTAACCCGGAAAACCGACGATGATATGTTAGTTGATGTGTTCATCACGTTCTGTTCCATCCCAGATATGTTGTGAATAAAAGAGATTTTGTTATTATATACCCATTTATCAATAGATAAGTTTTTGTTATCTTTTGTTTATTGTTACCAATTTTATATCGTTGATGGAGAGGAGTCCACGTGTATTATATATATCTTGAAGGAATGGACAGCAAGGTTAGAAATTAAGAGGCTGACGCTCAATGGTCCTTCCAGAAAGTGTATTTCACGGCCGGGACGGAAGTATCAACACACCGGTAAACCAAGGACCAGAAGTCAAGTGTCACATCACTGTATCTGATGCTATTCAAAGTCTCAGCCGACAAGAAATTTCCAATATCCAATAATATATGTAGAGAAATGTGTCGGGGATCTAGGGTTCCATCGCCGGTGGCCTGCAGTAGTGACAGGAAGTCATTTCCCCGTCCCGTTTCTCGTACAACGCTTGAACACCTTGAACGTCTGTATCTGATACACCTGTCATTGACATCTACATAATTTGTGGCCCTGCTTAAGTCGATCAATTATATACAATTATATCATGTATATACGTATAGACTTCCATAGTAGTTCTCCTGTTTGGTCACACAGAAATCGCCGCCGTACGCTGAATTCCTAGCCTTGATGCTCCACAGCACAGTGGTCGAATAATTTTGTTACTCTATATGACTGTGTGTCACAAAAGTAACACCGTAGAAGCACCTTTGTAAGGAAAAAAAAAACTAAATGGATGAATTGTGTAGTCGTGGAACCGTAATCACCGATGCATGGGCTATTCGTGGTACCGTAATCCACCTCACGCGGTACCGTAATCAAGCCGATTTCTTCTCCCTCAAATTACTCGCGACTGCCACTATAACATCGCTTATAACTTATCCACAGTGTATATGTTGTAATTCCCTCTTCGAAACCACAAAAATATACGCGCATTTCTCATGTATATGCTAGAAATCGCCGATAAAAGGTCGAAGCATAATCTACCTTCCGCCATCTTTGATTAAGGTACCGCGCGGTACCTTAATCTGTGTAAGCATTGTGCTCTGGGAACTCGGTGGTGGTCTGAAATGTGTAAACAAATGATTAAGTGCTAATTGACACCAGGTAGCAAAATGTTGTGAAACTGCATCCGTAAATTAGCGAGTCCCAATCCAACAAGCCAATCAGCATCACCACAGCGGGTAGGACGTAATCGGGGAAAGCCCTACAGCCGGGGCCCGGGAAACGCAAGTCAGACGAATGTGAACCCTTGGACTGAAAGCACGAAGAACGCTCGCACACCGCAGCCTGATTCTACTTGCAGCCGAGGATTCGTCTCATCTGCGACACTTGCCTAAGCAAGGTAATTGTCAACATATATACATCAGTGTTTTACAACATTGGTGTCAGAATAAAAGTGTATATGTCGCCTGGAAAACCAGATTGTCATCGGATTGAAAATTCGTGAAAAATCCGGCCAGACATTTTTTGCTTCACGCATGATTGACCGCAGGTGTGATTTCCACATGCGGATTAAAACTAGGTCACCAGTGTGAGCGCATGTATTGAAATTTTCCACCGTACCGTGTAGAATTCACCATATCCATTTCAAATCCAATATCGTGTGTATTCAATACTGTTTACAAATTTGACTTTGCAAGTTGTCCTTCCTATTCAATAACATTACAATCACAGTAATAGAAAATAGTTGACAGTTTTGGTTAGATTACAGTCACCAAGTTTGGACATACAGTCAACAACTGTGCGTGTATTATTCCCAACAGACTCATTGATAAATCCGTATAAATTTTCACGGCTTATAGAATTGTGTTTGGTCATTTGCTGATTTAAAGTTGGTGTGACTTACACTCTAGTATTAATTCAACCAAGTGACTGATAATTTATTGCAAATCATTCTATATTGTCACAATTCGTGATGAATACCGTAATGTGTCTGTCGTGACAATGTTGTAACCATACATATTACAATACTTTAGTAAATAGTTATTACTTTGCTGAATTCCTGAGTATTTTCGCGGTAATCATAGATTGATTGACACAATACCTATACATTTAGCTACATTTAGCTCATAACTAGATCTACATCATATTCATTCCACAATATACTGATCAAATATTATTTGTGTACCTTTCCCAACAGATTCATTGGTAATTGTATTTTTGGACTTTGCTACTTTCCCAGTAAATAATTTCGGGTCACTTGTTAATTTAGGTGTGGTGTGAGATACACTCTGATACTTACATTGATTTCGTGACCAGTAAGTTATCAATAACATACAGTTCAAAATTATTGCTTGCCACAATTAGTGACAAATTAAGTGGATCTGTTGTGAAATTGTCATTATATAATTTATATGTGTAATACTTTGAACCCATCATAATTATTCGCTGACATTGGTATCCGCACACATCAACTGAAGCAAACAAAATTGTTGAATCATCAACAGTGACCAAATCGCTTACTTAAGTGGTACTAATACTGAACAAGACTAGTATTATACTACGGTGTCATTGTGATATCAAAATGATTATGTAATAATTGTCTTGCATGTGATGTGATAATTATTTGTGTGTTGTATTATTTATTGCTTGCTTGTAATATTTATTGAGTTATAAACTCAAGAATTGTGTGTATTGATTGAATATTGTATATGTATTGATTATATTCAGTATTTGCATGTATTTATCGATTGTATGTTAATGTAAACAGTCATTGTATTTTGACACGTACTCGAGCTTACATCACGTATATGTTATTAAAGTAATTGGTATTTATAAGTGTATCCATATTCGTGTTTTTCAATATTGATATTGGTGTAAACAGTTAAACCAGACTATTCATTATATACCTATTGTATGTAATTGTTACAGCCACTAAAAGAATTATTGTAATTTACAATAGGTAATTTGGATATAAATATACAGTAACTAGTGTATAATAATTATAAAATCGGTATAGGTGAATTCCTATTGTAACCTCGTAGGTAAAGATCAAACAGGTTAATAATTACAATTATTGTAACTGTGGTAGGGAACATTGTGAGCATGGATATAAATAAGGCTTCAGTGGAGGAACTTCAGAAGTTGCCTCAGATTGGGAAACAAAAAGCTAGGGAGATAGCTAAAATCCAGTCTCCCGACAAGGAGATTGATCTGCTGCAATTGGTTACTGTAACCAATTTGCCCAGTCGACACTTCACCGAGTTGATGGCATCTGGTGTCCTCCAACCTATTCCAGAAGGTACGTCTGCTAGTGATGAATCATCAGGAATGACTACAGGTACAGAATCTGGAATGGACCAACAGTATGCTACAAAGGCGGAACTACATCAACTGAGGGATGAGACGGCAAAAGGATTCGATAAGCTGTCGAATGAAATGAAACAGCTCAGGACCGACATGACCGACCTGATAAAATCTCTCCGTTTCCAGCCGCCACCACAAGTCACTCAACAACCACCATTTCCGGTGCCTCAGTCGCAGCCAAACTGGTCTCTGCCTACATCACATCAGGGGCAGCAACAACCAGCTAAATTTGGAGAGTGTGAGCCAGATGAACACAACTTCTCGAACATCCAGCCGGATTCTGCTCCTGGGAAGCAATGGAAGATGGAATCCATGCTAGAGCGAGAGATTAATCGTGACATTAAGCCATTGTCGGATCATGAGCGCTACGTGAGCCGTCTTGGATTCCCAGAAGATGGAGTGTATGCTGGTGCAAAACCGAGGACCGAGAAGGTCAAGTCTGTCACCAAGCAACGGAAGACGGCCGGTCTTCAACAGGAAACCCAGGGTTTGGGGAAGTCATCGACCAAGCCAGTCAATCCAAGACACTTGGAGCGGCAAGATCTCCCAAAGGAAAGACAGCCGCGTGCTGACCACAGGCAGGAGCCACTCTCTCCCAAGCTCAAACGGAGAAAGCCGAGATCCAGCTCTGAGTCAGACAGCAGTGAGAGTGAAGATGATTATTTGGATTCGGACGAAACCAGTGATGATGATAGCGAGGAGGAGCCGCAGCAGCGTAGAGGCAGCAAAGACCCTACACCAAAACTCGCTACATTCCACGGCGAATCCAAGAATTGGAGTAGCTTCTACTTCCAATTTAAACGTATGGCGAAGATGTACCGCTGGGGGAACAAAACTAAGAAGGAGAAATTGCTTCTCTGTCTGCGGGACAAAGCAATCGAGTTCCTACAGTCAAGGTCATCTCTGGGTAGGAAGCCATACGATGAGTTGATCAAGGCCCTGAAGAAAAGATATGGCCAGAAAGACCCAGCCTCACTTGTCAGGAAGCAGCTGACTTCAACGTTGCAAGAAGAAGGGGAGGATCTTGATGAATTTGCGGATCGGGTCTACCGACTTGTCGTTGATGGGTATCCGAATGCTCCCCACAACATGATAAACCCCTTGGCCGTAGAATGCTTCCTCAGAGGGTGCAAGGAAAAGGCCGCAGCCTTCAGAGCCGCCGAGAAAAATCCTCGGAACATCAGCAAGGCACTGAAATATGTGAAGAGCTCTCTGCAAAATCAGAAGACCTTCAATCAAGGCAAGCATCACCCTGCTCGTCAAGTAACCTTTGAAGATCCAGGTTACTCACCAGAATCGAGAACCATTCGGGCTGTCTCGCCTCAGCGATCTCAACAATCTGATCTCAACACGCTCGTGGAGCGTCTCTGTGATCTACTAATGGATCGGCGTGAAAACAGCACCCGAGAGTCTACACCGACTCGTCAGCAACCAGGGGCTGCTCCCAAGGATGTTTGTTTCAGGTGCGGAAACCCTGGGCATTTCGCATCAAATTGCCCAAGCAAGGATCCCAGATCAAGATCTCTGCAAGATCGCTCGTCATCACCACAGCGATACCAGCAGGCTTTGTCACCTAACCGACCTGCTAGGTCACCACCACCCACATCTCGGGCCGGAACAGGATGTTTCCGATGTGGTGGCAACCACTTTGCACGGGATTGTGATAAACAATCTTCACCAAGGAGGCTTGGAAGTCCAGCTTCAGCGTCATCTTCGGCTCAGAACCATGACAGAGGTTGTTATGTCTGTGGAGGCCCTCATCTTAGCCGAGACTGTCCCAACCGATATCGTGCAGGTGCCTCGCCTACTCGCTCAAACCAGGCGTCAAACTCCAACGGGTTGACGAAGTAGGGCGATCGTCAACCTACTCTCAGCAGGGCCCAATCCCAGCGACAGAAGAGCTGGCCGATTCTGAATGTCTGGGTCAGTTGTCGATGCGGTGGGATGCTCCCTCTGTTTTGTCAACTGATCCTGGGGTTCAAACTGGTCCCGTACCCAGCCGGGCAGGTGATGACTGGTCAAGTTCAGAACAGCAGGATCCATGTGCGGACCAGTGGGATTTTCCCTCTGTGCCAATTGTGGATCACCCAGGACAAGTCAGAGAAACAGTTAATCCGAAGCACCGGGATCCATGTTCGGAGTGGCGGGATTCTCCTTCTGCTTTGTTCGTGGATCAAGATGTACATCGACAGGATGAAACTGGAGCTCTGATGGAAACCAAGGAAAGTAATGGAAGGGAACCCGGGAACACAAAAGGCAAGCCCTGGAATATGTCGGTGCCAGTGGTCATTGAGGGATCCCAGCTGGAAGCGATCGTTGACACGGCTGCAGAGGTAACTCTCATCAAACCGGCAGTCGCAGACAAGCTTAAACTAAGGCAGAGTGGGGAACACATCCGATTAACGGGAGCCTTTGGAAAGAAGGAAGGAGGGATCGTGTTCCGGAATGTGCCGTTACAGCTGGGAACCAAGGTTTTCCGCACTGATCTCATTGGCGCCAACATAGAGGACGACATGCTGCTAGGACATGATTTTCTACATCGTCATGAATGTATCATTGACTTCAACAGTAATGTCATGGTCATTCCTGGGGAGGTTATCCCAGCCATGTCACAGTTTGACCGTCATCAAAACAAACACCTGGTTCGACAAGTATTGATGAAAAAACGAACTGTGATCGCACCTAACAGCGTCCGGAGAGTAAACTGTTTTGTGTCAGGTCCTACAGTCCAGCAGGACGGGCTGATCATAGAACCTGTCATGGTCACAGATGGACTACTAATTCCGAAACTGGTCGTAGATAACAACAGGGATGTGCCAGTTTGTGTGATGAATGTAACAGATCGCTACATCACACTGCGTCACAAGCAACTGATTGGCACAGCTTTCGACTTGGAAGACCCTCGGATTGAGGACAAGACCGAGTTTTCAGCAGAAATCCAACAGGTCTCCCAAGAGTCAACTGGAGAGCTACCTGAGCACCTTCGTGGTCTCTATGAAAAGAGTACCACACTCCTGACGTCAACCCAGAAAGAGCAGGCACGTCAACTGCTGAATACATATGCCAGTGCATTTGCACGAGACGATTTTGACCTGGGCAATTTCACGGCTGTGGAACATGGCATTATCACGGATGGAACGCCTCCAGTCAGAGAAAGAATGCGGAGAACGCCACTGGGGTTTGAAAATGAGGAACAAGGCCACTTGAAGAAGATGTTGGAATTCGGCGTCATTCAACCCTCCAACTCAGAGTGGGCGTCAGCTCCAGTGCTAATCCGGAAAAAAGACGGCTCGGTACGCTATTGTATAGACTACCGGGGCCTCAACACTAAGACCATCAAAGACTCCTTTCCATTGCCGAGAATCGACCAGTGCATGGACACGCTCTACGGGGCCAAATACTTCAGTACTCTCGACCTGGCGTCAGGGTACTGGCAGATCCAGATACGTCCAGAAGACCGGGCCAAAACTGCCTTCATCACTCGCTACGGGCTGTTCGAACATGTGAGAATGGGCTTCGGCCTTTGCAATGCCCCAGCAACTTTCATGAGAGTCATGACACTGGTTTTACGAGGGTTGGAATGGAAGCAGGTGTTAGCCTATTTGGATGATATTATCGTCCTGGGAAGCTCCTTTGAGGACAACATCCAGAACCTGGAAACGGTTTTCCAACGGATGCAGCAGTTCCAACTAAAGCTGAAACCTCGGAAATGTGAACTGTTCCAAACATCTGTTGATTTTTTGGGCCGACACGTCAGTGGGGAAGGTATGCGGATATCTGATCAGAAGCTGGAAGCCATACGGAATTGGGAAGCGCCCAAGACCAAGAAGGACCTCGAATCCTTTCTTGGATTTATGAACTATCACCGTCAGTTCATACCACGCTACTCCCAGCTGACTGATCTGCTGTACCAGCTCACTTCCAAGAAAGTGTCGTTCATCTGGAGTGCGGCTCACCAGGAGGCCTTTGACCATCTCAAACATCTGGCTTTGACGGCACCTGTGTTGGCGTTTCCCAACTCTGAAGACCAATTCATCCTGGATACGGATGCCTCCGACTATGCCATAGGCGCTGAACTTTCCCAAGTCCAAGATGGCAAGGAGCGAACCATCGCCTATGCAGCTAATTCTCTCGACCCGGCTCAACGCAAGTATTGCACGACACGCAAAGAACTGTTAGCCGTGGTGAAATTCACGAGGCAGTTTCGCCATTACTTGCTTGGACGTGCCTTTATCATCAGAACGGATCACCACAGTTTGATCTGGCTGATGAGGTTTAAGCGGCCGGAGGGTCAACTGGCTCGTTGGCTCGAGGAGTTGAGCCAATATGATATGACCATCGCCCATAGGAGTGGTCGTCTACACGTCAACGCTGATGTCCTCAGCCGCTATCCAACACTAGACAAGGAGTGTGACTGTTATCGGGCTGGTGCTGAGCTGCAGCATCTGCCCTGTGGGGGTTGTCAATATTGCTCCAAAGTCCATAGCCAATGGAAGAGATTTCACGAGGATGTAGATGATGTCGTACCTCTTGCGATTCGAGAGGTCAGTGTCTCAGAGGGCCAGGAACCAATTGCCCTCATCTCCGCTTACACAACAACAGAGCTAGAGGGCCTACAATCAAAAGATCCCGTACTAGAGCCCATCATGAGCTGGCTCCGTGACTCTCGAACACCTGATCAAGCCGAGCTGACCCTGTATGGGCGAGGTACAAAGTACTTGTGGAACTTGAGACGCCAGCTGTCTCTGGTAGACGGTGTACTGTACTACTCCTGGGAAGAAGCTAATCGAGTGACCAGAAAGCTTGTGGTGCCTGAAGAATTGAAAGACGAGGCATTACGCCTGGCCCATGACGTAAAATCTTCAGGACATTTTGGGCAACACAAGACCTTGCTTCGATTACAAACGTCCTGTTACTGGTATCTGATGCAGCGTGACTGTGAACTGTATGTGCGGACCTGCAAGACATGCAACACCAACAAGCGTCCGTCTAAGAAAGCGAAGGCTGCATTGACCACCTTTCATGCCGGTTACCCAATGGAACGTGTCCACCTCGACTTCATGGGTCCTTTTGTGGAGTCCAACTGTGGTAATCGCTACATCCTGGTACTCGTCGATCAATACACAAAATGGGTCGAGCTCTACCCTGTTCCGCAACAAACTGCTGAAGTCACTTGTCAGGCACTGATCGACAATTTCATCTGTAGATTCGGCATTCCCCATTTTATCCATAGTGACCAGGGTCGTAATTTCCAGTCGGCGCTGTTTGCTGAGCTGTGTCGAGTCCTGGAGATTACCAAGACCCGAACTACGCCATATCGTCCGTCAGCAAATGGACAGGTGGAGCGTTACAACCGGACGATCCTGCAAACAATACGATGTTATCTGAAAGGCACCCAAAAGGATTGGGACAAACATCTCTCGCTCATTGGAATGGCTATCCGGGGAACCGTCAACCGCACCACCGGGTTCACCCCAAATATGCTTATGCTGGGGCGAGAGATCTCCCTGGCATCTCAGATCTTCGGCATCCAAGACCGAGCTACCCAAGATCCACCAGATTATGTCAAGCAATTACTCGAGCGTCTGCAGGATGCTCAGGAATCTGCCCGACAAGTCCTTAAAAAGTCACTGGTTCGCCAAAAGGAACAGTATGACGTTCGTGTGCGGGAACGACTCTTCGAGGTCGGAGACCTCGTCTACAAGTTGGACAGTGCCACCAAGCCGGGCCAGAGCGCAAAATTGCAGCCGGTGTTTGTGGGTCCCTTCCTGGTGACCCGCGTAGTGTCGCCTATCCTCTACGAGGTGGAATCTCGGAAGAGGAAGTCCATACTCCACCACGATCGGTTACGCATTTGTGAAGACCGGGATATTCCTTTATGGGTCCGGCGGAGGCGTCAACAGCTGCTGAGTGAAGAAAGAGACAGGGGAACTTCAGTAACATTGGACCAAGATCCAGATCCGGAATGTGAACAAGCAGACCCAGATCTAGAACTCGAACAAGTTCCAGATGGACCCCGAAATCAAGGTCGGGGCCGGCAAAGGGATCAAGAGACATCAGAGATCCATGATGACTGGGGCCTGACTCGCCTATTTGAAGAGCCAACCCAATCGAGAGCGGGAAGAAGGGTCAGGCCACCTGCATACCTGGCGGACTACGAGCAGTAGGATCACACAATTCTAGATAAGTTACTTAATAACTAACCCTGAATTTGGTCACTCCGGATAATGTCTAAATTGTGTATTCTAAATTTCCGCAGAAATCGGTGAGAATTCCTTTCTGATTTCCTAATTTGTATTCCAATGTTTTATTTGTTTTTGGAACTGGTGAGAATTTCTCTCTGGTTCCCTAACTGTCTGTTTTGAACTTGCAGAGATGGAGATCGTTGATGAATCAGAATTCATCCCCGACTATGACGAGACTCTTCTCGAGGAGTCGGTGTCAACGGCCCTGTCCGGGACCTCGGAGACTCATGCTGAGACTCGGCTGGTAACAGCTAGTGCCGACAGTCTGCGTGGGCCCTCTGACCGGCCACCCTCAGTGAAGCGCACTGCCGACGGCAAAGTCAAACAGTTGAAGGTTTGCACCATCTGCAAGGAGCCTACTCAAGCGGCCATGAAGCGTCACCTGATAGACTGCCATCTGCCCTGGTATGTGCGGCCCGACCACTGTTGCTTCCGGTGTCAGAAATCCGAACTCAGCCGAGCCTTCTTGATTGCCTGTCACGAGTCCAAACTTGACCACCTAGAGGAGGACTTCTTCACCGACCGACGGCTGACACAATGGGTAGGCCAGATGAATGGTTTGCTTAACTTCCTCCGGCAGGAATTTTGCTGTTCTACTCTGCAGGACCTACTCCAGCTGGTGATCGAACAGCGCCTCTACAATGACGACCGGTCGCAGAACATTCCCCCGTCCTACCAGCAGCTCTTCCACAGCTTTGAGGTGCTGAACGGGAGACTGGACCATATGGAGGTGTTTGCTCTGATCCCGCCGAGCTCCGTCGCCTGTCTGACTCACTGGTCTATCGTGATCAAGCTGATTGTCGTGCTGGATGAACGCCAGGTCCGCTTGCCGGATATTATCCAACCGATACAACCAGTCATCCCCGGGCTGCAGCTCATCACCATCGATGCTCACGCTCACCTCGAGAAGTTCCTTGGAGGAGATGGTCACGTCAACCTTCCACGACTAGAGGCCAACACCCCAGAGGGACAGCGTGTTGCACTGGACAGGATTGTGGCGAGCCTCAACTTTCCTGGTTTCGGGCGCTTCCTGCCCCGTTTGGAGAAGTTGTCTGGTGTGAGTTTCACACTGGGCTACCATCCGACGGTGGTTGGTCGCTCTCGGGACGAGGTGACGGATGTCCACTGGGCAGAACTGCGGATTGCCGTGGCGCGGCCTGACTGTGTTGGGGTCGGAGAGATCGGTCTCGACTACTTCCGGCAGACCAAGGAGGAAGAGCACAACCGCCAACGGGAGTACTTCAGAGTTGTACTGGGAATTGCCTTGGAGCAGCGGCTTCCAGTAGTGCTGCACATCCGAGATGCATTTGGGTCCGATCAAGCGACCTCGGACGGTCTACGGATCCTCCAGGATGTCCTGCCGCGACAGCACCCCGTCTATCTCCATTGTTTTTCGGGAACAGTGAACGCAGCCAAACGGTGGACCTCAGCCTTCCCAAACGTCAGGTTCGGCATCGGAAAGACACTTCTCCGCGCGGGAGAGCCTACCACCCAGATGCTCAAGGCCATGGAGGGTCATCGTTTGCTGCTGGAGAGCGACGCGGGGTACCAAAGCCCGACACCATTCGCCTTACGGCCCATCATCCAGCGGATCGCGCGAGTCCGGAACTTCCCGCCGACACTGATCGCCCTCCAGGCCCGTCAGAACGCCCTCCGGTTCTTCTGGGGGGAGGGAGAGTCTAAGAAATAGTCGATTGTGATATATATATGTATTGTGTGCCTGAAATTCATTTAAAATTTGTTCCTGTAGTGGCTGGAAGCTGTCCTGGGATGGCGGCATTTTGCCTCTGCCTGGGATGGAGGTAAGGTCGCTACAGAGGGTGTATGTAAAATCAAGTGGATTTTCAGTTACGAGTAGTAACCAGGAAGTTTGTCATGGTGGTAGTTTTTATGGTTTTAAGGTTCCACGTAGCCAGGGTTACGAGTTGTAACAGGCTGAATTGTTTTATCATGTTATCCAGTATTATTCAGAGTTACGAGTTGTAACAAGTTGAGTTCATGTATATATTGTTACCATTCAGTATTGCCGCTGTTCAGTATTGTAACTCTGCCCCCCTTTGGGTTGGTGGGATATTCCCCCTGATTCTGAGGAGTACACAGAGGTTAGGCTAGGTTGCCTGTTTAGTTCACGAATGTCATCACTACAGTTTTACGAGTTTTAATGGTCACACATTAGTCCGTGTATTCGTCCTTCTTCAGAACGCCCACCAGTATTTCCTCTAGCTTTCAACAGGATAGTCCGGAATCCTTCAAAACGGGGGAGGATGTTGTGAAACTGCATCCGTAAATTAGCGAGTCCCAATCCAACAAGCCAATCAGCATCACCACAGCGGGTAGGACGTAATCGGGGAAAGCCCTACAGCCGGGGCCCGGGAAACGCAAGTCAGACGAATGTGAACCCTTGGACTGAAAGCACGAAGAACGCTCGCACACCGCAGCCTGATTCTACTTGCAGCCGAGGATTCGTCTCATCTGCGACACTTGCCTAAGCAAGGTAATTGTCAACATATATACATCAGTGTTTTACAACATTGGTGTCAGAATAAAAGTGTATATGTCGCCTGGAAAACCAGATTGTCATCGGATTGAAAATTCGTGAAAAATCCGGCCAGACATTTTTTGCTTCACGCATGATTGACCGCAGGTGTGATTTCCACATGCGGATTAAAACTAGGTCACCAGTGTGAGCGCATGTATTGAAATTTTCCACCGTACCGTGTAGAATTCACCATATCCATTTCAAATCCAATATCGTGTGTATTCAATACTGTTTACAAATTTGACTTTGCAAGTTGTCCTTCCTATTCAATAACATTACAATCACAGTAATAGAAAATAGTTGACAGTTTTGGTTAGATTACAGTCACCAAGTTTGGACATACAGTCAACAACTGTGCGTGTATTATTCCCAACAGACTCATTGATAAATCCGTATAAATTTTCACGGCTTATAGAATTGTGTTTGGTCATTTGCTGATTTAAAGTTGGTGTGACTTACACTCTAGTATTAATTCAACCAAGTGACTGATAATTTATTGCAAATCATTCTATATTGTCACAATTCGTGATGAATACCGTAATGTGTCTGTCGTGACAATGTTGTAACCATACATATTACAATACTTTAGTAAATAGTTATTACTTTGCTGAATTCCTGAGTATTTTCGCGGTAATCATAGATTGATTGACACAATACCTATACATTTAGCTACATTTAGCTCATAACTAGATCTACATCATATTCATTCCACAATATACTGATCAAATATTATTTGTGTACCTTTCCCAACAGATTCATTGGTAATTGTATTTTTGGACTTTGCTACTTTCCCAGTAAATAATTTCGGGTCACTTGTTAATTTAGGTGTGGTGTGAGATACACTCTGATACTTACATTGATTTCGTGACCAGTAAGTTATCAATAACATACAGTTCAAAATTATTGCTTGCCACAATTAGTGACAAATTAAGTGGATCTGTTGTGAAATTGTCATTATATAATTTATATGTGTAATACTTTGAACCCATCATAATTATTCGCTGACATTGGTATCCGCACACATCAACTGAAGCAAACAAAATTGTTGAATCATCAACAGTGACCAAATCGCTTACTTAAGTGGTACTAATACTGAACAAGACTAGTATTATACTACGGTGTCATTGTGATATCAAAATGATTATGTAATAATTGTCTTGCATGTGATGTGATAATTATTTGTGTGTTGTATTATTTATTGCTTGCTTGTAATATTTATTGAGTTATAAACTCAAGAATTGTGTGTATTGATTGAATATTGTATATGTATTGATTATATTCAGTATTTGCATGTATTTATCGATTGTATGTTAATGTAAACAGTCATTGTATTTTGACACGTACTCGAGCTTACATCACGTATATGTTATTAAAGTAATTGGTATTTATAAGTGTATCCATATTCGTGTTTTTCAATATTGATATTGGTGTAAACAGTTAAACCAGACTATTCATTATATACCTATTGTATGTAATTGTTACAGCCACTAAAAGAATTATTGTAATTTACAATAGGTAATTTGGATATAAATATACAGTAACTAGTGTATAATAATTATAAAATCGGTATAGGTGAATTCCTATTGTAACCTCGTAGGTAAAGATCAAACAGGTTAATAATTACAATTATTGTAACTGTGGTAGGGAACATTGTGAGCATGGATATAAATAAGGCTTCAGTGGAGGAACTTCAGAAGTTGCCTCAGATTGGGAAACAAAAAGCTAGGGAGATAGCTAAAATCCAGTCTCCCGACAAGGAGATTGATCTGCTGCAATTGGTTACTGTAACCAATTTGCCCAGTCGACACTTCACCGAGTTGATGGCATCTGGTGTCCTCCAACCTATTCCAGAAGGTACGTCTGCTAGTGATGAATCATCAGGAATGACTACAGGTACAGAATCTGGAATGGACCAACAGTATGCTACAAAGGCGGGACTACATCAACTGAGGGATGAGACGGCAAAAGGATTCGATAAGCTGTCGAATGAAATGAAACAGCTCAGGACCGACATGACCGACCTGATAAAATCTCTCCGTTTCCAGCCGCCACCACAAGTCACTCAACAACCACCATTTCCGGTGCCTCAGTCGCAGCCAAACTGGTCTCTGCCTACATCACATCAGGGGCAGCAACAACCAGCTAAATTTGGAGAGTGTGAGCCAGATGAACACAACTTCTCGAACATCCAGCCGGATTCTGCTCCTGGGAAGCAATGGAAGATGGAATCCATGCTAGAGCGAGAGATTAATCGTGACATTAAGCCATTGTCGGATCATGAGCGCTACGTGAGCCGTCTTGGATTCCCAGAAGATGGAGTGTATGCTGGTGCAAAACCGAGGACCGAGAAGGTCAAGTCTGTCACCAAGCAACGGAAGACGGCCGGTCTTCAACAGGAAACCCAGGGTTTGGGGAAGTCATCGACCAAGCCAGTCAATCCAAGACACTTGGAGCGGCAAGATCTCCCAAAGGAAAGACAGCCGCGTGCTGACCACAGGCAGGAGCCACTCTCTCCCAAGCTCAAACGGAGAAAGCCGAGATCCAGCTCTGAGTCAGACAGCAGTGAGAGTGAAGATGATTATTTGGATTCGGACGAAACCAGTGATGATGATAGCGAGGAGGAGCCGCAGCAGCGTAGAGGCAGCAAAGACCCTACACCAAAACTCGCTACATTCCACGGCGAATCCAAGAATTGGAGTAGCTTCTACTTCCAATTTAAACGTATGGCGAAGATGTACCGCTGGGGGAACAAAACTAAGAAGGAGAAATTGCTTCTCTGTCTGCGGGACAAAGCAATCGAGTTCCTACAGTCAAGGTCATCTCTGGGTAGGAAGCCATACGATGAGTTGATCAAGGCCCTGAAGAAAAGATATGGCCAGAAAGACCCAGCCTCACTTGTCAGGAAGCAGCTGACTTCAACGTTGCAAGAAGAAGGGGAGGATCTTGATGAATTTGCGGATCGGGTCTACCGACTTGTCGTTGATGGGTATCCGAATGCTCCCCACAACATGATAAACCCCTTGGCCGTAGAATGCTTCCTCAGAGGGTGCAAGGAAAAGGCCGCAGCCTTCAGAGCCGCCGAGAAAAATCCTCGGAACATCAGCAAGGCACTGAAATATGTGAAGAGCTCTCTGCAAAATCAGAAGACCTTCAATCAAGGCAAGCATCACCCTGCTCGTCAAGTAACCTTTGAAGATCCAGGTTACTCACCAGAATCGAGAACCATTCGGGCTGTCTCGCCTCAGCGATCTCAACAATCTGATCTCAACACGCTCGTGGAGCGTCTCTGTGATCTACTAATGGATCGGCGTGAAAACAGCACCCGAGAGTCTACACCGACTCGTCAGCAACCAGGGGCTGCTCCCAAGGATGTTTGTTTCAGGTGCGGAAACCCTGGGCATTTCGCATCAAATTGCCCAAGCAAGGATCCCAGATCAAGATCTCTGCAAGATCGCTCGTCATCACCACAGCGATACCAGCAGGCTTTGTCACCTAACCGACCTGCTAGGTCACCACCACCCACATCTCGGGCCGGAACAGGATGTTTCCGATGTGGTGGCAACCACTTTGCACGGGATTGTGATAAACAATCTTCACCAAGGAGGCTTGGAAGTCCAGCTTCAGCGTCATCTTCGGCTCAGAACCATGACAGAGGTTGTTATGTCTGTGGAGGCCCTCATCTTAGCCGAGACTGTCCCAACCGATATCGTGCAGGTGCCTCGCCTACTCGCTCAAACCAGGCGTCAAACTCCAACGGGTTGACGAAGTAGGGCGATCGTCAACCTACTCTCAGCAGGGCCCAATCCCAGCGACAGAAGAGCTGGCCGATTCTGAATGTCTGGGTCAGTTGTCGATGCGGTGGGATGCTCCCTCTGTTTTGTCAACTGATCCTGGGGTTCAAACTGGTCCCGTACCCAGCCGGGCAGGTGATGACTGGTCAAGTTCAGAACAGCAGGATCCATGTGCGGACCAGTGGGATTTTCCCTCTGTGCCAATTGTGGATCACCCAGGACAAGTCAGAGAAACAGTTAATCCGAAGCACCGGGATCCATGTTCGGAGTGGCGGGATTCTCCTTCTGCTTTGTTCGTGGATCAAGATGTACATCGACAGGATGAAACTGGAGCTCTGATGGAAACCAAGGAAAGTAATGGAAGGGAACCCGGGAACACAAAAGGCAAGCCCTGGAATATGTCGGTGCCAGTGGTCATTGAGGGATCCCAGCTGGAAGCGATCGTTGACACGGCTGCAGAGGTAACTCTCATCAAACCGGCAGTCGCAGACAAGCTTAAACTAAGGCAGAGTGGGGAACACATCCGATTAACGGGAGCCTTTGGAAAGAAGGAAGGAGGGATCGTGTTCCGGAATGTGCCGTTACAGCTGGGAACCAAGGTTTTCCGCACTGATCTCATTGGCGCCAACATAGAGGACGACATGCTGCTAGGACATGATTTTCTACATCGTCATGAATGTATCATTGACTTCAACAGTAATGTCATGGTCATTCCTGGGGAGGTTATCCCAGCCATGTCACAGTTTGACCGTCATCAAAACAAACACCTGGTTCGACAAGTATTGATGAAAAAACGAACTGTGATCGCACCTAACAGCGTCCGGAGAGTAAACTGTTTTGTGTCAGGTCCTACAGTCCAGCAGGACGGGCTGATCATAGAACCTGTCATGGTCACAGATGGACTACTAATTCCGAAACTGGTCGTAGATAACAACAGGGATGTGCCAGTTTGTGTGATGAATGTAACAGATCGCTACATCACACTGCGTCACAAGCAACTGATTGGCACAGCTTTCGACTTGGAAGACCCTCGGATTGAGGACAAGACCGAGTTTTCAGCAGAAATCCAACAGGTCTCCCAAGAGTCAACTGGAGAGCTACCTGAGCACCTTCGTGGTCTCTATGAAAAGAGTACCACACTCCTGACGTCAACCCAGAAAGAGCAGGCACGTCAACTGCTGAATACATATGCCAGTGCATTTGCACGAGACGATTTTGACCTGGGCAATTTCACGGCTGTGGAACATGGCATTATCACGGATGGAACGCCTCCAGTCAGAGAAAGAATGCGGAGAACGCCACTGGGGTTTGAAAATGAGGAACAAGGCCACTTGAAGAAGATGTTGGAATTCGGCGTCATTCAACCCTCCAACTCAGAGTGGGCGTCAGCTCCAGTGCTAATCCGGAAAAAAGACGGCTCGGTACGCTATTGTATAGACTACCGGGGCCTCAACACTAAGACCATCAAAGACTCCTTTCCATTGCCGAGAATCGACCAGTGCATGGACACGCTCTACGGGGCCAAATACTTCAGTACTCTCGACCTGGCGTCAGGGTACTGGCAGATCCAGATACGTCCAGAAGACCGGGCCAAAACTGCCTTCATCACTCGCTACGGGCTGTTCGAACATGTGAGAATGGGCTTCGGCCTTTGCAATGCCCCAGCAACTTTCATGAGAGTCATGACACTGGTTTTACGAGGGTTGGAATGGAAGCAGGTGTTAGCCTATTTGGATGATATTATCGTCCTGGGAAGCTCCTTTGAGGACAACATCCAGAACCTGGAAACGGTTTTCCAACGGATGCAGCAGTTCCAACTAAAGCTGAAACCTCGGAAATGTGAACTGTTCCAAACATCTGTTGATTTTTTGGGCCGACACGTCAGTGGGGAAGGTATGCGGATATCTGATCAGAAGCTGGAAGCCATACGGAATTGGGAAGCGCCCAAGACCAAGAAGGACCTCGAATCCTTTCTTGGATTTATGAACTATCACCGTCAGTTCATACCACGCTACTCCCAGCTGACTGATCTGCTGTACCAGCTCACTTCCAAGAAAGTGTCGTTCATCTGGAGTGCGGCTCACCAGGAGGCCTTTGACCATCTCAAACATCTGGCTTTGACGGCACCTGTGTTGGCGTTTCCCAACTCTGAAGACCAATTCATCCTGGATACGGATGCCTCCGACTATGCCATAGGCGCTGAACTTTCCCAAGTCCAAGATGGCAAGGAGCGAACCATCGCCTATGCAGCTAATTCTCTCGACCCGGCTCAACGCAAGTATTGCACGACACGCAAAGAACTGTTAGCCGTGGTGAAATTCACGAGGCAGTTTCGCCATTACTTGCTTGGACGTGCCTTTATCATCAGAACGGATCACCACAGTTTGATCTGGCTGATGAGGTTTAAGCGGCCGGAGGGTCAACTGGCTCGTTGGCTCGAGGAGTTGAGCCAATATGATATGACCATCGCCCATAGGAGTGGTCGTCTACACGTCAACGCTGATGTCCTCAGCCGCTATCCAACACTAGACAAGGAGTGTGACTGTTATCGGGCTGGTGCTGAGCTGCAGCATCTGCCCTGTGGGGGTTGTCAATATTGCTCCAAAGTCCATAGCCAATGGAAGAGATTTCACGAGGATGTAGATGATGTCGTACCTCTTGCGATTCGAGAGGTCAGTGTCTCAGAGGGCCAGGAACCAATTGCCCTCATCTCCGCTTACACAACAACAGAGCTAGAGGGCCTACAATCAAAAGATCCCGTACTAGAGCCCATCATGAGCTGGCTCCGTGACTCTCGAACACCTGATCAAGCCGAGCTGACCCTGTATGGGCGAGGTACAAAGTACTTGTGGAACTTGAGACGCCAGCTGTCTCTGGTAGACGGTGTACTGTACTACTCCTGGGAAGAAGCTAATCGAGTGACCAGAAAGCTTGTGGTGCCTGAAGAATTGAAAGACGAGGCATTACGCCTGGCCCATGACGTAAAATCTTCAGGACATTTTGGGCAACACAAGACCTTGCTTCGATTACAAACGTCCTGTTACTGGTATCTGATGCAGCGTGACTGTGAACTGTATGTGCGGACCTGCAAGACATGCAACACCAACAAGCGTCCGTCTAAGAAAGCGAAGGCTGCATTGACCACCTTTCATGCCGGTTACCCAATGGAACGTGTCCACCTCGACTTCATGGGTCCTTTTGTGGAGTCCAACTGTGGTAATCGCTACATCCTGGTACTCGTCGATCAATACACAAAATGGGTCGAGCTCTACCCTGTTCCGCAACAAACTGCTGAAGTCACTTGTCAGGCACTGATCGACAATTTCATCTGTAGATTCGGCATTCCCCATTTTATCCATAGTGACCAGGGTCGTAATTTCCAGTCGGCGCTGTTTGCTGAGCTGTGTCGAGTCCTGGAGATTACCAAGACCCGAACTACGCCATATCGTCCGTCAGCAAATGGACAGGTGGAGCGTTACAACCGGACGATCCTGCAAACAATACGATGTTATCTGAAAGGCACCCAAAAGGATTGGGACAAACATCTCTCGCTCATTGGAATGGCTATCCGGGGAACCGTCAACCGCACCACCGGGTTCACCCCAAATATGCTTATGCTGGGGCGAGAGATCTCCCTGGCATCTCAGATCTTCGGCATCCAAGACCGAGCTACCCAAGATCCACCAGATTATGTCAAGCAATTACTCGAGCGTCTGCAGGATGCTCAGGAATCTGCCCGACAAGTCCTTAAAAAGTCACTGGTTCGCCAAAAGGAACAGTATGACGTTCGTGTGCGGGAACGACTCTTCGAGGTCGGAGACCTCGTCTACAAGTTGGACAGTGCCACCAAGCCGGGCCAGAGCGCAAAATTGCAGCCGGTGTTTGTGGGTCCCTTCCTGGTGACCCGCGTAGTGTCGCCTATCCTCTACGAGGTGGAATCTCGGAAGAGGAAGTCCATACTCCACCACGATCGGTTACGCATTTGTGAAGACCGGGATATTCCTTTATGGGTCCGGCGGAGGCGTCAACAGCTGCTGAGTGAAGAAAGAGACAGGGGAACTTCAGTAACATTGGACCAAGATCCAGATCCGGAATGTGAACAAGCAGACCCAGATCTAGAACTCGAACAAGTTCCAGATGGACCCCGAAATCAAGGTCGGGGCCGGCAAAGGGATCAAGAGACATCAGAGATCCATGATGACTGGGGCCTGACTCGCCTATTTGAAGAGCCAACCCAATCGAGAGCGGGAAGAAGGGTCAGGCCACCTGCATACCTGGCGGACTACGAGCAGTAGGATCACACAATTCTAGATAAGTTACTTAATAACTAACCCTGAATTTGGTCACTCCGGATAATGTCTAAATTGTGTATTCTAAATTTCCGCAGAAATCGGTGAGAATTCCTTTCTGATTTCCTAATTTGTATTCCAATGTTTTATTTGTTTTTGGAACTGGTGAGAATTTCTCTCTGGTTCCCTAACTGTCTGTTTTGAACTTGCAGAGATGGAGATCGTTGATGAATCAGAATTCATCCCCGACTATGACGAGACTCTTCTCGAGGAGTCGGTGTCAACGGCCCTGTCCGGGACCTCGGAGACTCATGCTGAGACTCGGCTGGTAACAGCTAGTGCCGACAGTCTGCGTGGGCCCTCTGACCGGCCACCCTCAGTGAAGCGCACTGCCGACGGCAAAGTCAAACAGTTGAAGGTTTGCACCATCTGCAAGGAGCCTACTCAAGCGGCCATGAAGCGTCACCTGATAGACTGCCATCTGCCCTGGTATGTGCGGCCCGACCACTGTTGCTTCCGGTGTCAGAAATCCGAACTCAGCCGAGCCTTCTTGATTGCCTGTCACGAGTCCAAACTTGACCACCTAGAGGAGGACTTCTTCACCGACCGACGGCTGACACAATGGGTAGGCCAGATGAATGGTTTGCTTAACTTCCTCCGGCAGGAATTTTGCTGTTCTACTCTGCAGGACCTACTCCAGCTGGTGATCGAACAGCGCCTCTACAATGACGACCGGTCGCAGAACATTCCCCCGTCCTACCAGCAGCTCTTCCACAGCTTTGAGGTGCTGAACGGGAGACTGGACCATATGGAGGTGTTTGCTCTGATCCCGCAGAGCTCCGTCGCCTGTCTGACTCACTGGTCTATCGTGATCAAGCTGATTGTCGTGCTGGATGAACGCCAGGTCCGCTTGCCGGATATTATCCAACCGATACAACCAGTCATCCCCGGGCTGCAGCTCATCACCATCGATGCTCACGCTCACCTCGAGAAGTTCCTTGGAGGAGATGGTCACGTCAACCTTCCACGACTAGAGGCCAACACCCCAGAGGGACAGCGTGTTGCACTGGACAGGATTGTGGCGAGCCTCAACTTTCCTGGTTTCGGGCGCTTCCTGCCCCGTTTGGAGAAGTTGTCTGGTGTGAGTTTCACACTGGGCTACCATCCGACGGTGGTTGGTCGCTCTCGGGACGAGGTGACGGATGTCCACTGGGCAGAACTGCGGATTGCCGTGGCGCGGCCTGACTGTGTTGGGGTCGGAGAGATCGGTCTCGACTACTTCCGGCAGACCAAGGAGGAAGAGCACAACCGCCAACGGGAGTACTTCAGAGTTGTACTGGGAATTGCCTTGGAGCAGCGGCTTCCAGTAGTGCTGCACATCCGAGATGCATTTGGGTCCGATCAAGCGACCTCGGACGGTCTACGGATCCTCCAGGATGTCCTGCCGCGACAGCACCCCGTCTATCTCCATTGTTTTTCGGGAACAGTGAACGCAGCCAAACGGTGGACCTCAGCCTTCCCAAACGTCAGGTTCGGCATCGGAAAGACACTTCTCCGCGCGGGAGAGCCTACCACCCAGATGCTCAAGGCCATGGAGGGTCATCGTTTGCTGCTGGAGAGCGACGCGGGGTACCAAAGCCCGACACCATTCGCCTTACGGCCCATCATCCAGCGGATCGCGCGAGTCCGGAACTTCCCGCCGACACTGATCGCCCTCCAGGCCCGTCAGAACGCCCTCCGGTTCTTCTGGGGGGAGGGAGAGTCTAAGAAATAGTCGATTGTGATATATATATGTATTGTGTGCCTGAAATTCATTTAAAATTTGTTCCTGTAGTGGCTGGAAGCTGTCCTGGGATGGCGGCATTTTGCCTCTGCCTGGGATGGAGGTAAGGTCGCTACAGAGGGTGTATGTAAAATCAAGTGGATTTTCAGTTACGAGTAGTAACCAGGAAGTTTGTCATGGTGGTAGTTTTTATGGTTTTAAGGTTCCACGTAGCCAGGGTTACGAGTTGTAACAGGCTGAATTGTTTTATCATGTTATCCAGTATTATTCAGAGTTACGAGTTGTAACAAGTTGAGTTCATGTATATATTGTTACCATTCAGTATTGCCGCTGTTCAGTATTGTAACTCTGCCCCCCTTTGGGTTGGTGGGATATTCCCCCTGATTCTGAGGAGTACACAGAGGTTAGGCTAGGTTGCCTGTTTAGTTCACGAATGTCATCACTACAGTTTTACGAGTTTTAATGGTCACACATTAGTCCGTGTATTCGTCCTTCTTCAGAACGCCCACCAGTATTTCCTCTAGCTTTCAACAGGATAGTCCGGAATCCTTCAAAACGGGGGAGGATGTTGTGAAACTGCATCCGTAAATTAGCGAGTCCCAATCCAACAAGCCAATCAGCATCACCACAGCGGGTAGGACGTAATCGGGGAAAGCCCTACAGCCGGGGCCCGGGAAACGCAAGTCAGACGAATGTGAACCCTTGGACTGAAAGCACGAAGAACGCTCGCACACCGCAGCCTGATTCTACTTGCAGCCGAGGATTCGTCTCATCTGCGACACTTGCCTAAGCAAGGTAATTGTCAACATATATACATCAGTGTTTTACAACATTCAGTAATATTATAATATTCAAAGTTTTCTAATTCCTGTCATACATGTGTATCAATTATTCAATTTTATTCCAAATTCTGTCTTGTACAAAAAATGTACCAGTCTCTAACCCGGAAAACCGACGATGATATGTTAGTTGATGTGTTCATCACGTTCTGTTCCATCCCAGATATGTTGTGAATAAAAGAGATTTTGTTATTATATACCCATTTATCAATAGATAAGTTTTTGTTATCTTTTGTTTATTGTTACCAATTTTATATCGTTGATGGAGAGGAGTCCACGTGTATTATATATATCTTGAAGGAATGGACAGCAAGGTTAGAAATTAAGAGGCTGACGCTCAATGGTCCTTCCAGAAAGTGTATTTCACGGCCGGGACGGAAGTATCAACACACCGGTAAACCAAGGACCAGAAGTCAAGTGTCACATCACTGTATCTGATGCTATTCAAAGTCTCAGCCGACAAGAAATTTCCAATATCCAATAATATATGTAGAGAAATGTGTCGGGGATCTAGGGTTCCATCGCCGGTGGCCTGCAGTAGTGACAGGAAGTCATTTCCCCGTCCCGTTTCTCGTACAACGCTTGAACACCTTGAACGTCTGTATCTGATACACCTGTCATTGACATCTACATAATTTGTGGCCCTGCTTAAGTCGATCAATTATATACAATTATATCATGTATATACGTATAGACTTCCATAGTAGTTCTCCTGTTTGGTCACACAGAAATCGCCGCCGTACGCTGAATTCCTAGCCTTGATGCTCCACAGCACAGTGGTCGAATAATTTTGTTACTCTATATGACTGTGTGTCACAAAAGTAACACCGTAGAAGCACCTTTGTAAGGAAAAAAAAAACTAAATGGATGAATTGTGTAGTCGTGGAACCGTAATCACCGATGCATGGGCTATTCGTGGTACCGTAATCCACCTCACGCGGTACCGTAATCAAGCCGATTTCTTCTCCCTCAAATTACTCGCGACTGCCACTATAACATCGCTTATAACTTATCCACAGTGTATATGTTGTAATTCCCTCTTCGAAACCACAAAAATATACGCGCATTTCTCATGTATATGCTAGAAATCGCCGATAAAAGGTCGAAGCATAATCTACCTTCCGCCATCTTTGATTAAGGTACCGCGCGGTACCTTAATCTGTGTAAGCATTGTGCTCTGGGAACTCGGTGGTGGTCTGAAATGTGTAAACAAATGATTAAGTGCTAATTGACACCAGGTAGCAAAATAATCAATGGAACAAACATCGACCTTTTGAAGTCTAAAATATACTAGATTGATTACATGTGTCTTGATTACTTTTAATGAGGAGATTGTATCATCCACCGTAACAAGCATGTGAAAACGATAAATAAACATTATCCGCAGGTGAACAACAACAAAGCTCAAGCGATGGATAATACCGTCGACCAAAATCAGACAACTGATTTCTTGCGAATCAATTTACTACCCCCACCCCCCTCCTACACATACACACATCCCACCCGCAACCTGTCAATAATGAATGACTGGTCAGGTCTTTGCTCTCTCATCATGAAAATATCATATGTGTGTTATGTAAAATGGCTAATGACATTTTGGATGGAACCGTAATCAGCCATGACATTTTCTACACAGAAATGTATGTATAGACTGGCTTCACCAGTGATAAATACATATTTGCGAGAACACGTCATAACCCTCTCACCTGTACGAGATTCCAAAAGTGTGAGTGTGCAGTAGCTTGGTTGACATCTGAACAGAACGCCCACAGTATCATCAGCTGGGTGGGTGGTTTGTATAATTGTTCAAACATCAAGTTTTCAGAGATATGGATGACACTGGAATATAATGTGTGTCTCAATATTTATACACATGTGAAAGACCTCTTACAGTCTTCTGTAAGAGGTCGAGGAAATTTGATACTTGAAGAATCTGGCAATCTCATCTGTCATCTTCATGTGGTTTTTCTCATTGATGTCAGCGATTGTTTCTGATTGCAGTACAACATACAGTCGGTAATAATGACATACTTGCTGTTTTCATATAGATGAAGGATGTTCAACAAACAGGACACTAAGTAACGAATACTGTCAGTGTGATGGAGCGATGACCGAGGTATTGATTGGTTGATTGATGTACCGATGTGTCCAACCATCAGCGCTTTGATTTCTTGCCCTACTGATATCGTTGTATGTGATTTATCGTGGAAATGTTTTATCACAAAATAGTATCTCTCGTCCCATAGCGAGTGAAGTTATAGGGAAGAGAGTCAAGCATATACCATCTCCCAAGCTCCGAGAGAGAAACCTCTTACCCTTGCAATTGCCTCGTTATTGGAATCCCTGCCAGTTCCATGCACTTTCCATTGTTTACACATCGTCCTCTGTCTGTTTTTCATTAGGCCTCTCCGCTAAGGATTGGTGCTGATTTCTCATCTCACATCGACCACACGTGGATTCTAGCCATGTATCGCACTGTGTTTGGTTGTAGGCCCAGGTTACATGCTCTCTGTTGTTCTGAATGGGAGTGGATTTGTATATGTAACCCAATGTGAGGCCGGAAAAGTACTGCAGACTTGCTAAAATGCGAGATTAATTGGAACCACTTCAACTGAATATGCTGGCCGTGATACTTACGAGAGGGATGAAGTACTATTGTAGGTTCTTGTTGACACTGAGAATTCAAAAAATCGTTATTTATGCACAATACGACGAGTGGATTATTGAATGGGAAAATGAAACGTAAAACATTCTCAAAACACTCATGGTGGATTGTCAAGGTTCAATATAAACATTGATTGTTTCCGAATATTGTATTTCCAAACAACTTGTAAATTGGAAACTCTAATTGCTTTCAGGTTTCCACGTTTAGCAACATTTACAAAACATACGTCGTTCCATGCTGATAAAAAGTTGTTGTTCTGAGATGTTTCCTGTAAAATGGAACACCACATAAATCATAATGGTTTAGGTGAAAAGGCTATATATATGATCCAGCTTGATTGATTATATAACATGTATAATCGTCTTCAAAATCCTCTATGCCGAAATGATTTGACAATGACGGATTGACTCTTTGATGTAGATTTATTATTTACATGGTTTCAAATCTTTCCATCTCTTGAAACAATGCAAAATTAAAAAGTGATTAGTGGAATCGTGGTAATTTCAAGCGATTTGTTTTTTTATCAAACGATGCTAATGTTGTCTCAGATATGCACATGAATGAATTGAATAGACGAATGAAGTTTTGTGTTTTTGGAACTGTAGAGGTTTCGATGGCGTGCCTGAATTCCTCCAAGGAGCTTGAAATAACCAGTGGGGAATACAATATTGGTGACCACTGACCACTCATTCAGGAGCTCATCTGAATTCACCCAACCTGCTGACAACTAAACACTTAACCGCTGTTGCCTAGTCACAATTGCCTTTCGTGTCACATGAGTGATTTTCATGAAGTCTGTTAACAGTATAATTTGTTACATAATCATGATTTCTACGATGTACTATGAATTATTAAAACATTATGATGACGTCACACTATTGTGTGAAGTGTGGATTATTTTTGAGGAATCAGCTAGAAGCTGGGGATTCTCAACGCAAAATTTCCAACACTTTGAAAAGAAACAACGATTAATCATAGTACCTGTTTATTTGCAGAGCCCACACATAACATTATTGGATAATTTTGTGTACATAACCAGTACATGTGATAATACATAACGGCATATTTCAAATACAAGTTCAGAGTTTTTTTTATGTTGATTGGCAACTGGTCTTTGTTTCTGATGGGACATTCAGAGCGTGGATCCTCCGTAGCGCTACTTGTGCTCGAGACTGCTGCACTGATCTTCTCCCGCTTGGTGCATCGGACTGGGAAAACTGTACAAACAATAACAGGTTTAAAACTCGAGTCTCCATGATAAATTTACATAACATTGTCATGATTTGCAGGGCTGGATTACTTATAGGAACCGTGTAAAATAGCAATCAATGAATCAAGGTTTATTCCTGACCTGAATCAGTATGTTGAACTCGATAATTGTATTCAAAGTCAATTTGATCGTACTAATGTGTGGTTCTTGAAGCTAACTAGAAGCACGTGCCACCTTGCAAAAACTAAGTCAACACATCAATGGAATGAATGCACGCAAGTGTATCATGATGTTCATTTTGCCTGTCGTGATAATATCGAAAGCAACATCAAAAACATTAAATTATAACTCAAGATGATTGACACAGATATGTATTGATCCTAGCAATGATGTAAGACTGGGTTTTCTGTTTGAAGACACCAACTATCAAGTGCAAAACAAAGGAGAATTGGTGTCATTGGACGATATTAATAAAGTGCTAATAACTATTGTGAGGTGTCATTAAGTTTGTTTAGTGCGAACTACTTTCTGATTATTTTATGATATTATATTCTTTGTCTTGTTCACTTCTTATATAACCTGGTGAATTTGAGAAAAAACAGAGATACATTCATAGATACTGTAATAAGTATGGATATTTCTTGAAAGGAAAGGTCCATGTCTTTCATATCAAGTATGATAATTGAAAACGCATTTCCGAACCACAATTGTATACATTGTGTCATCAGTATACCATCAGGCGATACTGTACATTTCGAGCTCCCCGTGTACACGAGTACAGATGAAAAATAATACAGATCTGTGTTTTGATAAATAGTGTTATAATCTTTCAAGGTAAATTCAGTCAGGTTAAATTTAAGTTGCAACAGTAACACTCTCCACACGAAACTTATTCTTATCATGTGGTAGATTGAAATTCTCAAACTATCCCATTCTTGAGAGACAAACATATAATTACATATGTCATTGCTTTATAAACTGCTAAACTACCGACGACACAAGTGATTGGTAATTGGTAACACGTTTCTCATAACTCTATAATTGAAAGGCATCAATCAAAAGTTCAAGACCTTTGATAACATGTGTAAAAGAACACAATTTGTATATCCGTGGATGAGTTCGATTAAATGGCATCTCTTCTGGTGTGTCTCTTGACTGTCTCCATCTGCTAGACCCTCATTATGCATCAGACATGAAATTACGCCCATCCTAATAAATTGGTTCAAGTAATTTAAGGAAAAACATCAAATTAGGGAATATTACGTTCGTGACTTCACATGGTATTGCAGTTATAAGGCCACCAGATCTGTGTTTGATGACTCCATAAGAGACGATAGCATTTACGATTGTCAGACTGCAACGTCATCTGATGGATTGATCATGTTTAAACATACATGAACCACGGCGTCCTTAACAACCATTCGGAGACGCAAATATGAGTGAATATATGTTCACACTCATTATTACTTCATCACATGATGTTTGTCCGATGCCTTCGACAAATCATACAACATAATGAGTTGTTCTAGATTATTTAATCGTAATTAGTTATTGATAACATTTTTTACAGTTTACTAGCAATAGTTTCCTAGTTTTCATCTCATATTAATATTTGATGCAGTTTGTTTTATTGGAGGCTCTTGAATGCTGAGCGAGTATTCGTGAGTGGTATCGTGTAAGCATTAACATAATGAGGCCATGACTATGGTGTTCCAAAAGGGTCATCGCTCTGTCCCATTGGCGGGTATAGGTCGAAAAGCCGATAAATCGATATGATATTCCGACAAACCAGTATGCGGGACATAACTTACAAAAAAATAGAAGGGTGTCGTGGAAATTCGAACAGTAATATCATAGCACCATGGTGCTGATATAAGGTGACAGCAAACTGCACATTTTAATCATCCAACATAACAAAATACGTTGCTTGTTTGCATTCACTTTTGCACTACCCACAATGCTTTCTGTTTGGCTGGCATTAGCGGTCAGCTGTGAGTGTGGTGGGTGGGAGGGTCTTCTCCCAAAATATCACCTGATAAAATGGCACGGCGGAATGTTTCATTTGTTAGACATCATTCCACTGGACATTGCCAGTTAATGAGCACTAATGGTGAAATTACACAATTACGTATGGACCTTTCACAAAACTGTGAAATGCTTCCGAGGTGTTTAGATGGACTGACCACAACCTGCAATCATTAATGCGCTATAAACACTGTAACAGAACGGCCAGGCAGTGCGTTTTGTGCCAATGAATTTTGATGGATCAAGGCAACGCTTGACAGAAGAAACCAAGCGAGTGTGTATCATGTCTGGAAGAAGTACGTGGTTTGCATTTATCTCTGATTGTCAAAAATCTTAATTGCTTTGACCACATTGGCACAAAATACGACTCTTTCTTTCAAAAATCCCCTTTGTGTAATATTTTGTGCTAAAAATCATTGCCATAGAAGCCTCTAAACTGTTCTCCAAATATTTTCTGACATGCAAAACCCAAAATCAAATAGTTTTAATTGGTTCCCACATGTCTTTGATTCTTTGCATGTTGGTTGTTGAAGATTTGTCGAAGATCTGGACATATCGTGATATAGGTCGCGGTCGGTTTGTCCGGGACACCACCTCTAATATCACCTGCTTAGTTATTATATGACTTGTACTGGTTATTATTTCTTCCGAAGACATTTCAGCAAATATTGCGTGAAATAGCATATCCGGAAATGGCCTCAATGTTTAACCCTGACTACCTAAATTATTGTCCCTTACAGTGGGTGTACTACGATAATCGTTGTTTAGCTCTGGCGGTAATGTTAACTATTGACATTTTATACAGAAGCGGGACCTATATAGCGACTATCTATAGTGGGGTCGATTATACAACTAACATGCCTTAAGTCGTCCAGTTACCCTTGTAAAAAATGTGTTGTAAAAAATGGGGTGTAGTATTTTGGGGGGATGAACGTCTCATTCACGAAATAAGCAATAAATGACACAAAGCGGGACCTATATAACGACTATCTATAGTGAGGCCAGTATAGAACAAACAATGCTTAATTCGTTCACTTACCCTTGAAACTAAAGAGGGCGACGAAGTCGATGGGGTCAGAGTAAAAAATGGGGTGTAGTTTTTTTGGGGGGATGAACGACTCATTCACGAAATAAACAATAAATAACACAAAGTGGGACCTATATAACGACTATCTACAGTGAGTTGAGTATATAACTAACATGCTTTAATTCGTTCAGTTACCCTTGAAACTAAAGAGGGCGACGAAGTCGATGGGGTTAGAGTAAAAAATGGGGTGTAGTTTTTTTGGGGGATGAACGTCTCATTCACGAAATAAGCAATAAATGACACAAAGAGGGACCTATATAACGACTCTTTATAGTGAGTCGAGTATACAACTAACATGCCTTAATTTGTTCAGCTACCCTTGAATCTAAAGAGGGTGACGAAGCTGATGGGGTCAGAGTATAAAATGGGGTGTAGTTTTTTGGGGGATGAACGTCTCATTCACGAAATAAGCAATAAATGACACAAAGCGGAACCTATATAACGACTATCTATAGTGAGCTGAGTATACAACTAACATGCCTCAATTCGTTCAGTTACCATTGAAACTAAAGAGGGCGACGAAGTTGATGGGGTCAGAGTATAAAATGGGGTGTAGTTTTTTTGGGGATGAACGTCTCATTCACGAAATAAGCAATAAATGACACAAAGCGGAACCTATATAACGACTATCTATAGTGAGCTGAGTATACAACTAACATGCCTCAATTCGTTCAGTTACCCTTGAAACTGAAGAGGGCGACGAAGTTGATGGGGTTAGAGTAAAAAATGGCGTGTACTTCTCGGGGGGATGAACGTCTCATTCACGAAATAAGCAATAAATGACACAAAGCGGGACCTATATAACGACTATCTAATTGGAGCGGTCATGAGGTGTTTAGGCCAATACGGATCATTGGTCATTGTTGGGGGGAGGGGTGGTCCAACACTATGGTAATCACGGCAGGATGTCATTGGTGCAATGTTCAATAGTGAGCGGGACTGCATTCAGTATTGATTTTTTACGCATTGCCATGATTTTTCATTGCTCATTGTTAGTTCGTATGACATAACACGACCCAATACCCGCAAGCGCTTGCTCTTCGCGATATGGGCTCTTCGTGATATATGCTGCCCTCTGACCTAACTCGGTATCATTATGTGTGGGCTGCTTATTCCGTTCGTTTACGTTCAACTTCCTTCATAACATATGGTCGGTGTTATGAAGTAATCCATATACTACCATATCTTTCTTCTTTTGCATTTTTTTCTTGTTTCCTACTGTTTGCACAGTTGTCAGGTTGTATCCGTCGTGTGACACGATCTTAGTCTTCACTCTTCTACTTCCTAAGCTCCAGTTGCACATCGTATGAACTTGACAGACAGGTCCCGCGGGACCTATATCACGAAAATGCCAAAGATCTTCCGGACTTGAATTGTTAATTGCTCAATAATCCAACAGGTCTATATTAAAATTGGAATCAACCAGGCTTTTTTTAACTGGAATATTTATTGCAATATCTATCGAAGTTCAAAGGTTAAAATATTAGACCTCGCACGCCGCACTATGGGATTGCTACTACGAAATCGAAAGCCAAAACGATAGGAACAATTGAGCAATCCTTTTCTGCCAAACCAGTAGTGTGCGGAACTTACAGGAAAAATTCCCCAGGGACAGTATGTGCTCCTCTATTGCCCAGCCATATAACTCCTGTATTACATGCTTACCAAGCGGTGTCTAATTGTGCAGAGAAGTATACCTAAGCCCATTGATGTTTAATTCTAAATATACATATTAGGTAAATTAGTAATATGCAAAATTCAAATATGCATAGCAGGTTTCGTATGCACGTTTTGCTAATGCACTAATAATTTTTGGTCTTGAAATTGCGGTGGTGATTTAACTTGATGGCTTCAAAAACACATTCTCACCAAATCGACTCGTATAGGACGGGGTTATTTTACCCATGTTCTCAGGCTGTAAAGACATTATGTGACTTACCTTACCATATTATCTTCCAGCCATATACCTGAACATACCTGTCCGTAATTAATAATCTCATCAGATTATTGCGCTTATGGAATTATCTGACCTGACAAATGGATTGAGGGAGTGGTCTCACAGCTTTCTTCCAAATGGGTAATTTTGCCATGGGCCTCTAATGATGAGCTAAAAAGGAAACACCACAGGTATTTTCCCGTAATATTATAATGGTAAGAAGAATATAACCTTATTGATGGAGGGACATTACTTTAAATTATTTTACTTTACGAATATGAGCTGGCAGCATTTTATCTTATTCTCACTCCATGCTGGCTGACATTTGATCAAATATAACGTTTAATACAGTTCAACTAGTCATTACTACACTTACATATTTATGTCATGTTGGTCAGCCACGCATTTTCACTAATTCCACTAAACAGCTTGACAAATGAATTAAATATAATCAGAAACCCAAAAGAAAGATTTCTCTTATGGGATTTCTGATATGATGAATCAATAACCGGCTGTTATATTGTGAAGAGCTGCACTGCATGTACTGAGGCGTCATTTGGGAAATTGGTGGTGGTCTGAAATGTGTATACAAATGATTAAATGTTAACTGACACGAGTGGTAGCAAAATAATCAATAGAACAAACATGGACCGTTTGAAGTCTAAAATATACCAGATAGAAAGCATGTGTCTTGATTATTTATGATGAGGAGGTTTTAACATACACCCTAACATCTTCATCCTGTGAGAAACGGTAAATAAACATTATCTGTCCGCAGGTGAACAACAACAACAAGGCTCAAACGATGGATAATACCATCGCCTAAAATCAGACAACTGATTTCTTGTAGATCAATTTACTACTCCCTACCCCCCCCCCCCCACACACACACACACACACACATCCCACCCGCTGTCACCCTGTCAATAATGAATGACTGGTCAGCTTTGCTTGCTCATCATGAAGATATCATATTGTGTGTTATGTAAGGGGCCTAATTTCATCAAGACGAAAACCTTAAGAACGGCAACTTGGCCACTTTGAATGATGATTCGGTGAGAGAAATTCTGAATAACTTCTTCCAGTGATTTTTCTGGGACAGAGCGGGACTCGCGCTCCAATACAACATCGGCAAATTGAGGTGTGATATTTTACCCGGCCCCTTTCTTCTATATTTGTTGGTGATCACCTTTTCCTGGAGAGTACCTTACATATGCTTGATTGCGTTCTCAACACAGTGAATGACAAACGATATCCATGGTAGTGTTGCATTGGTTTCTCTTAGCTTCACGGCTATGATAAAGATACTATCAGTCTAGCAGTAGGTTGCCTCTGTATATTTTTTTTCACGAATGCCTCTGTATATTTTTTTTCCACCAGACCAAGTCCACAATGATATTGATTAGTCGTCGTTGATGATGCCATTGCGGAAAATGACTTTGTTGACTTGGTTTATATTTCAGGGTCGGGTCTATTACAGGACGGAAGCTGTGGTAATATTCTATCAACAATTCATAAGTTGACCAATAAAATATTATAATTAAAAGCGATCCCGACAGTCAACACATAACGTCAAGGCTTACCAAATGTGAAATATCCATAGAAGTGAAAGGTCATCCTTTATGATATGTCATTGGCCTGTCATTCACTCATAAACAGGTATGAAGGCCAATGGACAAATTCAATGATGACATTCCATGTATAGATCATGAATTGATAATAATAATAAAAGCCACCATCGTCGCCTACAAGGCTAAAGTACAAAAAGGCCAGATTGTTTGTTTTGACTTTTTATCATATTATTGATGATTCGTTTTGTCGTCATATGTGTTGATGTTTCAAATATATAATATTTTTTTCTTTAAAAAATGAAAATAAATAGTATTACCTCATTCTCCCTTTTTTCGCGTCATACATTTGAACTTGATGAAATATAACATTTTATAAATGTTTTGTTCAGTTGTCTCCACATATATCGTATTAATAATGCACAATAAAAACTTTGCAACATCAGTTTCGTCCATCAGAGGACTTGGGGTGAATGTGTGACTGTGCAGTAGCCAGGCTGACATCTGAACAGAACGCCCACAGTATCATCAGCGTGGTTGGTGGTTTGTATAATTGTTCAAACATCAAGTTTTCAGAGGCATGGGAGACACTGGAATATTTTGTGTGTCTCGATATTCATACATGTGTAAAAAAAGAAGAAAAAGACCTCTTACAGTCTTCTTTCAATGGATGTGATCTAAATTTGAATTCTGTTAATTAACGGACAATTGTTGGAACAAGTACAAGGTCGACCACTGTCGACAAATAGTCATGTAATTTATATAATATTGTAAATTAAGGTAGTGGTGTGCATGCCGTAAGTGTACAAATCGATGCACAACAGAAATATATTATACCAAAGCATGTGATGGCGTGAATGACCACCCACTGATGATATTATATTAGCAGATCACTCAAGCAGAGTGAAACAAGTTGTTCTACTATTATGTGTCCTTTTGACTAAATATTTGAGAAAAAAGATCTTTGATATTGTTGTAATGCTATTATATTTTTGTGGAGTTCGTACGTCTATACAGGCATCCATTTGCAGCTGTTCTCCATGAAATTCAATCAGATTTAGTTGTTTCTTCGACGCTAGGTTAAGAAGAGGAAAATTGATACTTGGAGAATCTGGCAATCTCATCTGTTCTTTATCATTAAATGTCAGCGATTTTTTCTGATGCCAGTACAACATACAGTGATAATGACATACTTGCTGTTTTGCCACACCTTACAACAAAACATATATATGATGAGTGTTCAACAAACAGTACAACAAAACATATATATGATGAGTGTTCAACAAACCGTACAACAAAACATATATATGATGAGTGTTCAACAAACCGTACAACAAAACATAGATATGATGAGTGTTCAACAAACCGTACAACAAAGCATATATATGATGAGTGCTAACAAACCGTACAACAAAACATATATATGATGAGTGTTCAACAAACCGTACAACAAAACATATATATGATGAGTGTTCAACATACCGTACAACAAAACATATATATAATGAGTGTTCAACAAACCGTACAACAAAACATATATATGATGAGTGTTCAACAAACCGTACAACAAAACATATATACATGATGAGTGTTCAACAACCCATATAACAAAACATATAGATAGAGAATGTTCAAGAGAAACAAGACACCAAGTAACGAAAACTGTCAGTATGATGGAGTAATGACCGAGGTATTGACTGGGTGATTGATTTATCGATGTACCCAGCCATCATCGCTCTGATTTCCCGCCCTGTTGATACATGTATGCTGGTTAGTGGCCATGTGGAAATGTTTTATCACAAAATAGTCTCTCTCATCCCGTGGCGAGTGCATGTATAGGAAGGGATCACACATATTCCCCACTCGTTTTACTCCCTTGCTCCAGAGAGAGAAGGCTCTTCCTCTTGCAATTGCCTCGTTATTGGAATCCCTACTGTTTCCATGCACTATCCATTGTTTACACATTGTCCTCTGTCTGTTTTTCATTAGGTCTCTCCGCTAAAGATTGGTGTTGAATTCTCATCGCACATCGACCACACGTGGATTCTAGCCATATATCCCACAGTGTCTGGTTGTAGGTCCAGGTTACATGCTCTCTGTTGTTCTGAATGGGACTGGATTTGTATATGTAACCCAGAGGCCGGAAAACTATTGCACACGCGCGAAAATGAGAGCTAGGTTGGAACCACTTCAACTGAATCTGCTGGCCGTGATACTTACGTGAGGGATGAAGTACTATTGAAGGTTCTCGTTGACAATGAGAATCCAAAAAATCGTTATTTATGCACAATACGACGAGTGGGAAAATGAAATGTAAAACATTCTGAAAACACTCATCGGGGATTGTCAAGGTTCAATATAAACATTGATTGTTTACGAACATGTATTTCCAAACAACATAAACATTTAAAACTGTGGGGTTCAGCAATTGCTGCCAAAATATACTTCGTTCCATGCTGGATAAAAAAAAAAGTTCTTTGATGTTTCCTGTAGAGTGAAAAAGCACATAAATCACATGGGAATGCTATACAATCGAGCTTGATTGATTTTATCAACGTCGTCAAAATCCTCCATGCGGAAATGATTTACCAATGATGGATAAGCCCATTGATGTAATTTTATTACTTACATGGTTTGAAATCTTGCCATCCCTTGAAATAATGCACGATTAACAAGTGTTAAGTAGAATGGTTATCATTTTAATCAAAATTTTGGTTATAGAATGGTTATAATGTTTTAATCAAAACGATGTCATTTTTTTCTCCAATAAGCTAATAATAAATGAATGGAATAAACAATAACCGTTGTGATATCGTACCTGAGTTCCCCCTCAAAGACCCTAAAACATAAGAGTGGGGAGTACAATATTGACCACCACTAATTACTCATTCAGGAGCTAATTTGCATTCACCCAATTTGCTGAGAAAACGAACTATACACTGTACCTCTGTTGCCTAGTCATTCGCTTTTCGTGTTTATGCGTGATCTCTATGAGGTCTGTTGATGAGAAAAATGTTAAAGCATCATGATTTCTACGATGTTATATAAAACATAAAACCCATGCTCCAACGAAAGCTCCGGCCCTTCTCCCTTCTCAAATGTCAGTGTGATATTTCTGTTCTGGGAATCATCTGGTTGATGCAGATAGATTGCGAAAGCCACGCGAAAACTGTTTGTTTTCACAGTCGATGGTGCTAACCCTGAGCTAATTATCAGTATTCATATTCTATGACGCATGCTCTGACATTGTGAAATGTCGCAAATACTAAGATAACATCAGCATTTATCTGGGACTGTTATCACAAACAAACATTGCGAATATAATATGGTACATGGATAATTGGTTACTTTGCTATGTTCACCGACCAAGGTATCGTATCCTGCGCTTTTCTCGATATTCAATAATGATTAAAAAGATGACAGACGGATTATACAGCATTCATTTAGTGGGTGAGTAGTATTAAGGCGCAGCGTATGACACTTGGGCCTGTTTTCCTAGAGGGGAGATTTCCCCACTTGTGATGTGACCCGAGTCTATATAATGTATTCTGGTTGTAAGGTTTATTTCTCACTGGGATAGCTCGAATGCTCTGGTGGGACCACGCCATGGGTATTACCTTTCTAATGACTATGATATGTTTTGGAGCCTTCCAATACTCGTTACACAGTTGTATCTCACTCAGTATTTGAATGGTTTCGAGTTACTAAGTTGATGACAGACAATTTAGATCCGCAGGTCAATCGTTTCATCAATTCTTTTGTGTAGCGATACACCAGTCAACTGCTTCACGTGTGAGATTCAATTTGGTGTAAGTGTTTGTTGTATGTTCCAGGTCTGGAAGCATAAATGTATCATGTGAAAAATTTATTCATTTATTATTTTTAACCATATCAAATATACCTCTGATGGATCCTGGAATCATGTGCGGCCAGAAACTTGTTGTGGCACACATATAAATATGTTGATAAATACAGCAAATCCATGTCTGCCATGCAACTAGATCTGTTTTCATGTTAATTTCGGGGAATTTATGACGGGTGCCACTAGTGGGGCAGGAAATGCTCACTCTTTCCGGAACACCTGATTTCACCTCCTAATGGCCATTTACGGGGTTCATGAGTTTCCCTGTCATTTTTGTTTTCTCTCACTTCGTATGCCTGATATGACTTTCTGTCCCCGGACTATGAGATTGGATAACGGACCCTGTTTTGTTTGCTCGGAATACTTAATACTGGGTATTGATTCCACGTCTATTACTTGGTTCTAAGCTTTTTGATAAAAAATTATATGCGAGAGAACTGCTCTTGATCCAGGATGATCCTTAACTTACACTAGAAATATAGTATCGTACAATGGCTCGACACTACTTCAGTGTTATATTGTACCAGGCATTCCGACATTTGACAGAATGTATTAAGCATAAGGGAGGTCTAGCATGATGGAACATTGGTCACTACTGATATGAAATCAAAGTTGGCTGTTCATTAATTTTACAACTGATCCTACATCAAAATTTGGCAATTCATCAAAGATCCTTACAATCGATTGAACTGAATTTTCAAACCAAGAAACATAAAATGTGGGTTCGATAGCTAGTAAATAGTTGCTATCGAGTATATGAGAGGATTCTTATCTCAGGTCCTTCCGGAAATTCGTGTTGTACAATGGAGGAATAGCAACAAACCTAGGCAATTCTGACAGGAAATAACGCCCATTAGTGGATAACTATAACATCGGTATTTGTAACAATGGGGGAATGTCGATAATAACATTCCATACGCGAACTCAGTGTGCCTGTTTCCACTGTTCTGATGAGAAATCATGGAAATATCATCACCATTCAGTTTATGTTTGTAATAATGCTGTGAAATTTAAGTTGATTCTTGGTAATTCAACAATCTCTCATATTGACGGGTAACATTTTCCATAGTTATTGACATTCATTCCATATAGAGTTGGTGTCATGGATCTACCAGGGTTTAAAGTTAGTTGAGAGTGCGCGGGCCCACGACAGGGTGTGAAAAAGAAGAACATTGTAGTTAGCCCAGCTACGAATTTTCTACTTCCTTGCTAAATTTGAACTCCCTCGTGCTGAATAAATGCACCTCTATCTCCTGCAATTGCATATGGGAAACGCATGTTTTGCTTTGTTGCAAGATTCCGACCAGAGGTGCAAAGAGCATGGCTCTGTAAGAGAGATACAACAAGCAAAAGTACCGGCCCTAGGAGAGACAAAATCTGACAGTCTTCAGCATGTGGTATATTGATTACCGAAACAACAAATTACACAGGCCAAACCAAAATCCAAACCAAAAGTTGATAATATTCCTGCACGTCTCTGAAAACGGCCTACCAAAGACACTATTTTTTTAAGACTACTTCGTCATAGATGGAATATCTAAGGTCATTAGTAATAATCTGCATGAGATCATCACCAACTATGGAATCGATTTGAAAAAGCTGGCAAGGTTCCTGATCCGACAAAGTAAGTGTGGTGAGAGTCTGAGAAGCAGTCTGTGTTTGATGTTTGGCTATGAGATGCTCCGATGGATATAATTTCCTGACACACGTTCATTGAGTTGCTCACCGTTGTGTCCAGGCCAGCAGCTGCTGACGCATCAAAGGCGCCGAAGCTACACAGACTAACAACATACACAGCTTTATCAAGTACATTATATTGTGTATAATGTGATTTTGGCTGAGTTTCCTGTTGATGGTCGAATACATACACATGTGGACAATCAACAGGGGTTTCGTACTGCTCATGTGTGGTGCAATGGAGACGTGACGTGCCAGGAATATTGATGTACTTTTGCAGGAAGCTGTAGCCATTAGCAGATAAATTAACGGTAGTCTCGCTCAATGTTACATTAACAAAAAGGAGTATGTTAAAAATATTCCATGCGCCTACAGTGTTCCTTTCTATCCCTTAAGTGTCAAATTGTGATATTATTATTATCTTGGGCATTTTTTCTTGCTGGGAAAGGGTTCCAAAAGCGCTCTGTAATTGGGCCATTAATGAATCATTCTCTTTTATTCGTGTCGAAAACAGTATTCATGACATTATTGGACGACAATCTTAAATTATTACCACCATATACCCTCTTTTAATTTTCATTACCGAATATTACACTATATATTATAGCTAGGATGCATGTATATTGAATCGCGAAGAGTGCAGTACAAAAATATATTATAGCTAGGATAAATAAATGTTTATTTCAGGCACAAGGCCCATTTACATGACAATAAAAACATTGGCATAGACATATATATATATATATGACATGTATAAAAGAAAAATAAAACGCATAAAATACAGTGCAGTGTTGATTTGGGTAAGCTGTATCATGTTTGAATGTCAATACATCCAGCGGTTTAGTACCTATGTTTTAATGTGAAGAAATTTTCTCCACCAACACCAAATGTCAGAATATAGTGGTATACTAGATTGTACAATACTGGAAATCAATGAGTTATTACTATCGATCAGTCGATTTATGAACTTGTATGCTACTTTTCTTAATATTTCATCAAATGATTTAACCCCTAAGTGAACAAACATTTCACTGGCACTATTCCATTTTGGCAAATGTAACAACCTTCGTAAACTGTTATTATAACTGATTCTAATTTTTTTCATATCTCCTATTGAGGAATTGAACCATAGTTGTGGGCAATACATCGAAGTACAAAAAGTGGAGAAGAGTGTGCATTTAACATTACTAGAACATCTAGAAAATCGTCTAAGTAATGTATTAACACTTGCATATATTCTTTTCATTTGTCTTTTTACATCTGCATTAGTATTATCTGTATGTATTACAACGCCTAAATATTTACACTGGTCAGTCGTGTCTATTTTATCTCCATTAATATAAAACTCAACTGTTGGTCTCGGAGATGTATTTTTTGGACAAAGAATCATAGTGCTAGTTTTCTTACTATTGAACATCAAATTGTGTGAGGAAGCATATGATTGACATTATCTAAAAGTGATTGCATTGCAGCTGAAGATATTGATAGCAGACAGATGTCATCAGCATACATTAAATGGTTAATTACAGTACCACCAATTTTACCACCACTATGACGTGCATTGAGATCAACGCTCAAATTATTCATATATACATTAAACAATATTGGTGACAAAACACCACCCTGTTTCACTCCGTTCGAAATACAAAATTTATCTGAAAGGGTTGACCCCCATTGGACACACATTGTTTGATTAGAATACCAATACATCAAGATAGCAACTATATATAAAGGGCTTTTCCGTTTTATGAGTTTGTCAAACAGTAACCAATGATTGATACGGTCAAACGCTTTCGAAGCATCCAGGAAAGTTACAAAAACTGTTGTATTCCTATTTTTAAAGTAATTTATAAATTCATACAATAAATATATACACATATCAGTAGAGTGTTTAGTGCATGGAAAACGCAATCAAAAGATCACATTATACGGACAACATGTTCAAAATTCAAATCGTGAAAATAACCCGACCCTTCTTCGTATGTCACGATTGATTGAAATTATGTAATGGGCTGACTTTGTGAATCACATCACATTATGTCACTTTTGCCAAGCCGAAAGATTGTACAAGTATCCTTGCCTGTTACACTGATATAAATGCTTTTGGCTGCCGATAATTATCGTATTTAATGTGATAATTTGTATATATTGTATAACGAATATACATACATATAGATATACAATTTACTACGGCCATATCTAGACAGGAACATAACAGTACATCGATCACACACCCCAATATAACACCATGGAGGCGGCATCATTTGCCAGGAAAGTGCGGATGGTGCTCCTTTTTTTAATTTATAAAAATTCACTTTGGAATGGAGAGCCGGTTGTAACATTGCTTATTGCGAAGTCCTTGTGATGCCTTTGATCCGGGTAGGTTTGGTGCACTAGCACCAGCTCTTCTTGTTGACTGTATAAATGCTTTGTGTATTGCACGTGGATAACTTGTGAACATTCACAATCTTTTGTAATTACATGAAGCTAAAGTGCAATGCAATTTGACCTTGTTCGTCACTAGTTTAATGATTCCGCCCACATAATACATGCATGTAGCAGAGAACTCCATGACATGCAGTTTGGCCAAAACCTTAGAAATCTTCACCATGAAAATAATGATATGAAAGAACCCGAGATTGTTGTCATTGGTCGAGCGTCCAAAAGTTTGACTTGTGTTCTGGTGTGAACCTGGACATACTGTATGTTCGTTCGCATAAGTTTCCATCCTTTAGGGCTCTGAGTCAACGTACTGAGGTTGGATTATTTCTGCTTTCATTATTTGTAGTTATTCTGAGCGACATTTGACTAATGCTTCAATATTTCCTCATTCTGTTCGAGGCGCTCTTTGTAGATTGTCACAAGTGAGATGGGGCACATTGTGACCTGACGTTTGCACCATGAATACAGGATCTGCCAGTTCTTGAATGATGTTTACATATGGTCTATGAAAGCTTGCAAACCATGCTTCATTGTTCGTGAATACAAAAATTAGTTTTCCTCAGTTTTTTTTTCTCCACACAATTTGGCAATGTATCAGATGCAATGCAATTTGCATGGCATAATACCATGATCAATTAGAAGCTTACGAATTTACGTACCAATTTGTATGGTGTCTATTATTGGTGTTTCCATAAACCTATTCTCACGTCTGTTCACACTAAGCATATTTGTGTAGGACTTGGTCACTTCGCCAAAGACATTACCTGACATCACATCAACCTCTAATTAACTGATCATTTTTTCTTCGGGCAATGGCAGTCAATAACTTACACACGTATCAGATTCCTATTGTGATGTTATTAGTTCGCCTGTCCAATAGATAAAGGGAGTGGCCTCCTCAAAGTGTTAATTTTGGTAAGAACTTGATATACTCCTAATGTTGAGCTAAAGAGCAAACACCACAGGTGGTTTTCCCATAATTATTATACACTGGTAAGAAGACCATACCCATTATGATGGATAATCACTATTTTAGATAATATATCCTAAATGACTAATAGCCACATGGTCCCAGGTACACACACTTTTGACAGCTGATCATATGTGAAGAACACATTTTCACAATCATACGATGTCATTGCTCTCACTGATTTGACTTGACTGAACAGCTTAAAATGTAATACATATGATGGATCGAGACTGGTTGTCAGATCTTACCATCTTAATTAGCTGTCGAATGTACATGTAGAATGAACGAGGCGTCTTACCCAGCAGTATTGTTCAACGATGAAACATATTGGATGTCAAAAGCCTTTATCATCAATGGATAGTAAAATTCGATGGCGAATGATTCAAACTTTCTGGAAACTCAGATAGACCGACAACAACAGGTTTACAATCAGAAATATGTGAAGAAAAATTATATTTTGCTATTGCCTTGCATCGATGCAACTGCATGGTATTGTTATTTTTGTTTTCTATGTATGGATACTCATGTTTCGATGTTATATGTATCACATGCATGAAAGAGTTTCGTGGGGTTTTACGAAATCGAGAAACCCCTCGAGTAACAGGGGTATTCAACATTGTCGAGGGCGCTCCTGTTACTCAAGGAGTTTCCCTATTTCGTGAAACCCAGGATACAGTTCCATGATCAGTACATAAGTATCAAATCAGGAGTCAAATAGTTACTGATTGAATGGTTGCCAATTTCAGTGGTTGCTTGGTCATGTAATAGATCCAATATTTCACTTTATTCTCAGTCACGACATGTCGCATGTGTAATCAACACTTCATTACGTGCGCTTACAGATATATGACGCACACACTTCGGGCATGTTTGTCTCCTCCCATCTGTTTCATCATATAAATATACACCTGCCGCATCAGTTCCAGAACTATTGGTGTAAAATGGGGGAAGTGGACGAAATTCGAAACAAAAAAACTCCTTCCACTGATATATATATTCGAAAACATGTTTGTGAAACATAAGTGAACAACTTTCGGTCCTTATCAGTGTTTTCCTGACAAAAAACATTGTGAATGGATTCTCGATGCAGGTACATGTCTCTAGACTCGTATTGACAAACTTTAGAGTGTTCGCTGTAGTATCGTTCTGTACTTTTGCCACTATGGTATTCGCCAAAATATCGATTTTTCATTTTACATATAAATACTAACGAAATGATATGTTAGTATGTTGAGTACCAACACGAACATAATAAAAATTGGAGTTAGATTTTTAGTTGCCCATGATGAATATTACTTTATTATAGAAACGTTGTTGGAAAGTGTGTGAAAGCTGAAACTACAAATGAAACCATTGAAATGAAAGAGTCTTGGTCCTTTTGGCTAGAATTCAAAATACTATCGTCTCGCCACAAACCAAGGCGATAAAACATATATATGGTCAATAATAGGATGTTCTAAAGCGTGATGGAATGAACACTCGCTTAACAAAAACGTTGGAGCAACCAACAAGTTGCTGGACCACCTGGATTTATTGACACTACCACAAATCGCAATTAGGACTAGGTCACGGCTCACTGGTCATGTTGGACACGCACTGTTGGGCATCCCCACTCGCGTCTCAGGGGCACATCACAGCATATCGGCAAAATCAAGTGTACATAATCAATACCTCAGCTTATTCATTATGCATACGCCTATTTCCGCCTATCTTTCTATTTTTATAAACTGTTGTTAATTTCTTACAAGGGGGCCACAGGAAGACAGTTTCGGCTATGTGACTCCCAACACCCTTTTGCCTTGTATTGTTCAATTTGTATGTACTCTGTATTATGCGAGGTGTTGAATAAATTATTATTATTATTTTTATTATTATTATTATCTCCACGAATAATCTATGGATCAAACACTCAGTAAGAAAGATCTTTGGATAAGGATATCTGCGTTCAGAATGCCCTACACCCTAGAAGCGGATCTTGCCTGCAACATCATCTCGAGTGCTAACCCGTTACCAGGAACTTGATGAGAAAGACTACTTGAATATGTCTGACATTCTTTCTGTTAAAAAATGTCTATGAAACCCCATCCTGTATGGATAGTGTACTGCAGCAACTCCAGTGCTAAGGACAAGATATTAGCAGCTCACTCTGTGGAGATTGGGGGACGCCAACACCCGCTGCAGGACTTCAGTACTGTCGGGAAAAATCGCAGTGATGAGTCTGGGAGGATTTCCATTCATGGAATTCCGTTCAGCGTAACAGATACTGAGATACAGAATTGGGTTGACACCTGGGCTGTCAGGACATCTCGAGTTCTGAAAGACAAAACTAAAGTCCAGGATGATGTCAGACGTAAACCTACTCAATAGCAATACCAGACCACCTACTAAATAGCAATCGGTTCTCTTACGCCAGCAAAATCACCAATCCTTTATCAAGACATAGTACTTACACTATCCCAGATCCTAGGAATACTTCCAAACGCCTTGATATTCAAGTGACGGTCTATTACCCTGATCAAACTGTTAACTGCCGCAATTGTCTATCTGATGATCACGATGTTCAGAATTGTCCTGAAAACCAGAACACCTACAATTCCAGTATTGTTATCTTCAGAGGTGTACTTTTTCCCAGTGGAGCTAGTAAGCGACGACCCCTCTTCCTTGTTTTCGCAAAGCCATTTACTTGGGAGAAACTGAGGTAGCTAAAAACATACTTGATTCCCAATCAACCTTGATCACAAGTTCATTTGACATTCCAAACCAAATAAAAGTGGGAGTAGATTTAGTAGGTTTATGATCCTCTATACTCTTGTTGACATCTCAAATCAAGACATAATTAGATATAATTGTAATTTTAAAATGTTCCATTCCCAACTCCACCAGTAACTCTATTTGCGTTTCACGTCTATGACTGTAATCATTTTTCTGTAAATAATGTTTTCACAGGACATACCAGGTTTTTGCAAGAGTGTGAAGCTGATTCTGTATGAATTATCATATGGATTGTCATATGGTTTATGTTTTAATTCAATTTCGTTGTTACTATTGTTATGCAATATATAGTTTCTCGTAAGGTGAAATTTTTGTTCTTATTCGTGGAATGCATGTTGAATCTTAATGTAACTGAAAGAAAACCTACCTTAATTATACAACTGACTGTCTCGCTGTGTTATTGATAGGGCTCCGAGGAATACAATTATGCATTCACTGACTCAATTCAATTAGTTGGCGGAGCTCTGATTGGCAGCGTTTTGACAAAACATAATTTGCTCTATGACATTCGCTAATTGGACTGTCTTTGAAGTAACATTCCCCACGCCAGTGACTAAATTGCGTTCTCCTCAACCATACAAGCAATTTGTTTCATATGCCACATGAACAATATATATGCATCGGTATCAACTTTGAGCGATTTGTTCAGTCAAATAAAATAACAATTTCTGCAAACAGTAACATTATTAGCAATGTATTGATGGCGGTACTATTCAGGGCTGAATACATGTGATGGGTAAAGTGAATTAAACCAAAATAGACATTTAGGAAATGTAGTGCGAGAAAGCATAACTACTAGATATTCGAAAGGTTTATCAGGGTGATAATAATAATGGGGTTATTCATGATTTCCCTATCATAGTAGAGTTAAAATACGGGGAATCATGAATCATTCTTATGTCACTGCCTCTTTTACTTGCCTCTTACATATGATGATGGTCCAATGTAAAACGTAAGTAGCTCAATTGATAATACATCTTTCTATGTGTTAGTCTGTCCACTTTTAAGTATGTAGTACCGAAGGCCACCCATAATGATTCAGGCACTATACCTTGCCACATCCCACGATCGTGTAATGAATGTATCTTTACCATATTTTTTATTTTTTTATTATTATACCTATTTTTTGCGCCTGTATATCATGCAGCTTATTCTCAGCGATATAAACCACGAGTGGTTGTTAGGGACCTCTAAAGATCGGGGATATATTACCTCTTGGGATGCTGTCCTCCTTATCGGTACATTTCGAAATCTTATTCTTGTATAGTTATTTTGGTAGACCGAGCTGGGACAGTAATAATTTACAACAGAATGACGCAAGTAACCTCGAAATCACCGATGTGTCCAGGCGAATATTTTATCTATTGAAAATGATACAAATGTGTGAGGCGGTGGTTAGGTGAGGCGGTGGTTAGGATGGTGTTTTTGGTTCACCCGTTAAAATGACTTTGTTTTTCTTTTAAACATGTTAGTATGCTATGACTCTGACGTTAGGGGGGGGGGGGGGGTGTTGTTCCGTTGCTCTTGTTGACAACCGTATGCATTTAAAAGAAATAATATGCAAACAGGTCCTGCTGCATTTTTCTCACATATATGATTTACTTATCATACAGATCATGATGATGTCCATGGAATTTTAGGTAAAACATATCCTTCGCAGCAGTTTAGAGACTAGCTGGGAATTTTGGTGAACAAAGTCCTCATACCTGCAACTAGCTCTGAAATAGCGGATAAGTTGAAAGACAAACACCATATGAAAGGTTTGTTTTCTGATTTTCGATTATATACAAATACGGAAAGTGACATCATTACATATTACACCATTTATGGTAATTGGTTTACATTTGTATATAATGGCTGCACAAATCTGATTTCTCAAATGAATGTGTGATAGCGCTGTCAATATATTATACTGGGATTCAACCATAATAATAATAATAGGTTGGTAATAATATTATTCTGTAAAGTACAGTATTATATCAGAATATAGATCAAATCATCGCAATGTATTTCATCATCTGTAGGAGTGGTGTCACATCGCAGAACATGTCAAGTGTAAAAAACAACAACCCAAAAATACTACTGCATTTAATAGGACTTAGTCAGCTGCGAGAGCTCATCAAGCGAATGCAGCACTTACGTGTAATCTGAACTAGATGTGGGATTATGTGGAGCACTGTACAGCACAGGATGCCTCTGAGCGCATCATGCTAACTTTTCAAGGGGACCTCTTATGGCAATGAAAATGTTATTGCTCTTGATTTTGCCTCATATTTCAATCCATTAATGCCTGGCATTTAGTTTTCAGCTATGATTATGCACATTGCATTTTCATTCAAAAAATTGTCATGGTTTCCATGCATTTGACATAGGAAAAATCGGAACACGGGCCATTTATTAACATGATTAAGGCATTTCGAAAGAAATTCCTTTATGGTTTCAGCAGATTTTTTTTATTTTCCTTTTTTTTCTTTTTCTTTTTTTTTCCGCCGTTTTGGTTTCTGACGGATAACTTTAGTTTGATATATCTTCGCCAAATTTTCTGCATTGGTCAGACATATTATGTGGAAGAAACCCTATTGTTTTTCAGCCTCATCCGAGGTACGTGAGGATGAAATCAGAAATGCACTTATGGAATCGGGTCTGCCGCCAGTTTCACGAGATGCACGTCCTGCTTATGTTGTCAACGCAATATTTACTAATTTTGATCATATATGATGGGTGTTTGGCAAACATAATCGGCGGCAAACAAGGGCCTTTATGTAAATGCAGCATCGAGATTATAATCGAAAAAAATAGAAGTACATTTCCACAGGTCCACGTGTTAACTGAAAAAAAGAGAATAGTTTAAAAAATAAGATAGGAATTTATAATCACATGAACATGGTCAATCATGTTCGAATGTGTCATGATTGACCAGCGTGATCAAAGAGTTGCCCCAACGGAAGAAGAAATGAAAACAGATTGGGAAATCCTAAAAACTTCGCCGGAATTGCCTCAAAAACTGTTTCGTAGCGGCTGGTCCAAGATATCAAAAAGCGCTGGTACAAGAGCCCTGACATGTTCCCGCGAAGTCGATGTCTTCTATGGCGCGGCTTGGGGTATCTGGACGGAAAAGCGTCCGTGTATCTGACATATCGACCGGATTATTTTTCTGCACGAGGACTGGGTATAGATGATTGAGTTTTTTTCCGCAATGACTCAGGACATAGGTTTCGCCATAATTGCATACTTTTCTCCTGAATTTCCTGTACCAATAGAAGCAAGTTTTGTAAGTACATTACCACACTGCCTGCCCCTGATGACGCCAGTGTGTTTTTTGATAAGTTATTTGGTCGGGCTTTGTTTCCATTGCAAAGTGTTGTATTTTACGTTTGTTATTGGAATCATCAAAATTTGGCTGTATTGGTGGTAATAGATTGATACTTACATTGTACCTGTGGATGTCCATACTTTCTTTCCACACGGTATGATATTTGTGATGTCCAATAATCACTTAAGAGGTATAACTATGGTTATTTCTGATGCCCGAAATATACACACTATATATTTGACAGACACCGTTACGCGGAGGTCCGACTCTTCGTTGTGAGTAATTGCTGATCCGTGCGAGCCATTCCCGTGTTTTCTGTTGACATTCTGGCAGTTAGTCGACCTCATAAAAAATATCGAAAATTTCCTCTGAATATACCCCCTAGTAAATTCGAGAAGCATACATGTCTTATTGATAATTCAACATGAGATATACAGGCTTATGATGCACGATCCATGTATGAACATTTCACAACAAACGCATAATACAGTGTAACAATATACATCTGATAAAACATATTTTCTTTTTTGCTCAACACGCACTGTTAAATCTCAATTATTCGCTCCTTGTCTAGGGGTAGCACACCATTGTTTTCCCTTCACTAATTACATACTTGATTTGGTACCATGAAATACAACGTAACACGTTTCTTATTCATTACACATAAAAATTTAACAACCATTATCCAGAAACTATCCGAATTATGAAGATGAATCCGATCCCATTTTAGCTTCATTTATTCTTGCTATTGTGTCATTGGATTGGTTTCTGCTTGTCTTATTTGGTGAAGAATTTGAATAATTGTTTTGATACTTTATCAAGTTCTCTTTTTCTATTGTATGTTATATCATGTATTATTGTGGTATGCGCTGTGTGTGTTAGTACAAATAATCTATTGTAGCAGATTATTATATGACACACTTGGTTATTGTAGTCCAATCAATTGATTTCTGCAGCAGTCATGAAATAAATTCCGATCCATAAACCTTGGGCTTCTACAAACACATTGAGACAACAGCTGTGTTCGTTCCTTCATTTGACAAGGTCTTAAAGCACTACATGTAGTAGTTCAAACTGATAACTTTCCATTACTGGCGTATGAACATTATGAAAACTTGTTAGTACATTCTGTATCAGGAGATTTTGGATTTCATGTTATCCAGTAAAACAATAATGCACAGCCGCTCAATACCTAAATGAACAAGATAATAGCAGTCCATGGACTTACGTGATCCACGACTGAAGTACAAATATAACATGGTCTGAACAAGAGCCAAACAATTTATGGTATCACTGCTTGAGATGTAAATGTCACCATAATTGTAGCCACTGACAAGACGCTGAGGGGTAAAGATATTGGCTTTAAGTAGGCATTTGTGATTACACAGGATTGTATGTTGTTTCGTGTATTGGCTTATATCAGCCTACAAAACCTTGAAAAAATGCAATTGCGACAGCAATATTTGCTCTTCAGAACCAGTGTCTGGGTGAGTGGCGCAACGGATAAGGCGTCGGACTCGTAATCCAAAGATCATGGGTTCGAGTCTCGAGCTGGACTGCTGTGCTATTTCACTAGTGTCGTTAGGCAAGGCATTTACCAATGTGTCTATCTTCACCAAGGATTAAATGGGTACCGGTTGATAATGGGTGTTATATAGTGTAGCTGTTCCAAGTACAATCACTCAAACTGGGGTTGAAGTGTAAAGCGCCTTTGAAAGCGGATTAAATTCGGCTGAAAAGAGCGCTATATCAAATGTGATAACTTTAACTTCAACCAACATTTCCAAGGCAAGTCAGTGATCCCCACACACGTTCGAAGATGTGAATACTGGATATTTTGTAAGTTTGTAATATTTTGTAAGCAGGAACTGGATTTTGCAGAACGCAATGGTTGATTTTTACCACACGTTTCCTGAGATCTGGGGTTAAATATCCGGACAACGACAAATCTGGGCTCTAAGTCAAACATACGCGTCGTGACCCCGTTTCATTCTGCATTCCTGTTCCTGTACGAAAATATCATCATTTTTTCTGTTTTTCTTATTTCTTATTCATGAAATAAAATTGATATACATAGAGTAAGTAGACCTACCTCTGGTGTGATGAGCATTATTGGATTAGATTTCGGAATGGGGAAATCTTCAAGTGGTCTGCTCTCTATAGTACTTCACATCAAAAGAACAAATCGCGTTGAATCCAAGTAAATTTATAATAAAAGCATATATCGCGAACCCTCGCTACTTGAGCTGACAGTGCATTAGCAATATCGCCTTCTGGTAAGAAATCTGAAGAAATTTTGGCTTTTGAGGACCTACCACAGACCAATACTCAGATTGTAAGAGAAACGTGTGCTATGGTTTTATACAGTTGACCGTTTTGACAACTTTCCCAAGATTCAAATACGGACACACAACCACTGCTATGGCGTTATAACAGAGTACCTAACGCAATTTCACCAAGATGTGTGTTTCGATGTTGGGTGTTTAGGCCACATAAACCTATTTGCAAGTTTAATTCCAAGGGGCATGCCCCCCCCCCCCGGCAAATTCAGAAAATTTCTCACAAACTTCAATAAATACAAGTGGAATCGGGGCTTAGTTATCAGGACTAAAGCGCCTTATCATAAATATATTAATCAAAGTATTGGAGAAAATTCATGAATTAAATATTTCGTTCAGGAGTGATTGGGGAGCTTCTTGGGAGATTTCCATATACTATACATACCTTCTGAACTCCAGTAACTACAAATGTATGCCTGGGATATTACATTGAATTTAAATGGTGGCTTTCCGGCCAAATCATCCCTGGATCTGCCCCTGGTCATAAACAAATATATTTACTAGGAATCACTCGAATGTAATACCTGCAACATGATCCATGACTGGCGCCTGAGAGATGGTGGTATATAATTGGGAGATTACCCTCATTATTGAGATAACCCACAATAATTATATTTCCTTGACATTGGAAGGAAATGCAAAAATTGTATGCACTTTAACAATAACTGTGATGTTAAGTAGGTTATTAATGTATATTAAAATTACCAATCTAACAGAATTAGACAAGTAGATGCATAGCATTGTTGCATGAGCATGACAGAAGCAACACGAAGTCCTGATAGGGACGCAAATTCCGAATCGTTTGCAGTGGTTCTAAATTTTTATAATATTTTCATAATGTGTTCCAGGATGGGTTGGTCCTCAATTATCGAATCCAATCTGAATAGTTGCCTATCATTCATCATTACAGGATAGCGATTTATATGGTTTAATATATTTTGTTCTTTGAGTCGTTTCCGATACGAAACACAAATGAACAATTTCATTCACGATTTAAGATGTTCAATAGTCCTTGTTCATTATGGTAATGCATCAGACAGAATGAACTAGTTTCACATCGTGTCTCTTCCTTTCAAAATAGTTTCCTTTGCTTTATCGAAGCGAGGGAGAGATACATCTGAGCTGAATACCCACCCGAGAGTTGAGAAGGCGTTGGAATTTCCAGAACATTCACAAGATAAGATGGAAATCTTTTTTTGATGCCAATATACAACCTCAACCAAAACAACTACGTTTCTATCAGAATGAATAGTAGATGTTCTAGCGTTCCACGTTTGAGACATGGCTTGATACCATTATATATAATGATTCATACATTCACATATATGTAAATGTTTATATTACAGTAAATATGAGTAACCATTATATACATACCGGTATACCCATATTTGCTTCTAATGTTTAATTATACACTTATCATTAGAATTATTGAATAAATGTTAGGTTATTCTCGAAATTGCCCAGAATAGCTCAATGCAAATTACCCGTGCAGTAATTGAGTTACATATACTTCATTTAATATGCTTCACATGCAGATCAATACCGGACGATTTACTTCATTTACGCAATAAAATGTATGAAAAAATGGTAAATTATATATGATATTCATCATACTTGTTAAGTGTCCCTTTTGCAATGAATTATCTGATCACAAGTAATTGTGTACATAAAAACTAAGAACATGGTATACTCGTTTCATGAGAGGTGAACGTTTGTTAACATACTAGACATACCTGCTTTATTTGGGACCAACTGGAAAATGGCACTGATAAAATCAACCTTGATCTTTCAGACAACCGATATTCTTGAGGAACCACCTGGAATGCTGGACGATGTTGGTGGATAAACTATCAATGTGCATATATTCATTCGACATAACAGACTATAACCATCAGGTGTAACCGGAATGTAGTTTTTCACTGAACCAGCTTAGATTTTTGAAAATCTTGCTTTCTTCTTGTTCCTCGAAAGACAAAAATGCATTCATAGTATGCCCTGCGACAGGATAAAATGTACAGCAGTTTCCATGATTGCACTTCTCATTGCGATAGAGCAAACAACTTCACACAGTATGTATAGCACTGTGTTCATTTACATTGGTGCTATTGAATAACGTACACTGAGTGTTTCCCACGTTGGTGATGGACCTTTTTTCTGTCACGTGTAAAAGTGGCATATTCGGTTTGGAAAATTTCTGTGATAGTATTTCCGAAACCATGTCTCGATTCATAAGTATGTATGTGACCACTAAATTCGTAACTGAATGGGAAGGTGGTTCATGACGGACAGACAGACAGACATTATTTTTATTAGATCATATAGTATGCACATGGAGTTGATATAACAGGAAAAATACATGTCTTATGGATCTAAAGAGACCAAGTAAAGCCTTATGGCTGAATTACACTTGGCCTCAGTTTCATGTGCAAACCATCTTCAACAGGGTGGCCAATGATGGAATAACCAAGAGTAAGCTCAATAGCCGGCATTCTATCTAAACTAACAGTCAGTGATAGGTGTGGAACTGTGACGTTATGATACAAATTCCAAGGTTAGGAAATTATATGTATTATCACCCTTTCATTTCTGAGTGATGTTTTTTTTTCTCTCTCGAACTGACAGTAATCAATTTGTTCTAAGAAGCCGCTACAAAATATCAAGTTAGTAAAATTTATGGGTCCCAGTACCTTGTACTACTCAGTAATATTACTTGTCCTAGGATAAGACACTATTGTCTTACTAATTATAGTTTACAAATTATGTTCGTTACAAATTATGTTTAGTTCCTATATTTTATGGTGTGATTGTTTTATATGGACCACGATGGAAAAAGTGTTTTATCATGAACATATTCATGTTGTATGTTTATATGGCTTAACAAAATCACCTCAATCAATCAATTAATAAAACAATCAATCAATCAATGAGTCCACTGAAAACATACAATTATTCAGTCTTTCACCTGTTTAATCTTTACTGAATACAGAGAAATAGGCAGCAGAAGTCATTTGGGCCAAGTGGCCCATGTAATGTAGGATACTCTTCTTCAAAATTCGATGAAAATATTAAAAATGTTACAAATACGTATTCAGTGGGTAAGTGGTTTAGTAGAGTATAGTGCGCTACATGGGCCCGCAAACTTAGCTTATGTATGCACCAAGGGATTGTCAACCGAAACGTCGTTTGTTTTGCTAATTCTTTGCTTGAAAATGAATATGAAAATCTTTGCTCAAAACTCATATTTTACCGATTCCTAGAAATGACAAAATTATTATATTGTTGTTGTTGTTGTAATAGGGTCCCAAATAAAAATTATTCGATAGTACATGCATGGACACCTATATTCGGACTTTGTCACATTTTGTTGAAACGGGAATGTACTTTGTGACCTTAGCGATTTTGTATTCATTCTGGGACACCATGAACAGCTATACTTGATACGCAGGGATACCCTGCCAAGACGAGAAATCACAGACATTTTACTACAAAAACCCACTTCAAGTGGTTCTCACTCCCCCACTAGAGAAATCACGTGGTGTTGGAGGACGTAGCATCACAAGTGGCATAACGGGAAAGCTCGGCAATGACAAGATGGTTATTGATTGTGATATGGATGGTAAGGAGCCACTTACAGTTGCTTCATCTACACTTCATGTGTGATCATGCCAGGTCGAACTGCTAATCAATAGTGTCAATGTGTTTGGTGCCTTTGAGAATCGATCAATTGTTTTATTGTATTTGTTTGGGCGAGTATGACAGTTTATTATAGATTAAATTGCAGGAAGACTGCCAAAATACTAAATCAAGATAAGGATATTGTGGAAAATATTAGTCCTAAACTGTTTTCTATGTAGTTACACATATGGGACAGATGTATGTTTTACTAATGCGTATACTCAACTACAATTGCAATGCTAGAGTATGCTTTGACCTTTTAATTAATGTTAAGTATTTATCATGTCAGTTTTACATTTAATGGACTACTGCTCTCGGCCTTGCACCTTGTAGCAGATGTAAACCATATGGACAAAGGCCTGATAATACACATATATATTTCACCTGAGGTAAACCATTAATTATTTGTCAACCAGCTGCCGGTTTATAAAGTAATTCCACCAATAAGTTGCCAGATAATCCATCGCAAAGAGTAATTTCATGGTTTGAGATCTGGGGTGTAGAACGGTTGCCCGTCTTGCCGACAGCTCAAACATTAAGCTCCCCAGACAAGCCAGGCTCGTTAGCCAAAGAGAACAGCAAGCTTTAACTCGCACCTCGCTGTTCTCCTCATGCAATTCTTTTCTCATCCTGTCGCTCCTACAAGCTATCTATCCCCAGATCACTAACTTGCGAAAATCAGGATTTAATGAATAACAGCGCACCGTTTGCAATCAATAACCGGCGCCTTTTCAGCCAGTCGTCCGTGTTAACTGATCACCAGACGCCTTCCTCTCGTCTTGACCACGGGCGATGGATCTCTATTTGAGCCACTAAAGACCAGTCAGGAAGCGAGCATCGTTACCGCTGGAGAGGACTGTACCATGCTCTGCAAGATACCAATTCTGATTTGCGCTCTGCTGGAGAAAACAAAATTTGCACACAATGTCATTTGTTTAGCATTGCCTGGTGGCCAGGGCACCTCTGATAGTGGTGTTGGACACGCCTGTTTCAAGTAATCAGAGGCGATCAGTGTAATCAAATCACAATCATTTAATAATATTGAGTGATAACATGTTCGTTTTTCATCATCATAAATTACATGACAGTATTTTTGTATGTAACAGACATTCAGACGAGTCAATCAAAATGAAGGGATCAAAGCAAAGTACGACTAACCTGTTTACCTTGACAACCACTAAGTGCTCTTTGTCATGTTTATCTTACAACATCAGTACTATTGTATATGATAGCAACCAATCAACTTTGTTGAGCCTGGGAACACAATATTTGCATGTATATCCAACGAGACATTTACAGTTATCCGGGCTACTTGTATGGGTTATCTGTATGGGCTCTATTGCCATCAGCTTGGCTGGGATAACTTTTAATGATAGTTGAACTTTAGTGCTTTGGAACTAGGGAACATCCTCTTGTGTAATGAATTCTGACTGGACAGATGTGGTTGTAGTGTATGTGTGGTAAGCCAATGAATTTTTACTCTGGGCCGGTTTTGAGCCAAACGCCATTAGTGACATTATTCATCCTTTTGATGTGACGACTTCTCAAAATACACATATCACACAGTACAGTAGTTCAATGAGAAAAATTTCTTTGCTATGTTGGGGAATAAAATTAGAAACTTCCTACTCAAACTGCCTGTCTCCTAATGGAACCCAGCCAACTAGGCAGCTGGTAATCAAATAAGGAACGTCATACACAGGAAATAACCTGGAATTCAATGCGCATGAGCGGAAGACGTTGTACCCCCATACCTAACCAACTCATGAAGGCCTTTCTACCGTAATTTTTATTCATCACGAACAATCCAAACAGGGTTAAACACGAAGATTAAACGGGAAACACCACGAACAAATGGGTTGACTTCAATATCACGTACTGGACGCACGTAACAAGGTGTGCACCTCTAAGATTACAAAAAACACGTTCTACTCCTAGAGCAATTCACTCTGAAGAGCATTCATTGAGCGGCTTAAGAAGATCACACTTACTTTTAATGGCGTTGAGTGGCTCGACATGTAAGGGTGGAGGTTCAGGAATCAGGAGGTATATTGGGGAAAGCAATATCGCCACCTGTGGTCTTTTTTATTGTTGGTAACACGCAGCAGCTGCCATCTTTATTAAGTGAAAAAAGTGTATGAGAATATTTCGAAGCGAGCAGGCCTAATTGCGGACGATACATGCACTCATCATCGCAACAGGTGTCGGCGCTATATAGACTATATATCGTAACTTATTTTCGCGGTAATCATATTTTCGATGGTACTTTTTTCTCTCATGAGAATATATTCATTTTAGTTTTTTTTATTCAAAATCGTGTGGTTTTTGTTGTTATGTTAAAAATGCGCTGAAACATACAACAAAATCTGTCAAGGTTCTAACCCAGCAACCTCAGACTGGTGGCAATTGCATCTTAGTTTTTATGCAGTTTATCGATAATTAGTTCCAGACGCATTGATTCCTGAGATCTGGGGTTATCCATGTTACAGGGTTCGGAAAAATCCACTTGCCCGGGAGGGGATTCGAACCCAGGACCCGACGAACAGTAGTCCAACACTCTACCAAGTGAGCTAAAGGAATATCCCACTAGCCGAGCTAGTAGGAATGCTGACTACCAAATTGGGCGAACCCCGAATGGGCCCTGGCACATACTCCCCCCTCTTCGGAAATCTCGTCCCCGAGATTTGGGCAAGTCCCCCATTGGGCGCCAATGTTACAGGGTTCGGAAAATTCCACTTGCCCGAGAGGGGATTCGAACCCAGGACCCCACAAACAGTAGTCCAACACTCTACCAAGTGAGCTAAAGGGATATCCTTTACCGGCACTGCAAAGTCGAGGACCACACCTTACCATCCACAGGGTAATGGAGCCTGCGAACGTCTGAATCAGACACTACTCAAGATATTGGGGACCCTCACGGAAGAAAAGAAGTCCAAGTGGAAGGAGTACCTTAATACACTGGTGCTGGCATATAATTGCACACCCCACGACTCCACTGGATTCTCACCCTATCACTTGATGTTTGGCAGGACTCCCAGACTACCGGTGGATGACGAGTATCAGACATGGTCATATGGCGAGCAAGGCGATATAACCACCTATGTTTCCGAAGTCCAAGACCACATCGAATTTTGTCACCAACTCGCGAAGTCCAAGATGGAGGAAGCAGCCCTCAAACACAGTACTGGTCGAGGGATCTCCGCTCTACAAGTGGGAGACCATGTACTTGTGAAGAAGCTTGCCGTGATAGGATGAAGCAAGTTGGCCGACAAATGGGAGGATGTCATCTATGTGGTAGAGAGTCAACCAAATGAGTATATCCCAGTCTTTCAGGTCCGACGACAGGATGGAACGGGAAAATCCAGGATGCTTCATCGCAATGTGCTGAGGCCTTTGGGCACTGCGGAATCTGTTTCCGGGGCTCCTGAGGAAGATCCAGTATCGCCCACGGTTCAACCACAATTTCAGCAGGGGGAGGAGGTGGAAACTGGTGTTTCTGATGACGGAGATGTCTTGGTGGCAGAGTTTCACCCAGACGATCAGGTGGACGTTGACCTCGACTTCGACATTGTAGTTGAGGAAGCCCCCGATCTGTCATTGGATGAGAGCGTCTCGGATGATCCACCCCTTCGAAGATCACGCCGTACTGTCAAGCAGCCTGATCGTTTTCAGCCATCATAGCATCTTCATCCTTTCATCACACACGTCCTTATCGTTTCATCAGTCATCCGTCACAGAAATGACGAGACGTCATTTTTCGTTGAGGGGAAGAATGTGACAGGGCTCAATGGCACCTCCACGCCACCGTACTCGCCGCAGTCTGCAGCAACAACAAAATGTTCAGTTTTAAGGACTGTTTCGATCCACGCGCTCTTCAGCAAGCAACCGGCGTCGGCTTTTCACTTGCCATTTTGACTTCGATCACAACACATCCGCAATCAGATCAATACTTTTGTACTTTGTTGTAATTTGCTCCATCATCATCAATGTAAGTAAATGTAACTCATAAACATGTAATCTATTTATTCACCTAAGCGTAGCGACAATAAATATTGGTTCGTAGCAGATGCATTTACCGGGAAGTGTTGGTCATTGTTGACACTTGTAAATACATACACTTGTATGTGCCGGTGTTCATCGCATGAGCGATAATAGGCATTTACTTGCTTTAGTCTGCATTTATCTGATCACCCTATCCTTTATTTCTCTTACAGATACACCAGTTTGAGATATCATCAATTCATTGATCACCATCATCAGTTACAGACCTCTGACTGCGACAGACTCGCACATCAGGGTAAGGGCTTGTAAATAATCAATCTAATATTTGTTGTCTAACTTTGGTCATGTATGAATGTGTGTTTTAGGTCAGAATGAATGGTAATAGTGCAGCTATCTTGGGATTTCACGTAAGAAGTACTCGATTAATATCTGATAAATTGAGAATATATCTATTGCATTTATGTATTGATTGGTTATGCCGAATTGTTCGGCATTCAAGAACTATGAGTATAACTAAATATTATTATCTGTTGGTTTCAGGGTCTCTGTTCCGACCTAATAAAGTATTTCAAGAAACGAATTCCCGCGTGATTGTCTATCATTGCTTTGACACGATCGGAATCGGAAAAAGGCAAATCCGGGCTCTAGGGCTAACATTTGCATCGTCTCCCGATTTCTTTGTGCATTCCTGTATTTTTCAGAAAATTATTCAATTTTTCTAATGTTTTTAATTTATTTATCGATGAAATTTAAATGATATACATAAATAGGCCTATTTCTGGTGTTATGAGCATTATTGAACCCGATTTTGGAATGGGGAAATCCTCGAATGGTCTGCTCTCTACAGTACTTCATATAAAAAAAACAAATCGTGTTGAATCTAAGTAAATTTATAATAAAAGCGTATATCGCGAACTCGCGCTACTTGAGCTGATAGCTCATTAGCAACGTCGCGTTCTGGCCAGAAATCTGGCAAGAAACCTGTCACAATCGAATACTCAGATTGTAAGAGAAACGTGTGCAATGGTTTCATACAGTTGACCTTTCCCAAGTTTCAAATATGGAGACCCAACCACTGCTATGATGTTACAACAGAGTACCGTATGCCTAAGTCACATTTGCACATTTGCACCGATGCCTCCTCAGATGCGTGAAAAGGCTGAAATTTGCCCATTTCGGCCGGTCACCCACGGAGCGCCCCGGGCAACAATCGGACATCGTAGACACGTCGGCGGAGGCATCGGAAGAAAATAACACAGAGTTATTTTCGTGCGGCAACCGGTGGAAAAAATGACATCGCCTGCTAGTCGTTATCACACCTGCTGGCGACCGATCACAGCTCCTCCATGTGCCCACCGGGCACCGAGGGGATCGACCAAATTCATTGGCCAATTGGTAGAGTAGCTCACCAGGCAATCACCGCAGGGTATCCTGTCGTGCGCCGATGGATGTGCGGTAGGTGTTTTTCAGATTATCGATCGATTTTGACATACGAGACGGTCAACGCAGGGTATCATACCAGGCACCGATGGATGCCTGGAATTGCTTTTTCCGATATTCGGCCAATTTGTACATTCGAGACGGTCACCTAGCAGTTATCAGTAGGGTACCGTGGGGTGTACGGTAGAGCGTGATTGGTTGGCCAGTTGATACCCATTATGTTATGGATAAAACTGTAGGCTTACATAAACGAGCACAGCGATTTGTCTAATAATTTTTATTAATTATTTTGTTCTATAATAATTAATAATTAAATAATAAATATTAAGTTAATTAATTATAAATTTTTGTCTATTAATTGTCTAAACGATTTGATAATAATTTGTATTAACTGTTATATTGTCTGAAATTAAACAGGGTCTCCAAAAGTACTGAGAAACCATTTATTCTAGAAGTGGTATAAACCAAGTGTGGATATTTAGAATTCCAAATCTTTATTGGAATATTTACATGCTCACACACTTTCAAAAGTAACGTCTATCAAAACATTTAATTTTTCCACTTTGTACACAACTATACCTCATTCTGAACTGAAGTCTCAGCTAAAAAAATCTCATCAATAATTAATTTTTCTCTAAAAAGGGACAACGTCGGTACCACTATATTGTAGTTGAATATAATACCGCTTATTTTGTTAAAGGCGACTCTGATGCCCCATACAAATATACTGAAATAGATGTGGTAAATGTGGTTAATTTTCTGATTGATAATATTCTTGGAATTTGGAACTTGGTCTTACAACAAACCATTGGTATTCCCATGGGTACAAACTGTGCACCATTATTGGCAGACCTGTTTCTATACTCATATGAATCAGATTTCATCCAACATTTACAACGAGGAGGTTCTACGAAACTAACATGTAATTTTAATTTCACTTCCCGATATATAGACGATGTATTGTCGCTGAATAATTCCAAGTTTGGTGACTATTTGGATGTCATATATCCTAAGGAACTTCGAATTAAGAATACTACAGACTCCGCTAATTTTGTCCAACTATTTAGACCTGCGGTTGGAGATTGATAATGATTCTAACCTATCAACCAAATTGTATGACAAACGTGATGATTTCAATTTTTCCATAGTCAATTACTTTTCTAAGCAGCAATTCCTGTGTCACCAGTATATGGTGTGTTTGTTATCAACTTATACGCTATTCCAGAGCTAGTTGCAAATATGAGGACTTTGTTTATCGAAGTGCTCAGCTAGTCTCGTCTCGAAACTGCTGCGACAACTATATATTTTACCAAGACTTATAGCTGCCTTCAAGAAATTCTATGGACGTCATCAAGATCTGGTTAATAAATACACCAAATACACGAATGCCATGCAACTAGGAAATTTCCTGCCCACTAGTGGCACCCGTCATGGATCCCCCAAATTTAACATGAAAATAGATCTAGTTTCACTCAGAAATAAAAAGGTGATAATACATATATTTTCCTAACACTGGAATTTGTATCATAACGTCAAAGTTCCACACCTATCACTGACTGTTAGTTTAGGTAGAACGCGAGCTATTGAGCTTACTCGTGTTTATTCCAACATTGACCATCCTGATGAAGATGGATTGCACATGAAACTGAGGCCAAGTGTAATTCAGCCAAAAGACTTTACTTGGTCTCTTTAGATCCATAAGACATGTATTTTTCCTGTTATATGAAGTAACAAGATGGCGGCCGGCAAGAATGCTATTCTGATTGCTCTGACAGTGTTACTGATACACATTAAAATTGACACAACTATAGCCGATGAAAATACAGTTAATTCTGGTCACAGTCAGTCAAGAAACCATCTAGAAGATATTTTGGGTAATTACCTGGTCCGCTCTTGTGGTAGATCGACGAAGAATTATGGACGTCTCATATTATCGCCCACACCGCATCTGTACCTGACAACCGCTAGAGGGCGCCCAACGCTGGTAACCAGATGCCTGGCAACGCTGTTGTTGTGTTGTGGGGACGTCGAGTCACAACCTGGCCCGACTTCGAAGAGAACACCAGCCAAGCCATGCACAGCCTGTGGGAAAGCAGTCACCAAACGCAGCAAAGCCATCAGCTGCGATGGTTGCCATCAGTGGACACACGTAAGATGCAGCGGTTCCATGACGATCAGCGAGTACGACTGCCTGGTCCAAACAGACGAAAGTGAGTGTGTAGACTTCCTCTGTCATCGTTGCTTGTTTAACGAACTTCCAAATCTGTACAACGACTACGATCCGATCCCAGATCTGAACAACCCCCCTGAACCCCCTCCTGAGCTATTACCTAGTGACAGTAATTGCTATGCTTGCTTCCGAAAAAAGGGCATCCACATCGTACACATCAACGCAAGATCGCTACGCAACAAAACATTCGAGATAGTGCACCTGGTCAAATGTACTAACGCAAGTGTCGTCGCCGTTACCGAAACATGGCTGGACCCCTCGATTACCGACGCGGAGGTCGCTCTCCCTGGTTACAGTATAGTTCGCAACGACCGGCATTCGCACGGCGGGGGAGTCTGCTTCTACATCAAGGACTCCATGGTTTTCAACCCTCGACCTGACTTGCATTTGGACAATATTGAATCAGTGTGGATTGAACTTTTGTTAAAAAAAACAAAACCAATTGTACTCGGTTGTGTATATAGGCCACCCCGACAAGTCGATTTTCTCCAAGGTTTCAATACTATTCTGTCTATTATCCCTGCTCATTCTGAAACTATAATATTGGGTGATTTCAACATCAATCTAGCCAATCGAAACACTGACAAAGGTGGTTCTCTCATAAAACAGTATAATGAGTTATTGCTGTCAAGCGGATTGTCTCAAGTAATCAATGACCCAACCAGAATTACCTCGAGCAATTCTACTTTGCTAGATCATGTTCTTGTATCACACAGAGAAAAAATTGTGCAAAGCGGGACTATTCCCGTCGGTTTTAGCGACCACAACATTGTTTATTGTACCAGAAAGGTTAACCGTGAACCACGCTACAGCCAAAACTGTATCAATATGAGGTGTATGAAAAACTATTCCAAAGAACGTCTATTAACTCGTATTAATGAAACAAGCTGGGCTAGTGTGTGTAAGTGTAACGACACAAATGTTGCTTGGGAAAATTTTGTAACCATCATGAACACAATTATTGACAGTATCGCCCCTAGAAGAGAGCGCAGAGTAAAAACACGCACTGAGCCTTGGGTATCGTCAGAAATAATTGAAACAATCAACGAACGTGATAAATGTTTACGTTCATATCATCGCAGCAAGGAAAGGTCTGTGTACAAACAATTTTGTAAGCTACGTAATAAAGCTCAACGTTTAGTGAAATCAGCAAAAGCTGAATATCTATCAAGTCAAATTGAACTCAACAAAAATAACAGTAAGGGGCTATGGAAAACTCTGAAATGTCTCGGGTATAGTAATAAAGCCCAGGTTAAAGAGTCTATTGTACTAAACATTGATGGCAACACTTGTTATGACCCCGTCACAGTGGCCGAGCATATAAACAGTTTTTTTGTTAACATAGCACAAAGTCTCACCGAAAAACTACCTAATCTTGTCGATCTGTATGGTGCTTTCACGGACTGGTGTAAATCCTATTATAGAAACTTAGGTGTACAGCCTGGTGTGTATAAACTCAAATGTGTGTCTGCAGCATTTGTGCTAAAAGAACTCAAATCCCTAAAAAGCTCAAAAAGTACCGGCCTTGACAATATTGACCCCCTCTTTCTTCGCGATGGAGCTGACGGACTATCTGAAATTGTAACTCATCTGGTGAATCTTTCTATAAGCCATCGTGTTGTACCAGAATGTACTAAAAAGGCGGTGATAACACCACTGTATAAAAAGAATAGTAAATTAGATGTGGGCAACTACAGACCGGTTAGTGTTCTGACCACGTTGTCAAAGATCTTAGAAAAGGCTGTTCATGTTCAAGTAGAGTCATACTGTAAAGAGAACAGTATATTCTATCCCATGCAGTCTGGATTTAGGGGTCAATTTTCAACTGACACATGTCTTACTTATTTGCACGACTATATACGTAATGAAGTTAGCCAGGGAAATTTTGTGGGCATGGCCCTCCTTGATGTTCAAAAGGCATTTGATAGTGTAAGTCACAAAATGTTATGTGAAAAAATCCGCTTAACTGGTATTGATCCTGAGTGGTTTATATCATACCTTCATGAACGTAAACAAATTGTAACTGTTGGCAAAACCAAGTCTTCCGAACAAACAATTGTGTCTGGTGTTCCACAGGGTAGCATCCTTGGTCCCTGGTGTTATCTCATATATTCTAACGATATGCACAATTGTGCCTCGTGTAAAGTTGTAATGTACGCTGATGATACAGTCTTACTTATGAGCAACAAAAATCTTGATGTTTTGTCTCACAACCTCAGCACAAATATATCAAGTTGTTTTCATTGGTTAACCAACAATCTGTTATCCATGCATATGGGTAAAACCGAATGTATTGTCTTCTCGTCTAAACGTAAGCAACACTTGACTAAATCCTTTACTATTTCGTGTAATGGTCAAATCATTAAATCTAAACCTGAGATCAAGTATCTGGGCCTAAGGCTCAATAGCTGTCTGTCTGGAGTCGAAATTGTAAACTCTGTTGTCAGTAAATGTAACTCACGGTTAAAGTTTTTGTACAGGTATCGAGATGTTCTCAACCAAAGCTCTCGTAAGCTTCTAACTACTGCACTTATCCAGAGTCATTTCGATTACGGTGTTTCAGCATGGTATCACGCAACTTCCAAACATTGTAAGCGTAAACTCCAGGTTGCACAAAATAAAATTGTTCGCTTCATACTTAACCTCGGACCACGTGCTCACATCGGTCAAAACGAACTCAGCTCCATAAATCTTCTCTGTACTTCAGACCGAGCACAACAACTTATCCTTAACCACATGTTTAATGTGTTTCATGGAATAGCTCCCAGATATTTGTCAGAGTCTTTCACCAGAGTCCAATCTCAGCACGCATATCGTACTCGCAACTCGGAATTAAACTTTGTTGTACCAAAATCACTGGGAATATCGCATTCAAATATGTCAACACAAGGTGTTAAGTACTGGAATAATCTTCCATCCTCAATCAAGAACATTGATGTCAAGTATTTGTTCAAACGAAAGGTCAAGTCTTATATACAAAATAATGCCGTATCCACAAGCCAGAATGTCCTCACCTAGAACTCGAATCACCCTTTTCGTCAGCTTTTTAATATATCATATCATTCTTGCCGTCCATTGTCTTCATTTATGGACCATCCTGGAAATAAGCCTTGTGGCTTTAGGGTGCTATCCATGGTGTACATTTTTTACATGTCATGCTTTTTACACCGAATAAAATCAAATCAAATCAAATCAAATATCAACTCTATGTGTGTACTATATGTTATCTAATAAAAAGAACGTCTGTCAGTATGTCCGTCATGAACCACCTTCCCATTCAGTTACGAATTTAGTGGTCACATTCATACTTATAATCGAGACATAATTTCGGAAATAATATCACAGAAATGTTTCAAATCGAATATGCCACTTTTACACGTGACAGAAAAAAGGTCCATCACCAACATGGGAAACACTCAGTGTACGTTTTTCAATAGCACTAATGTAAATGAACACAGTGCTATACATATATACTGTGTGAAGTTGTTTGCTCTATCGCCATGAGAAGTACAATCATGGAAACTGCTGTACATTTTATCCCCTCGCAGGGCATACTATGAATGCTTTTTTGTCCTTCGAGGAACAAGAAGAAAGCAAGATTTTCAAAAATTTAAGCTGGTTCAGTGAAAAACTACATTCCGGTTATCCCTGATGGTTATAGTCTGTTATGTCGAATGAATATATGCACATTGATAGTTGTTCCACCAACATCGTCCAGCATTCCAGGTGGTTCCTCAAGAATCTCGGTTTTCTGAATATCAAGGTTGATTCTATCAGTGCCATTTTCCAGTTGGTCCCAAATAAAGCAGGTATGTCTAGTAGGCTAACAAACGCTCACCCCTCATGAAAACGAGTATACCATGTTCTTAGTTTTTATGTACAAATACACTTGTGATCAGATAACTCATTGCAAACGGTCTTAGGTATGCTTAACAAGTAGGATGAATATCATATAGAATTTACCATTTTTTCATACATTTTATTGAGTGAATCGTCCGGTTTCGATATATTCAATGAAGTATACGTAACTCAATTAATGTACGGGTACTTTGCATTGAGCTATTCTGGAGAACTTCGAGAATAACCTGACATTTGTTCAATAATTCTAGTAATAAATGTATAATTAAACGTACATAGCAAATGTGGGTATACTGGTATGTATATAGTGATTAAACATGTTCACTGTAATATGAACATTCACATATATGTGAATGTATGAATCATTGTATATAACGGTATCAAACCATGTCTCAAACGTGCAACGTTAGAACGTCTACTATTCATTCTGATAGAAACGGAGTTGTTTTGTTTGAAGTTGTATATTGGCAACATGAGATTTCCATCTAATCTTGTGAATTTTCTGAAAATTCCAGCGCCTTCTCAACTCTCGTGTGGGTATTCAGCTCAGATGTATCTCTCCCTCGCTTCGGTAAAGCAAAGGAAACTATTTTGAAAGAAAGAGACACGACGTGAAACTAGTTCATTCTCACCCCCTGTTCGCGGCACAGCGGTAAGTACATTTTTGACGTTATCGGTTCTAAATTCTTGACGTGATGCGCAAAATTCTTGACGTTATGCGCGAAATTCTTGACGATATCTTTGTTTATGTTTTGTTCTATCGCGATCTCAGCTTAAATTATCTAATTGTGTTCAAGTAATTAGTAACAGGGTGACTATATATTCGATTTATGAGTTAGACGAAGCATTATGGCATCCCAATCACGCTCTGAGATGTAAAAAAAAGTTGAAGATCGTGCCTTGCACTTATCCGAATGTACTAAATGCATTTTATTTCCATGCAATGAATCCGCTTTGTACTGGAAATGAGCTTTAGCATATTGGCAGCTCATTTATGATTAAGCATTGAAAGGTTCAAAGCCCAGATGTTACATTAAACATACCTTTCAGTCGTTTTCCACCAACAATGATAAGTTCGGTATTATTGACGTTAGTTCGTCATGCTTGACGTTATTGAAAGCCATGTTAGAAATTTTTGTCGTTATTTTTGACGCATGATTGCAATTTAATTAAGTAGTAAAATTGAATAAAAGAGTGGTTTCCTCTTGCAGATAAAATACGTTGCTAAATATGTAAAAACAAAATTGGAAATACTTATGACGTATTACAAAATGCAAGAAATAAACATCCTGACACATTTTAAGATGTCATATAAGACATAAAACGTGGTTACTCGGTTTATTCCCATAAACGCCACACCAATATCTATACAGTTCATATAGATCGTCATACGATCAGTCACATCAAAGTAAATGACACGGCAAATTGTGAACACCCTCAATTAAATTATCTCCCCCAAAATCTACTTAGACGTGCCATATCTTTGTCTGACCGCCAGTACTGGTTTTTGGCCCTGAGCTTTCGTAGCCGTCGGCAAGTCTGTTTTTTTAAAAAAAAACATCCTACTAAATTCATGCTCAAAACGAATGTATCACTGTCCATCCCTGCAATACAACACATTTATAGTGGTAACTTTGATGGCGTAGTTATATAACGCAAATTGATTATACTTGGAGAGGTCAGAAATAGATAACTGGCAGGAGAATACATAAAGGAACTGTCGCATACCAGCCGCAAACTAATTTAAAACAGCACTTAAATTGTCACCAAATTTAAGACATTAATATTACCAGTATACACATGTATTGTATGAGATTACCGGAATGTCTCGGCTTTTATTGCAATGTCGACAATTCTACACCAATGTAGGCCTATGCTGAATCTAAAAGATTCGTCAGAGAAGTCGGAAAACAAAAAGAAATACATGTAGGGTGATGTCAACGACCATCGGTCAATCACGTGATATACCCTAAAGGAATTTCTTCACGCTGGGAAAACATTTCTATTGCGTACATAATAGATTTCCAGGCCATGAGCACACGGTTGTTATGTAGCACCATGACGCTTTATAACTGGTTAAACGTCAACATATATTAAATACTAGCACCATGACGCCTTATAACAGGTTGAACGTCAACATATATTAAATACTTATCAATAATACATTTAATACTATTATTACATTTTTCTTTCTTTAATAAACATGTTTTTTCTTTAAATCAATAAAAACCAATAGCGTCAACGTCTCTGTGATATAACGTCAAGAATGATTAACTTGTGTAATCATAACGTCAATAATTTAACGCCGTGCAAAATTGGGGATGCGTAGGTTTCCCTATTAATAACCACTTTTTCCGTATGTAACATCATTGTACAAATTACTGATGAATCAAATAGTCATTACATATACTTATTGACCGGTTTTTGCGCCTTTTCAAGAGCTGGAGAACAATATTTAGAGTTAACCATCGAACGCCTATTGTATATTACTTACAATGGTGCTCGAATCCACAGTTGGACTACATATCAAGATATATATAGTATCTGTGTACTGTGCGCATAACTATCACGATATTAATTGTTCCATATCAGGTTTATTTCATTATTAAACGTACTCAATTGTCCTTTCTGTGGCTACACAAAAGTATATCGTCAAGAATTTCGCGCATAACATCAAGAATTTTGCGCATCACGTCAAGAATTTAGAACCGATAACGTCAAAAATTTACTTACCGCTGTGCCGCGAACAGGGGGTGATTCTGTCTGATGCATTACCATAATGAAGAACGACTATTGAACATCATAAATCGTGAATGAACTTGTTCATTTGTGTTCCGTATCGGAAACAACTCAAAGAACAAAATATATTAAACCATATACACCGCTATCCTGTAATAAAGGATGATAGGCAACTACATGTATTCAGATCGGATTCGATAATTGAGGACCAGCCAATCCTGGAACACATTATGAAAATATGATAAAAAAATTTAGAACCACAGCAAAAGATTCGGAATTAGCGTCCCTATCATGATCTCGTGTTGCTTCCGTCATGCCCATGCAACAATGCTAACAAGCTGCATCTGTAGACTCTGTTATAACGCCATAGCAGTGGTTGTGTGTCCATATTTGAAACTTGGGAAAGTTGTCAAAAAGGTCAACTGTATAAAACCATAGCACACGTTTCTCTTACAATCTGAGTATTGGTCTGTGGTAGGTCCTTAAAAGCCAAAATCTTTCAGATTTCTTACCAGAAGGCGATATTGCTAATGCACTGTCAGCTCAAGTAGCGAGGGTTCGCGATATATGCTTTTATTATAAATTTACTTGGATTCAACGCGATTTGATCTTTTGATGTGAAGTACTATAGAGAGCAGACCACTTGAAGATTTCCCCATTCCGAAATCGAATCCAATAATGCTCAACACACAAAAAGTAGGTCTACTTACTGTATGTATATCAATTTGATTTCATGAATAAGAAATAAGAGAAACAGAAAAAATGATGAAATTTTCGTACAGGAACAGGAATGCAGAATGAAACCATTTCACGACGCGTATGTTAGACATAGAGCCCGGATTTGTCGTTGTCCGGATATTTAACCCCAGATCTCAGGAAACGTGTGGTAAAAATCAACCATTGCGTTCTGCAAAATCCAGCGCATGCTTACAAAATATTACAAACTTACAAAATATCCAATATCTTCGAACGCGTGTGGGGATCACTGACTTGCCTTGGAAATGTTGGTTAAAGTTATCACATTTGATATAGCGCTCTTTTCAGCCGAATTTAATCCGCTTTCAAAGGCGCTTTACACTTCAACCCCAGTTTGAGTGATTGTACTTGGAAGAGCCACACTCTATAACACCCATTATCAACCGGTACCCATTTAATCCTGGGTGAAGATAGACACATTAGTAGTAAATGCCTTGCCGAAGGACACTAGTGAAATAGCACAGCAGTCCAGCTCGAGACTCGAAGCCATGATCTTTGGATTACGAGTCCGACGCCTTATCCACTGCGCCACTCACCCAGACACTGGTTTTGAAGAGCAAATATTGCTGTCGCAATTGCATTTTTTCAAGGTTTTGTAGGCTGATATAAGCCAATACACGAAATAACATACACAGTCCTGTGTAATTACAAATGCCTACCTAAAGCCAATATCTTTACCCCTCAGCGTCTTATCTGTGGCTACAATGTTTATGGTGACATTTACATCTCAAGCAGTGATACCATAAATTGTTTGGCTCTTGTTCAGACCATGTTATATTTGTACTTTAGTCGTGGATCACGTAAGTCAATGGACTGCTATTATCTTGTTCATTTAGGTATTGAGCGGCTGTGCATTATTGCTTTACTGGATAACATGAAATCCAAAATCTCCTGATACAGAATGTACTACCAAGTTTTCATAATGTTCATACGCCAGTAATGGAAAGATATCAGTTTGAACTACTACGTGTAGTGTTTTAACACCTTGTCAAGTGGATGAACGAACACAACTGTTGTCTCAATGTGTTTGTAGAAGCCCAAGGTTTATGGATCGAAATTTATTTCATGACTGCTGCAGAAATCAATTGATTGGACTACAATAACCAAGTGTGTCATATAATAATCAGCTACAATAGATTATTTGTACTAACACACACAGCGCATACCACAATAATACATGATATAACATACAATAGAAAAAGAGAACTTGATAAAGTATCAAAAAAATTATTCAAATTCTTCACCAAATAAGACAAGCAGAAAACCAATCTAATGACACAATAGCAAGAATAAATGAAGCTAAAATGGGATCGGATTCATCTTCATAATTCAGATAGTTTCTGGACAATGGTTGTTCAATTTTTATGTGAAAGAATGAATAAGAAATGTGTTACGTTGTATTTCATGGTACCATATCAAGTATGTAATTAGTGAAGGGAAAACAATGATGTGCTATCCCCTAGACAACGAGCGAATAATTGACATTTACCAGTGCGTGTTGAGCACAAAGAAAATATGTTTTATCAGATGTATATTGTTACACTGTATTATGCGTTTGTTGTGAAATGTTCATACATGGATCGTGCATCATAAGCCTGTATACATGGTATATCTCGAGTTGAATTATCAATAAGACATGTATGCTTCTCGAATTTACTAGGGGGTATATACAGAGGAAATTTTCGATATTTTTTATGAGGTCGACTAACTGCCAGAATGTCAACAGAAAACACTGTCACAAAATTCGAAATTCTAAGGTTCTGAACAGCGGCCTTGAGGTGGCTGAGTGGTTTGGTGATCGATACAGACAATACTCAACAAAACAACAAACACCGTACTAATATTTCAATATTTTAATAAATTCAACACATAAATTACACAGATAATTTCTGATACATAGAACACAAACACAGGACGGCACAAAAACAAGACAAATTGGTATGAATTACTGTAATATACTGGTAGTGTCCACAACTGGACTTATTTGCTCAAAATATGGCAAACAACAATTTTCACAGCTTGGATTTAAATTGTCCCAAGTTTCACAATGAAAAGGATAACCACTGCAATAAGTAAGTCCCACGAAGTCGAAGACGTTTCCCACGTGGTACGACGCCTGAGCAGACGTCCAGTGAACGGCACCACGTCGCAGTCCCACGACGCTTGTAACTACGAGGTCCTACGACGCCTCGCGGGGACGCCGACGCCTCCAGACTCCCAGCACGTCACGTGAATGACGTAACCCCCCTTGTATCGACGTGTTAGGGGACAACCCCAGCCTTGAATACGATCCGGGTTCACCCTAGGAACTAAATTAGAAATACCCGTAAACCTACGATAATGGTTATACATAATTATGACAGCACGACACCGCCCATTGTCACTGGCGATACCACGTATTTGTCTACACACACGGCTAAAAACTACGCTAAAACTACCAGACCCCACTGACAGTACTCACGGTGTGCACTCCACGGCAGATTCACAGTTGTCCGACGAAATACAAAATACTTCACATCACCGAATGATGTACCGTTGGCTCCACGAGCACACAAATTGAAGTATTAAACACGGGCATCGCACCCCAAAAGTAGATGTCTCTCAGACAATAACTGTCGGCCCTCGTGTGTCTCCTGCAGTGGTTTGAACCCCGTATCTCTAACACCCCGTGACTTTATAGAACGACAGTGGTCTGCATAGTACACTACTCGACGCTACCATGAGTAGTAAAATTCCAGTTTCAACCATGTGTGCAAGCAAACCGCTCCCAGTTGCGCATCGCTGTCGACACGTGGCGAGTACCGAGAGTCATGGTCACACTCTGTTGACGCCCTACTGGTCAACAAGTCGCTGGACCAGAGTTCTGCCGCCACCGCCTTGAATAAAAAAAACAATTGTGTTATGCAAACCCTCACCATGTTCCTACAAATATAAAATACTAAATATTTAATGAAATTCCCCAAAGAAGTGTAATCTACGCAAACCCCAGTGATATGATAAAGATATACACGACATTTGAACATTTAACAAATGTATACATAAATTCAAGATCTACTCGACCATTCAAGTACAATGTTTGGGCAATACAAATATATACAAAATACGTAACGGAAATATGTGACAGACACCACTCCTACAAATGATGAAATACATTGCGATGATTTGATCTATATTTTGATATATCACTACACTTTACAGAATGATATTATCACCAACCTATTATTATTATTATGGTTGAATCCCAGAATAATATATTGACAGCGCTAATTGTTTACACATTCATTTGAGAAATCAGATTTGTGCAGCCGCTATATACAAATGTAAACCAATTACCATAAATGGTGTAGTATGTAATGATGTCACTTTCCGTATTTGTATATTTTCGAAAATCAGAAAACAAACCTTTCATATGGTGTTTGTCTTTCAACTTATCCGCTATTTCAGAGCTAGTTGCAGGTACTATGAGGACGTTGTTCACCAAATTTCCCAGCTAGTCTCTAAACTGCTGCGAAGGATATGTTTTACCTAAAATTCCCTGGACATCATCATGATCTGTATGATAAGTAAATCATATATGTGAGAAAAATGCAGCAGTACCTGTTTGCATATTATTTCTTTAAAATTCATACGGTTGTCAACCAGAGCAACGGAACAGCACAGCCCCCTAACGTCAGAGCCATAGCAAACTAACATGTTTAAAAGAAAAACAAAGTCATTTTAACGGGTGAAGCAGAAACACCATCCTAACCACTGCCTCACCTAACCACCGCCTCACACATTTGTATCATTCTCAATAGATAAAATATTCGCCTGGGTGATTTCGAGGTTACTTGCGTCATTCTGTTGTAAATTATTACTGTCCCAGCTCGGTCTACCAAAATAACTATACAAGAATGAGATTTCGAAATGTACCGATAAGGAGGACAGCATCCCAAGAGGTAATATATCCCCGATCTTTAGAGGTCCCTAACAACCACTCGTGGTTTATATCGCTGAGAATAAGCTGCATGATATACAGGCGCAAAAATTACAGTACAATAAACATTTCGTAAAAAAAAAACCCTCATAAGTATAATAATGAAAAATATGGTAAAGATACATTCATTACACGATCGTGGGCTGTGGCAAGGTATAGTGCCTGAATCATTATGGGTGACCTTTGGTACTACATACTAAAGAGTGGACAGACTAAACACATAGAAAATGTATTATCAATTGAGCTACTTACGTTTTACATTGGACCATCATCATATGTAAGAGGCAGTGACATAAAAATGATTCATGATTCCCCGTATTTCAACTAGGGAAATCATGAATTACCCCATTATTATTATCACCCTGATAAACTTTTCTAATGTCTAGTAGTTATGCTTCCTTGCACTACATTTTCTAAATGACTATTTTGGTTTGATTCACTTTACCCATCACATGTATTCAGTCCTGAATAGGACCGCCATCAATACATGCTAATAATGTTACTGTTTGCATTTGTTACTTTTAACAAATTTACTTTTAACAAATTTGCTGCGTTTAAGAAATTCTATGGACGTCATCATGATCTGGTTGATAAATACAGCAAATCCATGTCTGCCATGCAACTAGATCTATTTTCATGTTAATTTTGGGGAATTCATGACGGGTGCCACTAGTGGGGCAGGAAATGCTCACTCTTTCCGGAACACCTGGTTTCACCTCCTGATGGCCATTTTGGGGGGTTCATGAGTTTCCTTGTCGTTTTTGTTTTCTCTCGCTTCGTGTGCCTGATGTTACTTTCTGTCCCCGGACTGTGAGATTGGATGACGGACCCTGTTTTGTTTGCTCACTTCGTATGCCTGATATGACTTTTTGTCCACGGATCATGAGATTGGATAACGGACTCTGTTTTGCTCGCTCGGAATTTTGGGGAATTCATGACGGGTGCCACTAGTGGGGCAGGAAATGCTCACTCTTTCCGGAACACCTGATTTCACCTCCTAATGGCCATTTACGGGGGTTCACGAGTTTCCCTGTCATTTTTGTTTTCTCTCACTTCGTATGCCTGATATGACTTTCTGTCCCCGGACTATGAGATTGGATAACGGACCCTCTTTTGTTTGCTCGGAATACTTGATACTGGGATTGATTCCACGTCTATTATTTCAATGAACAAATCGCTCAAAGTTGATACCGATGCATATATAATGTTCATGTGGCATATGAAACAAATTGTTTGTATGGTTGAGGAGAACGCAATTTAGTCACTGGCGTGGGGAATGTTACTTCAAAGACAGTCCAATCAGCGAATGTCATAGAGCAAATTATGTTTTGTCATAACGCTGCCAATCAGAGCTCGGCCAACTAATTGAATTGAGTCAGTGAATGCATAATTGTATTCCTCGGAGCCCTATCAATAACACAGCGAGACAGTCAGTTGTATAATTAAGGTAGGTTTTCTTTCAGTGGCATTAAGATTCAACATGCATTCCACGAATAAGACCAAAAATTTCATGGTCTGAACATAATCATAGTAACAACGAAATTGAATTAAAACATAAACCATATGACAAACTATATGATAATTCATACATAATCAGCTTCACACTCTTGCAAAAACCTGATAAAGTCCTGTGAAAACATTATTTAGAGAATAATGATTACAGTCATAGACGTAAAACGCAAATAGAATTACTGGTTGAGTCGGGAATGGAACATTTTAAAATTACAATAATATTTAATTATGTCTTGATTTGAGATGTCAACAAGAGTATAGAGGATAATAAACCTACTAAATCTACTCCCACATATATTTGGTTTGAATTGTCGAATGAACATGTGATCAAGGTTGATTGGGAATCAAGTATGTTTTTAGCTACCTCAGTTTCTCCCAAGTAAATGGCTTTGCGAAACCAAGAAAAAGGGGTCGTCGCTTACTAGCTCCACTGGGAAAAAGTACACATCTGAAGACAACAATAATGGAATTGTAGGTTTCATGGTTTTCAGGACAATTCTGAACATCGTGATCATCAGATAACAATTGTGGCAGTTAACAGTTTGATCAGGGTAATAGACAGTCACTTGAATATCAAGGAGTTTGGAAGTATTCCTAGGATCTGGGATAGTGTAAGTACTATGTCTTGATAGAGGATTGGTGATTTTGCTGGCGTAACAGAACCGATTGCTATTGAGTAGGTGGTATGGTATTGCTAGGTATTGTAGGTGGTATGGTAGACTGAAGTCCTGCAGCGGGTATTGGCGTCCCCCAATCTCCACAGAGTGAGCTGCAGATATCTTGTCCTTAGCACTGGAGTTGCTGCAGTACACTATCCATACAGGATGGGGTGTCATAGACATTTTTTAACAGAAAGAATGTCAGACATATTCAAGTAGTCTTTCTCATCAAGTTCCTGGTAACGGGTTAGCACTAGAGATGATGTTGCAGGCAAGATCCGCTTCTAGGGTGTAGGGCATTATGAACGCAGATATCCCTATCCAAAGATCTTCGTTACTGAGTGTTTGATCCATAGATTATTCGTGGAGATAATAATAATAATAATAATAATAATTTATTCAACACCTCGCATAATACAGAGTACATACAAATTGAACAATACAAGGCAAAAGGGTGTTGGGAGTCACATAGCCGAAACTGTCTTCCTGTGGCCCCCTTGTAAGAAATTAACAACAGTTTATAAAAATAGAAAGATAGGCGGAAATAGGCGTATGCATAATGAATAAGCTGAGGTATTGATTATGTACACTTGATTTTGCCGATATGCTGTGATGTGCCCCTGAGACGCGAGTGGGGATGCCCAACAGCGCGTGTCCAACATGACCAGTGAGCCGTGACCTAGTCCTAAATGCGATTTGTGGTATTGTCAATAAATCCAGGTGGTCCAGCAACTTGTTGGTTGCTCCAATGTTTTTGTTAAGCGAGTGTTCATTCCATCACACTTTAGAACATCCTATTATTGACCATATTGATGTTTTATCGCCTTGGTTTGTGGCGAGACGATAGTATTTTGAATTCTAGCCAAAAGGATCAAGACTCTTTCATTTCAATGGTTCCATTTGTAGTTTCAGCTTTTACACACTTTCCAACAACGTTTCTATAATAAAGTAAAATTCATCATGGGCAACTCAAAGTCTAACTCCAAATTTTATTATGTTCGTGTTGGTACTCAACATACTAACATATCATTTCGTTAGTATTTATATATAAAATGAAAAATCGATATTTTGGCGAATACCATAGTGGCAAATGTACAGAACGATACTACTGCGAAAACTCAAAAGTTTGTCAATACGAGTCTAGAGACATGTACCTGCATCGAGAATCCATTCACAATGCTTTTTTTTTGTCACGAAAACACTGATAAGGACCGAAAGTTGTTCACTTATGTTTGACAAACATGTTTTCGAATATATATTAGTGATATTAGTTTTTTGTGTTTCGAATTTTGCCCAGTTCCCCATTTTACACCAATAGTTCTGGAACTAGAGTTGAAACGCAACATCAACACATTGATGCGGCAGGTGTATATGTATATGATGATACAGACGGGATTAGACAAATATGCCCGAAGTGTGTGGGTCATATAACTCTAAGCCCACGTAATGAAGTGTTGATTACACATGCGACATGTCGTGACTGAGAATAAAGTGAAATATTGGATCTATTACACGACCAAGCAAATACTGAAATTGGCAACCATTCAATCAGTAACATTTTGACTCCTGATTGGATACTTATGTACTGATCATGAAACTGTATCCTGGGTTTCACGAAGTAGGGAAACTCCTGGAGTAACAGGAGTGCCCTCGACAATGTTGAATACCCTGTTACTCGAAACATCGAAACATAGTATCCATATAGAGAAAACAAAACAAAAATAACAGTACCACGCAGTCACATCGATGCAAGGCGATACAAACAAATAGTTTTTTCCTTCCACATACTAGTATTGTAAACCTATTGTTTCCAGAAATTTTGAACCAGTTCCCATCTAATCGTACTATCCATTGATCCTAAAGACTTTCGACATCCAAAGTGTTTCATCGTTGAAACAATAGATGATTCGTTCATTCTACATGTACATTCGACAGCTAATTAAAATGGTAAGATCTGACAATCCATCATAGGCATTACATTTTAGTCAAATCAGTGAGAGCAATGACATCTAGTATGATTGTGAAAGTGTGTTCTCCCCCACATATGATCAGCAGCCAAAAGTGTGAATATCTGGGAACATGTAGCGATTACTCATTGAAGATATATTATCTAATATAATGACCATCCACCATTATGGGCATAATCTTTTACCGTTGTATAATTATGGGAAAATCACCTGTGATGTTTGCTCTTTAGCTCATCATTAGGAGTAAATCGGGTTAGCAACAAAATTAACACTGGAGGAGACCACTCCCTTAACCTATTGGACAGGCGGGCTAATAACATTAGCACAATAGGAATCTGATACGTGTGTAAGTTATTGACTGTCATGATCAGTCAATTAGAGGTTGATATGTTGTCAGGTAATGTTTTTGGCGAAGCGACCAAGTCCTATACAAATATGTTTGGTGTGAACGGACGTGAGAATGGATTTATGGAACCATCCATAATATACACCACACAAATAGGTGCGTAAATTCGTAAGCTTCTAATTGACCATGGTATTATGCAGTTATCGTATACGCTGTCAAATTGTGTGCAGAAAAAAAAAAGGAAAACTAATTTGTGTATTCACGAACAATGAAGCATGTTTTGCAAGCTTTCATAGACCATATGTAAACACCATTCAAGAACTGGCAAATCCTGTATTCATGGTGCAAACGTCATGTCACAATGTGCCACATCTCACTTGTGACAATCTACAAAGAGCGCCTCGAACAAAATGAGGAAAAAGTGAACCATTAGTCGAATGTCGTTCAGAGTAACTACAAATAATGAAACAAATAATGAAAGCAGAAAAAATTCCACCTCAGCACGTTGACTCAGAGCCCTGAAGGACGGAGACTTGTGCGAACGAACGTACAGTATGTCCTGGCTCACACAATAACACAAGTCAAACTTCTAGACGCTTGACCAGTGACAACAATCTTGGGTTCTTTTATTTCATTATTTTCATGGTGAAAATTTCTGAGGTTTTGGCCAAACTACATGAGTTAAGGTGATTCTCTGCTACATGCATGTATCATGTAGTCGGATTCATTAGACTAGTGACGAACAAGGTCAAATTGCATTGCACTTTAGCTTCATGTCATTACAAAAGATTGTGGATGTTCACAAGTCATCCACGTGCAACACACAAAGCATTTATACAGTCAACAAGAATAACCTTCCTGTATTAAAGGCATCACAAGGACTTCGCAATAAGCAATATTACAACCGGCTCTCCATTCCAAAGTAGATTTTTAGAAATTAAAAAAGCACCATCCGCACTTTCCTGGCAAATGATGCCGCCTCGTAATAATATGTTAATACTGGTATCTATGGTGTTATATTGGGGTGTGTGATCCATGGACTGTTATGTTTCTGTCTGGATAAAGCCGAAGTAAATTGTATATCTATATGTATGTATATTCGTTATACAATATATACAAATTATCACATTATATACAATAATTATCGCCAGCCAAAAACATTTATATCAGTGTAATAGGCCAGGATACTTGTACAATCTTTTGTCTTGGCAAAAGTGACATAATGTGATGTAATGTGCTGACTTCGTGATAATTTGTAAATAGTGTATAACGAATCAATCGTGAAATACACAGGCGGGTAGTGTTATTTTCTTGTTCTGAATTGAGATTATGTTTAAAGATGAAAGAGCATCGGATCTTTCGTGTGTTTCAATCATATTTATGTGTAAACATTTCGTCAAAGTACACCTGTACTGAATGCATTTATATGTATAGTTGAATTGGTCGTCTGAAAGCAATTCTGATTAATTGTCTCCACCATGACATATAACGGTTTGGTACCAATTTCCTGATGAAGTGCCTTAACGTATGATGACAGATCCCATTTTGACGTAGTTATGCAATTAGGAGAAGTGATATGACAGCTCACGAACATGTTTCAATGGTCAACATATTGTCCGTATATGTGATCTTTTGATTGCCTTTCCATGCGCTCTTCACGATTCAATATACATGCATCCTAGCTATGAAATACAATGTAATATTCGTGTAATGAAAAGGAAAGAGGGTATTTTCTTATAAGTAAAAAGTTAAGATTTTCGTCCAATAATGTCGTGAGTACTGTTCTCCACACGAATAAAGGAGAATGAATCATTAATGGCCCGATTACAGAGCCTTTTTGGAACCCATTCCCAGCAAGAAATAAATGCCCAGGATAATCATAATATTACAATTCGGCACTAAAGTACGGTGGCTTATTACCGCCAATTATATTCGTGCATATCTCACCCCGTCTATAATTATCACCTCACAATATTCACCGCGTTTATAATTTCCACCCCATCTATAATTATCACCTCACAATATTCACCGCGTTTATAATTTCCACCCCATCTATAATTATCACCTCACAATATTCACCGAGTTTATAATATCCACCCCATCTATAATTACCACCTCAGAATTATCACCGCGTTCATAATTTCCACCCCGTCTATAATTATCACCTCACAATATTTCACCGAGTTTATAATATCCACCCCATCTATAATTACCACCTCAGAATTATCACCGCGTTCATAATTTCCACCCCGTCTATAATTATCACCTCACAATATTCACCGAGTTTAAAATATCCACCCCATCTATAATTATCACCTCACAATATTCACCGAGTTTAAAATATTCACCCCATCTATAATTATCACCTCACAATATTCACCTTGTTTATAATTTCCACCCCATCTAAAATTATCACCTCACAATATTCACCGAGTTTAAAATATCTACCCCATCTATAATTATCACCTCACAATCTTCACCGAGTTTATAATTTCCACCCCATCTATAATTATCACCTCACAATATTCACCGAGTTTATAATATCCACCCCATCTATAATTACCACCTCAGAATTATCACCGCGTTCATAATTTCCACCCCGTCTATAATTATCACCTCACAATATTCACCGCGTTTAAAATTTCCACCCCGTTTATAATTATCACCTCACTTCATGAACGTATGCAGCCCAAGAGCAACAAGGTGCTTATGGAAACGCCTCTATAGCTACCGCATTGAAGCGCATATAAGGACAGGTCCGTATATGTGGATTTGTGCATTTTCACAATATATCGAAAATTCAATGTATGTTCACTTATAAGAAGACGGCCTTTTATCCAGACATAAAACACCCCGTTTATTCATATATAAGGACACTATATGCACTACTATAAAGTGAAAAATTGGGGCCTAATTAATTTATTGGCGCAATTAATTTTGTCCCTTTGAGTGACACACAATTCCCTGTAGGTCTATACCACATACATTCAACATGAATGCAATTTAATTTCAAGACCACGAGAATATTCAAGATTAATAAATTATGCTGAACATGGTATACGTAGTGGTACGTGCTACATGTGTTCTAGTTGCGTCATTTTTCACAACTTATAATCATCAACATGCAAAATGTCCTTGTATGTGGGTCAGATATTTTACAGGCAGTTTCTAAAGAAAGTTCTCATATAAGGACATGTTTTTATGTCCGGATAAAAGGAAGTGCTCATATATGAGGACATGTCCTTATATGCGCGTCAATACGGTACACAGAATACTAAGAGTGTTCATACTAAGACTCAATGCACCAATTGAAATTCTGTACCTAGTAATGATTGTGATCAAATCATAATTATAAACTCGGTGATAATTCTGAGGTGTTAATTATAGACGGGGTGGAAATTATGAATGGGGTGAATATTGTGAGGTGATATATATAAACGGGGTGGAAATTATAAACGCGGTGATAATTCTGAGGTGATAATTATAAACGGGGTGTAAATTATAAACGGGGTGAAAATTGTGAGGTGAAAATTATAAACGGGGTGGAAATTATGAACGGGGTGGTAATTCTGAGGTGATAATTATGAACGGGGTGTAAATTATAAACGGGGTGAAAATTGTGAGGTGAAAATTATAAACGGGGTGGAAATTATGAACGCGGTGGTAATTCTGAGGTGATAATTATGAACGGGGTGTAAATTATAAACGGGGTGAAAATTGTGAGGTGAAAATTATAAACGGGGTGGAAATTATGAACGGGGTGGTAATTCTGAGGTGATAATTATGAACGGGGTGTAAATTATAAACGGGGTGAAAATTGTGAGGTGATAATTATAAACGGGGTGAAAATTGTGAGGTGATAATTATAAACGGGGTGGAAATTATGAACGCGGTGGTAATTCTGAGGTGATAATTATGAACGGGGTGTAAATTATAAACGGGGTGAAAATTGTGAGGTGATAATTATAAACGGGGTGGAAATTATAAACGCGGTGATAATTCTGAGGTGATAATTATGAACGGGGTGTAAATTATAAACGGGGTGAAAATTGTGAGGTGATAATTATAAACGGGGTGGAAATTATAAACGCGGTGATAATTCTGAGGTGATAATTATGAACGGGGTGGAAATTATAAACGGGGTGAAAATTGTGAGGTGATAATTATAAACGGGGTGGAAATTATAAACGCGGTGATAATTCTAAGGTGATAATTATGAACGGGGTGGAAATTATAAACGCGGTGAATATTATGAGGTGGTAATTATAAATGGGGTGAGAAATACACGAACGTAATTGGCGGTAATGAGCCACCGTACTAAAGGGATAGAAAGGAACACTGTAAGCGCATTGAATATTTTTAACATACTCCATTTTGTCAATGTAACATTGGGCGAGACTACCGTTAATTTATCTGCTAATGGCTACAGTTTCCTGCAAAAGTACATCAATATTCCTGGGACGTCACGTCACCATTGCACCACATATGAGCAGTACGAAACCCCCGTTGATTGTCCACATGTGTTTGTATTCGATCATCAACAGGAAATTCAGCCAAAATCACATGATCCTTATTATACACAATATAATGTACTTGATAAAGCTGTGTATGTTGTTAGTCTGTGTAGCTTCGGCGCCTTTGATGCGTCAGCAGCTGCTGGCCTGGAAACAACGGTGAGCAACTCAATGAACGTGTGTCAGGAAAAAGTGTCCATCGGAGCATCTCATAGCCTAACACCAAACACAGACTGCTTCTCAGACTCTCACCACACTCACTTTGTCGGATCCGGAACCTGTCAGCTTTTTCAAATCGATTCCATAGTTGGTGATGATCTCATGCAGGTTATTACTGATCTATGACGAAGTAGTCTTCAAGAAATAGTGTCTTTGGTAGGCCGTTTTCAGAGACGTGCAGGAATATTAACAACCTCTCATCGCCAGTGTAATTTGTTGTTTAGTTAATCAATATACCACATGCAAAATTATACCCGTCAATATGAGAGATTGTTGAATTACCAACGATCAACCTAAATTTCACAGCTTTATTGGAAACATAAACTGAATAGTGATGATATTTCCATGATTTCACATCGGAACTGTGGAAAGAGGCACACTGAGTTCACGTATGGAATGTTGTTATCGACATTCCCTCATTGTCATTTCCTGTCAGGATTGCCCAGGTTTGCTGCTATTTCTTCATTGTACAAGAAGAATTTCCGGAATGATCTGAGATAAGAATCCTGTCATATACTTGATAGCAAATATCTACGAGCTACAGAACCCACATTTTCTGTTTCTTGGTTTGAACATCCAGTTCACTAGACTGTAAGAATCTTTGATGATTTGCCAAGTTTTGATGTAGGATCAGTTGACAAACTACTGAAGGACCAACTTTGATTTCATGTTAGTAATGACATATGTTTACTCATGCCCTACCTCCGTTATGCTTAACACATGGATTGGCTTGAACTTTGTCAAATGTCAGAATGCCTGGTGCAATATAACATTGAAGTTGTGTCGAGCCATTGTACGATAATATTTTTAAGTTATGCATCAAATCTGGATCAAGAGTAGTTTTCACGTATATATTTATCAAAAAGCTTAGAACCAAGTAAACACAGCACACAACGTAGAAGTGTTATTCGTTGCTATTTTTGGTTTGGATTCTGCTGAGTTGAAACTTGATCTACCCATTAACGAGAAACGACAAGAGGAGTTATAAAGTTGAATGATGTGAGCTTTAAAAGCTCGTGTGTTGATAATGGGCCATCAGTCTGGTATCTCAGGACTCGTGCTGAAAATTCAAAGAGGCAATGGAAACACGTTTCAATTGGATTTTCATTCACAACCCACATCAATCATCTGTAAAGTAAGACTCACGAAAAATACATGTTCGTTTCAGCTGCTTCGGGTGGAATCACAAACATTTTTCATTTGCACATCACTTAATCACCTATTTTCTGGTCAGAGACCCTGGAATGTGAGACATATGCCAATTTATCAAACATATTTATATGTGTGCCACAACAAGTTTCTGGCCGCACATGATTCCAGGATCCATCAGAGGTATATTTGATATAGTTAAAAAAAAAAAATGTTTCACATGATACATTTATGCTTTCAGACCTGGAACATACAACAAACACTTAAACCAAATTGAATCTCACACGTGAAGCAGATGACTGGTGTTTCGCCACACAAGAGAATTGATGAAACGATTGACTAAGTTGTCTGTCATCAACTTAGTAACTCGAAACCGTTCAAATACTGAGTGAGATACAACTGTGTAACGAGTATTGGAAGGCTCCAGAACATATCGTAGTCATTAGAAGCTGTTAGTTGTAATCAGAACTTCCCTCTTACTTGTGAAAAGCTATAGGGCGTCAGTTCCATCAGGTGCATTAACTTGAGTGGAAAAATAACTTTTTTTTAGTTTAGTGTCAATATCAAAGACGGAAGTCTGGTGATCATTTCTGTTTTTACAAAATTGAAATATCTCGAATAGTCACTATTTTATGGCGGTTTGTTTATGACATCTCTTATTGACCTTTCGGGGTCATATGCAAATATGCAAATGAGCAATGATGACGTCATATGAGTCACTGAAAGATAATGAGCTCATTGAAACCAGTACTGCATAATATTAAAGAACATGAAAATAATTTTTGTTCCACATAATGACTCCATACAGAAAATATTCAAATTTTAAATAAATTTTATTGGCGTCATGGCAACCAGAGCCGGAATATGGCCCATAGCAACCACGTTGCTATGGAGATTTTGTTGCTCACCACTGATAGTTCCACATCATGAGGACCTCAAGTTTTGTTACATTATGATCCTTTGTCAAAATGTTGAAAGAAAGTAGCACCTTCACATGTCCTAACAGTTCAATTGTCCATAGCAACCCACCCAACAACTGGTTGCTAAGGGGCTCTAGCTCTGAATGTATAGCCTTGACAACATGATTGCATAACATAAAACTGACTATGCATTACCACAAAACATCAGTTTCTATAAGAACCTTTATCTACATCATAACCCTTGCATAAATGAGGTTTAGATAGCTAATTATGGTACTTGACTCATATGACGTCATGAATATCTAATTATAATAATTAATGAGGTCCTGCAAAATGCTGATAGATTGGAAAAAAGTAATTCACGAAAATAGAAATATCTCCGGTTGTGGTTGAGATTTTCAAGTTCTGTAAAAACCAAAATGATCAGGGAAACCATCTCCAGGGTATAAGAACATAAAAATTATACACTCTAGTTAGACTTTCAATTCGCTGCATGTACAAAATATAAGACTTGGAGATGAGTGCATACATGCATGTAGAGACAACGAATAAGCACGTCTTCCTTCTAAAGGAACAAAATTAACCTTTGAGCGTATATGTGTATGGGTATATTGGTATTTGTTTATAGTATTACACTGAGCCTAGATACGTACTGGAGGGCTGGATTCATATATGTATATTGGAGATGCGACTTTGGTTGGGATTTCTCGGCTAATCCATAGCTCTGACCCCAGAATGGCCATGGACTTCGCTTGTTATAACTCTCATTTCTTATCGATGTTTTGTTTGACAATAAAACACGCAACTGCTGTAGGATTACACTCATATGCTGGTTCAGGAAGAAAATACCAATGGCGTGGTCCCTCCAGAACATTCGAGCTATCCCAGTGAGAATAAGCAAATAAACCTTACAAACAGAATACAATATATACACGTAGACTCGGGTCACATCACCTACAAGTGGGGAATCTCCCCTCTAAGGAAATAAGCAAAGTAACCAATAATCCATGTACCATATTCGCAATGTTTGTTTGTGATAATAGTCCCAGATAAATGTTGATGTTATCTTAGTATTTGCGTCATTTCACACTGTCAGAGCATGCGTCATAGAATATGAATACTGATAATTAGCTCAAGATTAGCACCATTAACTGTGGAAACAAGCAGTTTTCGTGTGGCTTTTGCAATCTATCTGCATCAACCAGATGATTCCCAGAACAGAAATATCACACTGACATTTGAGACGGGAGAAAGGGCAGGAGAATTTGCTGGAGCATGGGTTTCATGTTTCATGTAGTAACATATTCCTTTTTTATTAACATATCTCATGGAGATCACGCATAAACACGAAAAGCGAATGACTAGGCAACAGAGGTACAGTGTATAGTTCGTTTTCTCAGCTGATTGGGTGAATGCAAAAGAGCTTCTGAATGAGTGGTTAGCGGTGACCAATATTGGTACTCCCCACTTTAGGCTCTTAGGAGGAATTCAGGTATGACACCAGAAACACAGCTCTTCCAAGAACACAGCTGTATTTGTCTATTCAATTAATATATGTGTATGGCTTACTGGAGAAAAAAAATTACATCATTTCGATTAAAAAATGACTCAAAATTATCACCATTCTATTTAACACTTTTTAATTGTGCAATATTTCAAGGGATGGAAAGATTCCAAACTATGTAAGTAATAAAATTACATCAAAGGGCTTATCCATCATTGGTAAATCATTTCTGCATGGAGGATTTTGGCGATGTTGATAAAATCAATCAAGCTCGATTGCACAGCATTCCCATGTGATTTGTGTGGTTTTCCACTCTACAGGAAACATCTCAGAACAACAAAGTTTTCTCCAGCATGGAACCAGTATATTTTGGTAGCAATTACTGAACCTCACAGTTTAAAATTTTAATGTTGTTTGGAAATACATGTTCGTAAACAATCAATGTTTATATTGAACCTCGACAATCCACCATAAGTGTTTTGAGATTGTGTTACATTTCATTTTCCCATTCAATAAGTCCACTCGTCGTACTGTGCATAAATAACGATTTTTTTGGATTCTCAGTGTCAACTAGAACCTCCAATAGTACTTCATCCCTAACGTAAGTATCACGGCCAGCAGATTCAGTTGAAGTGGTTCCAACCTAGATCTTTCGCACGTCTGGAATAGTTTTTCGGCCTCATTGGGTTACATATACAAATCCACTCCCATTCGGAACAACAGAAAGCATGGAACCTGGACCTACAACCAGACACAGTGGGATATATGGCTATCCACGTGTGGTCGATGTGAGATGAGAAATCAACACCAACCCTTAGCGGAGAGACCTAATGAAAAACAGAGGACGATGTGTAAACAATGGGAATTGCATGGAACCGGTAGGGATTCCAATAACCAGGCAATTGCAAGAGGCAGAACCTTCTCTCTTTGGAGCAAGGGAGTAAAAGTAGTGGGGTATATGCCTGACCCTCTTCCTATAACTTCACTCGCTATGGACGAGAGACTATTTTGTGATAAAACATTTCCACATGGCCACTAACCAGCATACATGTATCAACAGGGCGAAACATTAGAGCGATGGTGGCTGGGTACATCGATATATCAATCACCCAGTCAATACCTCAGTCATCGCTCCATCATACTGACAGTTTTTGTTACTTAGTGTCCAGCTTGTTGAACATTCTTCATGTATATGACATTTGTTTTATCGTACGGTATGGCAAAACAGCAAATATTTCATTATCACCGACTGTATGATTGTTGTACTGGCATCAGAAAAAATGGCTGACATCAATGAGAAAAATCACATGCAGATGACAGATGAGATTGCCAGATTCGTCAAGTATCAATTTTCCTCTTCTTAACCCAGCGTCGAAAAAACAACTACATCTGATGGAACTTCATGGAGGACAGGTCTACTCCACAGAAATGGAACACCTGATTTCACCTCCTAATGGCCATTATTGGGGGTTCATGAGTTTCCCTGTCATTCTTGTTTTCTCTCACTTCGTGTGTCTGATATGACTTTCTGTCCCCGGACTATGAGATTGGATAAAGGACCCTGTTTTGTTTGCTCGGAATACTTAATACTGGGTATTGATTCTACGTCTACAACATTGTAGCAAAATCAAAGATCTTTTTTCCCAAATATTCAATCGAAAGGGAGAGACACATGAATGATATAATGATATAAATTACATGACTATTCGCCGACAGGGGTCGACCTTGTACTTGTTGCAACAATTGTCAATTAATTAACAGAATATATATTTGGACCATATCCATTGAAAAAAGACTGTAATAGGTTTTTCTCTTCAATTTCACATGTGTATCAAATATTACGACACACATATCATTCCATTCCATGCCTCTGAAAAACTTGATGTTTGAACAATTGTACAAACCACTCACCACGCTGATGATACTGTGGGCATTCTGTTCAGATGTCAATGAAGCTACTGCGCACTCACACTTTGGAATCTCGTACAGGTGAGGGGGTTATGGCGTGTGCTCTCAAATATGTGTTTATCACTGGTGAAGCCAGTCTATACATACATTTTTGTGTAGAAAATGTCATGGCTCCCACTCTGATAATATGTTTAGTACCACCAAGTCCTCTGACGGACGGAACTGATGTTGCAAAGTTTTTATTTTGCATTATTAATACGATACCTGTGGTGACAATTGAACAAAACATTTATGAAATGTCATATTTCATCAGGTTAAAATAACCATATTTCATCAGGTTACTTCATCAGAATCAAGTAATAATATGTATTTTCATTTTTGAAAGATTATATCATATATTTAAATGACAACAAAATGAATCATCAATAATATGATAAATAGTCCAAACAAACAATCTGACCATTTTGTACTTTAGCCTTGTGGGCGACGATGGTGGCTTTTATTATTATCAATTCATGATCTATACATGGAATGTCATCATTGAATTTGTCCATTGGCCTTCATACTTGTTTATGAGTGAATGACAGGCCAATGACATATCATAAAGGATGACCTTTCACTTCTATGGATATTCCACACTTAATAAGCCCTGACGTGATGTGTTGACTGTCGGAATCGCTTTTAGTTATAATATTTTAATGGCCAACTTATGAATTGTTGATAGAATATTATCACATGAGCTTTCGTCCTGTAATAGACCCGACCCTGAAATATAAACCAAGTCAACAAAGTCATTTTCCGCAATGGCATCATCAATGACGACAAATCAATATCAATGCAACACTACCACTACCATCGTTTGTCATTCACTGTGTTGAGAATGCAATCAAGCATATGTAAGGTACTCTCCGGGAAAAGGTGATCACCAACAAATATAGAAAGGAAGGGGCCGGGTAAATTATTACACCTCAAATTGCCGATGTTGTATTGGAGTGCGAGTCCCGCTCTGTCCCAGAAAAATCACTGGAAGAAGTTATTCAGAATAGCCAAGTTGCCGTTCTTAAGGTTTTCGTCTTGATGAAATTAGGCACCTTACATAACACACAATATGATATCTTCATGATGAGCAAGCAAAGAGCTGACCAGTCATTCATTTTTGACAGAGTGACAGCCGGTGGGATGTGTGTGTGTAGGGGGGGGGGGGGGGGGGAGGGAGTAGTAAATTGATTTACAAGAAATCAGTTGTCTGATTTTAGGCGATGGTATTATCCATCGCTTGAGCTTTGTTGTTGTTCACCTGCAGACGGATAATGTTTATTTATCGTTTCTCACAGGATGAAGATGTTGCTTGTTACAGTGGATCTTAAAATCTCCTCATTATAAATAATCAAGCCACGTGATTCCAATCTGGTATATTTTAGACTTCAAACGGTCGATGTTTGTTCTATTGATTATTTTGCTACCACTGGTGTCAGTGTCAGTTCACACTGTCTGCCCCTGATGACGCCAGTGTGTCTTTGGATAAACTATTTGATCGGGCTTCGTTTCTATTGCAAAATGTTGTGTTTTACGTTTGTGATTGGCATCATCAAAATCTGACTGTATTGGTGGTAATAGATTGATACTTACATTAACACTTAATCAGACCACCAACGATTTCCCGAATGACGCCTCAGTACATGCAGTGAAGCTCTTCGCAATATAACAGCCGGTTATCGATTCATCATATCAGAAACCCATAAGAGAAATATCTCTCTTGGGTTTCTGATTATACTTAATTCATTTGTCAAGCTGTTTAGTGGAATTAGTGAAAATATATAAGTGCAGTGATGAGTAGTTTAACTGTATAAAACATTATATTTGATAAAAACGCCAGCCAGCATCAAGTGAGAATAAAGAAGTATGCTGCCAGCTCATATTCGTAAAGTAAAATAATTTAAAGTAATGTTCCTCCATCAATATGGATATAGTCTTCTTACCATGGTATTATTACGGGAAAATACCTGTCGTGTTTCCTTTTTAGCTCGTTGTTAGAGGCATATCAGGTTCATGGCATAATTACCAATTTGGAAGAAAGCTGTGAGACCACTTCCTCTATCCATTTGTCAGGTCAGATAATTCCATAAGCATAATAATCTGATAAGATTATTATGTACGGACAGGTATGTTCAGGTATATGACTGGAAGATGATATGGTAAGGTAATTGCAATGTTGATGTGAGGTCACATAGTGTCTCTACAGCCTGAGAACATGGGTAAGATAACCATGTGCTATACGAGTCGGTTTGGTGATAATGTGTTCTTGAAGCCATCAAGTTCAATCACCACTGAAATTTCAAGACCAAAATTTATTAGTGCATTAGTAAAACGTGCATACGAAACCTGCTATGCATATTTATATTTTGCCTATTATTAATTTACCTATTATTTTGCATTCTACAGGTTGATATGAGGTCAAATGTTGCCTTTCCAAAATTGAAACATGCGCAAGCAAGAGTAGTTTTGACAAATGAGATGAGCGTTTATATTCATGAACTTTGGACAGTAATTGTCAGTTTCAAGAACGCAGACTTTTTCATTGAGTTCGATTGTTCAGTGTGATTTGCATGTTTGATGTTTGAATGCGGCATGAGTGAGTTGGAAGTTGAGAATGAAAACATACTTGGAAACCCTGAAAAAACACGTTTCAACAGTTTTGAATGAAATGCGCAAACACCATTACCTGACAAACCCTTTGTGTATGGTGCACACTTTAGATTACAATGTGACACATTTCACTTGTGACAAGCAACAAAACACCGCTCAATCAAAATGAGGGAAATCTCGCTCACAATAACTGCACAATGAAAACATACCACATCCAACCTCGGCAGGTTGACACAGTGCCATGATGCACTAAACCTACATTATTGTCCCCTCCGTGGGGGATCGGAGAGTATCCAGTTGACTATTCATGTTGAGTAATATGTTAAAACTCTAATTTGACCAAGTTTGCATTTGGGATCGATATATATCTGATTAAATGACCCCCATATGGTATTCCTCAGAAACACTGTTGCAATAACCTTATTGCAAACGTTATCTCTTTTCTGTGTTTTGCTTCCAAACGGCAATGAACTACCGTTCTTCACGACCAATATCAGACGGTATTACATGCTAAATCACCTTACAAATCAATACGTCAAGAAAATACAATGATAATTGAAGAATGTTTGAGTCATTTTGCCACATGACATTATCGTAATAACCCTCAAGTTAAAGTCCATGATAGGTAAATGATGATGTTTCATGATGACAGCTATTCATCAACTTTAATATGCCATATATATTGGATCCACTTAATTATAAGTTGTGACACATAGTGACACGCACATGCCTTGATTTGACATCAAGGGGCTCGGTCTTGTTCTAAGCTGACTGTGATCCAGATTGCAAGTAGGGAGCTGAAATCTCACATATTATCACTTACCCAACTAAGTGGTCAAATCAACGTTCTTAGTGGAAACAATTACCAAACACCAATTACCAAACACGTGTTTATCATCCAGGAAGAATCAACACGGATAAGCATCAATGGGCTTAGGTGTACTTCTCCGCACACTCAGACACCGCTTTGCATGTAATACAGGAATTATCAGGCCGGGCAATACGGGGATATTCCCTGGAGGAGCACATACTTTCCCTGGTGAATTGTTCCTGCCAAGTTTGCAGAAAAGGATTGCTCAATTGCTCCTATCGTTTTGGCTTTCGATTTCATAGTAGCAATCCCATAGTGCGGCATGCGAGCTCTAATAATTTAACCTTTGACTTTGAACTTCGATAGATATTACAATAGATATTCCCATTAAAAAAGCCTGGTTAATTCCAAATTTTCATATAGACCTGTTGGATTATTGAGCAATTTACAATTCAAGTCAGTAAGATCGTCGACAAAGCTTCAACAACCAACATGCAAAGAATTAAAGACATGTAGGAACCAATTAAAACTATTTGATTTTGGGTTTTGCATGACAGAAAATATTGGGAGAACAGTTTCGAGGCTTCTATGGCAATGATTTTTAGCACAAAATATTACACAAAGGGGATTGTTGAAAGAAAGAGTCGTATTCTGTGCCAATGTGGCCAAAGCAATTAAGTTGTTTGACAATCAGAAATAAATGCAAACCATGTTCTTCTCCTAGACATGACACACACTTGTTCAGTTTTCTCTGCAAGTGTTGCCTTGATCCATCAAATTTTATTGGCACAAAACGCACAGCCTGTCAGTGCAGTTACAGTGTTTATAGCGCATTGATGATTGCACGTTGTGGTCAGGCTATCTCAACACCTCGGAAAGTTTTCGTAGTTTTCCATGGTTCAGCTGCAATTTATTCCTCATTAACTGGCAATATCCGACGGAATGATGCCCCACAAATAAAATAGTTCGCCGTCCTATTTTGTCAGGTGGTATTTTGGGAGAAGACCCTCCCACACACCAGACTCTCAACTGACCGCTAATGCCAGCCATAAAGCATTGTGGGATATTGCAAGAGTGGATGCAAACGAGCAATGTATTTTGGGCCCAAGTATCATATCATGCGCTTTCCTTTATATTCAATAAGGATTAAAAAGGTGACAGACGAATTAAATGGCAGTCATTCAGTGGCCGAGTAGTATTAAGGCGCAGTGTATGATACTCGGGCTGTACTTTGTTATGTTGGATGATTAAGATGTACGGTTTGCTGTCACCCTAAATCCCCACCATGGTGCTATGATATTAATTTTCGAATTCCCACGACACCCTTCTTTTTTTGTAAGTCATGTCCCGCACATTGGTTTGTCGGAATATCGTATCGATTTATCAGCTTGCCGACCTATATCCGCCAACGGGACGGAGCGATGACCCTTTTGGAACACCATAGTCATGGCCGCATTATGTTGTTGTTGCTTACACGATACAACTCACGAATAATAATCGCTTTCAAGAGTCTCTAATAAAACAAACTGCATCATGTATTAATACTAGATGAAAACTAGGGAACTATTGCTGCTAATCATTTCCGATCTCTCATTTCACTGTCCTGATCTCCCGCTGCATGTACACGTTATGGTAATAGTTGTAGGTTGAGAACACGTGTTATTATAATGATCATACATTTACACATGCATTAGATTTACAGGACATGAAGACAAAATTCATATATTATTGTTTCAAAACATATGCACACGAAAAAAGTAAGGCACGAACACACATTTATCTCATTCACATCTAAGCTGTACATGAAAAACACAGTTGAGTTTCACGCTGAGTCATAGCCAGCAATATATTATGTCAGATTTCGTGAATATAAGATCAAGACACACGCTAACAGGTGTATAATATCAATGGAACCAATCACTGTTATCATGGAAAGATATATCTACATAGAACGTATCCACAACAAAATCATTCCATATGTTTTGAATTATATGAACCAACTACAATGAAGAATAGTTCAACTGGAAGGCATGTAAATTATATATAATTACGTGAAAGGGTATTGAATAATCAAGGACAACTGATTTGTTATTTTGTATCATTTGTTGAAGGCAACGGACAAACACGAAGTGATGAAGTAATAATGACTTTGAACATATACCATCAACTCAGTAGCCTTTTGGCTTGTGATTAGGTACTTATGTACTTGTCATGTATCTATTCCATGGGGTTTGTTTCGGATTTCTAAATTATTTTCATAGGTTGTTGGGCAGTTGTATACTAATTCCATCAGGTGTACAGTAGAAACAACTACATTTACCACACTGTCTGCCCCTGATGACGCCAGTGTGTCTTTTGATAAAGTATTCGGTTGGGCTTTGTTTCTGTTGCAAAATGTTGTATTTTATGTTTGTTATTGGAATCATCAAAATTTGGCTATATTGGTTGTAATAGTTTGATTCTTACATTCACTCATACTTGCGTTTTCGAGTTGCTGTTAAAGATGTAGTGGTACATGAACATGTAAGTTTAAACATGACCGGTCACCGGATGACGATTCGGTCTGACAATTGTATGTGCTATCGTCTCTTATAGAATCATCGAATAGGGATCTGGTACCCATATAATTGCAATACCATGTGAAGTCACGAACGTTACATTCTCCAATTTGATGTTTTCTCCTGAAATTACTTGAACCGATATACATGTATTAGTGTGGGCGTAATTTCATGTCTGCTGCATAATGAGGGTCTAGCACTTAGAGGCAGTCAAAAGACACATCGGAATAGATGCCATTTGATCGAACTCATCCACGGATATGCCCCTTTTGTTCTTTTACACATGTCATCAAAGGTCTTGAACTTTCGATTGATGCCTTTCAATTATAGTTATGGAAAATGTGTTATTATAGCTGGCTTCTTCAAAACAATATGGACAGTTGTGCTCCTCTTAGAAACTAAAAAGCGGCCCTTTCAAGTATTCTGTTCAATAACATTTAATAATGACTCAACAAACTTTCACAATTCACATTTATAATATAATATAATAATATAATAATCAGATTTGTTTAACGACGGTCCATGATGATAGGCAATTCTGCCTGTCTTCCCCATCCCCCGTCGGGTGACAATTTAGAATTTGGAAAGCACATTCGAATGGAGAAACCTTTGCATTGCCAGGATGAAAACTCCACCTATTTGTGCCGGTGACGGGGATCGAACCCGCGTCACCTACCGCCTCTGAGCTTCGTTGCTTCAAGAGCCACCGGTCCCATCCACTCGGCCACAGAGGCGGTTTTATATCAATGTATACACCGTAGTTTATAAGTGATATTGTCTAATTACCAATCACCTGTGTCGTCGGTAATTTAGCAGTTTATAAAGCAATGACATATGTAATTATATGCTTGTCTCTCAAGAATGGGATAGTTTGAGAATTTCAATCTACCACATGATAAGAATAAGTTTCAGGTGGAGAATGTTACTGTTGCAATTTAAATTTAACCTGACTGAATTTAACTTGAAAGATTATATCACTATTCATCATAATACAGATCTGTTTTCTTTTTCAACTGTACTTGTGTACACGGGGAGCTCGAAATGCACAGTATCGTCTGATGGTATACTGATGACACAATGTATACAATTGTGGTTCGGAAATGCGTTTTCAATTATCATACTTGATATGAAAGACATGGACCTTTCCTTTCAAGCAATATCCATACCTATTACAGTATCTATGAATGTATCTCTGTTTTTCTCAAATTCACAAGGTTGTGTAAAAAGTAAACAAGACAACGAGTATATTGTCACAAAATAATCAGAAAGTAGTTCGCACTAAACACACTTAATGATACCTCACATCTGGTTATTAGCACTTTATTAATATCGTCCAATGACACCAATTCTCCTTTGTTTTGCACTTGATAATTGGTGTCTTCAAACAGAAAACCCAGTATTACGTCATTGCTAGGATCAATACATATTTGTGTCAAATGGGTGCTTAATCATCTTGAGTCATAATTTAGTGTCTTTGATGTTGCTTTCAATATTATCACGACAGGCAAAATGAACATACACTTGCGTACATTCATTCCAATTATATATTGACTTAGTTTTCGCAAGGTGGCACATGCTTCTAGTTGGCTTCAAAAACCACACATTAGTACGATCAAATTGACTTTGGATACAATTATCGAGTTCAACATACTGATTCAGGTCATGATTCATGGATCGCTATTTTACACGTTCCTATAAATAATCCAGCCCTGCAAATCATGACAATATTATGTAAATTTATCATGAAGACTCGAGTTTTAAACCAGTTATTGTTTGTGCAGTTTTCCCAGTTTGTATGGTGGCAATCACAAAATGTGTCCTACTGACAAGCACAATACTCACATTTAAAGCTTATTGTCAATGACGATTGAGTGGCATCAAAGGTAAAGTCGTTGTTGGTATGCAGTTCTTGTTCGAGAGATAACTAAAGAAAAAAAATACGGTACCATTGAAGACCTCTGCTGGACAAAACAAATTTGCCCGCAGTGGCAAGGTCATCTCCGATAGTGGTGTGGACTAATCTGTTACTTTCTTCAAAGGAGATCAGTTCAGCAAATTACAATATATTAACGTTTGTTGGACAATTCATTAACATGTACGACGCATATCCCACCCATTAATTCATCAAGAAAAATCACATGTACATTCTTATCAGTGTCGATAAAATACATCTAATAAAATCAAAACAGTGATTTAAAAATCAGACCCACTCTCAATATTTCTGCTCGTAGCATGTCAAATATTCAGTTAGTTGTAATTCTGTTAGTAAGATTCAGTCAAATCGAATAGAAAGGAATATGATGTTCTAAAAGCGAAGCATCTGTCTGCCTCTGTCATGTTGATCAGACAACGCCAGTACTGGACGATAGCAACCAATCAAACTTGATGGGCCCGGGAACGCAGTGTGGTATGTAATGAAAAAGTTATCCAAAGCGAGCAGAAAGGAAAAGAGCTGTATCGTTATGGGTTGTGTTGCCATCAGCTTGGCTGCGAAAAGTCTAACTGATAGTTGCAAGTGAATTTTTCAGGAGGCTATGTCTCCCACAAAACAATGATTTTGAAATTAGTCAATTTTAGAATTCTCGTCTGTCGTCTGAAAAGTACATCACGAGAATGTCACGAATATAAAAATAATATGCACAATTCGAAGACAGTTACTCAGGATAGCACAGCTGAACGTGCATGAAACACTGTATAGAGAAAAATAGGCATATTTGACGTCATTGCCGGTGTTAATACATGTGATGTTACGAGATTGTGTGTAGAACTCGCCAGCCATACGGACCCTTTAACGAAAAAATACGGGAAAGTAGGTTTCGAATCTTGATATTGGCAAATCATTTCAAGCATTTATTACATCATTCAAACCAATTTCGATTTGTCATTATAAAGACAAAATAAAGCTATTGGGGAATGAGCAAATTTGGCATATTCTAAAAAAAGACCCTATCTTTAAGGAAGAAAAATCAACTATGTTCTTATTTAGCTATATCTACACAACTTTCATGAATTCATTCCCCCAGGCAAGTTGGCAATCCACTCTACTGTTAAATTTCACATCAAACATGAAAGTTGCGAGCTTGAACAGAATTTGGCATGTTGTGAACATCGCGCAGCACTTTGTAAGAATCTATCAGACTACACCTGTACCAAACTTTTCTCATGTTACATTTCTTAGCAGGAAAATGATCACGAAATCCCCAAATTTGCTTGCATTCCTGTGATCCTATCATGGCCAACATCAAACATTTGGGTAGATTGTCAACTGTGTCATTTTCACGCTAGCAGTGTGCAATTTGGTGACAAAATTTGTGTGCCGAATGGAAGCATATAAAATTTGAAATTGACCCAACCATCCCAAGTGACATTATCGCCAAAAACCATATGATATTTTGTGTTGAACTTGAGTATAGTCTTCTATAATAAAGGTTGTGACATCAATGGGGAGATATATCTGTAACTTACGAGTGAACGTAAACAAATGAACGTGACCTGTATATAAACAACAACAAAGCCTCTTCAGGGGGAATAACGAACACGAAAAGCGATTGCAAGTGAGTTCCGGCAGACCGGCCCAATCTTCCATTAATCATGGCCAGACAGTCACGTCTATATCTGCTATCATGGAGTATATTTCCTCAAAGTGCCCACTTTCTTCCGGCCCAATGCCTTGTGCAGGGCAAACTTTGCCACGAGGGACGACTCAGAAGAACTTCTTGTACATATATCATCATTGGACAAAGCAGACTGAAAATTTAGTTTGAACCCTCCACCCCTCCCTCGAGCGTAATGTGATGAATACCTTGCCAAAGAGCGGAGATTTTCGACTCAATTTTCAAGGCAGCAAACGACATCCATGGTCTTGTTGCATGGATTTCATCAGTGCAGTATTTGGAAGTGTACGTTTGTACTTTACCACACTATTTTTACGAATGGTTAGATAGCGTTTATAATGTCATTGCCGTGTATGGACTATGGCTATGATGATTTGATCTACATTCGAGGGGCGGACCTATTACAGAACATTAGCTCATGTGGTAATATTCTATTAACAATTCATAAGTTGTCCAGTACAATATTATAACTAAAAGCGATTCCGACAGTTCCTGATTAAGCGATGCTTACAAACTGACGACTCCATAATGGTTTATAGTCGACTACTATTTTGAGGTTTTCACCATGGCTGATAAATGGAGGACCTCGTTAACAATCTGCATTATTTATGGTAGTTTCGTCAAAGGTAGAAACAACGAAAGGAATTTTTGTTGTTGAATTGGACTGTAAACAAAACAAAACGGGAAGAAGTGAACGATATAAAATATCAAGTGAATGATCATCAGGACATTTGAAATCTGAACGTGGCAACACAGTTGTAGAATGATTTAGTTTTTCGTCACATATTTCACTATTGTCCTTTTTTGCTTTTACCAATTCCGTTTTCTACCTTAGAAAGCTGCTTTTCATGTGTTTCTTTTCATCGGCTACATAATTAGGAAATGATGGAAGATCTCGCTGTAACCCTTGTTATTCTGTGCTTGAAAAATTGCTTCTTGCTGAGGGTAAATGGTCGCATTTTATTGCAGTTTCAAGCAGATTTTTCCTACGCTGAGTTCGAGATTAGGCAAATCTGATTTATTGAAATAACTTCACAGTTTGGTATTTCATCTGCACATAATTCTCGTCAGCTATGCATCAGTGATATAAGACTCGCAGCCGATGAGTGGGGCACTTTTGTTTTTTTGCATGCTATCTCAACTCTGCAGAATTCGAACAGGCGATTTTCAAACGTAAACAAAATCGATTCCCAACAAACCAGACACCCTAACACGGATAGTCCCAGTGTGCTGGAGTGATGACTGACTGAGATATTGACAGGTCGATGGACTGACTGGTGTATCCATGTGCCGATACATCTCATGTATGCTGGTTACTGTATGTGGAAATGTTTCATTATGAAAGAGACTCTTCCCCCACAGCGAGTGATATTATAGGGAAGAATTCAGGGTCATGTATCTAACACACTCCCCAAGCTCCGGAAATAGAAGGCTCTTCCCATTGCAATTGCTTCGTTGTTGGAATCCCTGTCGGTTCCATGTACTTTCCATCGTTTACACGATGCCACCTGCCTGTTTGTCATTCAGTCTCTTCAAAAAGGATCGGTGTTGATTTTTCACTTCAAATCGACCACACGTGTCTTCTAGTCCTTATGTCCACATTGTTCGGTTGTACACTGTTTGCGATACCCACCCTTGACGACAAAACTGCACAACACAATAAACCGTTTGATGTTACTGCTATATATCTCATCTTGTTATGTTCTGAATACCTGCCTTTTCCAAACCTTTCAATAAAACAGATACATTTAATTAATCTGGATGTACTCGTATGTGAGCATAAGCCCGTGATGTTGATACAACATAGTTACAGTCAAATTACAAAAACACCCTCATGGAAGTTGACATGCATGTTGCTGTGCGTTCATTCACACGTCCCACCTTGACCTATGTCCACACAATATCTCTACTGATTAGACCCACTGAGTGGAAAATGTCCTATTTCAATAAAAAATCCTCTGCGAATCTGAGCCACCAGACCCGTGGGAGAGGAATATAAACATAGGCTGCTACCATGCATTATTAACTATCCCTATGGGAGGTTCTTTGATGAATATAAACATACAAAAGTGCGAAAATACTTTCAGATTCTTGCCGTTCTGACGAGGATCACCGCGGGGGGGGGGGGGGGGGGGGGAGAGGTTGATGTGGAAATAGGAGGTAGTCCGCATTGTGTAAACACATAATTAGGTAATAATTGACATAGGTAGCAAAATTACGAAGTACCAAACAACTATCAATCCTTTGAAGTCAGGATTAGATGAGATTGAAAGCAGCATTTGGTTGGTTCCTGTCGATAGTCATCATAATTAACTGATACCTTTTGTTTCACCGATAGTTTCATTTTTCTCACAACTACTTTTCTTTTACGTATCAGAACTTATAGTTTTTTTTGACACTGGGTTAAGAAGGGGAAATTGATTCCTAAAATAATATTGCATTCTTGTATGTCATCTTCGCGTAATATTCTTTTGCTATGCCACAGTGGTGTAAAACGTGCAATGGCTGACTAGGATACTTTTTACCATATATCTGATCTATCTGCAGTTTTCCGAACGGGTACACGAAGGATGCACAAGACACTCTACACGAATACTCCCAGTGTGATGGAGTGATGACCGACTGAGATATTGACGGGGCAATGGACGGATTGATGTATCGATGTGTCCAGCCATCATTGCTCTAACTTCTCGCGCTGTTGATACCGTTGTATGCTGGTTCGTGGTATGTTTGATCACTGACGGCCTCTCTAGCCCCTCAGCATGTGACATTATGGGGAAGAGCTCAGGGTCATGTATCTACCCCACTCCGCAAGTTCAGGAAATGGAAGGCTCTTCAACTTGCAAGTGTTTCATTGTTGGAATTCCTGCCGGTTCCATGTTACTTTCCATCGGTTACACAGCGTTATCAATCTGTTTGTCATTTGGTCACTTCACTATGATAATAGATATGATTTGGTGATAGGTATGATAAAAACATTCGGTATTTTTAAAACAACCCATAAATTGAAAACTGTGATTTCTGTCACGAAAATGTTTCCAATTTTGACGAAGGCTAAAATAAAAGTTCGATAAACCATTTTTTTTATTCACAGCTGTGTGTTTATGGATGCGACCACTTTAGAATCGATCCTAACGGTTCGCGGGTGAATGATATACAATTGAGCTTGAACATGATATACGAACATGTTCATCTGATTTTATTACTTTGCAAAATATGAACGTTTTCAACTCCTTCAACCATTTCACAAAGGACAGGTATTTATTATACCCATGATATTATGATATTCGAGCTAAGTTTTATCAAACCCAATACATATTTTGTTTTGGGAAACGCAGTGTTTTCGATGATATATGCAATGCCTGATCTGCAGTATAAAATAACAAAAATATTACACTGTCGAATATACAGTATATTTCCCATAATCCAAGACACTCCTGTACCGTATTCTACCAATGTTCTATTTCTCCTCTCCAATTTAATGGGTTGAGGCAAATAGAACAAGCCCATGGTCCATATTGTTTTCACAGTTGAAGGTGCTAGACTTGGGCTAGTTATTCCTGGCCGTATTCCTAGCATGAAATGAGCCAACTTTTGTCGAAACCACAACAACTGTGCTGTTAAAATAAAAGCAGCATTTATCTAAGGCGGTTATCATGAACAAACATAGCAAATATTGTACATAGATAACTGGTTACTTTGCTATGTTTCCCCTCAGGTGTTTTCCCACTTACTCGGGCTATAACTGAGACATCATCATTCCAACGATAGAGAAATCTTGACCCAGAAAAGTTTATCTGTTTCGATGCACTGGAATGTTTTGTTAGCCTCGCGTCATAAACATTACCTTCTTACGTCAGGGTATGAGTGTAATCTTATCCTACCGTTGAGTTTCATTGTCCACGAAAAGAGGTAATGAATAAAAAATGCGAGTAATGCCAAGTAAGAGTTTTGACAATTCTGGTTTAACACAGTTGGAACCGTGGCACAGTAGCGGAATTTGTCCAGAAATCTCGAATGAACTGCAATACTCATGTGCAAATACTAATATTGCTATACACAAATACAAAATTTGTGTTCACAATAAAGTGCACCAAGAATATTCAAATGTCTACCGAGTTATCTGTGTTATCATACATTTAACTGCAGACAAACTCCGGTCTTTTTACGAATGTACATGTCCTCAGATCCGACCAAATGGTACTGGAAGGTACAAGCTTGTGGTGTTGCCACAGTGTAGCTGAATTTAGCAGCGTATGTATAGATTATCACCACCAACATGACCAATACGATACAATATTCATGATACCAACAGATAACCTGGAATACTAACACTCGAATTTGTGATTCGGAATGGTAGATGAACCAGGGCCGATTCGAATTTAATGATGCCCTGGTTCAAAATGACTGATTGCCAATTTCTATTATTTGTAGAGCTTGACCTGAAATGATACATAAAATACATAATAAAATATTGCCTTTTAATTTGTCATGGTTGCATGAGGGCACATTCAGAAAAGAATACGGACTAGTTACCCCGACCAGATTCAGAATAAAAATTTTGGTAGAACAAATGATTAATAAATACATTGTTGTAATCAATTTTATACTTGGTACTGGTGCTTTGTCAATCATATTGGGCACTATCTCCGGACAGTCTAGCTGATGTCAATAAACTCCAATTAAATTTTATTCATTTTATTCACAAACAATGCTTATTAAGCAATGAGTCCAATGTTGTAGATCGAGGTAATTTACAATGACAAAAAACTATATAAGAAAGCTCAAATATATAAATAATGGCAATGCTCAATTCCTTGATTCGCTACAATGATCAATTGTACAATGATCAATGATCAATTCCTTGATTCGCTACGTCATCATCACTATGATAAAAAGGTAGTAACCAGAGTGATTACGATAATAGAGCAAATCTATACGTTAGCAACTTTAAAGTACTCCATTCGACGTCCTTTCGGAAAACACTTTACGTAATAAAACACCATCCTATCATAAATATTCTCAACATATTGCTGTGATACACTCAATGCAAATTACAGGAGCAAATATGAACGCATACATTAAATTAACTGCATGTGTCAAGCGAGAAAAAGCTTTAGGACGGTCGTAATTTGTAATATATTTACGTGTTAACCCTAGTTGATTATGTCTCCATTTGCAGTATAAATACTTTTATTTACAACCAATATCAGATGTAAGTGCATGAGAATTCACGCCACAAACCAATGAACTATCAGAAGATAACTACGGTAACCGTTGAAAGTATGATTTGCGTCATTTTGCGTCATCTTGCGACATGAGGTTGCAATAATGACCTCCAAGTTGAAGTCCACAGTAGAGTGAATTCGATGTATAGTGGCTATTTATTGCCATCAATATGCCCCATGTATTCAATCCACTCCATCACATAGTCATGTTGTGTACGCCAGCCGCAGACAAAGATCGACCAATAAAGAACTGTGCGCTACAATTCTTTTCAATATCTCGATCCTGAACGTATCATATACACGTAGTCCAAGGTTCTTTGAAACAGAGGGTATTTGGCAAAACGGGATTGTTTTGAAAGCTTACACAACTAAAACTAAAAGTCTGAATTCCTACGAATGTGCTTAGGAAATACTCTTTACTTCCGCATTTAAGAAAGGAATAAATCGATAATATTGTTTCCATATTTGGCTCTTTGTCATAAGACATTTTCTTGTTACTCTACAACAAATATATTTACAACACAGAGAAACTGCAACAGCGTAACAAATACATTGATAAAATATTAAGAATGAGTAGATACCATGTGGAAACAACTTCTTAGCAGGTGAAGTATGAACACCAAGAAGCTTGGTAATACCACGCTGTGAGATATGTGTCATACGCGCATGTGCTGATCATTGAGGAAAAATTAACACAAATAAGATGTGAAATTGACGGGCTTTGAAGATTTCGCTTGGTCTACACGGTGAATTCAATGAATTTTATGGGGTTGGAACTAGCTAATATGTTTGATATAAGCGAAATTTCGATATATCCATTTCGTAATATCCGGTTTCGTTTGTAATGCAAATAAATGGGGACTGGGTGAACCAACATTCTGCTTCGTTAAGTGGGTACAAAGGTGGGTATAAAAACGACTTTGAAATAACGGGAGGTACTGTACATGATATACTATGTTGTTATGCCAGTCATTCGAAAGCACGGTAATTTTCACGATTTATAATGACGAATCTAATGCTAAAATTTGCTACGAATTGAAAATGATTTGGAACCTCTCTTATTGTTAGAAATGACTTTAATGAATTTCAGGACAAATACCAAAGACAGTTTACGCGCGGAGTTAAGGATTGATTGCATGTGATCGTCATGAACCTGGCAGTGACCAGCTGTCCATTCACTTATAATGTAAATATAAAGGTAACAAATTCATGAATTTACACACTTCCAACCAACGTGAAACTTTGCCTTTCTGATTGTTAGCCATCGAGGATTACTAACCGAGACTCTGTTTCTTACTAAGCAATGTTAGATTTGTTAAATTCATCGTTTTCATAAGTCATTTTCCGACCTATTTCTCAGTCTACAAAATACACTCACAACAATGCGAGCGAAAGGATTATGCTGTGCAGCAAATAACTAGTGAGGCCAGTAAAACTCACAGATGATATGCACCTGGGTGCACCGAGGTGTTTGGAATTATGAATGTTCAGCTCATTGTATTCATCTCACAGAAAGTATAGCCCTAGATATTCTCATTATTTTGACGACAACAAGGAATAAATATATGCAACAGCCAGTGCTTGTCAAGCAGAACACTCGAATCTTCGTTTTGGTGAAACGTATAAAATGATTTATCTAATCATCAATTTGCACAGCTTTCGTGATATCATTTATGAAACCATGTCTCGGTTCATCATCCATGCGTATTTGTGTGTGTGCTAGCCAAGTTTTAGGTCAGGGGGTTGTATTGTTTTGGTGATTTTGTTACCTTTACTTTCACATTATAAGTCAATGGAAAAGTGCCTCAGTGCAGTCACCGGTAAGTTACGTGCAGTCACACCTTAACAATGAGACTACTGAACAATTTCCAAATAAAATCAAGGTTATCATCGACAAAACTTAACAACCAGCATGCAAAGAATCGGGCATGTAAAAACCACTGCAATCTAATTCATATTGGATTTCGGGAATAACATTCATTGAGAGAAAATATGTTATTGCTTTCACCACCGCCATTACAGTTCAAAATACAGTATGCTGCGAATTGGTGTAATTAAAATAAGAACTTTTGTTTCATGTATGTGCAATACAAAGAAGTAACAATGTGGCCTGAGACATTATAATTCTTAACCAGCAGCATGGAACACCCGCTCCTCCGTAAGACATAACTCTCACTTGCTCGGTTACCTCCGTCATAGAGTAGCCTTGATCCTTCAATTTTTATTGGCACAAAGCACACACCCTGCAAAATGAACCACAAACAGTGCTCCCAAAAACTAACACCATATACGAGATGCTTCATTAATAGTACGGACATGTGCTTTTATAGCGTGGATTATGGCAGTGTCGATACATTCTTCGTAGCTTATTAATGGCGGTACATACAAAACACACCATCTGGACACATCCGCAGGAAGTAATTCATAGTTTCACTCTGGTGCAGCTTTCATTTAGCCGTCATTACGATGTCATTTCATTACGTGATATATTGGGAAGAGTGCCCTCTCTCAGCTGACCCCGTAACGCTAACTATAAAGCATTGTGGGATATTGCAATAGTGAATGTGTTAGCTGAGCACTATTTATAGATTTGCTTTCGTCTTATTACCCATCATGGCGGTGCGATATTACTTTCGAAATTACGGTAATACCCCTTCATATTTCTCTAATTATTCCCATGTATGAAAGATATGTCATGGCCTCATTATATGTGGTGCTGACAACAAGGATATATTGAGAGGAAGCCAAATGACAAGGGAGATACAATCACGTATATGAGTAATTATGAGTCATTAAGACCTGGACTTCCACATCAGTTCCTACATTATTTGCCTTACAACAATGAATTCGCACAATGAATTCATTCCCCCAGAGTACATGTATAATTAAATAGGATATACCATGAGTTATACAGTGGTTCTGCTGGAATGAATCTGCACGTAACAATACATTTTGAACAATGCACTGATAAATCATACTGAAAACAAAGGAAGAGCTTTTGTTCGTTCAATACCAAAGTAATTACCATGGTATTGCAATAGCCCATTGAACATTCTAATACCCAGCAAATCATTGGGATATCAATTGGTATTCGTGGTATGTACATGTCACCTCCAAATTTAGGCTATGGACAGAAAATGTGTATGTATGATAACACAACATTATTGTGTAATAGGCTCTATTGAATCTGAGTTCAATAATGAATTAATTTCTCTATTCTTGTCACTCCTGCCATTTTTGTTAACATGTCACTTCTTCACTAAGGAAAATAATAGAATTGTCCTACCAATAGGCAATCATAGACTATAGCTATAAGACTTTATATCAACTGACTCCCTAGCGGCATAATATATATGTTATGTGCCACTGGGCAAAAGCATAAACAAGCATTGCACAACTACATCCACATTCACCTCCGCAGTCCCAAGCTAAAGGACTTTCCAGATTGTGATAAAAACAACATATTCATAAGTGGTCTGCAGGAAACTAACTGCAGTCATTCTCTCGCCCACCACAGGGTGTAGTTGGAACAATCGTAGCAACCATTAATTTTCACATTCTAAGATGAAATTCTTCAGTACACCCATCTCTGGAGGGAGAGGGGGTGATTCTTTTGCAATATCTGTAATTGATATTCGTAAATTCCAAGTCAGTAATTATCGCCACTTTCACAGCACCAGGTATATTCCATTTACGGCCATGCAAGAACAATAATTCTGAAATTTGTCTTCGCGTTGGTACCATGAATTTAGTGTCAGCTTTCAACAGAATATCCTATATGAATATCACGACAATTCTGGGAATACAACTGTGGCGATATATTGTACTGGCTTTTTGAATACTCCGCTCGACAAAATCCACAATTATATTTCCGTGCAATGGAAAGGACAAAAGGTAAATTTAGGCAATATTCTCCACATAGATAAAGGTGAATGATTCATGAATGGTCCATTCACAGATCCATTTTAAAACCCATTCTCAGCAGTTTTTCTCCAGGATAATAATCACAATGCTGATACGATTTCACACGGACAGGACAATAAGAAACGGAGCAAATTAGCGTATGCAATGGTGTTATGTGCTAAAGCCATTGCCCTCTTTTTCACTGTAACATGGAGGGATGTTATGGTTATTTTATCTGCTAATGGCTACCGTTTCCTGCGAACGTTCCTGGGTGTTTCTGGCCCTCCATATCCCCTTTGCTTCACAGTCGTGCAAAGTGCATTTCCCGTTGGTTGTCCGAATGCGTAATTGGTATTTATTTAAGTGTATTTATCTATTAGCATACTATTATTAGTGATAAAATAATAATATAATTAGTATATTATAGGTACACGTGAGAACGGAAGAGTGCTTATCACACTGCATTGTACAAAAGTTACCATCAAGGTTAAATTTGGAATCAAGACCTTGTAATCAATGTTCATCATCATAATAGAGTAGTAACCAGTGTGATCACGATAACAGTGCACAGCAATTCAATAGCATCCTTAACTTACTGCGACGTACCTTAAGAAAACAACCAACGTACATGAAACATCATCCTATCATAATCTATCAATCTTGTTGTGAAACACTCAATGCGAATTACATGAGCAAATATCAACGTATACATCAAATGAACTGCATCTGTAATGCAACCAAAGGCTACGGGATGGTAGTACATTATAATATAGTAACTTTGTATAACCCTTATTTATTCTTTCTCAATTTGCATTGTATTACCGCTGTTTACGATCAATACCAGACGCCATTGCACGAGAAATCACGTCACAAGCCAAAAAAACGATCAGAAGATAATGATTGTTGAAGTATGATTTGCGTCATTCCGCGATATGAAGCTGTTTTAGTGAGCCGCAAATTGAAGTCCTCAATAGTGTGAATTATGATATATAGTGGTTATTTATGGCCAGCAATATGTTATAGGTATTGAATCCACTTCACTTATGTTATGTTACAGCTACGGGCAGAGATTTATCAATAAAGCAATACCGATCTAGAAACGAGAACCTGCAATACTGTTGTTACCAACGACTATAAAAATAGTTTCTGTGATCACATTTTGTTCACTTGCGTCGACGATACCTGTTACATTACAGTTCGATTCATGTCTTCATGCACAACGTATCAATTAGACCAATATTCTTTGAAACAGAGGATATTTGGCAAGATGGGACTGTTTTAAGGTGTTTTACATACTACAACTATGGGTCTCAATCCCAACGAATGTTCGGAAATACTGTTTACTTTTGCAAGCAAAAAATGAATGGATGGATAATATTGCTTTCATCCTAGCTCTTTGCAATAATACTTTTCATATGCTGTAGTACAATAAATAGAATCCCACAAATTCAGAGAAACTGCAAGCACGAAACAAAAACATTGATTGAGTAAATTTAGTAGATACCGTGTGGAAACAACTTAGTAGGCGAGGTAGCACGCTGTGAGATATGTACCATCCACGCATGCGTTGATCATCGAGGAAGAATCAACACCGATAAAGATCAGTGGTTTTGTTTTCAACTTCTTGGCACAGTCGGACACCGCTTGACATATAATACAAGAGTTATCAGACCGGGCAATACGGGGATATTCCCCGGAGGAGCATATGTTTTCACTAGAAAATTACTTGCACAAGTACTGTACACTGCTGGCTTGCTTCCATGGAACATATATACAAGCCAGAAGTGCAGAGAGTCATATATTATACATGTTCGCGGTTAGGTATCTCATCATTTCTTCCCCGCTTTTTCGTTTTAACCATCCAGACAATTTAGTTGTTTTGATTTTTAGTAGCCTGTAAACAAAATAAAGCATGATACAGAGTGCATGATACAGAGAGGCTGAAGAATTTAATATAAAACGTATTTTTGCCGTATTATTTCATGTACAATGGATATTTGGATTTTGGAGAATCAATTTCCATAAATGTACATCCACATGATTCAATATGTTGTTATGCCAATTTGGTTATTTGAGATCACAATCCTTTTTTTTTCATTTATCACAATTAACTTATAATTTTAAAATTTGCTGCTGAATGAAAAAGATGTAGAGAGTTCGATGCATAAATGTTTAGCCCTTAATTCCCTCTAAATCACGTTAATCTTACTCTCATTGCAAGAACATTTTCTTTGCTTCTACCAGCATTTCAGTATAAAATTGGCATGATGCAAAGGGTTGGGGGTGGGGGTGAATGAAATTAGCCTTTGATTCGTGCATAGGCAATACAATGAATTACCAATGTGGTCGAAGACACATTATGATTTGACAAGGGAAATACACGCTAGTCAACAAGACACGACACGCACTTACTCGGTTTCCTCCATCATAGAATAGTCTTGATCCATCAAATTTTATTGGCACAAAACACACACCAGTGAACATGAACGGCAAATAAAATGCTACTAGAAACTGTGGAACACCAGAGAGGAGCTTCTTTGATAATAGTAGGATCATATGGTTTTACAACGTGGCTTATGGCGGTGCTGATCCATTCTTTATATCTCATCAATGGCGGTAGCTACCAAACAGGCCATCCCAACGCCTCCACAGGAAACATTTCATAGTTACGCTATGGTTCAGCAGTCATTTAGTCCCCATTAACTGGCAGTGACTAATGGAATGATGCCCAGCACACGGAACACTTCATCGTGTCATTCCATTATGTTATATCTTGTGATAAGACCCCTCTCAGCTGACCACTAATGCCAGCCATAAAGCATTGTGGGATATTGGAATAACGAATGCAAACAAACAGCATCTCTTCCACTGATGACTGATAATTATTTACAGGTTTGCTGTTGGCTTACTACACATCATGGTGGTGTGATATTAATTTAGGAATTCCCGTAATATTCTCCCATTTTTGTATTTATGTCCCGACGAATAAAGAGGATGCCATGGTCTCATTATTTATGGTGTTGACATCAAGGATATATTGAAATTAAGCCAAATGACAATGGAGACACCATCACGTTCATCATTTTTGATGAGTCATTAAGACCTGACTTCCACATTGGTTCCTACATTATTGGCTTTACAACAATGGTTCTCCCCAAAGCAAGGGTGTAATAGACAGGGACATTATACGAGATATACAATGATATGAGTGCCAATGGTACGAGTGCCTTCAATAAGTCGTGATTTTGAATGCATCAGTAGATAAAAATAATTTTGAACAAATGCACGGATATATCAGAATAGTAGGAAGAATGTTGTGCAATACGAATGTATTGAGCATAATGCAGACAATGGACATGACGTTTTTTGTACTTCTTGAGCATGATAGGCTTTTTAGAGCCCGAAAAGCACATGGCATCAGCAGATACCTCATTGTGAAACACCAGGTAAAAGCTTCTTTGATAATAGTAGGATCATATGGTTTTATAACATGGCTTATGGCTGTGCTGGTCCATTCTTTATAGCTCAGTAATGGCGGTAGCTACCAAACGGGCCATCCCAACACCTACACATGAAGCATTTCGTAGTTACGCTATTGTGCAGCTGTCTGTCATTTAGTCCTCATTAACTAGTAATGTCTAATGGAATGATGCCCAACAAAGGAAGCACTCCCTCGTATCATTTCATTATGTTATATCGTGGGATAAGACCCCCTCTCAGCTGACCACTAATGCCAGCCGTAAAGCAATGTGGGACATTGCAATAGCGAACGCAAACGACAGCATCTCTTGTAGTGTCGTCTGATCCCTATTGACACGTTTGATATTGTTTTACTACACATCATGGTGGTGTGATATTAATTTAGAAATTCCCGTGATATTCCCCCATTTTTGTAGTTAGGTCCGACGAATAAAGAGGATGTCATGGTCTCATTATTTAATGGTGTTGACATCAAAGATATATTGAAATTAAGCCAAATGACAATGGAGAAACCATCAGGTTCATCAGTTATAATGAGTCACTAAGACTTGGACTTCCACATTGGTTCCTACACTATTGACCTTACAACAATGGTTCCCTCCAAAGCAAGGGTGTAATAGACAGGGACATTACACGAGATATACAATGATACGAGGTAGATCGTCCAATAAGTCGTGATTTAGAATGCATCAGTAGATAACAAATAATTTTGAACAAAAGTACGGATATATCAGAATAGTAGGAAAAATGTTGTGCAATATGAATGTACATATTTCATTCGCCTTATGAACACTTGGTGATACGTAGGAAAACATTGGGACAGTGGTGTGATAATGAATAACTTCACAGTAAAGAGAATGATAGTGATTAACGGTTGTTACAATTTTTCCTAATCACACCGAAGAGTGGGGAGAGAATGACTTTAGTTAATATTACACAGACCACATATAGACATATTGTTTTATTGTATTTTTTAGAGTCCTTTAGCTTTGGACAGTAAATGCCAATTTGGGTATCGTTGTGCATCACTTGGGAATTCTTTTGCCCAGTGACACATAGTATATATAATATTTCTTTCGGTAATCAGTGAGTATAAATTATAATTGCCTGCTATTCTTACTTGTAGTATCGCGTGGGATTTTCTTGATTGCAAAAACTGCATTTCTACAGGAAACAACTGACAAAATAGTGTAATTATTTCAGTTGAAACCTCTTGATATTGATAACTCGCAATTTCTAAGTCAATAACTATAACAAATCTCACAGCAGCAGGGTAATATTTAAACAATATTTTTTTGGATATATTCCCTTTCAGACCACTCAGGAACAATATTTAGGTTGGAAACTTTGAGTTTGGTGCCATGGACTAATTTAATGTCAGTTTTCAACAAAATGGATGAATATTAGGACCATTATGTAAATAAACTTGCGGCGATAAATTGTACTGAAATTTTGAAAAATCTAAGCAGTGAACAGGACAAAAGGTAAATTTGGGCTGTGATAGCTTCAGCTTTTTGCCAATAACAGCGACAATATTATCCACAGAAGCCATACCCCGCAGTTTTGCTCCAGGATAATACTGTCATTTTCACTGACAGGGCAGAGAGGAACGTAGTGAGTACGCATATGGAAAGATGTAGTGCGCTAAAGTCCTTACCCTGTTTAACACTAGCCTAGAACGATGTTACCGTTATTTTATTTGCTGATGGCTACCGTTTCCTGCGGTTTCTGCATGGATCTGGAACTCGATATCCCCATTCCTCAGCAGTCATGGAAAGTACATTCCCTGTTGATTGTTTGTGGGTTCAGTAATAATGTGACAATATATAGCATATTTTATTATAATGTGAGAGCAAAATACTGTGCTTCATTCTCATCATGAGTCCCATCAGTGACATGGGATGCTAGTTATGCCAGTTATGCTATTTACTCAGTCTAAAATCCATCACATTAAGTTGTATCAGTATTGCGAAGTGAACAATCCCAGGATATTTGCCAACGAATGTGCATCGTGAAATCCATTGAAGCTCAAATGCACCTTGATTTGAACCAAGATCTGTGTACGAATACATATGTTGGTGTATGAACATGGCAATATGTGTCCATTCCTGCCATGACACAAATAGAAGAGCCTGAATGAATGCCCATTTGATGTCAAATTTATTGAACGAGCTTTGTGTGAGCCTTGGCGAGCAAAAACAACAGTGATTGCCGAGTTTAATAAATTTAGTATCAAATGGGTACAAATTTAAGATTCTATTCATCACATGAAACACTATGTGGTTTTGGTACTGCAGATTTACTGGTATCAGATATATGATTTCACAATGCTCTTTGCAGTTATTGAGCCTCGTTCTATGCAGGCTTTCCAATGTACGTTTTGCATAATAACGCCATGTTCCCACGGTTATGGTGCCCTTTATCACACTGTCGAATATGAAATATATGCGCAGTGGATTTATGCCACTGTAACACATAGTTCTGCACATAGTTGCGCCAATGCAAAGGACGGGGATACGCCAATGCAACTCAGATGAAAATTAGGCATGGGACTTCAATTCAGTTCTTCTCTTATCTGATTTCACAACTGGGGCAAAGTTCTGGCATTAAACCAAAATTGCTAATATTCACTTGTTATGTTTAGTTACCTTATTTGTGATCCATAAGATATTTTGTTCCACAGTGGAACACTCAAGTGCAACACGATTACACGTATATTCCGGGTTAAGAAGGTAATAAAAATGGAGCGGGGTCATTGAAACATTCCAGCTATTATAGTGGGAAGGAACAGATAAACCTTTGTAGGTCAATGCTTCAATTACTTTCTAGAAATTATATTGTTTTCGTGATATCACCTGGAATGGGAACACTATCAGCGACAACACAGCAAGATAATCAATTATTTACATACCATATTCTCCATGTTTGTTTGTGATAACAACCTCAGATAAGCGCTACTGTTATCTTAGTGGTACACAATTGTTATGGTTCAAGATTTGTTTTAAGGTTGCTTTACTACATGGTTGCTTTAACATATGTTGTAAAATAGGGATAAAAGTGACTAGACCAAGATAAGCACCTTGAACCATGACGGCAAACTTGTGCATGTTTTTGTCGTTCTATTTCTGTCCATCCAATATATCATGGAGCAGGAATATCACGCTGGTGAATCACTGGATCATGAAGATATTGTATCATTCCATTGGGGATTTCTTGGGAATGCACGTATGTATTGATATTTTTGTATTGTGTATACTTGGCTTTTTTCCATTTTTTCCTATTTTTGTATTGTCTATATTTGGATTTCTCCATGCAGATCATGACGATGTTTGAGTTGTGCCACTTCACAAACACACGTCTGAACGAAAATATATATCCCTCTTATAATGACACACGTTATTGTAGTTGTTGTGAAATGTGGAACAATGTTTTTCCATGAAATCCCATGAAGTACTTGCTCGAAAACATTCAATGTTTATATTGAACCTTGACAAACCACCATGAGTGTTTTTATAGTATTTTAAATTTTATTCTCCAGTTCAATAATTCCATTTGTGTTATTGTGCATAGATAACGATTTCTTGGATTCTGGTTGTCCTCAAAAACCTTCAATAATACTCCATTCCGTACAACAGAATCGTGGCAGATCCATCAGAAGTGGTTCCAACAATCATGTTTGGAACAGTTTTCCCATATCATATGGTGATATCTATACAAATTTGACCTGAATAACAGAAAGAGAACATTTTATGTGGACCTACATCCAAATAACGTGGGATATACAGCTAGAATCCACATGTTGTCAATTTGAAATGAGAAATCAATAACACCAATCCTTGGTGAAATGACCAACTGACAAACAGACTGAGGGCGTTGTGTAAACAACGGAAAGTGCATGGATTCTGCGGGGATTCCAATAACGAAGCAATTGGATGCAGAAGAGACTTCTATTTCCGGAACTATTTCCGTGGATTGAGATAGATACATGACCCTGAGCTCTTCCGTATAATGGTACATGTTTAGGAGCAAGAGGGGCTCTTTCGTGATGGAATATTTTGAAAAGGACACTAACTTGCAAACATGGACATCAGCATACAAGAAATCAGAACACTGGAAACAGTCCATTGCCCTGTCAATATCTCAGTCGGTCATCATTCCACAACACTGGGAGTAATCGTGACAGGGTGTCTTATTGATTGGGAATCAATCATGTGTCCGTTTGTAATTCGGATGGGCAAATTCTGCAGATGTTTCAGATATCATGTGAAAAAACCCCAGATATTCCCCACTCATTGACTGTCAGTTTTGAGACAGTAAAACTATGCGTAAATTATATTCCAAAGTGTTAAATCATTTCAATAAACGACTTTCTTTTTTCAAACTCAGGGTAAAACTAACTAAATCTGTTGGATTGCGAATGTATATCCTCATGGAAGAACCAATTCCACAAGGATAGAATAATGAGGGTTACAGCAAAAACATACATCATATTGCCAATTATGTTACCAAAGTGATGGTGCACAGAAGAAGCAGCTACTGACTAAAAGCAAAACTAAACGAAAAAGATGATGGTGAAATCCGTTCATGTTACGGCATGAACATTCTGATATCCTGTTTCTCGTTCGTTTCATATTTTACATCATCCTTTTTTCCCAGTTTCATTTCATTTTACAGTCAAAATTATGTGAAGACAAGTGGTCGCAAAAAATCATAAAGATTCAACAACAATAAAGCTTTTCATTATTTATATATGTAACAAATTTAAGGTACTGTTCGGATAACCAATTAATGCAGGGTGTTAACAAATCATTTTAACTGCTCCATTTATCAGACATGATAAAAATGTAATCAGTTCTCAACAGTTTTCGATGCACATCAACATTCCCATTAAACAAATTTGATTGGTGTTTTTGTGGAAGATGAGTTGAGTTCACCACTGACTAGTCAGTAATGCCAATACATGTCTTAATATTTTTTGTTATATGTTATATGTGTGAATAGCTCTGTATTCTGCAAATGCGTATCAGGCAATGCAGGTCACTTATTTATTTTGATTTAAAAATGTAAGTATCAATCTATTACCACCAATAGTCAGATTTTGATGATGCCAAAAACAAATGTAAAATAGAACATTTTGGAATAGAAACAAAGCCCGACCAAATAGTTTATCCAAAGACACACTGGCGTCGTCAGGGGCAGACAGTGTGTTGAATGTAGTTGTTTCTACTGTACACCTGATGGAATTAGTATACAACTGCCCACAACCTATGAAAATAATTTAGAATTCTGAAACAAACCCTGAAACAATAAGTACCTAATCACAAGCCAGAAGGCTACTGAGTTGATGGTATCCTCGGGGACAGATTTAACGTCCGCCAGCCTAAAGTGATAAATGGTTTATGCTAATTTGTCCACAGATACTATACCAATTTCCCCATTGATATATTACGTATAACCCAATTGCATTTAGATAAAGATTAAACAATAAAGGACTATGTGATCGAGAACCTGAAATACTGATGGTATCAACGATTACAATGATATTTTTTTGCCAAGATAATTTGTTCACTTGCATCGACGCTTCATGTTACGTTACAGTGCTCTTCAATGTCTTCATCATTGAAACAGAGGGTATTTGGTAAACCGGGATTGTTTTAAAGTCTTACACAACTACAACCAAGGGTATGAAATCAAGAAGCTTGGGAGGTAACACGCTGTGAGATATGTGCCATACACGCACACGTATTGATCATCCAAGATCATCCAACAACGATAAAGATCAGTGGTTTTGTTATAACTTCTCTGACTTATCAGACTGGGCAATATCCCAAGAGCTTATTGCAAGAAATGAAAAGAGCAAACTGAATTTTTATGCTAAAGACCAAAGAAAGTTTAAGCTCAGAGTTTGCATCGATATTGCTGAACAACTAGCAGATCAAATCAAGGTTATCATCGACAAAACTGCAACAACCAGCTCGCAAAGAGCCTGAAATATATAAACCACTCAATCTAATTCATATTGGAATTCGGTGATAACACTCGTTGGGAGAAAACATTTCTTTGCATTGATCACCACCATTACATCTCATTACACCAACACCAAGACATGGCATGCACTTGCTCGGTTTCCTCCGTCATAGGGTAGCCTTGATCCATCAAATGTTATTGGCACAAAACACACACCCTGGAAGATGGACGGCAAATAGGGTGCTTGTAAAAACTAGCACCAGATACAAGCTTCCATGTTAATAGTGGTCTCATGTGCTTTTATGCGTGGCTTATGGCAGTGCTGATCCATTTTTTATAGCTCATTGATGGCGGTACGTACCAAGCAGACCATCTCAACACCTCCGTAGCAAACATTTCATAGTTTCACTCTGGTGCAGCTTTCATTTAGTCGTCATTACCATGTCATTTCATTACGTGATATCTTAGGAAGAGCATCCACTCTCAGTTGACCCATAATGTCAGCCATAAAGCATCGCGGGATATTGCAATAGTGAATGTCTTAGCTAATCATATAGGTTTGCTGTCGTCTTACTACACGTAATGGTGGTGTAATATTACTCTCGAAATTCCCATAATATCCCTCCATAATTCCTAATTATGTCCAATGTATGAAAGAGATGCCATGGCTTCGTTATATGTGGTGTTGACAACAAGGATATATTGAAAGGAAGCCAAATGACAATGGCGACACCATCACGTTCATGAGTAATTATGAGTCATTAGGACCCCGGATGTTCCATACATGTTCCAAAATCACTTGCCTTACAACAAAAGAGTCCCTTCGACGCTAGGACGTTATAACTAGGATGTTATACGAGGTATATAATGGTATGAATCATTGCTACAATAACTCATGATTTGGAATAAATTGGTAGGTAGCGAACAAAAAGCGCTGATATCTCAAACTCAAAACAAAAAAAGTAGCTATTTAATTGCCAAACCAGGCTGTAAATTACTGAAAACAAGGAAAAACATTTACTTGTGTAATACAAATGTGAATACCATGAGAATTGCAATAGCCCAATGAAAACACATGATACCGAACAAACCATCCGAATATCAATGGATATGTGTGTTTCTTTATATTTCTGTTTCAAATTGTGAATATAGACAGACGACTTTGTCAGAAAGTAACCTACATTTTTGTAGTGTCTCATATCTGAGTTCACTAGTTAGTCATATTGTCTATCTTTGTCATTCTTGGTTAAAAAGCTATTTTGCATGAAAGAGAATCACAACCAATGCTACAAATAGGACATAGCATGCTACAGCTATAAGACTTTATACCCCAGTGAATCCATAGAGACATGTTAATTACCCGGAAATTACCCTTGCCCACTTTTGAATGCGGGTGAAAACAACTAGTGGTAATGATTGATTTCCCATCACTGCGGGTGAATTAAATTGCAATAGTTATTCACATTTCCATGTTCGTAACCATCTTCAATCTTACAACATTGCATATTATCCCCTTTACAGCCATGCAGAAAATTAGGAGTCCTGGATACCTGACTACGATAATGTCATAGTATAATTTTGAACATTGGTGCCATTTCACTCATAGAAGATTTGGGGAAAATGCTATGACCAGATTCATATATTTACTTGACTTAATCACTCGACCGAGCATGATTAAGCAACACCATTTGCGAGTCATTCTCTACACCAGGCTCTATGGCGGTTTGGTGTCATTTTCTGTGATGAGGTTTTTAGTACACAGGTGAAACAATATATGTGTAATATCACAACTCATGAAAAATAAAACCATTAATTGCCATACTGTCGTAATATGCAGCGACATGATCAATGCTCCATTCCATTTACTCTTCACAATTCAAAATACATAAATACATCTAAATAAATCTGGGCACAGTTTTGGCTAATGATTTTTGCCAATAACGTCGGAAATATATCGTTATCTACATGAATAAACATGAATGTTTCATGAATGGCCATCCCCAGCAGTTTTGCCATGATAATAATACTGATACTGTCACAATTTCACAATGGCAGAGAGCGATGTAGTGGTTCCACCTATATAAGAGATTTATCTGCTGAAGTAATTCCCGTTTTGTCCCTATAACATGAATCGAGGTATTGTATGGAATAAAGGCCACCATTCCCTGCGAACGTTCCTGGACATTTCTAGCACTCTATATCCCCCATTGCTCTATCGTTGCGCAAAGTGCACCTGTCGTTTTGGGGCTTGGGTTATAGCCTGCTAGTATTAGTGAAAATGTGATAATATATAGTTACTTATAGAAATATGCGAGAGCAGAGGAGTGCCTATAGTACTGCAATCTGCCTAAATTAGCATCCGGTTTAATTGTAAATCAGTACATCTTGCAAGTTACTAAAGTAGGTATCCCATAATGTTGGCTCGAAAATTAGTATATTAGTTTCACATTCCATAGAACAGAATGATATAGTTGTGTAAAACTGAGAAACAAATTTCACTCGAATTCTACTCACAACTCATACCAATATTTCACCGAAAAGAATGACTGGATATATAAAATAACTGCTGTAAACCACTGAAGTAGGATCCCATGTATAAATCACATATAACATAATCTTCAGGAATCAGACTTACAGATTTGTCAGTAACTGTTGCGTTACATAAGGTCGTAACACTTATAAACCATATTATGATTTGACACTTGATTATATATTGAAATGCTATAGCAGTGACATCCACTTGTGGGGATATTAAATGTTATCCCTAATGAGATTATTACTTCCACTATGCTTTGGCAAGGGATCAATTGACATTGTTTTCAGGATGAAAACCAATGACATATAAATCTCTGTCTGAGATGTGTTTAATGAAAAAGGATGAAAATGATCACCGCTACATCATCCATGTTGTAACCATGACCTCTCACGTTAGAGCGTGACTTGCTGACATGAATATCTATCTACACATTATTCACATGTAGACCGTTCTCGTTTGATCTTTACTTCACAATTGAGTCGAAAAAGTTTCTCAGCATGATAACATAATTATTTAACGTGGAATACATCATATATTTTCATATATTCCAGAAAATGCTCGGCATTCTTTATCCGCATTGCAATTTTTATTTTTATGATTTGACATGTCCGCAATATCACGTTACAGATATATATATATATATATATATATATATATATATATATATATATATATATATATATATATATATATTGAATTGCAGAGCGATGGTTTATAGTGCCCTAGCCAAATATTTGTTTTTGACAGTTTTCTCTTAAGGACACGGTTTCTCTGGAGAATATCTAAAAATAAAAACCCGAACTGCCAGCTTACCCTAATTTGCTGACAAACATGTGGCAAACACGTGTGTTTGCAATACACAATTGATTATTCGATTACTGGTTGATTATTTATCGACACAGTTTTCGAAACCATTGCTCGATTAATTTCCCAGTAGACAAAACAAAATGGTAGAGTATGGCTAAGAGAACTGTGTGAAATAATGTATATTTGTCATTATTAAAAACAAGAGATAGAATATTTTGAACGGAATCTTGTGATTATTACACATTACTGAGTCTGTTTTAAGTTTTCCTGGGATTGTATCTGAGGGTGAAGACTGCATTGATGATGCGACATAACTGATCCAGTTGCAATGACTGTATCTTCAATCACTGCTAGATGCAACTGTGTATGAAGGTTGTTTTAAATAATATGGTCTCTGATATTACGAATCACACCTTAAGATTCCCAGCGATATTCTTGACACCATTTAAAATAATGCTATGTTATGTCATGTATGTTATGTCATGTATGCCCCACATTAGGTTTATTATAACCGTTAGCTTGAACTTCGTATTGTATTCCACTTCATCGACATTATCTTGATAAAAGTATGCCTGGTGAGATATGTGCCATACATGCATGCCTTAACCACCCAGTAAGAATCAACACCGATAAGGATGAGTGTGTTTGTGTGAGCTTCTCCCGCAATCAGACACCGCTTGACATGTAATACAAGAGTTATCAGACCGGTTAATACGGGAATATTCCCTAGAGGAGCACATGTTTTCCATGGGGAATTGTTCGCACAAGTTGTGCAGACTGCTGGTTTGGTTTCCTACGAACAGAGATACAAGTCGTTCGGATTTTTCATCATTTCCTCCTCTCATTTAGGTTTTGATTTCCACCGTCCAGACCATTTAGATGTTTCGATTTGCTAGTAGCATGTTACAAAAGAGCATGCTACAGACTGGAGTAAAGTATTTAGTATCATAATGTGTATCTTTGCTTGCATACTCTTATATGTACAAAGGGGTGTTTGGATTCCATGAATGGGTTACTCGAGAATTAGCATTAAAATAATAATTATAATGCTGAAATTTGTTTAGCGTGCCAGTGTTTGTGCCATTGGGCAAAATTATTTGCGAGTGATGCACAACTCACCCACATCACATTTTTTATGTCCAAAATATTATACAAACAAAATGCCCAAAAGTGGTTTGTGGAAAATTACCTGATGTCTCGCGCACTTTTGGGTGCCTGTGAAACAACTGAAACAAGTGGAAAGGACTACTATCCTCTCAGATATGGCCTCGAATTCTTTGAAGTGGGTTAATTATCTCGCAATTCCTGGAATTGATACTTCCAAACTTTCAACTCTATAATCAAACCAAAATCACACAGCAACAGTTTATTATGAAGCAATGTATATAATCAATATATTCCCTTTGCGGTCATTCACAACCAATACTTGAATTGGACTCTTTCTTCACGTGGGTGCCGTGCATTAATTCAGCGTCAGTTTCCGACTGAATAAATGCTATATGCATATCAGGACAATCATGTAAATAAAACTGTGGCGCTATATCGTACTGGCGTTTTGAATTGCAATTCTCATCAACAATGTGCCAAAGTCTACATTGATGCTTCCATGCAATTGAAAGAACAAAAGGTAAATTTTGGCATTGTCAGCTGGTGATTTTTGCCAATAACAACGAAATATAATCCACACAGATAAAGGTGAATGATTCATGAAAGGTCTATTCACAGATCCATTCTGTAACCTATTCATGGCAGTTTCGCTCCAGGATAATAATCATAATACTGTCACAATCGCACACTGAGAGGGCAGACAGGAATGTAATAAGTTCGCGTATGGAATGGTGATATGCGCTGAAGTGCTTTCCCTCTTTATCACTGTAACATAGAGCAATGTTCCATTTATTTTATCCACTAATGGTAAATGTTAGTGGCAAACGTTTCCTGCGAACGTTCCAGGATGTTTCTGGTATGCCATACACAATGGGTGCGTTTGATTTGCCTCGAGTTTGAGCCCTTGGTGTCGAATACATGCATGCGCCCTACACAGATCCCCACGAACGGGCGAATTAATACACCGGTGTTCAAAACATGACTGCGGAGGCAGTAGTGATTTCCCTTGGATCTGGCACATAAATTACACTGTTGAGTAATGAAGCATATCGTTTTTTGAATTATCTGACCGGGAAAGGCTTCATTTGGGAAAAATTGAAAGCATGGCCTGTTCGTATGATTGAAAAGTTCAGAACATGTACGGTGCTCATTGCTGACAAAGCCGTTGCAACGGTCAGAACCCTACTTTACTCCCGCAAAAGTGGGGAGTGAAAACTTGACCTAGATTCCCAACACGGGGTTGAAACACTGTACATATGGTCGTCGAGGTAGGTGGCGTAGTCAGTTAAGGCGCTCGTCTCGTGACCAGCAGGTTGTTGGTTCGAGCCGCGGAGCTGGCACTGCTGTGTTGGCTGTCTAACACCCTTGGCCAAGGTATGCATCACAATGTGTCTTGGTCCACTCAGTCGTACAAATGAGTACCCGATTGGCAGTGTTTGCTAATGTACGTGTGACTTAGTCACCTTATGCCAATGGCTGCAACATACAGGTGATTGTCAATGGACGGTGGTCGGAAAGTGGTTCCAGTCCATAAAATCGGGGGTAATAATTGTAGAGCGCTTTGAGAATGTTTGGAAACATTGAAAAGCGCTATATAAAAACCTACAATTATTATTATTTAATCGTCGAGGGGTCGAGGTAATCGAACGAACTCAATATTATCATCGCTCCACAGTCGCGCTTAGTTCATTTCAGGTTGATTGTCCGAATACGTAAGTGGTATTCCAATAAGCGTGCTAAGCTATTAGGATGCTATTATTTATATAATGTGATAATATGAAGTATGGTATATTAGAGTAACATGGCAGTGCGGAGAAGAACCTATTCTGCATAAGTTAGCATCACGTTCAGAGGTCGATCAATGAAACGTGCAAATTACTAAAGTGTTCTGTAACATTGCCTCGAAAAGGAGTATCTCAGTTTTGTGTCACATAGGACAATATTCAGGGGTGCAAACTAACCAGTTTCTATTCAAGACGTTTTTTGTTTGTTTTGTTTTTTTAAAAAAAGTGATTAAAATGATCACCACTAGAACACCTGAGTTGTAATTATAAATTTTCAGTTGCTGACAATCAGCTGCAACAATGCAGTGATAAGCGATAAGCCATTGCTTATCCCAGCGATGAGTGATAAGGAGGGCGATAAGCCAATGCTATCAAGGGAGAAACAATAGAGATGTTGTTTTGACTCATTCACAACTAAGACAAGGTTCTGACTCCGGCAACCCCAAATTGTTAAAATAGTCACTTGCTATGTTCAATTAACTCATTTGTTGTTCAATTAACTCATTTGTTGCCCAGATATTTTGCTAATCACTAGAACACTCAAGTGCAACCCGATTACACTTACATGTATATATTGAAGGTAAGGAAGTAAAACCAATGGTACAGGGCCGTCATAACATTTCAGTAATTCCAGTGTATATATCAACCTTTGTAGGAACATATAAATCTTTGCAGGTCAAGCTTCGTTCTATTCTTATAAAATATATTGTCTCTGGAAACATAGCAGAGTAATCAATTATTTAAGTAACATATTCGTCTGTGATAACAGCTTCAGATAAACGCCGTTCTTATTTAGTGGCACATAATTGTTATGGTTCAAGATTTGTTTCAACGCATGATGTCTATAACATAGGTCATGAAATAGTGATTAGAATGACTAGCCCAAAATAAGCACCTTGAACAATAAAAACAAACTGATGTCCATTTCCTTGTTCTATATCTGTCAACCCAAGATATGGCAGACTAGCGATATGCCATTAGTGCACAAAAGGCACAAGTGTTTCTGGCTTATGTTGTAATTGTTTTATGTCATTGCGGAATTAATGAAAATGCAAAAATTACCGAAACTGCTGCAGATTTAAATTTAATATGGTCAGCAGTAACACATATCGTATTAGTGCACTCTCTGTATTTTAGGGCTATTCGATAGGTACTAGATTTATCATCGAGAATAATGATGTTCTAGGAACTCGTTACTGTAATTGCTTATTACACACATTAAAACTTTCAGTATATACATGAAAGCTTGGCATAGGTTTGATTATGAATATCACATAATTATAACTGGTCTACTAAATACCGTTTGTCAGGGCTGACAGCAATCACTTGTAAATTAAAAAAAAAACAGTCTCATCAAAATGTTTATCCATATTTGTTAAAACGTATTAGCACAGATGATGTTGATTATGGGCAGAAAAGCAATGCCGATTGAATACTTATCACTCCCGTGTAAACTATGACGTTTTTTGGTCGTTCCAGTCCTTGAATAAAATGCTTAGAATACCACATATTGTACCTGTAGGTGTTGTCAAAGATGGGAAAATTTTGTTGCATGAAATATATCACTGATTGCAATTTTTGGATTGTTTGAAACACTACAAAACACTCAATGTTTATATTGGATTTTGACAAAGCACCATAAGTGTTTTGAAAGTAAATTACATTTCTACTAGTCCCATTTTGCATAGATATCGATGCTTAAGATTCTTGTTGTCAAAAGACACCTTCAATAGTAGTCCACCTTGTCCACCGGTATCACAGCCAACACATTCACTTGAAATGGTTCCAACCCATTTCTCATTTTACCAGTTACTCTACAAATCCCCTCTGAGTTACAACATTAGAGAGCATGTAAAATGGACCTACAGACAAACAATTTGGGATATATGGCTAGAATCCACGTGTGGTCGATTTGAGATGAGAAATGATCCACACCGAACCTTAGCGAGGAGACTGAATGACAAGCAGACTGATGACGTTTTGTAAACGACGGAGAGTACATGGAACCAGCGGGGATTCCAATAATGGAGCAATTGCAAGGGAAGAGCCGTTCATTTCCCGAGCTTGGTCATGCGGGAAGATACATGACCCTGAGCTCTTCCATATAATTCAGACGCTGAGAGGCAAGAGACGCTCTTTTGTGATAGAACATTTCCATGTGAACACTAACCAGCCAGGCGGGAAGTCCGAGCAATGATGGCTGGGCACATGGATACATCAATCAGTCCATCACTAAGTCAATATCTCAATCGATCATCACTCCAACCCGCCAGGGGAATTCATGACAGAATTATGTTTGTTGGTAATCGATCGTGTGCCTGTTTGGAAATTGGATGGGCGTAATCTGCCGGTAGTTCAGATAGCATGCAAAAACACCAACAATTATGCCCTACTCATCGACTGTATGTTTTGAGACATTACAACTATGCACAAGTTGCATGCCAACGTGTTAATTGTTTTCAATAAATCAATATTCCCCTTTTCGGACTCAGCGTCAGAAAACTGACTAAAGCTGTTAGTTTGTGAGTATTTACCCTCATAAAAACTATAACTGTATGTAGCTAAGGAGAAGGGTCACGTGAGAAGCAGCTTCTCAAGAAAGAACAACGAAAATCGAACTGAGTAAAAGTAAAGCAAAACAAAAAATATGGAGATGAATTTGTGAATCCACTTTCATGTTACCGCATACAGACTCCGATGTCCTGATTACCATTCACTTGATATTTGATATAATTCATTTCTTCGTGATTTTTTTCTTTTTACAGTCAACATAAGGTGAAGACAAGTGATTGCAAAAAAACAAAATGATTCAACAACAAATAGCATTTCATTGTTTATACATGCAACAGAACTACTATTCCAATAAACCAATTATGGCAAGGTGTTAACAAATCATTGTAACATGGTCAAAAGTATAATTAGTTTTCAACATCTTTGGATGCACATAAACATTCCTATTCAACAATTTCAACGGGTTCTCCTGTGGAAAATGAGTTGAGTTCACCACTGTCTAGTCAGTCAAGCCGATACATGATTTGTTTTGTTATATGTTATATGTGTGAATGTAACTGTGTTCTGCAAATGCTTGGCATATGCCATGCAGGTCATTTATTCATATTGATATAAATAGTGATAAATGGTTTGTGGGAATTTGTCCACAGAGATATGGTTGCTACATTTGTAACATATATCTCAACTCCACTGAAATATAACAATTATTATTGGTTATATATCACACATATGAATTTAACGTACCACTTAGATGGTGTTTGACTGTGGTCCAAGGCTTGAACGAAACATGATATTTGACCAATTGATCGTCAATTGTACCAAAAATATGAGATGGCTTTCATTTTGATAACTTATTAGTGCCACTCAAATTATAGGGGTCAATTTTATACCAACGGTAACAGTATGTATTAAAGAATCTTGATGAAATATCAGGTCATCGTACAAATGTATAGAGTGAAGGCCGGGGAGTGAAAATATATTATATTTATGTACCATAGAAAATAACAGAGAAATCAATATTGGATAAAATAATAAAATGTCCAAATAATCCGACCATTTAGTACTCTTCCCCTAAGGTGTCAATTGTGGCTAGGTTTTTGGTTATTATCAATTTTTGATCATTAAATGGGTTATCATTATTGAATTTGTCCATTGGCCTTCATACTTGTATATCAATGAATGACAACTCAATGACATCATTAAAGGGTGACCTTCACATTCTATGGATGTTCGATATTTGGTACATTTGGTGAACTTTGCTCCATGCGAGGTTGTATTGTGTTAACTGTCGAAATTGCTTTTAGTTATAATATTTTAATGGACAACTCATGAATTGGTAATAGGGTATTACCATGTGAGCTTATGTCCTGTAATAGGCCCAACCCTTACATGTAGACCAAATCAACAGAGCGATACACCACAAAAGCATTATTGACGCTCTCCAAGCAATTGTAAAAATAAAGTACACACACAGGCTACAAATGCCACGCCAAGGGTATCTAAACATCACACATATATTATCCTTAAAGTGATATTGGGAGAAATACTATTTGTTCCAAATCAACTACAAATATGGTCAGCAGTAACACATATCGTATTAGTGCACTCTCTGTATTTTAAGGCCATTCGATAGATACTAGATTTATCATCGAGAACACTGATGTTCTAGGAACTCGTTACTGTAATTGCTTATTACACACATTAAAACTTTCAGCATATACATGAAAGCTTGGCATAGGTTTGATTATGAATACCACATAATTATAACTGGTCTACTAAATACCGTTTGTCAGGGCTGACAGCAATCACTTGTAAATTTAAAAAAAACAGTCTCATCAAAATGTCTATCCATATTTGTTAAAACGTATTAGCACAGATGATGTTGATTATGGGCAGAAAAGCAATGCCGATTGAATGCTTATCACTCCCGTGTAAACTATGACGTTTTTGGTCGTTCCAGTCCTTGAATAAAATGCTTAGAATACCACATATTACTGTACCTGTAGGTGTTGTCAAAGGTGGGAAAATTTCGTTGCATGAAATCTATCACTGATTGCAATTTTTGGATTGTTTGAAACACTACAAAACACTCAATGTTTATATTGGATTTTGACAAAGCACCATAAGTGTTTTGAAAGTAAATTACATTTCTACTAGTCCCATTTTGCATAGATATCGATGCTTAAGATTCTTGTTGTCAAAAGACACCTTCAATAGTAGTCCACCTTGTCCACTGGTATCACAGCCAACACATTCACTTGAAATGGTTCCAACCCATTTCTCATTTTACCAGTTACTCTACAAATCCCCTCTGAGTTACAACATTAGAGAGCATGTAAAATGGACCTACAGACAAACAATTTGGGATATATGGCTAGAATCCACGTGTGGTCGATTTGAGATGAGAAATGATCCACACCGAACCATAGCGAGGAGACTGAATGACAAGCAGACTGATGACGTTTTGTAAACGACGGAGAGTACATGGAACCAGCGGGGATTCCAATAATGGAGCAATTGCAAGGGAAGAGCCGTTCATTTCCCGAGCTTGGTCATGGGGGAAGATACATGACCCTGAGCTCTTCCATATAATTCAGACGCTGAGAGGCAAGAGACGCTCTTTTGTGATAGAACATTTCCATGTGAACACTAACCAACCGGGCGGGTGTCCGAGCAATGATGGCTGGGCACATGGATACATCAATCAGTCCATCACTCAGTCAATATCTCAATCGATCATCACTCCAATCCGCCAGGGGAATTCATGACAGAATTCTGTTTGTTGGTAATCGATCGTGTGCCTGTTTGGAAATTGGATGGGCGTAATCTGCCGGTAGTTCAGATAGCATGCAAAAACACCAACAATTATGCCCTACTCATCGACTGTATGTTTTAAGACATTACAACTATGCACAAGTTGCATGCCAACGTGTTAATTGTTTTCAATAAATCAATATTCCCCTTTTCGGGCTCAGCGTCAGAAAACTGACTAAAGCTGTGAACAACAAATAGCATTTCATTGTTTATACATGCAACAGAACTACTATTCCAATAAACCAATTATGGCAAGGTGTTAACAAATCATTGTAACATGGTCAAAAGTATAATTAGTTTTCAACATCTTTGGATGCACATAAACATTCCTATTCAACAATTTCAATGGGGTCTCCTGTGGAAAATGAGTTGAGTTCACCACTGTCTAGTCAGTCAAGCCGATACATGATTTGTTTTGTTATATGTTATATGTGTGAATGTAACTGTGTTCTGCAAATGCATGGCATATGCCATGCAGGTCATTTATTCATATTGATATAAATAGTGATAAATGGTTTGTGGGAATTTGTCCACAGAGATATGGTTGCTACATTTGTAACATATATCTCAACTCCACTGAAATATAACAATTATTCTTGGTTATATATCACACATATGATTTTAAAGTACCACTTAGATGGTGTTTGACTGTGGTCCAAGGCTTGAACGAAACATGATATTTGACCAATTGATTGTCAATTGTACCAAAAATATGAGATGGCTTTCATTTTGATAACTTATTAGTGCCACTCAAATTATAGGGGTCAATTTTATACCAACGGTAACAGTATGTATTAAAGAATCTTGATGAAATATCAGGTCATCGTACAAATGTATAGAGTGAAGGCCGGGGAGTGAAAATATATTATACTTATGTACCATAGAAAATAACAGAGAAATCAATATTGGATAAAATAATAAAATGTCCAAATAATCCGACCATTTAGTACTCTTCCCCTAAGGTGTCAATTGTGGCTAGGTTTTTGGTTATTATCAATTTTTGATCATTAAATGGGTTATCATTATTGAATTTGTCCATTGGCCTTCATACTTGTATATCAATGAATGACAACTCAATGACATCATTAAAGGGTGACCTTCACATTCTATGGATGTTCGATATTTGGTACATTTGGTGAACTTTGCTTCATGCGAGGTTGTATTGTGTTAACTGTCGAAATTGCTTTTAGTTATAATATTTTAATGGACAACTCATGAATTGGTAATAGGGTATTACCATGTGAGCTTATGTCCTGTAATAGGCCCAACCCTTACATGTAGACCAAATCAACAGAGCGATACACCACAAAAGCATTATTGACGCTCTCCAAGCAATTGTAAAAATAAAGTACACACACAGGCTACAAATGCCACGCCAAGGGTATCTAAACATCACACATATATTATCCTTGAAGTGATATTGGGAGAAATACTATTTGTTCCAAATCAACTACAAATATGGCTGTGGCCTCAGCAAAATCGGTTACAGAACAAAATATGGTGAGTCTGATGGATAAATCAAGCATGCGAAGTACTGCCAACTGCTTTTGTTTTGTTCGCTACTCAGAGAGTTACTCTGATTAGTTCACGCTCGAGCATACGCGAGTAAGCTGGAATCACATTGCATCAAGGGATACAAAGCACTGAGAATGGCGGTAATGTCAACCACCTCAAACGATCTCCACCAGAATTTCACAAGGATATCAATGAGAAAAGAGGTGGAGAAGAGATATTTGCATTTATAAAACTAGTGTGTTTTCTTCGCTCCGTCACAAATGTATGGCAAAATATATAAATTTCTACCAATCCCACTTTGACAGCACACATTTGAAGTTGGGATAGGGCAAAAAGGAAAGCACAGGGAAAGCACAGAAATGGAAACGTGGGCTGGAAAAAGTAATCCAGTTCAAATTTCAGCCGTCATACTTGATTGCAAGTCATGCTCTGTCTGATAAAGGTCAATACAAGAAGTGCTTTTGAGTCTTTCCTTCAGCCGTTATTCTACATGAAAAAGTATGTCCTTTTTAATGTGCTAGGCTCCATTCGGGGTTCGCCCAGTTTGGTAGTCAGCATTCCTAATAGCTCCGCTAGTAGGGTATCCCTTTAGCTCACTTGGCAGAGTGTTGGACTACTGTTCGTTGGGTCCTGGGTTTGAATCGTTTCTCAGGCAAGTGGAGTTTTCCTAACTCTGAAACATTAAGGCATTCCATGAACATTGGACACTTCACACCAGCACCCACACTAGGACAGCAAAGTCCTAAGAGTTTATGAGAGAGTATGGGGAAAAGGTTGCTCTGCAGTGATTCATCCATTGTTATTTAGGTGAACGCAATTTCTTCTGCATGAGTTTTGTTGTTTTTTACATTTACCTTTCCTCACAAAACAAAGATGTTGCATGTTAATCGCAAACATTGATGTTACAGTAACCTCGTCGTAGCTAAGTAAGACATAGCGTTTCCAAACCAGTTGATGTCCGACTTCAAAGCGTCAGTATTTGCCTAGTAAATTTGGTATTGATTTGTTATTATATTGACTGCATGTGCTACCTATTACCTAATCATTTGTTTACACATTTCAAAACAACACTAATTCCTAGAACGACACCCGGTAACACGCAGATCATATCATAACAACTGATCGTTTCTGTAGCACCCTCGTCAAAGTGACCGAAATCTAAAAGTAAGGTATACTCTGTATGTTTACATTCATCAAGGAACCTTCCACGAGCGTTATAATAATACACCCCTTATGTTTATATTACTTTTCCATCTCCCATGGATCTGGTGTATCAAATTCACAGAGGATTTTCCATCGAAATAATGCAATCCCAACTCAGTGGGCCTAATCTGTAGAGAGATTATGCGGACATCGGTCAAGGTGAAACATACTAACGTACGCACAGCATCATGCAATTCTAGCGTAATGCAAAAATGCCAAGTCCCGATGGCACATGTCTTGCAGTTTGACTGTGCACTATACATTATCTTTTTTGCAAGCTCGTGGATTTGAAATGGGTAAATCTAGCCTAATTCAATTTTTCACCGTGGTATAGATAGGTAATAACAGTGACAATAAATGGTTAATTGTTTTCGCAGTTTATTTTTAAGGCTGGATATCGCTTGGGAATTTTTATTCCCATTCGGGAAACGTCACATCGCTAGTGTATGCTTTGACGGACAAATTGTCATGTCCAGTGGGTTTTCTTGTAAACATTGGCCAAGATTATTATGTTAAATTCTCATACACTATTTAGCGTACAGAACCGATCCCAGATAATGCTACAAATGTTTGCCAATGCATTAAATTATATCCTGTTATATCACTTTCTATTCCTAACTGATAATATCCATGTTTTATCACATACTATAAACTACAATGCCACAGGACTCCAAAAAGGTTAATAACCTTTTCTGTATCACCTTCACAATGTTTACAATTTTACAATGTTCACAACCTTACAGTGTTTCTGAAGTACTTCATATGCTCGTGATTCATTTTTGTTAAGATTACTTTTGATCAAATATTGAAATATCAATTGATTGAATATTTCAGCTCGTGTTTTATACCGTGTAGTGAACATTGCATGCATGTGCATTCGTTTGGTTATTTTTTTCTATTATGATTAACGAACATCCCTCTCGGACATTTGTATTGCCGGGGGAACCATTATGATCACAGTATTAACATAATTTGGTTTTACCCGCCCAAAAAATGTGACAGGATCTACAATAATTGTTCTGAAGAATTTTATTCATCAGAAGAATTGTAATTCTCATTTGAATTTAGCCTCAATACATGCTGCATAGACATGTCAAATTGTCTTAAAATCAATATTCAGTGCCCATAGTCGTTTTAATGACGGTGCTACAATCCGTTCGCCAATAAACTAAATTATATTGCTGTTTAGTGATAAGGTCGATATTCATAGAATCTATTGAAATGTGTTTGAAATGCAACACTTCTAATATGACTTTTTTAACGAGAAAATTGTTTGTAGTTTAACAATTTAATAGCATTATGAAGATGACAGCTGCTGCGTGCTACCAATAATGAACGGGGTCACAGGTGGCGATTTTAGATTCTCCCAAGGTCCCCTAATCCATCCCACAACGCGCTATTCAACGCCCCAAAACAGATGAATTGCTAGTACTAACGCAATCTGCTTAGTAAACGATCCCCACATTAGGTTACCTGAGTCCAACACATAATACTAGAGCCATTCCCTTTGGCCATTGTGTGGCCTAGGTTAACTTGCCTTTTTACTTCGTTGGCTTGCTCGTGAAAAACTGACACTAAAGAAGATTTACACCACATCACCTATTATAATAGCCTATAACCTAAGTATACCAACTTTCGCTCATATGCATTGGTATTCCAGTTTATCTCCTGTATATGTTTGTTGGTTCATTTGCTTTTAAAAATATAAACAAATAGTATCTTCTTATACATGGTATATGATAAGAGTGTATTGATTACCAGTTTCTTTGGTGATTGGATAACTGCATAATTAATTGTTCTTCTCTTACAGTTGATCTTTCACAAAATGAACTACATTACGGGAAAGATTGAAATATTGTCACTGACGTCAGTCGGCTAAAAACAAACTATAGCGACAAACTATATGAGCATACCACACACATTTAAATGCACGTTATCTATTGGGAGAAAGGCCTACCACATGCGCAGCCATGTCTGTCACGTCATAGCCTCCTAAAGCATTCAAATTCAACTATCAGACTTATCGCACCCCAGCTGATGGCACCACAACGCCTAAAGATAATTCCATGTTCCTTTCCGCTCTATCCGAATAACTGTGAAGGTTTCATTGCATACCACAGTGCGTTCCTAGGCCCATCAAAGTTTGATTGGTTGCTATCATTCAGTACTGACAAGCCTGATAAACATGACAGAGGCAGACAGGTGCTTCCTCTCTAGAACATCATGTTCTTCATTATTTGCCCCCTTCAAACATAATTCGCACGTTATACTTTGGTTGAAATTTGTTTTGGTCTATTCCGTTTGATCGACGCTGCCAATTTTCTACTACAAATGAATAGCTGACATGTTCTGATAGTCTATGACGTATTGGAAGCAGGAACTTCGGGAACGAAATTGATTCCCCAAATCACCGTTTCAGTGATTTTTTCATGGACATGGAACTGCTTAGTACCCGTGTCCAATAACGTCCAATGAATGTGCTCTATTATCACAACAATTTATTAGCCATCCTGTCAGGAACAATCGGTATCTCCACATCTGGAACAATGAATGAATGTATGAATGAATGAACGTAGTAATGATTGAATGAAATATCTATCACACATGCTAGTGTATAGTGATATATTGTAATGGACACACCATAAACTAAATAACCTTCTAGCTTGCTATAAGGTTCTTTCATACATGTTCTCGTCTTACATCTATTCTATGAGGTTTGTTTCGGATTTTTAGATAGGTTGTTTGTCAGTGGTATACTATTTCCATCAGGTGTACATTACACAAAGCTACATTTCACATGTTGTCTGAATAAACTGTTCGGCTGGGCTTTGTTTCTATTCCAAAATGTTGTATTTTACATTAGTTATTCGTATCGGTGTTAACAAAATAATTATACTGAGTCCACGCCACTATTAGAGATGACCTGGACACCAAACACTGCTGTACATATGACAAGTGCTACATTGTGGGCAAGGTTGTTTAATCCAGCAGAGGTTTTCAGTGGTACTGAAGTCAGTTTTTTCTATCAGTGAAACACGCTTTTTGGCCATAGTTTTGTTTTAGATTTTCGTATCAAGTTGAGATCGTGTGTGTCTTAATCAGGTATCATGCCGCAATTTTCCACTAACTTTCAGAGTTCTATCACAGCTGGCAACCTAACCCAATGTAAATTTTTAGCCCTACATGGAATTTCAGAGTCTGCACAAAAACACAACTTTTTTTCAAGTACGAGTAATATAATGCTTCGAAATAAACATATTTACTTAATATAAATCAATTATGCCTTCAGACTCCAAATCAATGCAATATGTTCATTCTGTACGTGTATAAACACGACTAGAGCCCTGAATTTGTTGAAATTTATTTGATCCCATTTTACACTGAAATTTAACATTGGGGTAGATTGCCAACTTTTTGTTAGTTTTTAAAATAAAATTCTGAAATTTGGTGAGAAATTACGTCATGATACCCGATTCAAATGGACAGAATTTCAAATTGATCCGAAATATCCAAACAAAACTACGGCCAAAAAGCGTGTTTCACTGACAGATGAATTTGACTTTATACATTTAAAGTCAAAGTTATCTCTCGAAAGGCATACCAACAACTCCAACTTCGATGCCAGTGAATCGTTGTTGAGAGTAGGCGTTAGACTTGGGAATCAGAGTCAGTCAAAAATAGTTTGTGTTTGCCACTGAACAAGCTAAATAATGCAATCGTCATGATAGTATCACATGATGCTGTCATGTTTTACGGAGACACATGTCCCTCGCATCGACGTGATAGATGGAGTTAAGTGAAAACACATGTCACATTCCAACACCTGAGTCGCATCACTGAGGGAATGAAAGTACACAACTGACTTTCCAAATCTATAAGTACCATTTGCAAACCACACGCTGCTAAATCATCTCTAGGATTCAACTTTGGGATGTTTTAAAGCAGTGTTTAGCACACTCAATAACTCATCATTCATTTATTGCTCGGACATGTAAAAAATCAGAAGCCATCGATTTTCAATAATTTACCCTATTATATATGTTATATTCTATCAAGGGAAATTGAACCATGTTTCATGGCGAATGTATCCTAATTTACATCTTCCTTATCATTGTGTTATTGACAATAACATCAAAGACACTAAACACAAGTCACAAGCCAATTAGACTCCCGAATTTGACACAAATATGTATTGGTCCTTGCTATGACGTAATACTGAGTGACGCTTGACTCAAATCGGTGACACGACAAGCGTGTGTAGTAATTTAGGAATAAGTGAAATATTACAAAATATTAGTGCATATGTGCAGGATGTATGAAACATGAGATGATTATCTTAACTCCCGTGTACAAATTATCGAAATGCAATATGCAGAATTTCTTGAAAATGACCATGAATATGATCACCGTGTCAAAATTGGGGTAAACATTGATGGAAGAAACCTTATTTCTGGGGAATTTCATCACCTACAAATATTTGTGAAGTATATAAATTTGTAGTAGTATCTCGGACATCGTATCATCCCCCTCAGTTATTATATATATGCGTTATGTTGCAGAAATTGCATTTTTCTTACCTTGTGTTGATATTCCTTCCAAAAGATCTGAGCACAGGTCGGTGACAATAACATGACCTGACCCCTAGACAAAAGAACTAGGTCAGTCACCGCCTTAAGATATGTTGCAGGTGTAAATGCAATGCGACTGTAGACAATATGGGTAGGTGTGATTTTGGAAAAGGAAAAGGTCCACATCCACAGGAAAAGGTTGAATCAATATGCACATGATAGTGTGATTTTTAAGCTTCATGTGCACACGAAAGGTAGGAATATATTCAAATTTGTATATTGATCAATTATTTTCAAATTTAAATAAAATTTTTAAACACAACATTCCATATTGGAAATGCTGCAGTAAGAATTTGTTCCACTGCATTTTGTAGCATTCGGTATATATGGAAATTCGTAAGTTTCTAAGAATTTACCATTATTTGGAGAAAATTCCTAGAAAGGTGATGACACATGTGGTTGTTACTCAGATAACAACACCAATAAATAACTTACAGTGTATTCATTCAATTAACTGTGAATTGTGAAAGCTCGTTGAGCTTTGACTCAACGTTATTTATAAGGTTTACTTGAATCGAACAACTGATAATTTCTAATATGGGCTTACCTGAAATTGAGGCCTGCATGAAGTTGTATTGAAAAAGTCTAATATTGACCTGTTTGAGGCAGCTCCATTAATGAACATCCTATGGCACGCGAAATGGAAGCCATCAATGAGAACATTTGATGACATGTTTGAAAGAACAATATTGTTATCCGTAGATGAACGAGATCAAATAATATCTACTTCAGTCTGTCATATGCCTAAGCACCATCTGCTAGACCCCCCATTATGCAGCAGACATGAAATTACGTTCACCCTAATATAGTGGTGTAAGTTATTTCAGGACAATCATCGCATTTGGGAAATGTGGCTTTCGTGACCTCACATGATATTGCAATTCGATGGGCTCAGATCAAAATTGGATGGTTCTATAAGCGACAACGAAGCCTACAAGTCTGGAAGGGAATGATTGGAATGTGATCTGCTGAATGGTCACGTATGTGCACACATGTACCTCTGCATCTCTCGACGAAACTCGAAAAGACAATTGTGAGTGAAAAATATTTGGAGTATGTGATGGATGTTTGATAATTGCTTTTTAACAAATCATACAATATGTCGAGTGAGTTGTTCTCGAAAATTTCATACACCCAATCATCGATTAGTTATTGAATAATCTATGTGATATATCCCTTTCACACTTTATTTTGCATAATCATAGCTCGGAAATCTATTACATGGATTAACATATAATATAATACATTATATATTATATTTTATGTTCCTACGGTGACAAAAGAAATGTCTCCAAAACCTGCTCTCCAATCACAACACACACACCGCATGGCCTCTTTGTGTTATTTATCTGACAATCGACTCATAACTTTCGAACCTCAATTACTATCTGATCAACTTCTCGGAGCCAGACAAGGTTTAATTGAGTTAGTGGGATGAATCCGATCATTGAAGAATAACCAGAATTAGGCTTTCCAGTCAAAATTCCCCCAGGTCTTGCAAGACTCATACACGGAATATTGACCGTGGGGGCAAACAATCTGACGCCTTACATACAACTGATATACGTTCCAAAATTGTTGTTTGCATTAGCAGTTAGCTGGTGTTTGGTTTATAGGGTCTTGTAAGTGACATTGTTTACCCGTTTCTGTATTAAGGTTGTTCGAAACACCCGGAAAGGTGTTTTTATTGAGTAAAAAGTTATATTTCTTGATAGCTAGATATGTGATGGTTACAAAAAGCAGAAAAAAATAGTAGGTCACCGTATGATATTTTTTGCTATGATGCATTTTGTTGACCACCTATCAGTCTTGAAAGTACCTCAGCAATAGCCACAATCCATTACATCATGACATGCAATCTAACTGCATATTTTTGCCTAAAACTATATATTTATAGGATTTTTCAGTACAGAACTGTTGTATATGCAACGGTTCATTAAACTGATGAAACAAAATTCGCTAGCACTGAGTTTGATATGTTTCGTGGCAAGAGTAAGAACATGTGTATATATTTCAGCACTGAAATTTTACAGAAAAAGAGTAACTTCTGATAATCCATACAACGTTGAGTATCACTGCTCGGTCAGTAATACAGTATTTTTTTCTAATTTTTTTACACATATTTCTTCAATGATATTTTGGGTTTGTAAAAATAATGTAAAAAATATACCTATCCAGGTTACTTTTCGCGATATAAGCGTTAAAACATGAAAAGTGTCATTTTATGGAAACAAAAAATCAATAATTTCATGAATTTGGAGTGCATACTATGTCAAATTATTCAAGTTTTTGTGAGAATGACTTGAAAAAAAAATCATATATTTCATATATTGTATGTTCTGACTTGACTCAGAAATGTATAAAAGGCTGGCATGGTAGATGTGATCATTAGCATGAACGGTATGGCTGCTAGAATGAACCACTAGATGTTGACTGGTCAATTGGCTCAGATGAGATTCTCTCCGGTCGCCAACTCAGTAGGCCTAATAGTTGAACTATCCCCATCAAATTTGACAAGTCAGTAGAACTTTAGTAATAAATTTCACCCAATTAGCTTGAGCAAGATGACCGCCACATTTGGCACAGGATTTTGCGATAACTTGTAGGCCTATACATACGGACAACGTCAGGATATAGCTTATTATATATAAATGGCTGATAACGGATTTGACTGAGAGGGTAGCGCTGATCTGTGCGCGGGGAATTTTGGAGATTATTTCGTCTATAGGTCTATTTCATGCATCTCGATGAATTTTGGCAGAAAATCGCCTAACATAGTGTAAATTTCTGGGCAGATAAGCTGCGGAAACAAAAAAGTTAGCCCCATTCGGCTTACATAGCGGAACGGGTATGGTAGACGAAACGTGTCAAAAATGACAACTGTAACGAAAACGGAGCCCCGCGAAATCGAGCCTGGTGGGCTGTAAATTTTGCGGCCCAATGAAGCTGAGCTCTTCTTATGATGTATTCCTCTTAAAGAGTGAACGTTTGGTATATTCAGGCTATATAATGGACAGGCTATAGAGGAATTGATGTATGTCAATGGAATGTTGCTTAGTGGAACTGGGAATGCATATGCGTGTTTGGACAAACTTAGGGGCGCATAGGACAAACTATTATAAGAGAGTGTGTAACGACCTCTGGACATTTTGTGGTGAACTTTGAAGTTCTAAGAGATTGGAATTGTGAAGAAAACACTCCACAGGGGCACAAAATGCAGGATTCGGCGGATGGGAGGATGTGGTAAGAAACGGAAGAAACCCGTTTTATTGGTCTTACACAGATATCATATACAAACTAATGAGCGCCACTTGCGCCAGCAACTCCCCCCCCCCCCACCCCTCAAATTTGCTCTTGCATTCGTTGTATCTTTTGTCCTTGGTCCACTCAAGTCAAGTAGCAACAAATTCCATGTGTTATGCCATGATACTAGTACATTCATGCTTATTAGCCCTACGAGATCTGCAATACCATGAATAGTCTTTCAAAATATTATTATCGCTAAGCTTGAGTTGTATTGAAAATTATGCCATGATCCACAGAAGTGTTGTCAATTTATTTAACAGTGTTTTTAATAATTTTACGATCTGTTTGATTATGTTAATCAGAAGATTTGGAAATTGTTAGGTCTACTAGTTTTGTTGTGCAAACGTTTACTCATATACATATTAAAACTATGTAACGAATGGATGTTCTAGTATAGTATTATCTTCTTAACCGAGGCTGGCCCACTGAAAGATACTAGACATATGCTGTGATGCTTCCAGTACTTTGTGTGTTCAAGTCGAGACTCCGCCGTACTGATTACAGACCGCCGGATTTTCCAGTACTCCCAATGCACGGCAACATTCATACCCCGCCGATCCCTATTTCACCCCGCCGTTACATTCGCTGTTTATGACACGTTTGGTTAACCATAGACGGGCCACATTGATGACGCGTTCGGTGTATCGAACAACCTTAAACAAACAAAAAAACACACATGGCGGTAGTTTGCTCCAGCTTCGGAAACAATATTAGATACTAATCTGTAACTATCAATCAATGGTAATAGGTTTCTGGGATTTACTGAAAATCAAAATTTATGGTTACCCGACAACAAATCATACTCCGTTCTGCTCTGTTCATAACGGATATTGGGTAAAAGTGGCAATAAACACTTCCTCCGTCCTTCTGCGTATTTCTCCCGTCCATTGAGCATTGGAGTAAAGCCAATTACCGTACATTCCATCAGTGGATGTGTTCAGCATTATAGCCACAAATCATACGTGATAAGATGCAATTACTTTTAAGGGGTTGTTACCCTCGCCATATTTTAGTCAGTGATTCGCACTGAATATTTTTGAAAATGTTTTTTCTTGAAGAAATGAACACATATTTCACATAAATGTAATATTATCATGTTAATAACTAATTTAAAGCATTTGACGCGCAGTTATTATGCATCTTATGTCAAAATTGGTGAAATTGACTACCAAAATTTCGGGACATCCGTTCTTGTGGAAAAAGTCGATTACGAATGTTCCAAGTATTTTTCTGAGCATTACTACATATGCTAGTTTATGAGCCGAGAAATATTTTTTTGAAATTCAAATCCATTGCATCACAAATGATTTTTGAAGTTCAGACATTTATTGACAACTAACAATTTTTCTCAAGTGGCCAGCACAGGCACTATTTTTTAACCCTTCAAGACACTGCCACAGTGAGAGGGAGACTTCAATATCACATGCTCCACTGTGAACACTTCACACTGGCTTTTACATGTAGACTGCTACATGCTAGGGCTTCTGTGTGCATTGGGCCATGACACTACTCTATTCACCTGATCAATGCAAATAATAACCCGTATTTCCAAAGTGACAGTTATAAGTTTCAAACTTCTGGGGAAGTAACATCTTCTTGCATTTGTCATAATTCATAACACTCTGTGTTCATCAAATAACTAACAGTACATGTATGTATTCACTGACCCTATTGTGCATAATGCTTGTGTCTATGCATACAAAGAACACAAACCCCAAGCTAGATACAGGATACATCCTGATCCCAATAACATGTACATGTAAATATCACCAGGCTTTTGATTCATTGTCATCATGATTACATGTGACATTAAAGTACCATTATTGCACATGGGTTGTGTCAACATAATTGATGTGAAATTCACACAGTGGTAGCATTTTATTAGTACAATTCATGAGTTATGAATTGAAGCACTTCATCTTTTGACATACATGGATCACAGGTATGATATCAAACATACCAGACAAGAAATGTCATGAATAAATAGTGTATTTGGTAGTATACTCCTTATCCATATGTTTATCTTACAAAGTGTGTACATGGAAGGTAAACAAGAACAAAATAAATCAAATATAATACCAATCAAAAAGATTATGAATTTATCATAATTGGCAAACAATATTGCACATGGCCACTTGATACACTGCCATTCAAATCTTCATAATGTATTTCTGACCTACACATGTGTATCAATAACAAATTTTTGATACATACAATGTGTTGGCCACTTTATTCATTAAAATATAAAATATGAAAATATTATCAATTGGCCATTGAATCCCCAAATTGCTGTTGTATAAGATATCCAATTGTCTTGTAGTGACATTACAATACCCAAAATGGTGGTATGCAATTCTGTACAGGTGTTTCAGAACTACAGATCCAACATGCACTTAATTTGAATTTGTATATATATTGTTTTAATATACATGTATATATTGGTGCAAACTTTGAAACACAAGTTGTTGTTATGCTTTGACATCCATATTGTTGGCCAACATAATGATTGCTCCTGGGTGCCTGTCATTGGGGGATCAGTCAAGTGGTGTGGAGCTGCTATTGCCTGTCTTCTGATTGAGACTTGAACCAGGATTTATGGAGCTTCTGGTTGTGTTGTCTTCTGGCTGAGCTGTCAGGAAGTGGTGTGGAGTTGTCAGCTACATCTGGAGTCATCTGGAGTCAGAAAAATATGAGATGATGGATTTGTCAGATGGCACTCTATTCTGTTGCTGATACCAATCACATGGCCTTGAATTGATCATTGGAATATTACAATCAAGTAAACTTCTTGATTTAGTGAAATATATATATGTTGGTGATATGAATAACTCATATAGATGCTTATTGATAATTACCTCATATACTTGTGCCAATCAGGGCACCTAATTTAAATTTCTTGACATACATATAGATATACATCTACATACAGTTTCATTTTGTTATCGAAATGTATTTAACCACGAACTTATGGAATAGGTACTAATAGATACTTGATCAGTGTTGATAGAGACGGGGCTCCAATATACAGAATGCTTAAATTACGTGTACGTACCTGAACAAATATAATATTATATTACCTATTTGTGAAAATGAACTCCCAATGTGCAAGAAGGGTCGAAAGAGGGTTAATAATCCGCCCCAGGACATGTGCTCGACGATTTTCCGTGTGGTTCCATGCGATCACTGACCGAGACTGGACTTGAGCAGCTAGTGAGTATTGCTCTTCACATTGAACTAAAAACCCTGTGCACGGATTTCAACGGCTTTTTCACCGGAGCGAATACAAACTCACGTGGTGAGCGATATGTCAGTTATCGTCTGGAAACATGGTTTTCCGATCTACAACAATAAGCCAGTTCGGAAATGTTTCTAGATCAGGTCAAGTGGTATAAACAAAACATTCGTACACACCATGCTTAAACGTGAGTGACGCGGTGAACTCCAAGTACACAAAGAGTTTATTATTGTACAGGCGAAATCGAGTAAGGTGTTGGTGACAGTGACTCGACAATGGTAGCGTGACAGCATGGTTTGGCTATGTTTATACCGCTTGACCCTAACCCAATTCCACTGACCTGACCTGAAAACATTTCCGAACTCACGTATTCTTTGTCTATGAGCTAATATGTCTTCGATTATGTACATATTTCTGGGATTACCTCCGTCATATGCCGATATACATGCATAACACATGGGACTGTTGGTGCCTCGCGGGAAATCATTTGGAGACGAAGCTACCGAATCTCATAGTCGCAAAATATGGTCTTCACAACCGAAGGAAATATTCCGAGGATGACCGCTACCAATTGATATCACAAAACACATGTAATGTGTCGTACTGCGAACATTTTCTGCCGTAGTCCCGTTCAGTATTCAGGAAGTGGATTATTTGGTGTGATCAATGGATTTTACCGATTACCAGAATTGACATGACCAAAGATAAGTCTCGCGTAAGGATACATCAAACTTTGACCTGGGAAATATGTAAACACGATTTCGTGGCACCTGACGTTGAAAGTAGCCGATGTTCAGACTCAATTTTACGGGGGAAAACGCATTGTCACATGGCTGTGGATAGCTCGTTATGGAGTCTACGATGTACCAATCCAAAGTAAGTCAGCTATTCTTTGAAAATCATCAAAATAATAGATGATATTTCAAGTCTGTGTGTTGTCCAAATCCACGTGATATTTTGAAAATGGCGCATTTCGTAAATGTGTCAAAGACAGTCGGGCATTTTGTGACAAATGTAGGCGGTAAATTCAAAAAGTAATTCTCGGCTCATAGACACTGACTGCTCCACTATGTAAAAAGTCGATGTATTCTGAAGATTACGTGGTTGATAATGAGAACGGATGTACCAACTTTATCGTTATGATCCGGAATGATCCAGACGTTTCAGGTCGAAGATTGTATTTTTCTAAAACAAGAAAATGACTCCTCTATTCACTCCAACTGCAAAAAGTCACTTCGGACTACCAGAAGTTTTATGACAAATGCTCATATTTTGTATGCGGTACTAAAGTCGTGAAATTTACTGCCAACAATCGGCAGGGTTTCACCATCTTAACAGATTGCTGCACATATATGCATCGTCGATTTACGAAATGTATGTTAGAAACAACATGAAACTATAATATTCTAAGAAAGATGTTGTTTCATTTGTTTGCTACAGTGAAAGGGTAATACATGCATTCAATTAGGACATATATGTGACATTTAGGAACTGATGTTGACTCTCATCCATCATAGAGGTAGTCACACCAGAATCTACTACTTTCACAATACCTACTAGATCTACACTGGCCATAAATGAAAGCGAATTGCCAACAGTTTCCAGTTTAACAAATACAGAAATAACTAGACGCTTCCGGTCGCCTACGACCGCTTGGGTGTATCCCCCGTAGCCCTATCATCCCTGTTGCCCCAAATATATCGCTGATGTACATTGTGAGTGTGAAACCTTTCAAGCTTATTGAAGGTCGAATTCAAGATCACCACTAAAATCACTGCATTCGAATTTCCATTTCGACATGTTCGAAAAAAATAACGAAATTACAGCCAGATAAAAGTTTTCACCTAAAGCTATATTTCAACTCAGAATATTTGACAAACTTGGTTCGCAACTAAGTTGCGAGATGACTAAATTGGAGCCAGATCGAACTTTTCACTGTAAGTTATATTTCAACTCATACTATGTGCCAAACAACTCAAACTATGTTCCAAGTTGAAATTCAAAGTAAAAGTTGACCAAAACTACATTTCAAGATGACGAAATTGGAGCCAGATCAACTTTTCACCATAATTTAAATTTTAATTCATAATATGTGCCAAACTTGGTTTCAAGCTGAAATTCAAGTAAAAGTTTACCAAAACTGCATTTCAAGATGACGAAATTGGAGCCAGATCGATCTTTTCACCATAAATTATATTTTAATTCATAATATGTGCCAAACTTGGTTCCAAGTTGAAATTCAAAGTAAAAACTGACTTTACTGGTAAAAATAATGTTAACTTATCCGGTTACACCTATGAAATCTCTACTGGACAAAACTTTTAAATTGTTGAGTTCAATAATAAATGTTTCTTGTCTTAACTATTTTTCTTGAGGTCAATAATAGACTTAACTAGTAAAAATGATGTTAACTCATTCGGCTACAGCCATGAAATCTCTACTGCACAGAAGCTTTACCTTGTTGAGCCCAATAATAAATGTTTCTTGTCTTAACTATTTTTATTGTGGCCAATAATAGACTTAACTAGTAAAAATAATGTTAACTTATTCGGTTACACCTGTGAAGTCTCTACTGGACAAAACCTTTACCTTGTTGAGCTCAATAATAAATGTTTCTCGTCTTAACTATTTTTATTGTGGTCAATAATAGACTTAACTAGTAAAACCAATGTTAACTTATTCAGTAATATTGTTCTTGTTTCACCAAAAACATCAGTTCTGTATTCTGAACAAGAATCCAGTGCAATTTGCTTTCATAGTACAGGTTATTGGAGTGATCACACATGTCAAAGTAGGTATTTTAACTGTCGTAATAAGTTAACCTCTCAAATTTATTAATATTCATTCGATCATTCTGAAAAACAATAGGTTTCGTGTGATGGTCTTTCTCATTGAGCCTGTGCGATTTTATCATCATTCATTGAAAACTCCCACCCGTAGAGTGTTCACAACCCATGTGTGTTAAACAGGCTAGTTTGAGCACAAAATGTTACGCCAATCAGCTATTTTGGTTGCTATGGCAACCAAAATCGATAGGTGTCCAGATCTCACCATAAGACATGTCCATATAAAATATTATCAAAATCGGTTCATATTTGCAACCTGCAGCGCGTTCACAAGAAAGTGTCTGCGGACGCGGACGCGGCGGCGGCGGCGGCGGCGGCGGCGCGACGATCGTAAATCCATAGTATCCGCCGAACTTTGTTCGGGGGATACAATAATGCTTAAAGATTGAAAACTTCAAGAGTAAGTATATACAAAGATGTTTCTGATCAACGGGTTCAAACATTCCTCACTGCGTCGGAGAGTACTAGTAATAGTTTCCAGTAGTTTTCATGAAATTATAATACATTTTTTGCAGGTATATTTAGCCAGAATGAAAATTATGCTACATATTAAGCGGTATATTGTTTTTCAAAGAACAGTCCTAGATAAAAACTTGTTGAGTTCAGGCATAGTTCATGATTGATATGTTTTATTTAGAGAATGCAGAATGACAACATAAATTGTTCCTATAGAGTAGATCTTCCGGGAACTTTTTTTGTTAGTGAACTACATTACGGCAAATATTGAATAAATTGTCACGAACGTCGGTGTCACGAACGTCGGTGAACAAACTATATTAGCAGACCACACACATTTAAATGCCCGTTATTTGTTGGCGGAAAAGCTTACTACGTGTACAGCTATAATCTTCACGTCAGAAGTTATTACGCAAGACATACCCTCCTGAAGCATTCGCTTTCAACTGCAAGTTTGATTTATTGCAGCCAAGCTGATGGCACCACAGCCCATAAAGATAATCCATGTTCCTTTCCGCTCTATACGGATAAATGTTAAGGTTTCATTACATACCACAGTGCGTTCCTACACCTATCAAAGTCTGATTGGTTGCTATCATTCAATAATGACAAGCCTGATAAACATGACAGAGGCAGACAGGTGCTTCCTGTTTAGAGCACCATGTTCCTCTTCATTTGCGCCCTTCAAATATAACTCACACGTTATACGTTGGTAGTAGTTTTGTTTATATCTATCACGTTTGATCGAATCTGTTTGACATAATTTGATCTATGTCAGACATGTTAGAAGCAGAAATTACGGGAATGGAACTGATTTCCAAAATCATCGTTTCAGTGATAGCTTCACTAACAGGTAATTGCTTAGTACATGTGTCCAATAACGTCCAATGAATATGCTCTATTATCACAACATTTTATAGCCATCCTGTCAAGAACAAACGGTATCTCCACATCTGGAACAATGAATGAATGTATGAATGAATGAACGAAGGAATAATTGAATGAAATATCTATCACACATGCTAGTATATAGAGATATATTGTAATGAACATTCCATAAACGAAATAGCCTTTCGGCTTGTGATGAGGTACTTATGTTTTTGTCATACTTAGAACATTGAATGCTCGGACATGTAAAAAGACAAAAGCCACCGATTTTCATTAATTTACCCTATAAGTTATGTTATATTCTATCAGAGGATATTGAACCATGTTCCATGGCGAATGTATCATACATGTAATTTACATCATCCCTATCATTGTATAATTGATAGTAACATCAAAGACACTAAAACAAGCCACAAGCCAATTAGCCTCCCCAATATGACACAAATATGTATTTATCCTTGCAATGACGTAAGACTGAGTTTTTAGTTTGAAGACACCAATAATCATGCACAAAAACAAAGGAGAATATTGGTGTCATTGGACGATATTATTAAAGTGCTGATAAATAGATGTGGGGCGACATCAAATGTATCTAGTGCGAACTGCTTTCGATTATTTTATATTGATATGTTTGCTGTCTTGTTTACTTCTCATGTGCCAGTAATTGGTGTAAAGAGAGGTACATGCAATGCGACTGTAGCTAATATGGGTAGGAGTGATTTTGGAAAGAGAAAAGGTCCACATCTTTCATAAAATGTATGATGATAAATGAAAACAGACCTTCCAATCTACAATGGTACGCATTGTCTCTTCAATCAACATGCACAATTGCACATGATAATGTGAGTTTCTAGATTCATGTGCACACGAAAGGTGGGAAGAAATTCAAATTTGTATATCGATTAATTATTCTCAACAGAGACCACTATAAATTTCAAACTTAACCGTCATTTTATATTGGAAATGCTGCAGTAAGATTTATATGGAAATTCGTAAGTTTTCAATAGTATCCAAACATTTAGAGAAAATTCCTAAATTGCTGATGACACATGTGGTTGTTACTCAGACAACAACACTAATAAGCTTGAAATTGAATATTTGTTGAGTTTTGACTCAGAGCTATTAATAAGGTTTACTAGAATGGGACAATTTTTATTCTATAAGAGGCACATACCTGAAATTGAGGCTTGCATAAAGTTTTGTTGAAAGAAATTAATGAACTTTGTTGAAAGAAATTATTAACCTTTATGAGACAGCTCCATTATTAAACATCCTATAACACTCGAAATGGAAGCCATCAATGAGAAAAGACATAAAAGAACAATATTGCTATCCGTAGATGAACAAGATCGAATAATATCTACTGCAGTCTGTCATTTGCCTAACCATTATCTGCTAGACCCCCACTATGCTGCAGACATGAAATTACGTCCACCCTAATAAAGTGGTTTAGGTAATTTCAGGAAAGAAAACACCGCATTAGGAAATGTGCCTTTCGTGACCTTACATGATATTGCAATTCGATGGGCTTAGATCAGAATTGGATGGTTTTATAAGCGACGACGAGGCCTACAATTTTCAGTCTGAGTCTGTAAGGGGTTGATTGGAAAGTGATCTGCTGAATGGTCGCGTATGTGCACATATGTACCTCTGCATCTCTCGACGAAACTCGAAAAGACAATTGTGAGTGAAAAATAATATTTGGAGTATGTGCTGGATGTTTGATAGCTGCTTTTAACAAATCATACAAAATATCGAGTGGGTTGTTCTCGAATATTTCATGCACCCAATCATCGATTAGTTATTGAATAATGTATGTGATATATGCCTTTTTCACTTAATTTCGCATAATCATAGCTCGGAAATCTATTACACGGATTAACATATAATATATTACATTTTATATTATATTTCATGTTCCTACCGTGACAAAAGAAATGTTTCCAAAAATTGCTCTCCAATCACAACACACACACTCTGTGTGTACATAAATAGTACATAAATATAGCATGGCGTCCTTGTGTTAATCATTTGACAATCGACTCATAACTTTCGAACCTCAATTACTATCTGATCAACTTCTCGGAGCCAGACAAGGTTTAATTGAGTTAATGGGATGAATCCGATCATTGAAGAATAACCAGAATTAGGCTTTCCAGTCAAAATTCCCACAGGTCTTGCAAGACTCATTCACGGAATATTAACCCTGGGGGCAAACAATCTGACGCCATACATATAACTAATATACGTTCCGAATGTGTTGTTTGCATTAGCAGTTAGCTGGTATTTGGTTTATAGGGTCTTTTAAGTGACATTGTTTCCCCGTTTCTGTATTAAACAAACAAAAAAGAAACAATAATACATACTGATCTGTAACTATCAATCAATGGTAATAGGTTTCTGGGATTTACTGGAAATCAAAATTTATGGTTACCCGATAACAAATCATACTCCATTCTGCTCTGTTCATAACGGATATTGGGTAAAAGTGGCAATAAACACTTCCTCCTTCGTCATTCTGCGTATTTCTCCCATCCATTGAGGATTGGAGTAAAACCAATTACCGTACATTCCATCAGTGGATGTGTTCAGCCACAATTCATACGTGATAAGATGCAATTACTTTTAACAGATTGCTGCACATATATGCATCGTCGATTTACGAAATGTATGTTAGAAAGTACATGAAACTATAATATTCTCAGAAAAAACGGGGGAAAAAAGATGTTGTTTCATTTGTATGCTACATTGAAAGGGTAATACATGCATTTAATTAGGACATATATGTGACATTTAGGAACTGATGTTGGCTGTCATCCATCATGGAGGTAGTCACACCAGAATCTACTACTTTCACAATACCTACTAGATCTACACTGGCCATAAATGAAAGCGAATTGCCAACAGTTTCCAGTTTAACAAATACAAAAATGATAATGGTTAAAGATTGAAAAACTCAAGAATAGGTACATACAAAGATGTTTCTAATCAACGGGTACAAACATTCCTCACTGCGTCGAAGAGTACTAGTAATAATTTTCATAGTTTTCATGTAAATTATAATACATTTTTTGCAGGTATATTTAGCCAGAATGAAAATGATGCTACATATTAACCGGTATATTGTTTTTGAAAGAACATTCCTAGATAAGAACATCAAGGGTTCATCCAATTTTTCATCAAGGGTTCATTGGCGTAGAGTCATATGTGTGTTAAGTATTCACTGATTTCGGTCAGTTATTTTCAAGTTACTATATTAGAGGATGTTCCTCGTGACAATAAAATTCGATTTCGAGTAAACTTACGACGCTAAATACGAGTATCTTTTAATAATTTATTTATGTCCACAAATGATCTAGATTAAGTATGAGTAGTATCTAAACAATATTTGATGAGGTTGCTGATAAAAGTTGAATACCATTGAACCTGTTCTTCATTGATTATTAACCTAGTTCCGTTGTCCGTCTACTTCGTGAAAATGACTAGAGGGTGACACTTCTTATGTCCAGTGTGTGTACGTTCAATTGTCAACATGGTAAATTAATCTGTACTTTGTAAGTCATATTATGTATTGTGCAGAAGGGAGAAGCTGGATAGAATCAATTTGTAGGGATTAAGTTATTTTAGGCAACGTCATTTTTGTAAGTTTTATTGTTGCCTACATACAGATCAAGTTCATTTATTTATGTTCAATGAAGATAAAGATGCTGCTTGCTAACGGCACATATTGATGTTACACCTATATTTATTATAGATAACTGAGACAGACTGTTTCCAGTCCAGTATATTTCTGACTTCAAAGGACTGATATTTGTTTGCTATTGATTCGATACTCCGTTTGCCACATGTGTCAGTACAAATTAATTATTTATTTATACTTTTCAGACGACCACTCATGCCCCAAAACTCGAAGTACAAGGCTTGGCAACTGAGAGTTTCAATAGTGGTCCTGGTAAAAAAAACAAAGATAGGCTGTTCGTCTATATGTTTGCGCCCATCAACGAGCTGCCTAACGTGGTAGTTAATAATGCATGGGAGCAGCGTATGTTTACAATACTTTCCCATGGGTCTGCTGTATCAGATTCACAGAGGATTTTCCGTTGAAATACAGTACAGTGGATCCTGTGTTAAAGACCACCTGGTTTGAGAGACCACCCTGTGTTTTGAGACTGCTCCACTTGGTCCCAGGTGACCTTTTATCATGTAAATGAACCTGTCATGAGAGACCACCTGTCATTTGAGACCACCATTTTGGGGTCCCTTGGGTGGTCTTAAAACACAGGATCCACTGTAATACCAACTCAGTGGGTCTAATCAATAGAGAGATGACGGGGCATAGATCAAGGTGAGAAGTGAATGAACACACAGTAACATACAATTCCAGCATGATGAAAATGTCTGATATTGCATGTTCAATTTCCCCGGGGATGTTGCTGAAAATTGACGGGAATTATGCCTCATCAATAGAGATGGCTTATTGTTTCACATATTTGCACATCTCAAGCTTAATTCATTAACTAACGCAGTATTTTTCAGCACTAAATAATCAATATTCACACAAATGATAATAGTGGTATTGGACGTATCATCGTATCTCAAGTTTTGTTTTACCATCCATCCATTCTATACATCATTCTTCAATTTACATATTGTTTTCAATATATTTAATTCACAAAGTTCATGTATTTTTCCCCTAAAACATGGCGCTTCTACTAAAACGATTCCCGAACAATGCTTTGATACGATACATACAAACAATAGAAATACAGGGCGAAATACATGTGGCCTATCACCGGTGTTGTCACTAATGCCGTTACGAATGTTAATATTGGGTTTCCTTGAAAAATTAAAAGGAAAGTTATAATTCTTAGATTACCTTATTCTTCACAATAGGGTAAAACAATAATAATTCATGGCCATTTTTGAATATGTGATATCCTGATATTAGCAACGAGTTCATATAATCTCCTCATAGGTCGTTTACTGATATATCCAAACAACATTTCGCATAATTGTAAACGATTATACCAGGTTTGCACACCTTGGTAGAAAGTCAATTTCGACAACCATGAATTAAAACTCGATCACCAATACACTACATGTACATTGGTTGATGCTTGTAACTTTATATTCAAATTTCTCAGGCATTTATAATTTATCCTGAATTGTGTTGTGAAATGCGAAAAAAAAAGTGAGCTGTGCACGTCTAATGTAACTTTCTCTCTTCGCTAGAGAATGTGATTTCTCAGCCAATAAGGATGACAACTGCTGCGTGATACCAACAATAAACAGGATCGATATTAAACAAGTGGCGATTTTACACCTCCGATGCACCCCACAACTCATCCCACAATTCGACACGAAAATATGAAATTCCTCTTGCATAGTTGTGCGGTCACCTGCCTAATATGCGCTGCCTACCTCCACATTGAATCTTTCTAGTGTACAAAGTCATTTTGGCATGTGATATTAGATATGTGATATTTGATATTTATTTTACAGTCTACAAAATAATCTTGATATGTGCGCCCAACATGTGATAGTGGAGTATTTCCCTCTGGTCATGATGTTGCCTGGGTTAGTTTGCTTCCAACTTATTGTTGGCTTGTTCTTGTGGAAGAAACCTTGTTTTAGAAAAGATTACGATGACTTTCCACAAATTGTCTTGATAATTTGATAACTGATATTTTGATATCAGAATAGCAGCGTTTCTCGTGTTTCTTAAGGTACCAAACACATATTTTCAAGTGAACTACCGTACAACGTGTTGTACATGTAGTTTGAAAAACTACCACAGAAACTAAAAGAAATAAATCAGTTAATCAGACCACACATTGGTGTACCACATACTTATGCAGCCATAATTGTCACGTCGGAGGTTATGACACAAGACATAGCCCCCTGAATCATTCACTTCCAACTACAACTTAGACTTATCGCAGCCAAGCTGATGGCACCACAGCTCATAAAGATAATTTCATGTTCCTTTCCGCTCGCTCTGGATAACCGTAAATGTTGCATTACATACCACAGTGCGTTCCTGGGCCTATCAAAGGTTGATTGGTTGCTATCGCCCAGAACTTATGACTTCTGATAAACATGACAGATGGTGGCAGGTGCTTCACGTTCCGAACGTCATGTTTCACATCAGTTGAACGCTTCGAACGTAATCCATTTATGTAACTGTGTGATACATCAGTTCCACTTTGCTTCTCATCTACTCGTTTGATTGACTCTTCCAATTTTGTATGATAAATCATAAACTCACATAAACTCACATAATCTGATATTCTAAGCGGAAATTCCGGGAACGGAACTGATTTGCAAGATCACCGTTTCATTGATATTTTCACCGGCATGAACGGCTCAATACGCCTGTCCGAAAACGTCTATTAAGAAAAGTGTCCTTCATGAAAAGTTTGAATTGATAACGTATGAGGCATGTGTATATATATATATATCCGTAGATGACTATGATCAAATAGTATCTACTTCCAGATGTCTCTTGGCTCACCACCCACTGCAAGACCCTCATTATAAAGAAGACATGAAATTACGTCTAGTCTGTGTAATATAGTGGTTCAAGTAATTTCAGGAAAAACATCGCATTGGGAAATGTGACGTTCGTGACCTCACATGATATTACAATTACCTATGGGCTTCTGATCTGTCTTTGATGTTATGATAAGCGATGCCAATACATAAAATTCTTGAACGGAATGATGGAAATGTGATCTGATGACTGGCCACGTTTGTACACACATGTACATTTGCATATGAAGAAACTGGAGAGTGAATATGTTTCAAGGAGTTACATGTTTTCATTAATTGCATTAGACAAATCATACAATATATCGATCGGGTTGTCCGCGATTAATTCATGCACACAATCAACGATTACTTATTGGACAACATATGTAATATATTTGACGTTTTAATTTTTATGCAACTAGTAGGGCAAACACCATGCAAGCTTCAAGCATATATGATGTGTTTGCTCTCCACGCCATCATAACGTGGCACATTTGCGAACCACGATTACTATCTGGGCAACTGCTCAGATTCAGATGAGATTCAGACGAGATCTCGCTAATTGAATTAGTGAGGTGAATCCGGTCATTGAACAACAACCGAAATTAGAATTCCCAGTTGTGGTTCCACAAAGTGCCACAATGTGACACGTCTGTAGGCTGAAGTCAGCATCTGGGAGATACACTCATTATTGACAATATGGAAATGGAAGTATTAGCAATGATCGTGTGATAAATATATTTGCGCCTTGTTTTTTTTTAAAAATCGGTTGATAATCTCTTTGACAAAACGAATTGTTCTCATCATGTTCAACGACTTCCAATATACTGAAAAAACAATAGTAATTTCGCTAGTACGGTGACAATGTATCCAGAATCATAGTGCACTGTAAGTCATTAATCGCCCCTTGATTAAAGCTTATGGAATGTTGACGATGGTCACTACATTGATATAATGTTGACGAAAACCGTTGCTTGAGGTTTGATGACTTTCTTACTAAGTGCAAATGTTTTTCTGGATCTTGAATCAGGAGAAAATAAGTTTGTTTGCCCATCTAATACAGTTAGCTCCTTTCACGCATTGTGGGTGTGGCATACAAATCTGTTCAGAGAGTGGAACAAATGATGTTTCCACCCAACTTCAGTTCTAGTAACGAACACGATTGCCCTTACGCTCAACATACCAGTTGCGAAAATTAGCGCTATTACCGATAGTTCGAATCGAATGTGGTTGGATAATGATACACAACACCATGTTTGAGTTCGCGAAACATGTATCACAATAACTTTAACAGTTAGGTCGGACACATGCAAATGAATGTCATATACATGTGATTTGTCTCCAGAGCATCCTCTTTTTTACATAGAAAACATCATTCCAATGTTATGTGAATCATCAAGACGCGTTATCTTGTATAACATAGACATGACTTTGGAATCATTTGATCTCATCACATTTGGGTTTCTACCAATAAACTTGCTGGCCGGTGTATTCTGATGATTCTGATGATTGGAAAATAACACTTACTTAGCACTGTTGATTGCGCCGTTTGTTGCCCTGGTCCATGTATCGCAGGATACTCTTTCTTCTAAGTTCAACAAGTAACCTTAGGTGGAGAGAAAATTTTTATAGCCAGCTGGAATAAGTTGGAATGAGACAGTTTGTGGATTGAATTGCTCAATATCCTACAACAATGGATTAAATTGCTCAGTATTCCCACATCCAAAAATCACATCCAACATGCTTTTCTTCATCCAGCGTTCATCCAATTCTTCATCCAGGTTCATGGGCGTAGAGTCATATGTGTGTTGAGTATTCACTGATCTCGGTCAGTTATTTTCATGTAACTATATTAGAGGATGTTCCTCGTGACAATAAAATGTGATTTCGACGCTAAATACAAGTATCCTTTGGGTTCAGGGATGGCAGTTACTCTTTCTGAATCGTTTTATCTGTATGTTTATGGCAAATGCAAAGAAACAATGTGCCAAACAATGCATCGATGTTATAGTTAACGTCATGTTGTGTTTTTTTTTATCCTTATTGAGTATAACGGAACAAGCAGCACAATTTTTTTTGGCCAATTTCTACTTATGAACATGCCTGTATTCGCGCTTATGGCAACCATACATAATTATATGAATGAATATGAATGAAAAAGCGATTCATAAAAGCGAAACCATACCAGATTCGGTGAATGACATTAGAACCCCTCATTGTCATTTCGTTCCCGGAGACTCATTTCAGTCAAACATCCGGTCCAGTCTGAACCTTTATGTTATACCATGAGTGTGTGCTGGCGGATGTCATGATGAGTTGGCATCATGTCCAATATTCCCGGGCAGCCCAATACTGGTTGATGAATACACACACTGACATAAGAAGTGTCACCCCCTGCATTATGAAACAAAACCCAATGCTCTTGGGTCCACCAATGATCTAGACTAAGTATGAGTAGTACCTGAACAATATTTGATGATGTTGCTGAGAAAAGTTGAATACCATTGAACGTGTTCTTCATTGATTAATAACCTAGTGACGTTGTCCGTCTACTTTGTGAATGTCCAGTGTGTGTACGTTCAATTGTCAACATGGTACATCAATCTGTACTTGGTAAGATATATTATGTTTTGTGCAGAAGAGAGAAGGGGGATAGAATCAATTTGTAGAGATTCCGTTATTTTAGGCAACGTCATTTTTGTGAGTTTTGTTGCTGCCTACGTACATATCAAGTTCATTTATTTATGTTCAGTCAGAAGATGAAGATGCTGCTTGCTAACGGCACATATTGATGTTACACGTATATTTATTATAGATAACTGAGACAGACTGTTTCCAGTCCAGTATATTTCTGACTCCAAAGGACTGATATTTGTTTGCTAAATATTCGGTACTCCGTTTGCCACTTGTGTCATTACAAATTAATTATTTATTTACACTTTTCAGACGACCATTCATGCCACAAAACTCGGAGTACAAGGCTTGGCAACTGAGAGTTTCAATAATGTTCCTGGTGAAAAAAACCCAAAGATAGGCTGTTCGTCTATATGTTTGCGCCCATCAACGAGCTGCCTAACGTGGTAGTTAATAATGCATGGGAGCAGCGTATGTTTACAATACTTTCCCATGGGTCTGCTGTATCAGATTCACAGAGGATTTTCCGTTGAAATACAGTAATACCAACTCAGTGGGTCTAATCAATAGAGAGATAATGGGGCATAGATCAAGGTGAGATGTGAATGAACACACAGTAACATACAATTCCAGCATGATGAAAATGTCTGATATTGCATGTTCAATTTCCCCGGGGATGTTGCTGAAAATTGACGGGAATTATGTTTCATCAATAGAGATGGCTTATTGTTTCACATATTTGCACATCTCAAGCTTAATTCATTAACTAACACAGTATTTTTCAGCACTAAATAATCAATATTCACACAAATGATAATAGTGGTATTGGACGTATCATCGTATCTCAAGTTTTGTTTTACCATCCATCCATTCTATACATCATTCTTCAATTTACATATTGTTTTCAATATATTTAATTCACAAAGTTCATGTATTTTTCCCCTAAAACATGGCGCTTCTACTAAAACGATCCCCGAACAATGCTTTGAAAACAAAACAAAATTATACTTGATGGCGCGTCATTGATTTTCGCTAATCTTACTTTCATGTGAATCCACTATATATCATGAATAAAAGTATTAGTTTTCGTCTATGTGAATTACACTGTTAGACATCACCAAAACACATGACATCTCCGGCAGGTGATTGACGGAGGTTGTTCCCACCTTACCGCGCTCAACTGCCGGACACATAACAGACACACACTATTTAACACACATAAACATACCTGTTCAGTGCGGTATACAGGGTTTGCTCCCAACCGTCTGGATCGTCAGAACAGTACATCCACACAAACACAGACATACAACACAAGCTTGTTCGCAATGTATATATGTTACTGTTACTCTTACTCGATTGACATGTTCTACATATCATAGACCAACTGTTGGCAGCATTGGCGGCTATACAGTTTGGATCAGTACATAATGGGTGAATTGCCGTTAACATGTATGTTTTGTTATTTATTTTGCGTGTACACCTCTGTATGCAATGTATTTTCTCTTTTTGTTTTTATCCATTTATTGCATTTTTTCCATTGTACTTGTTTCTAAGGTCACCAGCCCGATGAACTAACAGTTCTTCTGGTGTCCTGCACTTTGTGATATACATTTATTCCGGTGTTGTAAAAAACGTGTTGTGCGAAATAAATTACTTACTTACTTACTTGATACGATACCTACAAACAATAGAAATACAGGGCGAAATACATGTGGCCTATCACCGGTGTTGTCAATAATGCCGTTACGAATGTTAATATTGGGTTTCCTTGAAAAATTAAAAGGAAAGTTATAATTCTTAGATTACCTTATTCTTCACAATAGGGTAAAACAATAATAATTCATGGCCATTTTTGAATATGTGATATCCTGATATCAGCAACGAGTTCATATAATCTCCTCATAGGTCGTTTACTGATATATCCAAACAACATTTCGCATAATTGTAAACGATTATACCAGGTTTGCACACCTTGGTAGAAAGTCAATTTCGACAACCATGAATTAAAACTCAATCACCAATACACTACATGTACATTGGTTGATGCTTGTAACTTTATATTCAAATTTCTCAGGCATTTATAATTTATCCTGAATTGTGTTGTGAAATGCGAAAAAAAGTGAGCTGTGCACGTCTAATGTAACTTTTTCTCTTCGCTAGAGAATGTGATTTCTCAGCCAATAAGGATGACAGCTGCTGCGTGATACCAACAATAAACAGGATCGATATTAAACAAGTGGCGATTTTACACCTCCGAAGCACCCGACAACTCATCCCACAATTCGACACGAAAATATGAAATTCCTCTTGCATAGTTGTGCGGTCACCTGCCTAATATGCGCTGCCTACCTCCACATTGAATCTTTCTAGTGTACAAAGTCATTTTGGCATGTGATATTAGATATGTGATATTTGATATTTATTTTACAGTCTACAAAATAATCTTGATATGTGCGCCCAACATGTGATAGTGGAGTATTTCCCTCTGGTCATGATGTTGCCTGGGTTAATTTGCTTCCAACTTATTGTTGGCTTGTTCTTGTGGAAGAAACCTTGTTTTAGAAAAGATTACGATGACTTTCCAAAAATTGTCTTGATAATTTGATAACTGATATTTTGATATCAGAATAGCAGCGTTTCTCGTGTTTCTTAAGGTACCAAACACATATTTTCAAGTGAACTACCGTACAACGTGTTGTACATGTAGTTTGAAAAACTACCACAGAAACTAGAACAAATAAATCAGTTATTCAGACCACACATTGGTGTACCATATACTTATACAGCCATAATTGTCACGTCGGAGGTTATAACACAAGGCATAGCCTCCTGAACCATTCACTTCCATGTTGAGTAAATGTTGGCCAGTTGTATACTAATTCCTCAAGTGTACCGTATAAACACTTATTCTTTACTCACTGTCTGCCCTTGATGACGCCAGTGTGGTGTTGGCTGTAAATATTTGCTAGGGCTTTGGTTTTATGTTTTTGTGGTACCAATTATTAGGTACGAAAACAAACAAGAACAAATACGTCTGCTTGAAATTATGACAGCAGTGTTTACTGAATGGCTGTCATCAAGTACTTCTGCTGGTTATTCTATCATTAGGTATTTGTTGTCTTGTTTACATTTTGCATATGAACATGCTGTTATTTGCTACACACACCAATTGATATTAACAAATGGTATGGATAATTCTGTTTCAGATAAGGGCATCTCCACTATACTTTTGGTAGTATAAGATATGGACTTATCTACATGTATATTGCAAAACATTGTGTTATATGTGTCGTGATGAACTAATATAGTCCTGTTATGGTATCATACGTGACGGACACGCAATTGTTCTCTGCAATACAAAACAATTCACGTGCAAAACACAGATTCGGTGAATGAAATCAGAAACCCTGACGGTAATTTCCATTTTGATCCCTCGGGTTCTCCATTGCAACCACCTGCGTCCTGTCAGGATCCTTATGTTGAGACACATGTGTTCTAGCGAATGTTGTGATTTGTTAGTTTTCCGCTGTCATAGCCATTATATTCTGAGGCGTTATACCAAACAATACTGGCTGTCAAAATGAGGCACAAATCGGAATTGATATAGGCGGCAAAATGACTGGAAGAAGTGAAAGCAATTTAATATTCGATAAAGCATTCATTTCATATCATTATGTAGCTATATACATGTACCAACGGATAAATGACCTCAGTGAGAGTAACAATCATTTCATTGGTTACATTAGCCAAGATAACTTCATGACACATATTGAAGTGGACACTTGGCAAAGACTCATAAATTGATACATTTGCGAACTTCAATTATTATCTGGACAACTGCTCAGACTCATACAAGGTTTAGTTGATTGAGTGAATTGAATCCGATCAATGAACAATTATCGGGTTTTGAACTTCTAATAGTGATACCCCCAGTTCTGCAACGTTCGTTAATGGAATATTCACCCTAGGGTAAACCGTCTAACGCTTTATATATACTGGATATATGTTGAAAGAGTGTTGCTTGCAATAACAATCAATTTCCGTGGGGTATACTGAGTGGTGTTGTGTCCCTTTTTGTGATAAATGGTAAAAACCAAATGGCTGTGATGGCTGTAATTTATATCCAAAGCTCTAGTTGTGACTATTTCAATTTGCAATCCAGATTATTGGATTCGTTGCTTTATTCTGTCTATAATGGATAGCAGGCACGAGTGGCAACAAATAAGCTATGTCTATCCATTATCTTTCTTCTATGCATTGATCATTAGAATATAATCAATTACCGTTATCAGCGGATATCAGTCATATCTCATACATGATATAATGCCAATTCATTTAGCATATCGCTGCACAAATGTGTGCCGATGATTTAGTAATGTAGAATAGTAACTTTCTGATATGCTTCGGAAAAGGGAAATAAAATATGTTGGTTTCATTGGTATGGTAATTGAATTGATAGGGATGATACATACATGTACATATATCGATGTTATGACATCCACTGTATGCCATATTCCAGGATTTTACATTTTATATTGTCAACTCCTTTTCCAGATTGAAAACTGATTAAGTACACGCATAATGTGTTTCTGCCTTTCCAGTAGCAATATTTTATAGAAGTTTAGTTGAACATGCGATACATAATTCTTTTTCTCTGTTATGTATAACTTTGTTATTTTTCAAACCATTGTGTAGTGCACAATCGATGAAGTAAAGTCCAACAGACGAGGGTCAGGGACAGAAAGCAAAATCACATCCAACATCCATTTACCGCAAATTGACAAAATATTGGCAAACCTATTTGCTTACGATATTTCATCCAGGGTTCACGGTCGTAGAGTCATCTGTGTGTGAAGTATGCTCTCATCTTTGTCATTTCGTTCCCTATAATGATATTACGCGATGTTCGACGTGACAATAAAATGCAATTTGGACGAAACCTCTGGCGATAAGCACCGGTCCCATGATGCATGTCGATTAGTTTCTCTTATTGAAATGTACTTTCTGGACGTTTTTACTGGAAGTGAAACAATTTGTGTGTCGTTATGTAATCCAAAGTCAAGATATTAAAAGAAATGATAACCTGGTGTCTCTGAGATATAGTTCATGTTCACAACTAGTAAATTATAATTCTGCTATGATAGTGGCAACTGAATGGATCCAAACTCATAATACACCGTAGCTTTTTGATGACCAACTGTTCAATGTTTAGGAGTTATGGTCGTAGAAGTATAGCGTGGTCAATACATTGATATATACTTTGTGAACAACCAGTCTCAAAGAAACTGTTGCGTCAAGCAATGATAATTTCCCTTATGTGCAATTTAATTTTGAATCGTGGATCATTAGAAGTTAAGTTTGGTTGCCCGGTTAGCTCTGTTCAGAACATCTCAAAGTTGCGGTCCAATAACCACAACAACATGATATCAGCAGATAATATCGGATGAAATCCTTCCAGACTGTAGGTGTGGCATTCCAAATCAGCTCAGACAGCGGAACAAATTATGTTTCCTTCCAACTACAGTTCCAGTGACGAACACCTTTGCACTGCGGTTCAGTCCGTCTGTTTTAAGGCCGGCACAGTTCTAAAAATTGCCCTATTAATCAGTTTAGGCCATACCAAATTGCAAAGTTGGTCTATGGAATCGCGGCCTATAAAAAATCGAATTTCACTTTTTTATAAAAAAAAAAAAATCGCCGCTACGAACTTCCACGATATCAATTTTTTTTTTGAATTTCACCGTCTTCACCCGTATTTCATCTTGGATTGTTAACGAGCAAAGCGGTTCTATATAAAATTCAGAAAAATATGGTACTCAGCATGTTTTGTACTATTCTTGGTATCAAATATGTGTCATGGTACTTTCCAATCTCAAAACATTTAACAATACAAATACTTACATCTTTCCCCATATTTCTCACCTGTTGAGATATCTCAAGTCAATATCCATCCTTGATACCATCATGTATGTTAACAATCTGTTCTCTACCTGATTATATAAATTACAGTGGTCCCTGTAAGATAAGACACCTCCGAGTGTCAATTTAACATGTAGATGAACCTGTGAAAGAAGACTTCCTGTAAGCATGGTAAGATAAGATCTCATTTTCTCTGCAAAAGTTGAGATCTTATCTTACAGGGACCACTGTACACTCTTTGATGCCTAGAGAGTAGAGGCCATAATGAAATGTGTATATCTTGCACAGATTTGTTTCGAGTTGGGCAACTTGTGCGCTAAGGTACATGTATATATGTGAAATTCATTATAAAAACTCTTAGGTGCAAATGTGATTTCTGTAATAACAATCTAAGTGGGAACATTTGACCAAAATACCCTCCGTATAGAAAATATTAGTCGAAAGTCCGTTAAGCAAAATTGTATTTGTAAAGAAGTTTCCAGCGTGCAGAAAATTATTGTCAAAAAATCCATAGAAGAAATAATTAATTGTCAAAAAAAAATTCTCCGTATAGAAAATGTTGAGAAAGAATCCATAGATCAACTTTACAATTTGGTGTGGCCTTAGATACCACTACCTCGAATCGAACAAGGTTGGAGAACAACGCATAACATGTTCAGCATCCATAAGAGAGCCATCACCATGACTTAAACAGCTAAATTGGGACTAATCACATTACAACCAAATGCAATGTAAATGGATAACCTGTACATGTGATTCGCGTTGTGACTCAAAGTTTTGTTTTATGTCACAGTTTTATAAGAAAGTAAAAGAAACCCAACTAGCTTATGGGTTTCTGGTATCATTCTAGTACTCCATAATTCTCAAATATAGGCAGGAAATTGTGATTAGCGGATCTCATATTAGGGTTTTCAGCAAAGCACTTGTAGGATGATATATCCTGGCGGTTGTTGCAGTAACTGGTTTTGATTGAGTAATTGGAGAAGTTTTGATACGATAATCCCTTTTTTTTTTCACATCATCGCCAGACATAATTTGCAACATACGTATAATAATTAAATTGAAACATCAAGATGCACCATTTGCTGATTTATATCATGTATGCATGTCTTAGCATATACTGCTTTGCTTGTCCTGACGATGTGGACATCAGAGGCAAAGAATCTAGAAAAGACGTTTAGCCAATGAGGTTCACACTCTCATCCAAATAATATATGTAGCAATTCCAGCATTTGAACCATTGGTCTATTCTGTTTGAAGGCACAAAAATTATTTGTTGAAAAACAAATGAACATTAAATATGCTCGAAATTACCACAGCAATACTTACTTAGTTGACCTCACTTTCTGTACATGAACTTGCCTTAATTTTTCTACACTAGAACACCATCAGTGTAATTATCACTTTTATATATGGTTATAAATAGTTTTGAAATGTTGATACATATATTCACAATCAAATTACCTTGAATATTAGTTGAATCAAAACTTCGTCAATGTCATTTCTTTATTGTTCACGAACTATGCATGATTATTCGACTAGATCTTTACTTGATTATATACAAATGCATGACAAGAAACACTTAATTTTCTTTCGGATTTTAGCACCTGCACTATTTAGTATTATAATACTTTTTCGCATTGAATAGAAACGTATCTCGATGTCACTAGTGAAACTAGTGTGTTTGTGTGTCAAAAGAAACGGATATAGCCTTATGATATCATTCATGATGGCTATACAATACCGCCGTAGTAAAACGAAAAGCATATATGATTTGGTGAATGATATTAGAACCCCCAACGGCAATTTCCATTTTGTTCTCCAAGATTCTTCATTGTCTCCCACCTGCGTCCAGTCTGGACACTTATGTTACACCACGTGTGTCCTGGCGAATGTCATGATTTGTTTTTTGATACCGGCGTCATTCCCAATATTGTCTGGGGTAGCCTCGCATGCAATAGTGGGGAGAGGGATGGATTGCCAACAGAGTGCATATATTGGAATTGATATAAACAGCAAACGCACTGAAAAACATTGTATATAAATCTTCATGCGTAGTGTATTCCATATGAGTGATATGGCAATTCGTAAATTTTGATAGACTTGATGGTTGATAATAATAATAATAGTTTATTTCTCAAGAAACCCCTGACTGGGGCATGGGAGACAAAAATAACATGGAGTGCATGACAAAAAGTAAATCGTAGTTGGTCCGGCAAGCAGGACAAAGGAGCATAAAAGGCTGAAGCAACATCCAACCTAATCAATAAATATTAAATCGGTAAATACAATCGATATCTAATAAAATAGCTGAGACTTTTCAATCAATACCCTAGTGGAAGGTCATATAATTTGAAATAGTCACAGTGTGCTGCGTTCGATTGCATGATGACTGGAAAGAAACAGTCACAATAATCAACATCTTCTCACAATACCCGAATCTATATTCTCGATATTTCTGGTAACGCTCCATATCGTTGGTTCACAGATGAAACATGTCACTGTCATGCTGTGATACAGAATACATTGAACATTTTCCTAATATTCGGTTTCGATTCTGGGTAAAATTCGCGAATACCTGGTTGCAATTCAGGGAACCAACATCAAAGTAAAAAAACCCGGAATGACATTTGATGCACATTTGCTCCGAAAATGGCAATATATTCACAAATATCTGCAAATAAGTTGTTCACCATCTTTCATCCTGGGTTCACGGTCAGGGAGCCATCCTTGTGAAATATGTGTCATGGTGTTCATTCTTGGCGATAACCATATTACGTAATGTTTAACGTGACAACGAAATGCAATTTGGAAGAAGCAGGCGATGACACAGGACAGTCCCACCATGCAAGTCAATTGTGAGTCCTGTCGACATGACAACGATGTGTAAGAGAAAAATGTGGCCAGATTTGTGATCAGTAGATCTGAAAGAGAATGTTTGCTTGCAATAAGATATTGTTGATGTTGGCCAATAATGTCCCTCTTATGATATATGTACTGATAACTATCCCATAAGTAGGTTTAATATTCTTGTTGAGATCAAGTGGAAGGTATTCACACCTTTTTGGATCGAAGAAAACTCTTGAAATCAAACAGTGGTATTCTTGGTGTTGTTGTGTTGAGCTGGTTTGTCAGGGTTTTTTTTTTTTTATAAAACTCTTTATATCAACACTAGAATAATATTCCAGGTCGCTGTACCGACCTAAATGTCATTGCTGTACGGCGATCACAAGATGGTCGTGTTCATTGGTGTGGATTTTGCTAAACAAGCCAAATCTGCTCAGACAGTGGAGCAAATTATGTTCCAAACGATCTACAGTTCCTGACTGACTCGCAGCTTGTGGATATCAAAGACAATCCAGTATCGGCACATGGTCAAAATCAATTGAGAACATACTCCTAACAACATACAAAAGCAACAGGTTTGATCTCATTTAGGTAGCCGAGGGACTCTTGTCGATCAAATACTTTAATGGAATGGAGTGTTATGACACACATAAACATCAGTATGCCAAATATTGTGTCTTTTCCTGTCATTCTCACTTACTACAAGTGACTTGAGTAATGTTATAACTGACCAGGGTCAATAGATCAAAAGAGACTACTTCTCAATTACACTAATAGTGTATGAAGTCAATGTATTACAGTGTACTCTGTATAAACCGGATCTCCAGGGGACCAGGGGGAAAATCCGGTATGGACAGAGCGCCGGTTTATCAAGAGTCTGAAGAGAGAGAATATCGATCATGCCACCCGATATGCAGATACCGACCGACTTCGTTTTTCACCGTTGCACAACATAACGTAACTAAATACCGGCCAGCTATTTCAAGTACATGTAGTTACACACTTTATGAACATCGGCGTAGTTAGTATTACTAGCATGTTATTGGTTATAGGTGAGATCTGTATGGATTTATTGCAGAACATCCAAGTAAATAATTCGAGTCAATTGATTATTATTTGTAGGTTTTCTATTGACATCATTATAATCTTTTGCTGTTATCACATCTTAAAAACAATCGCAGAATATACATAGTGAGACAAGATTGCATGATGTCATAGAATTGTTGTCTGCGTTTATAGCATGTACTGATTAATAATCAATTTGAACAATGCGTGTCACCCCAGTGATGAGCTTGCAATGATTTATTCGAAAAATCATGTCAGGTAAATCATGCATTCTTCAAACGACCCCTAACTGACGAAGTTTAGTTGTTGTTAATTACAATTTGTGAGCGCCATGTTGCTGATGCCGTTGTATACAAAGACGTGTGACTAAAGCGCAGCCTTTGACATCGGTCTCTGATCCGGTGAAGTATGGCTGATTGCAATTTAGACGCCACAGTTGAATTATTTGGGTAACGCCGGTTTGGACAATACGATATGGCCGGTTGGGTCACAGGAATAGGGCCGGTTTTCAGAATGGATATACAAGAGCCGTTTTCGGCAGAGTACACTGTATATGTTTCATATTATAACCATATGTAGTTGGATTGATATATTCAAGAAATGTTTGTAGTCAGGGTTTATATTATAATCATATATAGTTGGATTGATATTTTCACTACGTATGGGGTCCAAGTTCCAAATGGCATTTCCTTACGACGCAACACCCAGGTATTGAAAACGTCATTGGAGATTTGCAACATAAAACAAGACATCTCAACTGGCCAATTCCATTTTGATAACTCGATTTGGCCGAAAGGTTTCAGTTCCCTCCTTGTCTAAAGTATACGTATCAGTTCACAGTTACGTGTGATCAATAACGGTCTTCTTAGATCACATGCTGAAGTCACAACATCGCTCACTATCTCCGTTTTCAACAAGGGAAAGGCCAGGATATATGTTGATATATATTATGATATATCACATAATGACAGGTACGCATCTGTGCTGTTCAAGCATTTGGTATGATGATGCCAACTGATTATCACCAGCACTGAGGACATGGCCACATTTTAGCAGTAGATGTCATATACCGGTTATATCACAGGCAAGTGCGGTTAAGTCGGCGATCCATTTATGTGTATGATACCATTGGATCAGACACATAAATCAACACGTCAGTTTACCGTCTGATGATCACGGTTCTGATCACAGCTATATGGATGGTTTCATTGGAGTAATCCACTCAAACTCCACCTGATTTATAGCAAAGTTACAATCCAGAAAAGCCACAAAAATAGCAGTCAGGTCATATCAACAGGGACTTCGAAGTGCAATCTATTCATTTCAGAATGAACTATGAAATACGTCATGCATGGTAGGATACTGTGGCTGAAGGGTTCAGCAGTACATTGTACTACTTTCGGAATTGAAAAGATCGCAACTCTGGCCACTTGACGTATCCTTGTTAAGAAAACATATCATTCATTAACAAAGTTATGTTTCAGATTAGAGCACCTGCCCTACATATTGATAAATTCTTCTCTGCAGTATCAGAGTATGGCATATATCAATGTCACATCATTGTGCTTCGTGTCTCATAATAGGGTACACTACATGTTATGATGTCATTCATGATGTTCATACAATAGCTATGCACAATAAGAAGCAATTCTTGATCAAACGAAAAGCATTTCTGATTTGGTGAATGGTATTAGAAACCCCAACGACAATTCCCATTTTGTTCCCTGAGATTCTTCTTTGTCTGCCAGCTGCGTCCAGTCTGGGCACTTATGTTACACCACGTGTGTCCTGGCGAATGTGGTGATTTGTTTTCCTTCGACCCTCATGTCCAATAGTGCCTGGGCAGCCTTCCATGTACTGCAAGTGATATGTGGCTGAATAGGGTGAATTGTCCAAATCGGATTTGGTATAAATAAATAAACAAAACATTGAATGAAGTGTATAAAACTTTACATTCATAGTGCTGTTTTGAGTATTCAATTAATATATGTGCTAGATATTGAACATAGTAATTTAACATAATTGAAACGAGAAATTGAATTTAAGAAACTAACACGAGTTTTGAAAAACAAAATTATACAAGGTCTCAAATTTAATATACAAAAACCCTGGAAATGGTTTTCTGTGTAAAGTTGAAGTTCTCTTTTTTTTCATTTTTTATGTCACGAAACGTACTTAACGTCAAACGTTTATTTCAAACTATAAACAGAAAGTGAGAAGAAACTACATTACCTGGGTTTCATGAGCCAATAAAATTTCATGAGACTTTTTCAGACAAAGTGGTCGTGCACATCCTTTATTATAATAAACGGATGTGACACTGGCCGTATGAAACACATCCACAGTCAGTATCCAATGGAATACCTGTACTATGCTGCTAGATTCCAAACACCATACTGAGACTCGATGAACTGCATACCCTTTCGTGGGTAATTTATTTGGTGAAAGACTCATAAACTGATACATTTGCGAATCTCGATTACTCTCTGGCCAACCTCTCAGAGCCAGACGACGTTTAATTGAATTAGTGAGACGAATCCGGTCATTGAACAATAAACGAAATTGGGATTTCCAGTCGTAATTCCCTCAGGTCCTGCAAGGCTCATAAATGGAATATTGACCCTAGGGCACACCATCTGAAGCTTACAATATAATTGATATATGTTGCAAGAGTGTGGTCTGGAATAAGACTTGGTTATGCTCTTGGTGTTGCTTCATTCCTGGTACCACAAAGTATATGCTATCGAAGATCAGAACATTGCCAATTGAAATTACTACATTCAGTATCAAAAAAAATATATTCAAATTTCGCTACTTAATGTTGTAACTTTCAACTTAGAGGGAATATGTCTCCAGAGGCAACCTCTGTATCATCAGGAGAACAGATCCTGCTAAATGCATTTAGCATAATTATGATGCATAAAATGTGATGTAATTACATGTCAATGTACAGGAGTGGCCTGTGGATGTGTGAGTGTTGTGGCCTTTGGTATAGCCATGATTGATTGACGTAAAGGTAAACATGGGGGTGGGGGGGTGTGAGGGGGTAGGTCTGTTTTTGCAGAACAGCAAGAGGTATGACAATTGAATATAAATAGTATGATAGTCACGATCAAACTTGATGAAAAATTCAAATACTAACTAAATATTATCAATATCTCCTTTCATCAATGGTAAAATATCGGTACATTTTAAGATAGCTTTTGGTTTCTATAAATGATAATGAATCTTGCACAAAAATATTATAAAATATATTCACATTATGAATGTACTTGAAATAACGATCATCATTACAGAATTACCAACAAAAAGATGTTATGATAATTTTTATATTTTAGGTTGATGATATTGATATCATTTGGGATTGTTTTTTGTCAGAAGTCATTTAGCGTGATGAAATCCTACAAACCAACCTCAGGGACAAAAAAAAATCAGTAGACACTTCGATAAGGATTAACGACAATCAGTATGTTGGCGAAACTTTTCCTCTGCCATATTTCATCATGGGTTCATGGTCAGGGGATCATCCTTGTGACATATGTGCCATGGTGTTCATTCCTTTTCCTATAACCATATTACGCGATGTTCAGCGTGACAACCTGACTGGGGCATGGGAGACAAAAATAACATGGAGTGCATGACAAAAAGTAAATCGTAGTTGGTCCGGCAAGCAGGACAAAGGAGCATAAAAGGCTGAAGCAACATCCAACCTAATCAATAAATATTAAATCGGTAAATACAATCGATATCTAATAAAATAGCTGAGACTTTTCAATCAATACCCTAGTGGAAGGTCATATAATTTGAAATAGTCACAGTGTGCTGCGTTCGATTGCATGATGACTGGAAAGAAACAGTCACAATAATCAACATCTTCTCACAATACCCGAATCTATATTCTCGATATTTCTGGTAACGCTCCATATCGTTGGTTCACAGATGAAACATGTCACTGTCATGCTGTGATACAGAATACATTGAACATTTTCCTAATATTCGGTTTCGATTCTGGGTAAAATTCGCGAATACCTGGTTGCAATTCAGGGAACCAACATCAAAGTAAAAAAACCCGGAATGACATTTGATGCACATTTGCTCCGAAAATGGCAATATATTCACAAATATCTGCAAATAAGTTGTTCACCATCTTTCATCCTGGGTTCACGGTCAGGGAGCCATCCTTGTGAAATATGTGTCATGGTGTTCATTCTTGGCGATAACCATATTACGTAATGTTTAACGTGACAACGAAATGCAATTTGGAAGAAGCAGGCGATGACACAGGACAGTCCCACCATGCAAGTCAATTGTGAGTCCTGTCGACATGACAACGATGTGTAAGAGAAAAATGTGGCCAGATTTGTGATCAGTAGATCTGAAAGAGAATGTTTGCTTGCAATAAGATATTGTTGATGTTGGCCAATAATGTCCCTCTTTTGATATATGTACTGATAACTATCCCATAAGTAGGTTTAATATTCTTGTTGAGATCAAGTGGAAGGTATTCACACCTTTTTGGATCGAAGAAAACTCTTGAAATCAAACAGTGGTATTCTTGGTGTTGTTGTGTTGAGCTGGTTTGTCAGGGTTTTTGTTTTTTTTTATAAAACTCTTTATATCAACACTAGAATAATATTCCAGGTCGCTGTACCGACCTAAATGTCATTGCTGTACGGCGATCACAAGATGGTCGTGTTCATTGGTGTGGATTTTGCTAAACAAGCCAAATCTGCTCAGACAGTGGAGCAAATTATGTTCCAAACGATCTACAGTTCCTGACTGACTCGCAGCTTGTGGATATCAAAGACAATCCAGTATCGGCACATGGTCAAAATCAATTGAGAACATACTCCTAACAACATACAAAAGCAACAGGTTTGATCTCATTTAGGTAGCCGAGGGACTCTTGTCGATCAAATACTGTAATGGAATGGAGTGTTATGACACACATAAACATCAGTATGCCAAATATTGTGTCTTTTCCTGTCATTCTCACTTACTACAAGTGACTTGAGTAATGTTATAACTGACCAGGGTCAATAGATCAAAAGAGACTACTTCTCAATTACACTAATAGTGTATGAAGTCAATGTATTACAGTGTACTCTGTATAAACCGGATCTCCAGGGGACCAGGGGGAAAATCCGGTATGGACAGAGCGCCGGTTTATCAAGAGTCTGAAGAGAGAGAATATCGATCATGCCACCCGATATGCAGATACCGACCGACTTCGTTTTTCACTGTTGCACAACATAACGTAACTAAATACCGGCCAGCTATTTCAAGTACATGTAGTTACACACTTTATGAACATCGGCGTAGTTAGTATTACTAGCATGTTATTGGTTATAGGTGAGATCTGTATGGATTTATTGCAGAACATCCAAGTAAATAATTCGAGTCAATTGATTATTATTTGTAGGTTTTCTATTGACATCATTATAATCTTTTGCTGTTATCACATCTTAAAAACAATCGCAGAATATACATAGTGAGACAAGATTGCATGATGTCATAGAATTGTTGTCTGCGTTTATAGCATGTACTGATTAATAATCAATTTGAACAATGCGTGTCACCCCAGTGATGAGCTTGCAATGATTTATTCGAAAAATCATGTCAGGTAAATCATGCATTCTTCAAACGACCCCTAACTGACGAAGTTTAGTTGTTGTTAATTACAATTTGTGAGCGCCATGTTGCTGATGCCGTTGTATACAAAGACGTGTGACTAAAGCGCAGCCTTTGACATCGGTCTCTGATCCGGTGAAGTATGGCTGATTGCAATTTAGACGCCACAGTTGAATTATTTGGGTAACGCCGGTTTGGACAATACGATATGGCCGGTTGGGTCACAGGAATAGGGCCGGTTTTCAGAATGGATATACAAGAGCCGTTTTCGGCAGAGTACACTGTATATGTTTCATATTATAACCATATGTAGTTGGGTTGATATATATTCAAGAAATGTTTGTAGTCAGGGTTTATATTATAATCATATATAGATGGATTGATATTTTCACTACGTATGGGGTTCAAGTTCCAAATTGCATTTCCTTACGACGCCACAACACCCAGGTATTGAAAACGTCATTGGAGATTTGCAACATAAAACAAGACATCTCAACTGGCCAATTCCATTTTGATAACTCGATTTGGCCGAAAGGTTTCAGTTCCCTCCTTGTCTAAAGTATACGTATCAGTTCACAGTTACGTGTGATCAATAACGGTCTTCTGAGATCACATGCTGAAGTCACAACATCGCTCACTATCTCCGTTTTCAACAAGGGAAAGGCCAGGATATATGTTGATATATATTATGATATATCACATAATGACAGGTACGCATCTGTGCTGTTCAAGCATTTGGTATGATGATGCCAACTGATTATCACCAGCACTGAGGACATGGCCACATTTTAGCAGTAGATGTCATATACCGGTTATATCACAGGCAAGTGCGGTTAAGTCGGCGATCCATTTATGTGTATGATACCATTGGATCAGACACATAAATCAACACGTCAGTTTACCGTCTGGTGATCACGGTTCTGATCACAGCTATATGGATGGTTTCATTGGAGTAATCCACTCAAACTCCACCTGATTTATAGCAAAGTTACAATCCAGAAAAGCCACAAAAATAGCAGTCAGGTCATATCAACAGGGACTTCGAAGTGCAATCTATTCATTTCAGAATGAACTATGAAATACGTCATGCATGGTAGGATACGGTGGCTGAAGGGTTCAGCAGTACATTGTACTACTTTCGGAATTGAAAAGATCGCAACTCTGGCCACTTGACGTATCCTTGTTAAGAAAACATATCATTCATTAACAAAGTTATGTTTCAGATTAGAGCACGTGCCCTACATATTGATAAATTCTTCTCTGCAGTATCAGAGTATGGCATATATCAATGTCACATCATTGTGCTTCGTGTCTCATAATAGGGTACACTACATGTTATGATGTCATTCATGATGTTCATACAATAGCTATGCACAATAAGAAGCAATTCTTGATCAAACGAAAAGCATTTCTGATTTGGTGAATGATATTAGAAACCCCAACGACAATTCCCATTTTGTTCCCTGAGATTCTTCTTTGTCTGCCAGCTGCGTCCAGTCTGGGCACTTATGTTACACCACGTGTGTCCTGGCGAATGTGGTGATTTGTTTTCCTTCGACCCTCATGTCCAATAGTGCCTGGGCAGCCTTCCATGTACTGCAAGTGATATGTGGCTGAATAGGGTGAATTGTCCAAATCGGATTTGGTATAAATAAATAAACAAAACATTGAATGAAGTGTATAAAACTTTACATTCATAGTGCTGTTTTGAGTATTCAATTAATATATGTGCTACATATTGAACATAGTAATTTAACATAATTGAAACGAGAAATTGAATTTAAGAAACTAACACGAGTTTTGAAAAACAAAATTATACAAGGTCTCAAATTTAATATACAAAAACCCTGGAAATGGTTTTCTGTGTAAAGTTGAAGTTCTCTTTTTTTTCATTTTTTATGTCACGAAACGTACTTAACGTCAAACGTTTATTTCAAACTATAAACAGAAAGTGAGAAGAAACTACATTACCTGGGTTTCATGAGCCAATAAAATTTCATGAGACTTTTTCAGACAAAGTGGTCGTGCACATCTTTTATTATAATAAACGGATGTGACACTGGCCGTATGAAACACATCCACAGTCAGTATCCAATGGAATACCTGTACTATGCTGCTAGATTCCAAACACCATACTGAGACTCGATGAACTGCATACCCTTTCGTGGGTAATTTATTTGGTGAAAGACTCATAAACTGATACATTTGCGAATCTCGATTACTCTCTGGCCAACCTCTCAGAGCCAGACGACGTTTAATTGAATTAGTGAGACGAATCCGGTCATTGAACAATAAACGAAATTGGGATTTCCAGTCGTAATTCCCTCAGGTCCTGCAAGGCTCATAAATGGAATATTGACCCTAGGGCACACCATCTGAAGCTTACAATATAATTGATATATGTTGCAAGAGTGTGGTCTGGAATAAGACTTGGTTATGCTCTTGGTGTTGCTTCATTCCTGGTACCACAAAGTATATGCTATCGAAGATCAGAACATTGCCAATTGAAATTACTACATTCAGTATCAAAAAAATATATTCAAATTTCGCTACCTAATGTTGTAACTTTCAACTTAGAGGGAATATGTCTCCAGAGGCAACCTCTGTATCATAAGGAGAACATATCCTGCTAAATGCATTTAGCATAATTATGATGCATAAAATGTGATGTAATTACATTTCAATGTACAGGAGTGGCCTGTGGATGTGTGAGTGTTGTGGCCTTTGGTATAGCCATGATTGATTGACGTAAACATGGTAAAGGTAAACATGGGGGGGGGGGTAGGTCTGTTTTTGCAGAACAGCAAGAGGTATGACAATTGAATATAAATAGTATGATAGTCACGATCAAACTTGATGAAAAATTCAAATACTCACTAAATATTATCAATCTCCTTTCATCAATGGTAAAATATCGGTACATTTTAAGATAGCTTTTGGTTTCTATAAATGATAATGAATCTTGCACAAAAATATTATAAAATATATTCACATTATGAATGTACTTGAAATAACGATCATCATTACAGAATTACCAACAAAAAGATGTTATGATAATTTTTATATTTTAGGTTGATGATATTGATATCATTTGGGATTGTTTTTTGTCAGAAGTCATAAACAATGTGATGAAATCCTACAAATCAACTTCAGGGAAAAAAAAATTAGTAGACACTTCGATAACGATTAAACGACAATCAGTATGTTGGCGAAACTTTTCCACTGCCATATTTCATCCTGGGTTCATGGTCAGGGGATCATCCTTGTGACATATGTGCCCTGGTGTTCATTTCTTTTCCTATAACCATATTACGCGATGTTCAGGGTGACAACGAAATGCAATTTGTAAGAAACGTGCGAAGACGCATGACACTCTCCTCACGCTAGTTGTTCAGAAGTCCTCCACTGGCGATCATTTGTACGATAACGTGAAAACTGTGGAGAAGTCTGCAGGCAAATATGTCATCAGCACATCTGGAAACTGCTATCATTAACATGGAATAATATTTAGCGATTGTTAGCAAGAAGCATCACTCTGCTGATATGTGTATTGATAACTATCACACGAATAGGTTCATTATCATTATTGAGATTATGTTGGTAGCAATTTCAAAGAAAGCTGTTCGAATCTAACTCGAGAATTCCCAACCGTGAAATTCAAATCGAATCTTCGAGAAATTTAGGGTCATACGAAGTGCATATCAACGATCTAGCCTGAAGAATTTTGTATTATTAACATGTTTTGATGGGATCAATCATTTTTATACATGCATTATCGAATATACATCCGTAAAATCATAATACACATTTCTCTGGATACGTAGTACTTTATCATGTAAACATGATAGAAATTTGGTAAACTTATTAACAAATTATGTGTTTTATCAGCAATACCTGGAATAAAATGTCATTGGTGTCAAGCGTGAATACAAGATGAGTTTCTTCTGTGTGGTATTCGAAAAGAGCCAAATCTGCTCAGACAGTGGAACAAATTGTGTTCCCACAGAACTACAGTTCGACACTCGTCGATCTAGAACAAACAATTCAGTGCCACATGGTCGTCTTTAAACTAACTGAGACCATCCTGGAGTCAGGCGAATAACAGTATACACATGAGATGTACCATCTCATTGAGGCAGCGAATAGATTGAATTGAAAATCGGGATAAGCACCAGTTGATCAAACCATTGTAAAAAGTGCAATGTGGTGAATAACCTGCCTGTATATATATGTGGTTTTTTGTCATCCTAATTCACTACAAATAAAACAAGTAATGTTATAACAGGTCAGCATATCATATCTGATAACAACAAACAACGCTACTTGAATAATATTTTGGATAGAATTATCTATAATTAATGGAGTTCCATAAAATTTTCTCCTTTTTTTCGTGAAGTTCCGTGAAAATTTCTAGATTTTGCCTGACACCGGACTTTAATATTGTATAATGGACTAGGTTTTGTTTGCTTGGATACTCTATACTTGGGTATTGTTTCCATGTTTATATAAATGTAAAAATTACCACTACTCAAAGATATTCCCAATTATACCAATAGTATTTGTAATCATTGTTTCATATTTTTGATAGTTGGATTGATATATTTAATAAATATAATGGTTCATACATTTACCTACAATAGCACAACTTTCAAATGTTGATAAACGTCACCGCAGATTCCCAACGTTAAACAAGATATTTTGAATGACCACTTCCATTTTGATAATTCGATTTGGCCGAAAGGTTCCGGTTCCCTCGGAACCCTCCTTGTCTAAGGTATGGGTATCGGTTCACAGTTATGGGAGATCAATATTGCTGAGCTCATAGATCACGGGCTGAACTCAACACACGTCTTACAAGTCTCAGTTCAACATTTCACAATTTAAGGACATAAATGAATTATGTTAAAACCTTCAGTTGTTGTCGTTCATAAAACCACAGCTAATCATTCGTGTTGCTCGAGGGTATGTTGCTAATAATCGAATTGACCTGCTGTTATTGGTAGCACAATGATACCTTTAATGGAGTTGTATGGCACACACAATCTCAGAAAGTTGTATCAATATTCAGTAGCCTATGGAATTGAAAAGGGTTGTGATCAAATTCGGGCAAACGTATACTAATAAATCAATGTTCTGACTGTTGTAACGAACCGTGTACGTGAACTTATAGGCCCATTTAATGGAATATATTAATGAATATGTCATTTTTTTTATGACATAGTAATTTAAATATTATTCTGACAATGTTCCATGTATTAATATCATGTTCAAAGCAAATCACATGCTTATGTTTTCAACACACATGAGTAACTATTTTGCTATTGATTGTACAGAACCATCCGCTTGCACCCGATGTGAATTTTGTAATGACAACTCACATTAGATGGATCACATTGCACTGATCAGATGGAACAAATTTTGCTGCAAATTTGGCTACACTAATTGTAGGCCTATGATGATTTTACTCTGCGATGATTTATTGATCAACTTATGCATTATGGCTTTTTATTACCATCATCTCTGTGTGTGATACGTACAGTTTTGTAATGTATCACGCGATATCAATTACCCCCGTGTGGAACAATTGATGGATTATCCCAGGGAATTGCGGGTTTTGCAGAAAGGCAAATTCATCAAGGCAGGATAATGCCAACTATGTAGCCTTTTGGGGAGCTGCACAATTGCCTTTTTAAATCTATTTTGCAATTATAGAGATACGCCAAGCCCAAAGAATTATCTATCACACACGCGGAAATAAAATTGTATTTCCCAGGAATGTCATATGAGCTTCATGTTGGAATGTATATGAATGTTTTATTCCTATTCACTACATTATTTGGATTTGTAATAAAATTATACGGTTTCATGAACCACCCAGTTGTCCTTGATGACTTCTTCATTCATAAAGTAAACAAGAAACTGTCGGGACCGAACTGTCGGTCACTCAAACCGGAAACGGCCAAGTATTTTCGTCATCAGCCTCTATATCTGTAGTTGGTCCACGCTACTGTTATTATACAAACTCGCAGGTGTGATGGGGCAAACATGTCGTGAAGGAAATTACCTTCAACAGAAACGACACGACCGCAATGTGGTGATATCTTTGTTGGGATTCCAATTTATATCGTGAATCGAAATATTTCCACAACAACACTTTTTTCTACAACAATCTTTTTTTGAACACGACAAGTCGCGAAGAGACAACAGATGATGTGGGTGATCAACATATGATTGTCTGCAATACCATATTGTATGTTAGTTGGTGTTATTTTGTTATAATATATATGTGAATGAGGCTGAAATATATAGCACTATTACCGTCTGAAACCTCCTCATCAAATCCAGACACGACCCCATGATTGACCAGTCCCATTTTGTTAATTTGATTTGGTCGAGCAGCCGCCAGTCTGATTTATATCTGAATTATGACTAGGGGTAGGCAGCTTGCTCTCTCTCTCTCTCTCTCTGTATCTGTCTCTCTTCTCTCTCTCTCTCTCCCTCTCTCTCTCTCTCTCTCTCTGTCTCTCTTCTCTCTCTCTCTCTCTCTCTCTCTCTCTCTCTCTCTCTCTCTCTGTCTGTCTCTCTCTCTCTCTCCCTCTCTCCCTCTCTGTCTCTCTCTCTCTCTCTCTCTGGCCAGTAATGAGCATCATGAAATAGATGGACCAAGACAATTGTATACAAGTATAACGCCATGTTTTTAGAAAAACATGGCAGAAAACCCGGCCCTTTTATGTGTGCATGTTTTCCATGGACTCACAATGATGATTGTCGAGTTCACATTGTAAGAAGTTATCCCATAAAACCTGGTTGAACAGCTTATTTCCATATGAATAAGTCGCACCAATATTTATGCCCTTCATGGCCCAAGTATCATACACTGCGCCTTAATACTACTCGTCCACTAAATGAATGCCATTTAATCCGTCTGTCACCTTTTTAATCCTTATTGAATTTAGAGGAAGGCGCAGTGTATGATACTTGGGCCCAGTTGATATAGAAAGTCAGACAATCAGTCACATTAAAGTAACTGATGCGGGAAATTGTGTACGTCCTCAGCCAAGTTATCTCCCCAAGTCTGTTTAGATGTACCGTATCCTTGTCAGATCGCCAGTGCCGTCGGCTCCTACTGAATTCCAGTTCCATAAGTGGCCCCAGAATCTACCTTCTAGTTTAACATGCCGCATTACCAATATCCTGTAAACATCACTATAGGTACACACAAAGCGCCTTTATTTAACACTTTCCACAATCAGGTCTAACCCCTTCCAGAAGATATGCAAGAAAATATCGATAGGACATAACAGCCTATCATGAATGATAAAACAATTTTCACTCCCTTTAAATATTCATAAACAGGTGGCAGGATTTGATATACGTGCAGGCCTATTACAATGAATAAATATGTAGTTCCTGCACACTAGGCCCCTAGCTGGGCATATATACAAAATTGAGACTGAAATTTAACATTGGGGTAGATTGGCAGCTTTTTCAATTCTCGAGTAGAGATCTGAAATTCTGCAAGAATTTGCCATTTGACACCCAGATGAAGTATGCCACGTTACCATTTAACATCGCAATAATATCAGTGAAAACGGTGTAATTGAGTCAGTAAAATCAAATTGTACATATACAGTACAATTCACAGAATACAGCGAAGCCCGCAAAATAGCGCGCAACGTATGTCCAAGGTGGAATCGCTCGCTATCCGTTCAACTTACCACGAATATAGTAGTCGGGATAACAGGCGTCAGGCCGGACAAATAGCCGTAGATGTATAGGCCGTGTATTCCCCTCCCTGTATGATGTTTCGAGCGGTAGGGGGGAGGTGAGGGGGGGGGGATCATTCAGGAGTTGCATATATGCGGGCAGTCGAGCCATTGAAGCCAGAGTGTACACTCTCTGGCAGTCCAAACGATGCGGAGCTCCGCTCTGAATGTTAGGGGCCTACTCTGCCTACACTCTGCCTAGATTCATAGATCACATAGGCCTACACATACACATGCACATGCGCTGCGACAAATAGTCCCTGGTCGTCTCGAGAGAAATAGCTTGATAAGCTCAGCATAATCGAAATAATTCGGAATGAGTATTTTAAACTATTGTCTAAAATGCTCAAAGGTAATTCGTCCTTGTCAACCCCTGCAATACAACATATTTCTGGTGGTTACTTCTTGGCGTAGTATTATAAGTAATTACAGTAATTATAACCACACAATTGGAGCGGTCATACTTTGTGAGTTCTAAGATAACTGGCAGGATAATCGGAAATTGCACTTGCGCATTCGACATGCAATCTAATTTAAAACATTAGTTCCCATTGCCATATGATGATTGTTGTTTCAACATTGTTATTAGCAGTGTTTTTGTATCAGCTTAACAGAATATATCGGCTTCTATTTCATATTCGCGAAACCAACACCAGTGTATGCTGAATGTGAGAGAGTCGTATGGAGAAGTCGGTAGAAGGAAATACATAGGGTGAGGTCAACGACAATCACATATACCCGGCCCTGAGGGGCCGGGAATAATGATCAATCTGGCCAGAAGTTCGGGGCTGATTACTTGATACGAAGTACTATTTTTTTTTTAGTAATGGTGTGACACAAATATTCGTGAGAACGGTATTTGACGTACTTGTATCATGTGGGTGCAATCAGGGCAATATCCATGCGAATTAGTTCAGAATGGCAATGTTCGTTGATAAAACAACACACAAAATCACATTCAAGGCGATGAACCTGAATGACATTGGGCAATGGTATGGACCAATTAGATGATGATATGATCAAACAAACAAAAAATATCCCATTTTTTATTCAACAATTTTATTGGCACTGGATAGAAAGTTTTATATGGGAACATGTCACGCACAGTCGACTGTGAAAAGGGAACAAATAAGGCAGCCTGAATTAATATTGGTTCGGCTTAGATGATATGATAGATGATATTGTGGTATCGAACCAAGGCTTCTCAATAAGCACACTTTAAACTGGTATCGACTTTAGGAAAAAATATTCAACATAGGTAATATTTTGGAGTGTGTGTTGCATGTGAACAAGTAATGAATAAGTGTAAGCAAATAGGTGATTTTTTTCCATTCACCAATATAATAACACACATATATAGTATATAAATGATTTTTTTCTATCGAATATTTGTATCAAATAATCAAATGGGTATGATATTAGTATGAGGAGAAAAGGACTATTTCGAAAATTGTGTATCATAAACAGAACGCACTATTAACCTGAATATTCATATCAAAGGAATATGACATTTAAGGAATTTTTTATACACGATAATGTAGGTATCAACTTTTAACCACGTTCATTCGTGGTCCCGAAAATAAGAACTTATGTTCTCCGCAATCTAGTTACGGATGTCAATTTCTAGTCATAGTGTTGACTTTATGCTGTCGCTAATCGTGCCTAAGGAACCTGAGCTGATACATAAATATGGTGTTACTAAGTGACCCACTTACGCGTTATGTTGTCCCACGATCCGGAGAGGGCGTTGTGTGTCTCAGGGTACTCTTGCGGAGCAAAATATCACAATCCCTGTCTTTGGTCATTACGGTAATATCGTACCAAAAATAAAAAATACCATTTGACAATTAATATTATTATATTTTTGAAACCACGATCCTCGAAAAGGAGCCACGGTTTGGTTTTATTGGCATGAAATATTGCCATGATTTACTCGTATATATTTGTATGTGGGTATGTACTGTACACTTGCAGCCAATTTGGAATTAGTCAGGACTACTCACATTTGATGAATAATAATGCGTAAGGAATTACTGCAGATTTTTTTTCATGATAGGTGAATGCTCCATTCACGTATTTAAAAAAAAAATCTGCAGTAATTCTCCGGTGATATATTAACCAAATTATCAATTTTGACAGTATCAGGCTGTTGTTGCATACATTGCCCGCCTTTGCGTGCAATAATTTTTTCAGCCTTCCTCCTTGCTCGGTGTAATGAAACTATTGAGAATAGAATAGTCACCGTTAGTTTTACTAACAATTCTACAAAAAATATTTGCATGCAAGAAATACATGTATTGGATGACACACGTTTTACATTTGACAAAAAAAAACATTAGTTACCGAATACAATATTCCTGAATATATTATAATATTTTTTTACACGCATACATCATAACATAATCATGAACAGGAAATCATGTCGTTTTTTTTTTGCTTGACCCACGCAGGCAGGTGTTTCTCGTGTACGATCTCTTGTTGGGTAGGAAATTGACAATCTTCCTGAAGTTCTTGAAAACACGCTTGATTTCCTTTTCACTAAAGGACCTATGTTATACACCGAAATTATTCATGTACATTAAAATGAATGTCTGTAGTGTGGTACATACTGTTAGAAATACTAGTCAAAGCATGGGAGTGGACATGGGATATTGCGCTTGTTTATTGCAAAAAAACCCAAATCATTATGACATAAATTTTCAGAGAAAATTAGGTGACTGACGTATGTGTAAGCACACGTACGAGTGTAACTTATGAGTGATTTATCGACATCTTTCTCGTTAAGTCTAGACGCGGATCCGTGGTTGGCCAACCCCATTTTGTTAATTTGATTTGGTGGAGAGAATGTCAGTTTTATTGTCATCTTCATCTATAAGTCAACCCTTATAGTCAGTGACGAGCAGCGGGGAATATATGGAGCAAAACAATAATGCAATAATTGATCTTGCTCGAAGTATGAAACAAATAAATCAATTTGATGTCACGGTTTATGATGCCAATCGTAAGTTCAAAATGTCGCGGCTATTCACTTATCACTGCATTGGACAATGGTGCATTGGGGTTGCTTAATTAACCTCACGACAAATAAAAATCATGATGAAATATTGTGTCTGGCTTCTATTTGCATAACCAGCAATCTTAGGTGGAAACGGTATTAGTCATTCGTGGACATAGATATATTTTCATGAATGTTCTTCGTGGTAGCATCATAAACATTCACAAACTTTCAAGCTACGTGCATATGTTTCGAATGCACTTCACAATATTCAATATATATTACCACTGTCTAGTCGCTGTAACATATCTGTATCCATTTTCATAGTCTGATAATGTCGAGGGTATGTTCTTTTTGAGTAAAAATTGGGTTAAGCTCTACTTTGCTACGATGTTATTTTAAAAATATTTTGTATGCTCCTGTTGTCAAATTTTTCAACATATGTACTTTTTTTGACAGTTTCACGTTTTTCTTCGCTATTTATTACCTAAATAGGTGTCATTGTAATGTTTAAAAAAAATTCATTGACAAATTAAAAGCGGCAAATAAATATTTCCTACTATCAGCATTAATTTCCAGTCATGACCAATCTTATCCCATTCCTTACGCGCTACATTACATTATTCAAATTGTTTTCGATGTGACATGTTGTGACAACACAATCATCACTGTTGAACCACAGTAACTAGTGGTCGCCATAAATCTTGACTTGATTGTCAAAAACACCAAGCCATGCTTTAGCTCTTAACCATTCTTCGAAAAGTTAAGGCGCGGCTCCCGATAGTTGCACTTATAAAACCCAAGCTGATACATGATTGTGGTGTCAATCACAGGCCCACGGTACTAGCGTTGTGCCGACGCGATAGTGGTGGTACAATATGGAATACACTGGGCAAAGTACACCGACTGAAACGCTGTACAGTGTGTGTAACCAGTCACCTTTTTTCCGTCCGTCATATCAAAGGAGTATGAATTAGCACGTTTGTAAGAATAACGACTTACACGTAGTAAATGTAGATAAAAATATGAAATTCCACAGAAAACAGGGAATTTTATCCCGGGGCCCATAATTTGAAATAGAAATCTATGCAATTGATGAGCAGTTCCCAAAATATTCTCCTGTGCAAACAACCCAAGGCAGGCTTGGCGTGCACCCATTGTTCTTTATCTGGGATGACCTACCACTGCCCGCCGGACCTTGTGGACAGGATAAACTTAGCAGAAAAAAGACTTTTCCCAGACATGGACAGATCATCCGGGATATACGTAGGCAAGATCCAGCGCTTACCCATCAGTGTTAATGCCCTATTATTGCCGAAAGGAGAGACTGCGCCAGACCGTCAGATTCAAGTTGTTTTACGAAGAGCACATCAACTGACCAAATATCAGGATACATTTACTCATCAGTGCCACAAAGCGGGGATCACCTCGATTTATTGGGATTTCAACATAGGCGGACCCAAGGGGTAAGAGCGCGATAGACATTCACACCCCCATTTGAAAAAAAGTGTTTAAATATGTTCTAGTATAGGGTAACTTGAGTGAATTTCTATTGAATTTTAACTTTGGAGAGGCCAGGAAGCTGCCACATAGCATGAAAAAGGCTCTGTTTTTTTAAAGCCCGGCTCAGCTTCAGGCTTCACTTCAATGATGGGATATATGTGGTGGTTGGCGCGCGTGGCTGGTGAGTCTTGGGCCATCTAGCGGGCCCTGCATCGGTAATTTCGGTCATGCTGCCTCAAGTGGCACCAGCTGTAGATATGCCAAATTATCTTCACGTTAGGCCGCGGTAAATAAAAATCCAGAAGCAGTGGAGCTCAGGAGTATGGGTTTGGGTGGGGCGATGCGAAGGAGCCGATGGTTAAGTTGGGAATGGGGAGGGGATGTTCTGGCATGTGATCGACATGTTCATCTCTATTATTCAGTAAGATAATGTAGCTGTATGACTACATCTACAAATGCATATCCTGTTATCATTTTCGTAATATGTATTTCTGCTACATCTCTATTCAGCTTGAGGGAAAAAATCGGTCACAAAATACCAATATAATTTGGAAATCACAATAGTGCATGATAGTACCATTTGTCAATAATATTACTAGTATTGAAACCACGATCCTAAAATAACGAGCTCCGGTTTTCTTTTGTAGGCATTGAATCTTTTCATGATTTATTCGTATATATTTGTATGTGGGTTTGGACAGTACACTTCCAACCAATTTGAAATTAAGCACGACAACTCACATTTGATGAATAATAATGCATTCACTTATTTTAAACAATTTTGATGCAGTAATTCCCGGGTGATATATTGACCAAGTGATCAATCTTGGCAGTATCGGGCCGTCGTTGCATACATTGCCCCACTTAGCATGCAATGTACTTTTTTTAAGCCTTCTGTCTAAAGTATAACTCCAGTCAACTACCCGTTTGGGGAATACATGTAAATGATGGAGGGTCGTTGAGAAATGCAGGAGTTTATTCTCTTGAAATATTGGTTACTTTTATTTTAAACGTGCTGAATTATACCAGCCCTCCTTGCTGGGTGTAATTTTAACTATTGAGAGTAAATTAATTACCGTTAGTTTTACCAACAATTCTAACAATAAATAATTTGCATGCAAGAAATATTGAATGATACACGTTTTACATTTGACAAAAAAACACATTAGATACCGAATACTACGATGGCTTGCATAGGACATTGTTTCTTTTTTTAATTAAAGTTTAAATATCTGTGGCACGTATTTAATCATTTTATACGCGTATTTAATATTTTATACGTGTATTCAATCATTTATTATGCATATTTAATATTTTATATGTATATTTAATAGTTTATACGCATATTTAATCATTTATTACACGTATTTAATATTTTATATGCGTATTTAATATTTTTACGCAAATTTAATAACTTATTAAGTGTATTAAATATTTTATACGCATATTTAATATTTTATATGCATATTTTATCATTTATTACGCATATTCAATATTAAATGCACGTATTTAATCATTTATTACGTGTATTTAATATTTGATACGCATACTCAATATTTTATTTGTTAATATGGAACAAATAAATCAATTTGATGTTACAGTTTATGATGTCAGTCGTACGATGTCGCGGCTATTCATCTCTCACGGCTTGGCGCATTGGGGTCGGTTAATTAACCTCATGACAGACAAAATCCAGCCATAAAAAATAGTGTGTCTGACCTCTATTTAGGTGTTATGACATGTCAGGAAGCACTCGATAAAAACACCCAACAGTGTTTGACGATATTAATAACCCTTTGCTTACTGGAATTGCATTATCTTTTGACCTCTGGCTAGCTGGAGTTGCATTTTCTTTGCGTTTTTGAGGCCCATGTATAAATCATTGAAATGTCCATATCTTCGTCATTATTTTTTACACTAGTAATTATTTTTTACACCAGAAAGAGGAAGACATTCTGATTCCGATACAACAATAATCTGCATTCAACATCAAATAATCAGGTTTGTATAAAATGCCAAACCCACTGATACCTAAGAATTCTCAAAATAATTCAGATTCTCACGGGTGACTCCGAAATTAATTCCGCCAGCATAGGATTAGTCATTATTGGACATATATATATAAATGTTCTTGTGTGAACGTCACGAACGTTCACAATTTTCCACCCGCGGGCATATTTTGGGAATGTACCTCAAAGTTTCGTAGATGACCTACCACTGCCTCGTGATGCACGTGAACGTATATGTACCCATTTGTGCAGTCAGATGATTTCGATTGTGTATTCCTTCGAGAAAATATTGTGCAAAATTTTATTTAGCGAAATATTGTATCTTATTTTCGTGCTATCATACTAAACAAACTGCTGTTCTGGGCCAAACCGCTGTCATACGATCTGAAGTCCTTCATTCACTGTTGGAAAGTGCAGGCGGGCGGATTTTTTTGTTTATGTCTTTTATGAAAAAAATTAGCATGTTCACACGTGGAAGCATTTAGGATTACTACATAACCTAATATAGAGGTCAAAGGTCATATTCAAGGTCATGACAATATTCAGCATATATCATTTCCTACATGTTAACATTTGATTCCTATGCTGTAAGGTCAATAGTAAGCGAGATATTAGCCATTTTATGTTGTGATCTTGAAAATTAGGTCAAAGGTCACGATAATATGCGGCATATTTCATTTCCTAATCCCAATATTAAGTTATAAAGCATACGAGAATTTAACATGTATACAATAGGCAAACGGTTGGTAACCTAAAAACTCCTCAATTTATGTACCAAAGCCACAACACCATTGGTGCCTCAGTAAATACTATTGGACAACCATAAAGTAGTGGTCTCCATAAGTCGGACTTGATTCCCCATTAAAGTTACGGCAATGCCCACTCTAGTTGCTGTTATAGATCCCACGCTGATACATGAATGTTGTGTCAGTGCATGTCCCACATACGCGTGCTCTCGCAAAGAGATATTGCTGGTACATGTTCAATATACTAGGCAAACTTCATCGCCTGAAGCGCTGTACAACTGTTGTCCGTCCGTCATCAAACGAGTAGAGGGATTATCACTTTTGAAATAATGGAGAATGAGGCCTGGATAAAAACTGAAATTCTACAGCAGAAAACACGGAATTCTACTCGGAAGTTTACTACCTACCATGCTATAGTGTTGGGAGTAAATTCGTTTCTGGATCCACGTACAGAATCCCTGTCCATGTGTCGAGTACATGCGTGTAAACTGGTTCCGTGCAAGTCAGGCTGCCAACGACCGGTGTCTGATATGAGTCGGGTGTGATTCAGGCGAAAGTATTGGCCAGATCAAGAAGGAAGCTAATGTAGACGCTGCCAGTAATAAGTTATCCCTTCACGTTTGGATCTTCACAATGTGCAACGAAAACTTTGTGGGGGTACGTGTGTAATCTGTCGTTATTATTTTTACATGAACACAAACACCGGTCCAGAATTTCATTTTATTTTCGCAATAAATGATTGAATATTTTATAAATGGAAAAAACCTAAATAAAATTATACCAATTGAGTCGTATTATGTACATAAAAGTATCACAATATATTTACACTCATCAATATAGCGCGCTAGGAGTTGAGTAATTTTTAGAATTCAATATCCATTCTATTGCCTGACAATAGTCACTAGCAGTTTTCGTATTTAGACAGGATGAGTCAATATTATTCGTCTCATGCATGCTACAAGTGCGAATATGCGGTACGGACACGTTTGTGGTTTTAAGCGTAAAAATGAACATGTGTTCATATATGTGTTGAGGAACAATGACGTCTATTCACCGTAATTCAGTGTACATGTGCAGGGATGACTGCGTTCAATGTATATTATACTCAAGTTCAACACAGAACCTCATATGATTTTCGGCCATAACTTCATTTAGGATCAATCGGACCAATTTGGAATTTTATGTTTCCATTTGGCACAAAACCATATTTTTTCACCAAATTTTATATTTCTATCTTTCTATCCTGAAGGAAGTTATAGCCCAAAATCATATATGAGACTTTGTGTTGAACTTGCATTTTCCACCAAAGATTGAGCATATTAAAAATATTGATTGTGAGGAGACGAAAGTTGCGAGCACCTATTTGTTTTTCCTTCTGTGTTAAGCACTAATTTGTACTCGGTCAATCATTAGTAACCTGCCTATCAAACCACAGTGTACGGCTTGACATTCTGTTTTGCGGAAAAAATATAAATTCCCTGTTCATACTAGCCCCTGCTACTGAATATTGATATGCATATTTTTTTTAAACTTCATCTCCGATCTTTTTAGGATTTGGAATTCTGGTGAAGGGTATAAAAGCCCAATTCAAAGCCAACCACTGCCAAGTAATCAGTTGCTGGCAAAACAAATTGGCTATTGTTGGGAATGGTAATATGAATACAATGAAAGAAGCGCGGTTGCAATTTCGAACAGTGGAGACAATGGCTGTGAAATTGAAAAAGGTCTGCACCACGGCCGGGTCAACATCGTCAAACTAGAGAATCAATTCTGTCATATGTGTGTGTGAATGTGTGCTAACTTTTTTTTTCGAGACGATCAGCAATGTACATAAATATTTGTGATGAGGTCCCTTAATGTTACTTTACACGCTGTCATCAAGTAAAAAAATAAAGACCTGGTCATTTACGTGCAGATGGTAATAGATCTGACAGATGATGAGAACAACTCCGATTGGATCGAGCTGTCGGAATTGATAATAAAATCTAATTGGCAAACCATAAGAATCACAGGTAAATGGGCGTTTCAAGGTGTTGATAATACCCGTTAATTTAACCTGAACCAGACTGGACACAGCTTCAGTTAATTGTAAAGAAAAATCGTGTAATGGTGAATTGTCAATGTTATAGAATTAACATTTATCGCAATATGCACACGAAATGACATGTCCATCGTGTATCATTGGTTAAATTCATTTCAGGCATACGTACAACTGATGACAATTCACACTCGACGAATCACATAGCATTGATTCAACTCAATTATTAGTTATAATTCATTAAATAATGGATGTTCGACATAAAATCACTAAATTGAATTTGATGTATCATGCGAATTACCATCTTTGACAGTGCAATATAATCCCTGGATACTTTGTTCTCTTTGTGTTCCCGTTTTCTTTGGTCTAATGTATCATTTTATTGCAATGGTCGCTGGTGTTCAAATGATCGATGATCTTTGAGGATGACGAGAGCTTCTTGTGGGACATCACTTCCAAGATAATACTGATTATATTGGGTGTTGCACAGTTGGTCAATTCGGATATGACGAAAGTAAAGCAGTGTCCACAGAAGTCGTGATGTAATCGTGTATGCCTTTAATGTGACAAGAAGTGTAATTTTGTTGTATACTCCAATGAACCATCAGTCCATGTTGAGTGAATTGTTTTCACCTAATTCACTATTTCAAAATTCAGATTTTATCAAAATAACTCAAATTCAAACTCCGACCTCCCCCTCCCCTCCCCAGTTCAATTGAAAATAAAAGTATGACCCCCACCCCCCTCAATAATGTTGAACATGACAGCCCCCCCCCCCCTCCACCTGATGAATAATGACCGGTCCCTTCAGCACAATTCACGTTCATGTGCAAAATACCTTATTTATTTTCTCCTGACATTATACCTCTAGTTTAAAGTGAAGGATATCCGTATTTTACAGTAGTAACATTACATAACACAATAAAATCGAGCTCGCATCAATGTCTAACATATATCGATTTTGTTTCTTGTCGACCATCCCCTCCAAAGTCCAGACATGATCTTTTGATCGACCAGGACCTTGGCTTTAATTTTATTTGGTCGAGTAAGTGTAATCTTATCTGAATTTCGTTTGTGACAGGTAATAAACTTCATTGAATTCACACACAGGATAATATTGAGTGACAATTAATCTACCCAAATGCGTGCAAAATTACCTGACAAATTGGGTAACAAATGTAATGTGTTGTATGTTGTGGCACGTCATGATTCCTTTAGTTTGACTCATAAGAACACCCCCCCCCCTCACACACACACACACACAATGACCCATCATCAACAACTATTGGTAACTACCACCCCACACAACATATGTGTCATTAACAAAATTAACTAATACCGTTGCATGTATGCAATAAAACTTTCATTTTTCCAGCCTAGCTGCAATGCATATCAGTATACATGTGCCAACCCCATATATGTCAGTACCACCATTTTACCACTATATATCCAAATGCCTCTTCTTCATATCACCAACTGCTTTGGCAATAAGCAGCTTTGAATTGACACTTGCTGACCTTATATCCCAATAACTGAAATAAAATGTGTTTGCTGTTAGTTTTGAAATATGTTGTTCTTTCTGTCAATTATGAAGAAACTGGATTACCAATATCGAAGTACTATTCACTCCATGATAAGAGTGTGAATGGTGATACCAATGCGTTGGAAGATTCCGGAAATTATTCAGAAAAATTACAGGCTGTGTATTCACATCAAATGGTGTTCTCGATAAGGGTTATTCAAAGTTGCTTAATATAAAAGCGAAATACAGGTCGAGCTCGAGTTCAAACTATTCTAATATGGCTAGCTATGGCAATTTCAAAGCATTGCATAAAAGATAACCTCAATTGTCGAGAGAGAAATCGGTGGGCTGTGAAATTGGAAGGTTCTGAACCACAATCGGGTCGACGTTATTAGGATTTGCGGATGACGTCCTTCTATTGTAGCGTCTGGGTGTGGGAGTAATCGTCAGTGGAAACACGTTCCGGTCTATGCTAAAATACGGGGTGATCTACAGTAGGCAGAATGTACGAATTGTCTCGTCTTGAAGCTAAAACATTGTCCAGTGTGTATGCAGAAATTTTTTTTTCTGGTTTTGTACATAACATAGCTATCATGTGTATCAATTTCAATCAATTTCCACCAATGATTGAACACATTAAAAATATTGATTGTGAGACGAAAGTTGCGAGCACCATATATGTTTTCCCTTCTGTGTTGAGCACTAATTTGTACTCGGTCAATCATTAGTAATCTGCCTATCAAACTACAGTGTCGCCTTAACATTCTGTTTTGGAAAAAATATAAATTTCCACTCCATACTAGCCTCTGCTAGTGAATATTGACATGCATTTGGTTTGCTTTTTTTCAAATTTCATCTTGAATTTCCCTAGGATTCGGAGTTCTGAAGGGTAAAAAAACGCAATTCAAAGCCAACTACTGCCAAGTAATCAGTTGCTGACACAACAAATTCGCTATTGTTGGAAATGGTAATATGAATACAATGAAAGAAGCGCGGTTGCAATTTCGAACAGTGGAGACAGTGGGTTGTGAAATTGAAAAGGTCTGCACCACGGCCGGGTCAACATCGTCGAACTAGAGAATCAAGTCTGTCATATGTAGGTGTGAGTTTGTTGATTTTTTTTCAGATACAGGACAATCAGCAATGTACATAAATATTTATGATGAGGTCCTCTATAATTACTTTACACGCTGTCATCAAGTAAAGAAATAAATACCTGGTCATCTACATGCAGATGGTAATAGATCTGACAGATGATGGAAACGACTCCGCAGGGATCGAGCTGGTGAAATTGATAATAAACTCTCATAGGCAAACCATAAGAATCACAGGTAAATGGGCTATCCAAGGTGTTGATAATACCCGTTAATTTAACCTGAACCACACGGGACACAGCTTCGGTTAATTGCAAAAAAATCGTGTAATGATGGTGGTATGGAATCAAAATTTATCGAAATATGCACACGAAATTACATGTCCATCGTGTATCATTGGTTAAATTCATTTCAAGCATACGTACAACTGATGACAATTCACACTCGACGAATCACATAGCATCAATTCAACTCAATTATTTGTTATAATTTATTAAATAATGGATGTTTGACATAAAATCACTAAATTGCCTTTGATGCATCATACGAATTACCATCTTTGACAGTGCAATATAATCTCTGGATACTATGTTCTCTTTGTGTTCCCGTTTTCTTTTGTCTAATGTATCACTTTGTTGCAATGGTCGCTGGTGTTCAAATGATCGATGATCTTTTAGGAAAAAGAGAGCTTCTTGTGGGACATCTCTTTCAAGATAATGCTGAATATATTGGGTGTTGCACAGTTGGTCAATTCGGATATGACGAAAGTAAAGCAGTGTCCACCGCCTTAAGTGCCTTAAGCACAATGAAAACATTCACGTTCTAGGGATAAAATAACTTATTTATTTTCTCCTGGCATCATACCAATAGTTTAGAAGATATGCGTAGCAAAAAATAGCTGTTTGATAGCTTGATAGATCTGTTTGCATGGAATCTGATGGTTTTTACAGAACCAAAATATCTTGATTTTTTCCGAAGTTATGCCCATGTTCGTTTCGCTCTTCTGGAAGTGCTCGAGGCATCTCATTAGTTATGCGTGAGGTCATCGATTGGGTTTCATTTAATTAGATTGAGCGTGTTGTATCCTTGCAATCAAGTATATAATGCAAATAACCCACGAATCTGTCAACATTTTCAATGTCATGGTAACCATACTCCTATTTTGGCCCACAAATCAAGATATTTTGGTTTTGTAAAAACCATCGGATTCCTTGATAAAAGATCTTCCATGCTATCAAATAAGTGGTTTTGATTCGCTTTCCCTGTAAAGTAAGCAATATTCAGGCCTGCAGATATATATTCTACTGCAGTAACATTACATAACACAATAAAATCGAGCTCGCATCAATGTCTAACAAATATCGATTTTGTTTCTTGTCAACCATCCTCTCCAAAGTCCAGACATGATCTATTGATCGACCAGGACCTTTGCTTTAATTTTATTTGGTCGAGTGAGTGTAGGTCTTAACCTTATCTGAATTTCGTTTGTGACAGGTAATAAACTTCATTGAATTCACACACAGGATAATATTGAATGACAATCAATCTGCCCGAATGCGTGCAAAATTACCTGACCAATTGGGTAACAAATGTAATGTGTTGTATGTTACTTGTGGCACATCATGATTCCTTCAGGTTGATTCATAAGACCCCCCCCCCCTACACACACACACAATGACCCATCAGCAATAACTATTGGTATCTACCATTCCAGACAACATATGTGTCAATAACGAAAATTAACTAATACCGATATATCAGTACCACCATTTTACCACCATATATTCAAAGGACTTTGTTTATATCATCAACTGCTTTGCCAATAAGCTGCTTTGAATTGACAAAGTCTTATGTCTGTGAATAAAAACCAGTAACTGAAAGAAATGTGTTTGGTGTTTTGAAATATGTTGTTCTTTCTGTTAATGATGAAGACACTGGATTATCAAAATCGGAGTACTATTCACTCCATAATAAAGGTGTGAATTACGGAAGCGTATTGCTATCAAGTGTGTAAAAATTTGTATCTCGTACGTACGAGTTAATAAGTCGTACGTACGAGTTAATAAGTCGTACGTATGACTTAATAAGTCGTATGTACGACTTATTAAGTCATATGTACGACTTATTAACACTCGTACGTATGACTTATTAAGTCATACGTACGACTTATTAAGTCATACGTATGGCTTATTAACTCGTACGTACTACTTATTAACTCGTACGTACGAGTTAGTAAGTCATACTTATGAGATACTAAGTCATACGTACGGGTTATTAAGTCGTACATACGAGATATAAGTCATACGTACGAGATACATTTTTACACACTTGATAACAATATGTTTTACTACGGAAGCGTATTGTTATCAAGTGCATTAAATTTCTTATCTCGTACGTATGAGTTATATCTCATACATACGACTTATTAAGTCGTATGTACGACTTATTAGCTCGTATTTACGACTTAATAACTCGTACGTATGACTTAGTATCTCATAAGTATGACTTACTAACTCGTACGTATGACTTATTAAGTCGTACGTACGGGTTAATAAGTCATACGTAGGAGTTAATAAGTCATATGTACGACATACTAAGTCGTATGTACGGGTTAACAAGTCGTACGTACGAGTTAATAAGTCGTACATACGACTTAATAAGTCGTACGTACGAGTTATTAAGTCATATGTACGAGATATAAGTCGTACGTACGAGATAATATTTTTTACACCCTTGATAGCAATACGCTTCCGTAGTGAATGATGCTACCAATGCGTTGGAAGATTCCGGAAATTATTCAGAAAAATTACAGGCTGTGTATTCAAATCAAATGGTGTTCTCAACAAGGGTTATTCATAGTTGCTTTAAATGAAAGCCAAACACAGTTCGAGCTCGAGTTCAAACTATTCTGTTGAGGCCAGCGATGGCAATTTCACAGCATTGCATAAAAGATAACCTCAATTGTGGAAAGAGAAATCGGTGGGCTGTGAAATTGGAAGGTTCTGGACCACAATCGCGTCGACGTTATTAGGATTTGCGGATGACGTCCTTCTATTGTAGCGTCTGGGCGTGGGAGTAATCGTCGTTAGAAACACGTTCCGGTTTATGCTAAAATACGGGGTGATATACAGTAGGCAGAATGTACGAATTGTCTTGAAGCTAAAACATTGTTCAATGTGTCAACAGAAATGAAATATTTTTGTGGTTTTGTACATAATTTCGTGGTACGGACACGTTTGTTGTTTTGTACATAATATATATTCGTGGTTCTGTACATAACATAGCTATTATGTATTAATATCAATCAGGTCACATTTTTACATTAATAGTTATTTTTCGAAAAAGTTTGATATTTTTGACATTGCATGTGTACCTTGGTAGTGTACCTTTGTCCCGCTATTAAGTATTTGGTCGGGCTTTGTTTCTATTGCAAAATGTTGTATTTTACGTTTGTTATTGGATTCATCAAAATTTGGCTGTATCGGTGGTAATAGATTGATACAGACAGACAGACAGACAGACAGACAGACATACTTTATTGATCCGACAGAGCGGAAATTTGAAGGTCCATACATTGTTATGCAATGTGCAATATAACAAAATACATACAGTATAATAATTATGTACATGGTAATGGGCATGCTAACGATGGAATCCACCGTTGTGTTGCTTGAGTACACAAGGAATAAATGAAGAGGCATATCGATTAGTCCTCATGGCAGGCAACCTCACCCTCCCGCTACGAGGTATCACACACGATACTAGACTATTGTGTAGGGGATGGGACGCGTCACTCCAGATGGTGGAGGACTTAGCCTGGACACATTTATCGTAAACCTCGTTGAAGGAAGTCAGAGGTAAACCGATAACCTTTTGTGCCTGTCTAATGAGACGATCAATACGATCCCGGTCCCCACAATATATGTTTCCTGCCCAACCAGTTATACAGTACTTCCACACACTAAAAATGACGGCGTCATAGAAAGAAAGCAATATAGTGTTACGAACACCAAACGAGTTCAGTTTTCTAAGACAATACATGCGAGTGTTGATTTTTTTGATGATATTATCCACATGACTTGCCCAATTAAGTTTATCGTTGCATGTAATATCGAGATATTTGTATTCTGTAGTTCGTTCAACAGTTGTACCATCGATGACAATGTTTTCTGGTACCGTGCGTTTAGTTGTTCTAAAATCAATTACTAGCTCTTTGGTTTTTTGTACATTCAGGTGAAGGAAGTTGTTTTTACAATATTCTGTGAAACGTACAATTTCTGATTTATACAAGTGGTCATTTTCATTTGTGATCAAACCAATGAGTGCTGTGTCGTCAACAAATTTTACAATAGGACATGCTTTGTTTGTTGTACGGATGTCAGCCATATACAAAGTAAATAGGAACGGTGCCAAGACGTACCTTGTGGCGAGCCCGTATTAGATACCATGATATTCGAGTGTGTCTCCATGGATACTCTGACACCCTGTGTGCGGTTTGTTAGGTAATTCAATATCCACCGTATTAAGCTATGTGGTACTTCCATGCTTAAAAGTTTTTCACAAAGGACATGTGGTTGGATGGTATTAAACGCCGAGGAAAAGTCAAAATACATGACCCTAGCAGTATTACCGTGTCTGGAGTTTTCCAAATGTGAGTACAACACATCAAGCTTATATAGAATTGCGTCATCCGTGCTACGGTTACTTAAGTAAGCAAACTGGTGAGGGTCTAAGTAATTACTGACAATAGACTTTGTGTAGTTTAAAACAAGTCGCTCACATACTTTCATTGGTACAGATGTCAAAGCCACTGGTCGCAAGTCATTGTTACACGTGATAATGTTACGCTTAGGTACAGGTATGATGACCGATTTTTTCCAGATATCTGGAATTTGCTGTGTGCTTATGCATATGTTATAGATGTAGGCAAATATATATGCCAACTGACTGGAACACATTTTTAGGATACGTGGTGACAGGTTATCGGGCCCTGCTGCTTTTACTGGGTTTAGCTTAGCTAATTGTTGACGTACCTGGCTTTCTGTCACCTCTAAAAACGACTCACCAGATTGTTCATTTGAGAGTCGTTCATGCATGGTCTCAATTTCGCTGGCAAAGTCATGGGTGTCGAACCTATTATAAAAGGAGTTTAGTTCATTAGCATAATCAAAAGACGACTGAGGTAGATTACCCGTGTTATTGCTGATCTTTGCATAACCACTCATTAATCTCATTCCTTGCCACACCTGCTTCATGTTGTTTTTACAGAACTTTGATTCAACCTTATTCCTGTACAAATTTTTTTCTCGTTTGATTGCATATTTCAATTCCTTCTGTATCGTTTTAACTGCTTCTCTGTTGCCCTCCCCAAAGGCCTTTTTCTTACGATTGATAATGTTCTTTACCCTTGCAGTTATCCATGGCTTGTTGTTGGCATACACCTTAATTTCTTTGGGTGGAGCAGCTATCTCAGAACAAAAGTTGATATAGTCACCTATACACACCGTTAAATCATTAATGTTTTTTTCACTGTCTATGAAAATATCCCAGTTAGTGTCATCGAGGGCTCCCTGTAGTTGAATCCATGCGTCGTCATTCCAGCGCTGGACCTGGATGGTTTTGGGTCGCTGCTGTTGGACAACTGGGCGGTACTTCGGCTCGAGCAGGACCAGGTTGTGGTCGGAGTCTCCCAGGTGGGGCAAGGGAACGGCTCTGTACGCGTCTCTGACGTTCGTGTACAGCTTATCCAGAGTCGCCTCCCCCCGCGTCGGACACGACACTTGCTGGTAGTACTGGACCGTGCTCTTGCGCAAAGTGCAGTGGTTAAAGTCCCCGTTCACTATAATGAAGGCGTCAGGAGATCTGGTTTCGATGTCGTGTATCGCTTGGCACAGCTCAACAGCTGCTGCTGCAGCAACGGTTCGACTGGGGACGTACACCGTGCAGCATATCACATGAGAAAACTCCCTAGGTAGATAGTACGGCCGTAGGTTGACTGACAACAGTTCGAGATTCTGAGTGCAGGAGTAGCTTTTAATGCTAGTATAGTATAACTGGTTTATAATACTTGGATAAATACCAGTGACAAGTTGAGAAGAAGGAATCAAGAACGGCAATCCGCGGCTCCGACACAGCGACGATCAGCAGCAGCGGAGATCCGGTCCGTTCTTCTCGGGGGTTGGCGTTCTTCTACCCTGTATCTCGTGTTCCTCCCACAGGGGCAGCACCGTACGGGGGATGACGGAGGTTATAGTCGATAGGGGCAGCACTAAATACTTGATAAATTTCGTTTATATTCCCCAGGTGGCAGCACTTGCTGTTTCTACTAGCTGTTTCTACTACACCCTTCCCCGTTTTGAAAAACTAGGTTGTGTTTATTCCATAAAGATTATGTTGAAGTTCCCCAAATGAAACTAGAGCCCAACTTGGCTATATGTACAGTATATACAACTATTCACAAGGGTGATAAATGAGTTCAATGAGTTCACCCCCAGCTGTCAGTAGTCATGACGGAGACAACTGACCAACAGCCGAAAGCGATGAAATATGAGATGATTGCTCTCCATCATTGATAATCATAACGGAGACGAGAACCAACGACAGAGAACCATACGCACTAAGTTACTCAGCTATCCCAAACAGCCGGCAGGCATTCTGCTTGGCTAGGTCGCAGACCATGACTGGCGCTAGATTGCGTGCTCGAGCGATCACATCCACTACGGGCCTCAGTGCCCAGGGGTGGGGAAGTAGGAAGGGGGCATCACTCTCGAGAAGGATCCGATCTTGCGGCAACTCCTGCAGAGTCTGGGCGAGTTCCCCTGAATTGTTGTCGATGATCTTCGACCCAAACCCAAAATAACAGTTCGGGAACGCTTTCGTCCACATTGACACCTGGCGCAGGCTTCCAGCGAAGCAGTGCAAATAGATGAGATGTCCAGCTGGTACATGCTGTTGAAGGATGTCCAGCACATCCTGGTAGACCTCGTCGGGGTCACTATCTTGACGGGCATGGATGACCACCGGTTTCTTGTGTTCAACAGCTACGGGTAGAATTCTTGCCAGGAAAAGTTTTTGACATCTTCGGGCTGGTTGATCACTGTGGCCGTAGTCCAGGCCGACTTCTCCTAGCGCAACACATCGGGGATGGCGCAGTAACCTTACTAAGTCATCAAACATTTGGTCAGACACTGGCAGGTCAGCAACTCTGGGGTGCAGCCCCATCTGGAAGAGGATACTGTCCGACTTCTCCAAGGTAGGTAGACGGAGCCACCGGCTTGGAAATGCCAAACAGCATAACATCCTCCAGCAGCTGAGGCCACGTCCCTGATGATCCGCTGCCAATTCATCCACTCCAGGGTATCTGGAAGACAACATCTTGTCGAGATGACAATGAGCGTCGACAGTTTCCAACCTCAAGCCCCACTGACGAGGCCCCGACTGCATGTACGTTCGTAAGTCGGATCTAGCCTCTGTAGGCAATCGCGCCAACAGCTGGGTAGTGATGGTCCAATGGAGTAGACTGGACGCTCTGTTCGGGGGATCCACTCGGCAGACACCAACTTCTGTAGCTTGGTAATACCTGTCGAACATCCGGTACTGCAGTTGATATTGCTCCGTCAGTGGCAGATGACTCGGATGTAGGCCCTGTTTCTGGACCATCTCCAGCAGTCCCTCTGGCGTGGTCTTGCCAAAGAGAAAGGCGATATGTGTCAAAAACCCACACATGAGGCGGCACCAGCGCTGAAGGTGTTCATCGGTTAGGAGGGACTCCCTGTCATGCCCAGGCTGGTCAGGGCCATGATGTTTCTTCAAAAGACCCACACAGAAGTAGCTCTTCTCGCAGGTCCAGCAGCACAAGTGAGGGTCATAGTACCAGGGGAGGTGGGCCTCCTCTACATGCCGACGAAGCCGGTTTCGCGTCAAGGTCTGGCATATGGGACATTCCTGTCGCTTGGGCTTCTTCTTTTTCTTCTTCGAGGGACCCGCCTCCTCAGACGTGCTAGGACGCTTGAGGTCCTCCTCTACTTTGTCCGACGGAGGTCGAAACTCCCTCCTCTGGCATCTCCTCCTCATAGTCCAGCTGGTCCTGCCAGTCGCCTTCCATGTTGGTTGTTTCTGAAAACTTTTACTTTGGAATATTTAGATAATTGGATATTCTTAACTCTATGGTTAGTATTTTGGATCTTAAATAGTCGCCGTTTACACTGAATAATCTTGTAGGTGACGAGGTGGTTTAATCTGGCGTCCTGTCCTCGTGAAGGTAGGTTGGTTAAAGAGTTTGGCTAAATCCCCTTCCTGTATGTGAGCGTCACTTGCAGGGTTATACTCTCTGGCAGGTGGCTGTACCCGTGTAACAACTTCAGGATCGGGAGACCCATTAAAGGTGTTACTCAGGGTTGAAACATCTCTCTCGTCCACAGGTAGTTGTACCGGTGTGACATCTTCATCCAGATCGGGAGACCCACTAAAGATGTCACCCAGATCTAGACTACCCTCTTCCTCTGAGAACGATTCTTCTTCCAATAGTCGGTGACGGAGCTTCCGAATCCACAAGGGAATGGCTCTGTCCCGACAAATCTTGAGGCGGTCGTGGTGAATGACATACTTCCCTTGCGATCCTCAATTCTATACAGAATTGGTGATATGACCTCGGTCACCAGATATGGTCCGACATAAACATGTCGGAGCTTCTTGCTTTGTCCAACTTTGCTGGATGTGTCGAGTTTGTATACTAGATCACCTTTGTCGAAGTCAGTATGCCTTTGGCGAAGATCGTAGTATTTCTTCTGAACTCGTTGTTCGTTTTGTAGTGTTGTTCGAGCTACTTCATGAGCTTTCCTCATCCGTAACAGTAGCTTCTGAACATAGTCTGGCATACTATCATCGTTATCAGAGTTAATGTTGCGCATACCCAACACTTCTTCTGCGATAGAGATCTCTCGACCCAACATCAGGAAGTTGGGAGTAAATCCGGTACTCCTGTTGATGGTGCTTCGTATGGCCATGGCGATCAAGGGTAAATCACGATCCCAATGTTTTTGTTTACTCCCTACATAGCAGCGAATGCACTGCAGCACTGTGCGATTGTGGCGTTCTACCTGGCCATTGGAACTAGGTCGATAAGGTGTGGTTCGTGTCTTAGTTATTTCCAAGAGACGACATACAGCATTGAAAAGTTTCCCATCAAAATTTCTGCCTTGATCAGAATGTATTTCGCCAGGAACCCCAAACCGTGTGATGAAATTGTCAATTAGAGTTGATGCCGTCATCTCTGCAGACTGATCCGGTACAGCCAAACATTCGACCCACTTCGTGAATTGATCCACAATCATCAGGATATATTTGTTCTTGCTGGAACTCTCGACGAACGGTCCCATCATATCTATGTGCAATCGTTCCATTGGAGCGCCAGCATGAAATGTTGATAGTCCTGACCTCGGGGTACGTGAAGATTTCTTGTTCTGGTTGCAGGTTGCACAGCTTCTCACATAAAGATTTGAATCAATGGTCATGTTATGCCAGAAAAATGATCGCTTCAGACGTTCCAAAGTTTTGTTTTGTCCTAGGTGACCAACTGACTTAATATCATGGCAAAGGTGGAGTACCTCATCCTTGAGATTGACCGGTACGACCAACTTGAGTTTTGATGAGATATTACCCTCCCAGCGGTAATACAACACTCCATTCACACATTGCAGATGTGACTTGCAGGTCCATAGTCGCTTGGTCGCTGGTGATTTCAGGAATAATTCAGCTGATGTTGGCTCACTCTCCCCCTCCAACCATACAAGAACTGGCTTGATGTCTGTATCGTTTAGCTGAAATTTTCTCAGTTCATCGCTGGTGTACGAGGAGAGAGTAACATTCCCCGATTCTTCTGAGTCTATTGTGACTGACCGAATCCTCAGTGTGGCGTCTTCATTAGGATCGGGAGACCCACCTGAACACGCATACCGATAATTTTTCCAGGACAATGTAGTAGGCTGAACACTCAATGAACTATCCTCCTTGGGATCGGGAGACCCCCCAGAAGATACACACTGAAAGTCACAGCCATAGACGTTATTGACAGTTGCAACGGTTGATACACTTCGAACTGCGAGGGGAATTACGTCATCGACTTCAACAGAAAAACGAGCCCATTGTCGATGTGCTCTGGCACAATAACTACAACCTCCACAAGGTAGGTCCGTCAATTCTTGTCCGGCTTGATAACAATCGCAGCGAGTTAGCTCATCTGGAATTCGTGACAAACCATCAGCATTTTGATGTTTGCTCCCAGCTCGATGCTGGATTGTCATGTCAAACTGGCTGACCTCTTCTAACCATCTGGCGAGTTGTCCTTCCGGGTGGCGAAATCTAGTTAACCACACCAAGCTATGATGATCTGTGCGGACGATGAATTTGCGACCTAGCAAATAATGACGGAAGTGTCGAGTGAAAGCGACCACGGCTAAAAGTTCCTTCCTTGTTGTGCAGTATTTCCGCCGTGGACCATTCAAGACCTTGCTGGCAAAGGCAATGGGCACTTCCTTACCATTCTGTACTTGTGAAAGAGCAGCTCCCACAGCTACATCAGAAGCGTCTGTGTCTAAGATGAATAGTCCTTCATCATCTGGATATCTCAGCACTGTAGCCTCTACTACCTTGGTTTTAAGTGTCTGAAAAGCTTCTTCCTGTTCTGGTCCCCAGGAGAAGGTACCTTTGCCAGTGAGAGCATACAAAGGAATGCTGAGTTGAGCAAATTGAGGCACAAATTCTCGATGATAATTCATAAAGCCTAAGAAAGACTCCACATCTTTCTTGTTTTGAGGGCGGGACCAAGATTGCACACATTTGACTTTGGAGTCGCTAACGCTGATTCCTTCTCGCCCTATCCTCTTGCCTAGAAATTCAACGGAAGTTTTCATGAGGACACATTTTCTAGGTTTCAGTTTCAGGGTGCTGGTCCGAAAGCGTTGAAATACTCTTTCAAGATTCTTTATATGATCTTCAAAGGTTTTACCCATCACGATCACATCATCGATGTATGCCAACACCTCCTTCCAAATCATTCCACGGAGAATTAGATTGATGATTCGTTGAAACGTGGCAGGGGCATTGCAGAGACCGAATCCCATCCTAACATGCTCATAGAGACCCGATTTTGTGATGAATGCAGTTTTGTGTCGGTCATCAGGATGCATAGCAACTTGCCAGTACCCTGATGAGAGGTCCAGAGTACTGAAATATTGTGTTCCTCTCAAACTGTCGAAGCACTGTTCAATCAGTGGTAAAGGAAAAGCGTCCTTCACCGTTCTTGCATTTAGCTGGCGATAATCTATGCAGTATCGAACACTGCCATCTTTCTTCCTTATCAGCACTGGAGCGGATGCCCACTCTGACTGTGAAGGCTTGATCACCCCAGCTTCTAGCATTTTGTTAACACACTGTTCTTCCTCCTGCTCAAAACCCATTGGTGTTCGGCGCATCCGTTGACGGACAGGAGCAGCATCACCAGTGTCTATGCGGTGTTGGATTTCTGAAAATCTTCCTAAATCAAAATCATGTTTAGAAAAAACATCTGAGTACTCAGTCAGCAGTTTTGCAACTCGTGAAGACTGGGGCTCATCCAGCTCAGTGCAGCTGTCCATAAACAACTTTTGCAAATGTGCAGGCACTGTCGATTCACACACTTCATCCTTGGTAGAAATTTGGCAGATCATTTCAGGTTGGCGCAGAGACAGCAGATTTGCGTCTTCAGAAGCATCGGGAGACGCCGCATCAGAATCAGAATCCACCCTCTGGTCACCCTCTATGGCCTCCACCTCTTCACACGTGCCAATCTGATGTCGAACTTTTAGTCGAATATACTTGTTGGTACTATTACAAAGGCAAATCGGAAATTCCGGCTGGAATCGAGAAACCATCCTGGGTATCAAAAGTTGATGATGTTCACCTATCGGCTCAATGGCGATGATTCCAAGGGAGTCAGTAGGTTTTGATGGAAGATGACCTATAGCGACCTTCATGCTATTGGGCGGTACCACGATTCCACGCTTCAGTACCACACGTTGGATCAAGACTTTGGTCCCACCAGGACCAACTTTGCTTTCCGCCACAATTATGTCATTGTTGATAGACAAAACGTTCTTCAGAAAATCTATTTGAGCAGAGTGTGATTTCAAAAAATCGCAACCAAGTAACATGTCTTCATGGATATTAGCGACTACTACATCCCATGGATAGGTGTGGCAACCCAGCTGAAGCCTGACGCTTTTTACAAGTCGTCCAGTAGAATCGGAGCCATGGAATGCACCTTTCATTGGAAAATCGACTGAAGACCTCAAATCTAGGTGTAGGCGTTGAGCCATACGGTTGTTGATCAAAGTTATCTCAGCAGCAGTGTCGACTACGGCGGATAACTTGACGCCATTTATCATCACCGGAACAGTCATTGTCCAATGTGGTGTTGACGTTGTGACTTCGTGGATGTTGTTAATGGCATATCCACCGTTACCCGAGGAAAAATCACAAACATCATTTGTGACACCAAGCGGAGCCTGTGCAGACGGAGCCGCAACAGTCCCTGTGGTGTCAACAACTGAATCACAAGAATCATTTGTGACACAAGAGAAGGCTTGTGCAGGCGAAGCCGCAACAGTTATCCCTACGGTATCAGCATGAGACATGTGATTAATAACCTCATCATTTTCTAGCTTAATGGGAGCTTCAGGTCCTGTTGTGAGGCACTTTGGAGGTAGAGCTGAAAGTTGGCCTCCTACTTCAGCTCTTTGGAGTTTAAAACTCCATTCCCTGTGATGGAATCGGGTGACCGGATCGGTGAGGTTGACTTTTCCCGCTTTTGGGGACATTCCCTCGCAAAGTGTCCTGGTTGTTGGCAATGGAAACATACCATTTTACCATTGTAGCTCCTAGTTGGTGATGGTGATCTCGAGTTGAATCTGGAGCCTTGCCGTTGAAGGTCTCTTGCAGTATTCTCTCGACGCTCCAGTTCTCGGTTTCGAGAATCCCGAACTGGTGATGGACTTGGGGATCTCATGTGGCGAGTTAGTAGTTGGTTCATTTTGTCAAATCCAATAGTCATAGCGGACGACAACTGTTGGACTAATTGTTCCATTTTTCTACTTTCAGTGCTGTTTCCCACTGCTTGTACCTTTGGGCTGTCTTCGAGTCCCATTGAACCTAAGTCGAAGCTCACTTGTCGAGTCGAATAAGTTTTGGATTGTGTCACCACTTTCTGGTTGTGAAGAGTTCGCTTCAGGCTGGTCAAGGCTTCATGGACCGTCTGTGGCTCTTTTCCCAGGGTCATGAATACAGCGCCTCTCTCCTTACAACCTTTCAGAAAGTTGTCCACTGCTATCGACTGTGCCAGGTCATCATCAGCAGAAGGGTAGCCATCGAAAGTCATGGTCAGGACCCTATCTGCAAAATCTTCTAGGGTTTCATTTTCCTCCTGACGGATGGAAAGGAGTTGTTTCCGTATGGACTTGGGTGGGTCTATCTGACCATACCTTTCCGTTAGCACTTCCACCAACATCTTGTAGTCCCGACGGATTACAGCTGGCTTTGTGTAAACAAATTTGATGGCTGGTCCTCTCAGACTAGTCAACAGTCTTTCCAATTTCTCTGGTCGTGTCCAGTCATTCATTCGAGCTGTGTTCTTGAACTGCAAGAAAAAAGGTTCCCAGTCTTTGGGTTTTCCCTCAAAGGTAGACATCTTTGGTGGCGGTGGACCTCGATTTCCTGGTCTGAAACGTCTATCATGGTGATGACCATGACGGTACTCATCATCGGAATTATGTCGGTACTGGCCGTGATGGTGCCTGCGTTCTCGATCTCGGCCCTGATCTCCATTCCAGTCTTGACGATCTCGATGATCTCGACCTTCATTGCGATCTCGACGATCTCTATCACGATCTTGATGACCTAGGTCCCTATCTCGATCCTGACGATCCCATTCTCGAACTTGACGATCCCGACCTCCATCTTGACGATGCGGACCTCTGTCTTGACGATCTCGACCTCTGTCTTGACGAAGTTGCCAGGTTGAGTAGTGACGATCCTGATAATCATCCCGTCTTGACCTTGACTTTCGAGATCTTCCTGTGTCTGAGGTTGCACGTCTCAACCTATGATGAATGCTATCATGACCTTCTGAATCTGAGGTAGATTCAGAAGTGCTGAATCTTCTTCGACGGGTGGAAGCATTGATTGAAGCTCTCGGCTTTTGTTCAGCTTCTGTGTCAGACGACTGTGGGCTGGAGCTGAATCTGTGCAGATGACGAGCGACAGAGCGGCTTCGAGTTGACCGGCTAGGTTTCACATCTTGGTGGCCGGACCATAGCAGATCTTCATGGTGACGTGTATTGAAATGTTTCGATTTATCGTCTTGGCGACCAGCAGATCTTTGGTTGAAACTCAAGCCTGGATCACACTTTGGTGAACGAGTATCAAGCTTGGAGCTGGGCAGATAATTTGTGGATGGTTGGATATTCCCTTCCTGCTTGAGACCAAGTCCACCCTCATGTTGCCATTTGTTGAAGACTTTCTCCAACTTTTGGTTCATACCATGCCAAGGTGATTGATCACTTGTTACTTTTGGACTACTGTGACTCAGTGGTGGCTGGGGAGCGCTGACGCCCTGAAACACTGGACCGTGTTCAGGTTGAGTCACGTGTTGGGCAACAACTGTTTGTATCTGCTGAAGGTTTTGTGGATCTGAGCCCAGTTTCTGTTGGAGAGGTAATTTGGACTCTGGAGGAACTGCATTATAAACTGTTGAGCGTAACATTTGGTCTATGAAGCGCTCCTGGGAGTTCCTGCTGTCAATTTTCACTCCTGTAGGTGATGTCTCAATCTCCTTTGTGTTGACCTCCTGTATTTCGTCAATTTGATCAGTTGAGGTTACATTCGGATGTGATTGGATCGCGCAGACAGCGTCAACAGGTTGTGGCGGTGGTGGAGGTGGCTGCTGGATTTTGTGTTGTTGGACAGATTGTCTCAGGACAGTTCTACGACTCCTATGTGAAGCATCAGAGGCTGAAGAGTCTTTAGATCTTCGAAGTTTCAGTGCCCTCTGATACTCAAACTCCTCTTCCATTCTTTTTTTTTTGAAGTTCCAGCTGGTACTTGATTTCATCTTTTTGGCGTTGAAGAGCGATACCCATATCGTACGCCATCTGTTGTTGTTGACGTTCTAACATCATGTTCAAGTAGTTGACTTCTTCCGTCTTCCTTCGAAGTTCCTCATCACGAGCATCTATGTGCTGTGACTGCGGGACGGGGAGTGGTGAAAAATCAGCATCCCGTGGGTCTTCCATGGTGTGAGCAAGTGCACCAGGAATTGATGGATCAGTTGCCACATCAACAGGGATGTCGACAATCTTGCAATCACTGATGAGATCTTGGAAAAATCTGGCTGGCAGGTTTGTGGCGGCTACCAACTGAGGCATCCTTATCGGACTTGATGATTGTAGACCAAGAATCGCTGTGGCCCGAGCATCACCAATGCCATTTATGCTTTTCAGCTCATCAAGTGTGGCGGTGTTTAAATCAATCAGCACCATGTCGAAATTGCTTGCGTGAGTGTGCTCACAGCGACGTGTTAGTTACTTGTGTTAGATGTCTTATCTAATTACAGGACGTACTGATTTTGTTAAATTGAAAATAATGTATTATTTTACCAGTTGAATACTATAATATTATAAGTTCACACTTTAGTGTGAATCTGACTAAGCACGAAGTTGCAAATCCACAATATAACGAATGCGCAGTACCACGAAAATGTATGTAATATCAGATATTATATAGTAGATACACACTACTCCTACCCCTAATTATCTAAGATGATAATATCTGAGACAAAGTCAAAACCCGGAAGTGATGAGGTAAAATAAACTAAATACCCAAGATGAAAATATGTAAAGTTTTATTTAGGAAAATTTTAAATTATTTTCAAAATTAACTTATTTCCAAAATTTATAAAATTGAAAAATTAATACTAATCTATCGTTAATAGACTAGTTGCCGAAATAGTTTTTAGATGTATAATATGAGATAAGAAAAAAAAAAACAGATGTAGATCTATTTTATATTCTGGACAGAAATATCTGACTCAAAATACACTTCAAAATATTGAAGATTAAATTAGATCCACTACAATTTAGTGAAAACTAAGTTGTTTTGAAAAATTTACAATATACCAGAAATGTTTAACTTTTTATACTAACGTAATCTACAAACTAGAATTGGTTCAGTTTATAAATCACTCAAATATGCTGATGTACACTGAGCACAATGCTAAGTGAAAAAAAAAAAACTTTCTAATTATAGTACAGTTTGTGCTATGACAGAGACAGAAACAAACTGATAATGGCAAAATTCTGAGTAAACTAACTGTTACTGTAAATTTACAGTGACAGCCCGTCCCATGTCGAAGACAGGACAAGCTAAATTATACAACTCTCTAATCCGGCGCGCGTGCCTTATGTACACGAGCTATACACTTTAGACTACTGTCCAGTCAATTACAGGGCCCGGCAATGCAAAGCCCGTGAAAAAAAATCAATACGGGACGTTTAGGTGGCCTTTCGTCACGCTTCACTAAGTTACCAGTGAAAGCACATGGAAATTTTCCATGCAAAAATATTTTCTAAGTGTCACTGATAATTACTATACAGGCGCTCGAATCACTTCTGACACCAAATATAGTATAACTGGTTTATAATACTTGGATAAATACCAGTGACAAGTTGAGAAGAAGGAATCAAGAACGGCAATCCGCGGCTCCGACACAGCGACGATCAGCAGCAGCGGAGATCCGGTCCGTTCTTCTCGGGGGTTGGCGTTCTTCTACCCTGTATCTCGTGTTCCTCCCACAGGGGCAGCACCGTACGGGGGATGACGGAGGTTATAGTCGATAGGGGCAGCACTAAATACTTGATAAATTTCGTTTATATTCCCCAGGTGGCAGCACTTGCTGTTTCTACTAGCTGTTTCTACTACACTAGCATTGTTCGGATGGCACCACTTGTCATTAACGAAGACACACACGCCCCCTCCACCTTTCTTATCCGCATCTTCGAGTACTCTGTCCCCACGAAGTAGTTTATATCCATCAATGGCAGCATGAGAGTCGGGGTCAGTATTCCTAAGCCATGTCTCAGAAAATGACATCAAGGAAATGTCTCTAAATTCTCGCAGGTATCTACAGTTGGCTGCTAATTCATCTGTTTTATTCCGAATTGATTGAACGTTCCCCATAATAACTGATGGCAGGTATAGCTTGTGTTTGCGCGACCGTAGCCGTCTCCCCAGACCGGCCCTTGATCCTCGCTTTCTGCGTCTAATTTCCTTAGGTAGGGTCGAGTTTTCACTGCGTGACGGATTAGCCCATGGCTTGGCTTTAATGGCGAATAATTCGTCCCTTGTATACTGTATTAAACGGTCACATTCTGGCAAAGTTTGTGCAGAAACCAAAGACGAAATGGACACCAGAATACACCATCCAACGAGCACGTGTCTTATATCCATTTTGGTGCATTGAAGTCACCCAGACTTCAGGGGAAAACGATGAACAGTGCAAGATAAAAGAGAGCAATGACCCTGTGTGGTGCAGAGCTTACATCTATTCTTACATCTATTCATAATAATACTTACATCTATTCATAATAAATCACGATGAGACCTGAAAAACCTGGACATTTACCTTCATTAGAGGAACAGTATGACATCAAAATACGTTATCATTCAGCTGCATTGAATCAAACATATTAATCAAACCATTGACCAATCTTGTTAACATTTGATATTGTAGGTATTCTTTAGTTTTATCAGGTAGGCGCTTCCTGTTTCTGAACAGTGATTCACAAAGTCGATTAAACCTTTGATGCGATTCACGATGAAACATGAGTGTTTGCCTGATGATTGCTTCCATCATATGCGTATACACACCTTGGGTTTTCCGTGGAGGTCTGATTAACGCTTGTGGGGTCAACAACAACAACAACAACAACGAAAATCGCCGTACATGTATTATACAAAGTGGGTGGTCCTGAACACATCCAATTATTAATTTAATAAATCTATCCAAATTGATCCGCAACGGAAAATGCCAAGCTCCCATTCCCTGGAAATTCAGCTCCCAAGTGTGATAAAGAAGAATCATGTGTGTCAGTACCATCAGTTGTCCGTCGACGGCAAACCATGGGAGATCATCTTAAAATCTCCAACTTTCATAGCATCGATCATGAAATGAATATTCAGTTGGCACGTAACATATTGGGTCATGATTGGAGAGGCGTTGGGTCATATTGCTCTGAACAGGAATCGAAAACATGTCATAGATATTTAAAGAAAAGAATTTACAAACCATAAACATGAACAGGTACATACAAATTCACTTCATTCATGGCAATAAAATGCACATGGCTTGGCTGATTCATTTTTAATTTATTTCTATGAAGTCCGTCCAATATTCAATTTCAAGAAGTCCGTCCAATATAAAATTTCATCATATACTACATTTATCAATGCCACACAATCCCGCAATGAATCAATATCCTGCTTCATAACATGGAATTATGTGATGCATCACATAGACCCAGAACCATGCAACAGGGAAATGGTCATTTATTTCAAAACTTACTCATTGATTGTCCCAGTAACTCGGATTTTTTAGGGCGGAAACCACCAATTTCAATATTTAACACGACCAAACTGAACGCAACTACAATATTGTTCGCTGACGTGAGTTAAATGCCATGAGAGTAGTAAGTCGCAATTTTGAACAGTGAAGACATTGAACTGTGGAATTGAAAAGCTCTGCACCACACAGGGTCAACATCACACAACTTGTGAACCAATTGTGTCCAGTGAGCATGGGAGTGACAATATCATCGAGTAGACCGCTGCATCTTATAGCCCTTTTGTAAACGCACAATGTCACGTTGAAAATGGCTCTCCCACTGAAAATGTTTCTGAATGTAGCTTTGGCTGACCATGCTAAGCTCTTAGGGAAAGATATGGAGTCGGTCAATCTGGCACAATTTGGGAATCGCTGTGCGAAAAGCGGGCTTGACCATAAAACATTTCCATGAATGAAAATGTTCAAAATGTATTTATCAGAAATATTAATAAAATCTGACATCATATCGACTCGTGCAATAAACAATCATCATTTCTTAGCAACCAATGTGAGTTTCGAGTCACCAAATTCATAAATTGTGAATGATGCATGAAATGAGTTATTATCTTTGACAGTGCAAAAAAGTCGCTAGATATGTCTTTCCCAATTGTATTTTCCATCTTGTTCTGTCTGATATATTACTCGAATCCAAATGGTCCCTGTTGTAACAAACGATCGGATGATCTTTGAGAAGAGCGAGCGCTTCTTGTTGTAACCTGAATATAGGTGAAATAATATTAAATATTCCTCAACACCTCAATACATGTTGGACAGGAAAGTTCGCCTTCCCGGAGCACCGTAACGGACATTGTTGCCTGACATTATACCCTCAGTATATATGTATACTATTTGGATTGGATCGATGGAATATCCATGCCTACTTATATCTAGACGTAATATGAACTAATACGGTGCTTGGGTATACATAAACATTTTTGATAGGCATCTTTGAATTGGCATTGGTTGAACTTACGTGGGTAAAATATAACGCTGTGAAAAAAAGTTTTGAATTGTTTTTTTTTTAATGTGAATAATAAAGGCATTGCAAAGGGCGAATCCAAAATTCCATGAATTTATAGCGTGTATTCCTACATCGAATGGTGTTCTTCACAGTGGTTGAGCCAAAAAACATTTTCAGTGCACGAGAAGTACAATGCCAAAGCCAAATCTCGGGTTTGAGCAAATTTGTTGTTGCCAGCAAAAGTAATTGCACAAATTGAATAAAATACTACCACAATTGTGGAGAGGAAATCAGTGCCCTGTGAAATTGGAAGGATCTCAACCACAATTCGGTCGTGCTTATTGAGATTTGTGGATGACGTTTCTCTAGCGAAGTGGGCGTAATCGTCAGCTGAAAGAGGTCCGTTGTGTGGAAACATCAGATTTTATATTGTTATTTCGACATTTACTACAACTACTTGAACATTTACTATTTCATAGATTTGGTATGCCATGTAAACCCAATGTCATACAGCTAGACAAACAGATATAACACACATCAATTTCATCATTTCGGCATCGTTTAATTGCGTTTGATGCTGTGGTGTTCTTTCCAGTCTGTGCTTTCTGCTTTTGAACACAATTTATACAAATTTGACATCAACTTTTGCTGTTATTCATGATGAAATATCGATATATCAGGCATATCGATCACCAGGCAAAGAGGAACCCCTTGGAAATCATGCTGAGTTCATCATTATTACGCAAGCGGACGCCATGAAGTCTGTTTCTCAGACTCTCATATCAGTGACCATCTAGTGGGCATTCCGTGTTCACTTGAGATATTGAGTCATCATCGGAGAAGCATACGATGGATCAAATTTCTTTACAAAAGTTGGACACAAATTTATTGTACAGGAACTAATTTTTGTCTAAGTATTTATGAATTCAATATAGACATTAAACACAAACCTACTCAATGCCAGTGATTTATTACGATTCAAAATAAGATACTGTAAAGTACCAAACATTAATACACAACATAAAAAAAGTACGTTTTCAGCTAGACAAATTTATGTCATTTAACCATTATCAATTGAACAGTTATAAATAAATCATTTCATACAATCGTGTATCGTTCAGAAGCGTTCAGCGTTCTATGTACTGCATGGAACATATATTATCTCATATATCATATGTATTATCTTGCACTTAAACGTCGCTGGCCAAAAATAAACAAAATCGTGACCCCCAATTTTTCAACATCAGGCGATAATGGAGAGTTTTCGTCCTACGGCCATCGGTCGTACACCATACGATCGGGAATTGGCCAGAAAAAAGTACAAAAAATAGTGTGGCGATTTTGCCCAAAGATCCTGGCAGGAGATTCTTTCTAAACACATTCTTGTTCGCTCTCTAATCCTCTTATCCACTATACTGTAACAGTGGCTGTTAAGTCATCTCTCGTGCTCACGACTCGACTATAGGTACTGTGGCCACATGTTTTGTGGCCGGAGTTGTCCAGAGACTGAGCACGACAGGTGAGCTCACGCCATGAACTCCTTGTCCCTGTTCGGGTAAAGCCCAGTCAGGCCTCGGGGACGACTTCCATAGGGGGCCCAGGTGGGGAAGATCTTGATGACTCGGAATATTTATCGAAATATGCACATGAAATGACATGTCAATCGTGTATCATTGGTTCAATTTATTTTAAGCATACAACTAATGACAATTCACACTCGACGAATCACATAGCATTAATTCAACTCAATTATTAGTGATCATTTATTAAATAATGGATGTTCGACATAAAATCACTTAATTGCCTTTGATGTATCATACGAATTACCATCTTTGACAGTGCAATATAATCCCTGGTTCTCTTTGTGTTCCCGTTTTCCTTTGTCTCATGTATCATTTTATTGCAATGACCGCTGGTGTTCAAATCATCGATGATCTTTGAGGATAACGAGAGCTTCTTGTGGGACATCACTTCCAAGATAATGCTGGAAATAGTGGATGTTGCACAGTTGGTCAATTCGGATATGACGAAAGTAAAGCAGTGTCCACCGAAGTCGTGATATAATCGTGTATGCCTTAAGCACAATGAAAACATTCACGTTCCAGGGACAAAATAACTTATTTATTTTCTCCTGACATTTTACCAATAGTTTAAAGGGGAAGCGAAGCAAAAAACCTATTTGATAGTATGATTGATCTGTTTGCAAGGAATTCGATAGTTTTTACAGAACCAAAATATCTTGATTTGTTCCGAAGTTATGCTCATGTTTGTTTTGCTCTTCTGGGAGTACTCGAGGCAGCTCATTAGTTATGCATGACGTCATCGATTGGGTTTCATTTAATTAGATTTTAATTACTCTAAATGTAAACACATTGTTAGCCGTTGAGCGTGTTTCATCCTTGCAATCAAGTATATAATGCAAATAACCCACGAATCTGTCAAAATTTTCATTGTCATGGTAACCATACTCCTATTTTGGCTCACAAATCAAGATATTTTGGTTCTGTGAAAAAATCCTTAATAAAATATCTTCCATGCCATCAAATAAGTGGTTTTGCTTCGCTTTCCCTGTAAAGTGAGGAATATTCAGGCCTGCAGATATATATTTTACTGTAGTAACATTACATAAGACAATAAATTCGAGCTCGCATCAATGTCTAACATATATCGAATTTGTTTCTTGACACCCATCCTCTCCAAAATCCAGACATGATCTATTGATCGACCAGGACCTTTGCTTTAATTTTATTTGGTCGAGTAAGTGTAGGGTTAACCTTATCTGAATTCCGTTTGTGCCAGGTAATAAACTTCATTGAATTCACAAACAGGATAATATTAAATGACAATAAATGCTCAAATGCGTGCAAAATTATCTGACCAAATGGATAACAATATAATGTGTTGTATGTTGCTTTAGCACGTTATGATTCCTTTAGTTTGATTCATAAGAACGCATTCGAGACACCATATATGTGTCATTAACAAAAAAATAACTAATACCATTGCCTGTATGCAATGAGACTTTTATTATTCCAGTCTAGGTACATTGCATATCAGTAATCATGTGCCGACCCCAGATATGTCAGTAGCACCATTTTACCACCATATATTCAAAGGACTTTTTTATATCGCCAACTGCTTTGGCAATAAGCAGCTTTAAATTGACACTTGCTGACCTTATGTCCCAATAACTGAAAGAAATGTGTTTGCTGTTAGTTTTGAAATATGTTGTTCTTTCTGTCAATAATGAAACTGGATTACCAAAATCGAAGTACTATTCACTCCATGATAAGAGTGTTAATGGTGATACCAATGCGTTGGAAGATTCCGGAAATTATTCAGAAAAATCACAGGCTGTATATTCACATCAAATGGTGTTCTCGAGAAGAGTTATTCATAAATGAATTCTTATAAATTAAAGCCAAATACAGGTCGAGCTTGAGTTCAAACTATTCTGTTGTGGCTAGCTATGACAATTTCACAGCATTGCATAAAAGATAACCTCAATTGTGGAGAGAGAAATCGGTGGGCTGTGAAATTGAAAGGTTCTGGACTACAATCGGGTCTACTTTATTAGGATTTGCGGATGACGTTCTTCTATTGTAGCGTCTGGGCGTGGGAGTAATCGTCAGTAGAAACACGTTCCGGTTTATGCTAAAATACGGGGTGATCTACAGTAGGCTGAATGTACGAATTGTCTTGAAGCTAAAACATTGTTCAATGTGTCAACAGAAATGAAATATTTTTTGTGGTTTTGTACATAATTTCGTGGTACGGACACGTTTGTTGTTTTGTACATAATATATACTCGTGGTTCTGTACATAACATAGCTATCATATGTATTAATATCGATCAGGTCACATTTTTACATTAATAGTTATTTTTCGAAAAAGTTTGATATTTTTGACATTGCATGTGTACCTTGGTTGTGTACCTTTGTCCCGCTATAAAGTATTTGGTCGGGTTTTGTTTCTATTGCAAAAGTTGTATTTTACGTTTGTTATTGGAATCATCAAAATTTGGCTTTATCGGTAGTAATAGATTGATACTTACATTTATTCATAATAAATCACGATGAGACCTGAAAAACCTGGACATTCTCCTTCATTAGAGGAACAGTATTACATAAAATACGTTATCATTCAGCTGCATTGAATCAAACATATTAATCAAACCATTAACCAATCTTGTTAACATTTGATATTGTAGGTATACTTTAGTTTTATCAGGTAGGCGATTCCTGTTTCTGAACAATGTTTCACAAAGTCGATTAAACCTTTGATGCGATTCATGATGAAACATGAGTGTTTGCCTGATGATTGCTTCCGTCATATGCGTATACACACTTAATGTTTTCCGTGATGGTCTGATAAACGCGTGTGGGGTCAACAACAACAACAACAACGAAAATCGCCGTACATGTATTATGCAAAGTGGGTGGTCCTGAAAACACCCAATTATTAATTTAATAAATCTATCCAAATTGATCCGCAACGGAAAGTGCCAAGCTCCCATTCCCTGGAAATTCAGCTAGTCCCGTGTGTGATAAAGAAGAATCATATGTGTCAGTACCATCAGTCGTCCGTCGACGGCAAACCATGGGAGATCATCTTAAAATCTCCCACTTTCATAGCATCGATCATGAAATAAATATTCAGTGGGCACGTAACATATTGGGTCATGATCGGAGAGGCGTTGGGTCACATTGCTCTGAACAGGAATCGCAAAACATGTCATAGATATTTAAAGAATAGAATTTACAAACCATAAACATGAACAGGTACATACACATTCACTTCTCCTTCATTCAAGGCAATAAAATGCACATGGCTTGGCTGATTCACTTTCAAAATTTATTTTCATGAAGTCCGTCCAATATTCAATTTCATGAAGTCCGTCCAATATAAAATTTCATCATATACTACATTTATCAATGCCACACAATCCCGCAATGAATCAATATCCTGTTTCATAACATGGAATTATGTGATGCAACACATAGACCCAGAACCATGCAACAGGGAAATGGTCATTTATTTCAAAACATACTCATTGATTGTCCCAGTATTTCGGATTTTTTAGGGCGGAAACCACCAATTTCAATATTTAACACGACGAAACTGAACGCAACTACAATATTGTTTGCTAACGTAAATTGAATGCCATGAAAGTAGCAAGTCGCAATTTTGAACAATGAAGACAGTGAACTGTGAAATTGAAAAGCTCTGCACCACACCGGGTCAACATCACACAACTTGTGAACCAATCGTGTCCAGTAAGCATGGGAGTGACATGATCATCGAGTAGATCGTTGCACCTTATAGCCCTTTTGTAAACGCACAATGTCACGCTGATGATGGCTCTCCCACAAAAAATGTTTCTGAATGTAGCTTTGGTTGACCATGCTAAGCTCTTAGGACAAAGATATGGAGTCGGTGAATATGGCTCAATTTGGGAATCGCTGTGCGAAAAGCGGGCTTGACCATGATACATTTCCATGAATCAAAATGTTTAAAATGTATTGATCAGAAATATTAATATAATCTGACATCATATCTTCTTGTGCAATGAACAATGATCATTTCTTAGCAACAAATGTGAGTTTCGAGTCACTAAATTCATAAATTGTGAATGATGCATGATATGAATTATTATTTTCGACAGTGCAAATAATCGCTAGATATTTCTTTCCTCTTTGTATTTTCCGTCTTGTTCTATCTGATGTATTACTCGAATCCAAATGGTCCTTGTTCTAACAAATGATCGATGATCTTTGGAGAGAGCGAGAGATTCTTGTTATAGAATGAATAAAGGGCAAATAATATTAAATATCCCTTCTCGGAACACCGTAACGGACATTGTTGCCTGACATTATATATATATATGATTTATTTCGTACAAAGCATGTACAATATAATATGTAACATAGTAGAAGTTAATTCACACAGTTCCAGTTGTAGTAACATAAATAATGTTTATTGTGCAGCAATGATATGTCCAGCGTTATTTATATTCAATATTCAAGTGAATAACTGGTTTTAAAAACCAGACAACGCAATACGAATCAAATACAGCCGTAACAAAGGCTCGTTGCTCTCACCTTGAAGGATATATTTACCTTCAGTATATATGTATACTATTGGGATTCGATCCATGCCTACTGATATCAAGACGTAACAGGAACTAATACAGCGCTTTGGTATCATTAAATGTACTTCATGTCTGTTCTGTTGATCTGATCTGTTTGATCTCATTCCTCCTCTTGAATTCCATGAATTTATAGCGTGTATTCCTACATTGAATCGTGTTCTTCACAATTGTTGAGCCAAACTTTTTCCAGAGCACGAGAAGTTCAATGCCAAAGCCAATTCTCGAGTTCGAACAAATTTGTTGTCGCTAGCAAAAGTAATTTTACGACATTGAATGAATTACTACCACAAGTGTGGAGACGGAGTCAGTGCCCTGTGAAATTGGAAGGATCTCCACCACAATTCGGACGTGGTTATTAGGATTTGTGGATGACGTTACTCTAGCGAAGTGGGCGTAACCGTCAGCTGAAAGAGGTCCGTTGTGTGGAAACATCAGATTTTATATTGTTATTTCGACATACACTACAATTACTTGAACAGTTACTATTTCATAAATTTGATATTACATGTAAACCCATTGTCATACAGCTGGAAAAAAGATATAACACAAATCAATTTCATTATTTCGGCATCGTTTAATATCGTTTGATGGTGTTCCTATGTGGTGTTCTCTGTGGTGTGGTGTTCTGTGGTGTTCTTTCCAGTCTGTGCTTTCTGCTTTTGAACACAATTTATACCAAGTTGACATCAAATCTTGCTGAGTAATCATGATGAGTTATCTATATATCAGGCACATCGATCACCAGGCAAAGAAAAACCCCTTGGGAATCATGCTTAGTTCATCACTATTACGCGAGCGGACACCACAAATCTATTTCTCAGACTTCCATATCAGTGACCATCTAGTGGGCATTCCGTGGTCACTTGAGATATTGCGTCATCATTGGAGAAACATCCAATGGATCAAATTACTTTACAAAGGTTGAAAACAAATTTAGTGTACAGCAACGAAATTTTGTCTATGAATTTATGAATTCAATATAGACTTTGAACACTAACCTACTCAATGCCAGTGATTTAATACAATTCAGTATAGTACAAAACACGAATACACATCACGAAAATAAAGTACGTTTTAGCTAGACAAATTTATGTTATTTAGCCATTATCAATTGAACAGTTATGAATTAATCATTTCATACAATCGTGTATCGTTCAGAAGAGGTCAGCGTTCTATGTACTGCATGGAACATATATTTTCTCAAGCAATCGGAGGTATAAACAAACATCCTGAACCAATATGTCTATCCATTCTTGCTCTGCGATAATGTAGGTTGGATACAACTGGGGCATCAAGTGTCACACTAATAGAATCGTGTCGTTGTGATGTGTGGGAAAACACTTGTTTCTATGTACTTTGTTCTTTCTATGTAGAGATCAAAGCACATGGATCGCCTGGAATAAATTTACCAAGCAATGAAACAGTTCAGTAAACGACAACCAAATCAATGCAGCTGCTCTTAATATTTGATAATAAAACCAGCTATCAATACTGCAGTACTGAGAATTATACCCTTCCAGGACACAACTTTCTTTATTAGGTCAGCTCTATTTATTAGTTCATACTTCTATTGTTAACGCTTTTCCGGTTCAGATAACTTTGCACATTCATGTTTTATATCAGACTGACAAGCAATGATGCTAGTTGATCATGGAATAGATCAATGTACAATACATTGAGTGGAAAATGGGACACAATGTGAGTAAATTTGGGAAAATACGGCGGAACGCTTCATTATGAATTTTTGGAGGGAATATTTGGTATCACGAACGTGGAAGGTTTCACAAAATGTAATTGTTCAGGTTGATGTGCATATTTGATGTACAATTTAATCTGCATTTTTAGTACATGTATTTATTGTATTGTGAAAACTAACGTGGCCAGGTTGTAAAATTGGAAACATATAGGTAATATTTGATTTGAACTAAAACTCTCCCGGCTACTCTCAAACACCATCTATCATGTGTTTCTCTAAGGCATTTTTGAACTCGCGTGATACATCGGATACAGGAAACGAAAAACTCGTTTGTAACGCGTATATACATGTTATTTGATTGGTGTTGCATTTATGTATCGCATTGTAAAGTACTGATTGTGTATGAATGTGTGTATGTGTGCAGGGGTATGTGTGTACTGTATTTTGAAAAGCCGCATCATTAGCCAATTGTGCTATTTGGCAATTCATTCAATAAAATATGTTTAAACCAAACGAAAAACTCAAAAGAGAACGAAAATATCCCTGAAAGATAATGCTCTGTCAAAGTCGACCATTCACCTAATGTATCATTGGCAACTTAGTCCGCCCGTGACCTCACGGAGCTGATGTCAACATAATATTGTATAAATACTTTTTATTACCAGTATTATTTATATTCTCAATGTGAATGCACATTCTCAATATCGCAGTACAAAGAAACACGTATGTAAGCTTTGATTGCATTCAACGACGCGCACCACACCTATGACACTAGGGGTGGTATATATCGATGAAGGCATCTGGCATACATCATATCAATAATTATCTTGTCATGTTTTTTCATCCCTTAACCAGTGATCAAATTGAGTGGAAAATACGGTCAATTTTGATAGAATGATTCCAACTGTATATCTTTTTTCATCAAAAATGTGTTTGAGTAATCTTAGGTACGCCATCTCACAACTCTATGTATGGTTTGAATACAGTGTCAACACACAAAGATCTCAAGATGACTATGAACATTAACCTGTTGATTCGTTGCTTGTTGCTATTGTTATAAACAATTTACATGCTTGTATGGAAACACAGTTTTGGAAATCATTATGCACTTTTTTAATTTGATTGTCAAATAATATTGAGACACAAGACTCAATGTCACAACTAGCCTAATGTCATTACTAAATATACGAAAAAGGAAAATGTATTGATGTTAAATCATATGATATATATTTTATTCAAATGTTAGATGGATAAATAAACATACTAAAAAAAACATCTCAGTCATAACCGAATTCATAACAAGTTTTAAGAAGAGGCAACTATGGAATAGAACCTGCTGACCTTGTGGGTAAATAATAAAAGAAATATGTTTGTTATTTGCTGTAATATATTACCCTCCTCTCATAGCAAATTAATAACACAAATAGGAATGATATTCAGTATTCATTTCACAATTATAATGTACATTACAACGCCACTCTACTGGTTGATTCCGGCAAAGTCTAGCAAATTTCCGTATTTGCATTTGTCGTCACTTTAAAAGGTATGTGCTTCACAATGGCCCATTCATAGTTGTTATTTTGGTGCACCAAAAGCTCAGCTTGAAAGCCACACATCGGTCGATCTTGAGTTCAAACAAATCTGTTGCCACTATCAATAGTGATTGCACGACAGTGAATGCAATTCAGCCACAATTTGGGAAAGAAAAGTCGGTGGCCTGTGAAATTGGAAAGTTCTGCACCACAATCAGGTCAACCTTATTAGGATCCACGAATGACGTAATGTCTTAGCGTGGGCGGGAGTGATCCACATGTAAAAACATAATGTTGCAAGCTGCACGGAATGAACCGTAGAAGGAATTGTGCTGCCTTGAACTAAACCATGTTCAATAACTTCCCCTGTCAACATAATGCTTTTATGCATGTTAATAGTGGTCGGTCATAGCCATGACTTTTGATTTTACATATTATTGATATCAAATATAACCTATTTGAATTTTATATTTTGATATGTAACGATGGAATCTGAAAAAGATGAAAGCATACGTGTAGGCCTACTTCATTCATATTCCTAATAAGTAAACAATTATTTTAAACTCAATGAAACAGATTCGCTTGCTAAAATGATATTGAACCTAAACAAAATAATCTTTAAAATATTAATAACTATGTGGAATATTTGTATCTGATATCATGCTATAGCCTAATATATGCCTACTGGGCTAATTAAAAGACCAGAATATAATATAAAGGCTTCGCAAACCCAGCATGCAACACCTTAACATGTGATAAAATATGTCAAATTATGATAAATGTAGCCGTGGCATCGCAGACGAATGTTTGTGTTTACTTCATGACACCGAAGAATGTCACACGCAAGCTTACAGGTATGCATGCAAGAATTGCTGCACAGAAAATTGTGTAGTCCAAAATACGCGTTATTGCGGTAAAATTTGCTTTGCATTCTTGGAACGTCAATTTCCATCGGCTCCGACATTTCGACGTTTTCAAGACAATCTGAGCATTTTATGTAATTTTCTCAAACCTAACACATCGATTTATGCATTATACATCTGTGGAATATTCAAAGTTTGCCATCAATTCGAGAGATTTCATGTCAAGGACGAGGAAATCTCTCATTTGAAGCAGGTGTCTAAACGTTTACATGCCAAAACGGGCGTCGGTAGGTTGGCATGAAACCTCCATAAACAAGTCAGCACATAGACATGCAGAGAGTTGGGGGCTTTACCCTCAACGCTCTAATGTAAAAAAAATGAAACAAATTAGTCATCTTGACATCAATTATTATCCCTCGATGTCGTGGTCTTCCTTTTTGGACAAATTAGTGGGCATTGAGTAGTCAGTTGACACATCGAGTAATCATCCGAGAGGTGTTCGATTAAATAACTTTACATTAAATGCTAAAATAGATTCCATGTCCATTATTTCATATCGAAAGTATTAGACATAGACGTGGAATCAATACCCAGTATAAAGTATTCCGAGCAAACAAAACAGGGTCCGTTATCCAATCTCATAGTCCGGGGACAGAAAGTCATATCAGGCATACGAAGTGAGAGAAAACAAAAATGACAGGGAAACTCATGAACCCCCGTAAATGGCCATTAGGAGGTGAAATCAGGTGTTCCGGAAAAAAAGTATGTTTCCAATCGTATAAACTGGGTACCTGCCTTGCATTGTATCCCCATACTTCGTCTGGAATAACGATGCAAATAACATTCAGAAATACATACAATATATATATAATATATATATATATATATATATATATATATATATATATTTATAACCATGTAATGTTCTGAAAGGAATGTTAACTCAGCTGGAGGTAATAACTCCATATTTATTCAATCCCACTGTCATGACATATGAGATGGGCACCCTTCTGACAATAAGTGTCACCAGAATAGAAACGTGTCCTTGTTACGTGTGAGGAAACACTGGTTTCTATGTACTCTCCTCCTCTCTATAAAGAGTTCAAAGCACACGGATCACATCAAGTATATCCACCAGCAGTGAAATGTAAGCATTAATCCACCACCACCAATACAGCTAGAATCCGATGATGACCATAAACAATAACATGTAAAACACAACAGAATAGATTAGAAACAACGCCAGACCAAATAGTTCATGAAGGGACACACATGCGTCATCAGGGGCAGGCAGTGCGTGAAATGTAATTGTTTATACTGTACACCTGATGGAACTAGTATACACCTGCCCAACAACCCATGAAAAATAAATCAGAATTATTTTAATAGTGCAAAAGCTAAGTCAACACAACTGCTCTTCTTGACCAAAATGCTCAAATGATAAGGACACCAGGGCCTATTTCACGAGGAATCAAAATTTACTTTATCCAACTAAGTTCGGCATTTAGCATCGCAGATAGTATGCTAAATCATATTTTAGTCGACTAAAATTGATTTAGATTCTTTGTGAAATAGGCTCCAGAAGTGTATGATAAAACTAGTTCTAGGGTCTACAGTACTGATAACTGACACCGTGCTCATTTGGGGGTATATACTTCTATCATCAATATTCTTCGAGTAATTATAATGTGTATCAAGTATATTAAACACGTGATAGAGTGTACACCGAGAATATTGAGAACGTTCTCCTTTTTTAAAAAAAGCACCTCGATGGAGCCATCCGAATCCTCAAAACTACATAAATTCGCAATTGTTGTTGGCTTTGTTGCATGCATGATGTTAAACATTTACCAGCAGTCGTTTGTTATACAACTGAAGAAGTCACAAGGCAGCTGGTATGTCTCATTCAGATAATTTTGTTCCAAAACAAAATGGTCCCTAGCTGATAGTGGTGAATATATCGCTTCCAGGAAATGTTATGTTGCACGGACGCTTGGCAAAATTACTGTCAACGATACCTAATTGAGGACTGCCCAACGGTCCTGAATGGAAAATGTTATTCACCAAAATATAAAATATGATGTGTATAAAAAATATATTTGAGTTACCAGTGAAACCATTCGTACTGCCATCTTTTCATACCACCTCTATATCACTTACAACAACAGCCGAATTCGTGGACGAAATTTTAGCATGAAATAACAAATCCGAGCTTCAAAGGTCAACAATTCAAGCGTGAAGGCATTCGATCATTGTGCGGAAAGGCTGAAGCGATTTCCTTAAGGAATGCCTCAAAAGTAAAAGTAACCCAACCACTTGCGATTTGCCCATCTTCACTTGTAACGATGACAAAATACAAGAAGCACACTGCTGAATCAGTACCAAGTTGGGCTGCAGAAATTAAAGATCTGAAGAATATGATGCAAAAAATCATGACTCAAAGTATAGAGAATCTACAAAAAAGTTTGATGCGCTTGCAGATAAAACAATTGTTCTGGCCACGCAAGTACAGCAAATTTATGCTACCCAAGAGGAACTGGATCACAGGATCACCAAATTGGAGGTGCGTTCGATGAGAGACAACCTTATCATAACTGTTGTACCCGAGTCAAGCAGAAATGAAGAGAGTGCTGATGAACTATTCAGGACAATAACATATTTCTCCAATAAGCCTGACGCTAAATAAAAACCAGTTCAGCATTGTCACATGCCAAACATTTTGCCCTGCCTCAAAGAAGGATGGAGTGACATCCAGGCCGCGAAATATTGTTGTTCCCCTCAGTGGACCCGGGGGGTCAGTGGTGTGCTTGGACAAAGCGAGTTACTCAAGGGATATTCGGTTTCGATATCCATCAATCAACAGTAGGCTGCCGTGAAAATGTTCAGTCACATCGACGGTCGGTACTTTCAGTATTTCGTAAAGCGAAAGGTGCAGATCTGAAACCACACTTGAAAGCTGACGAATTATACACTGGTGGCAAAAGAAATCCCGGGGGTCTTTGACTATATAAGGGAGGAAGTCAAGAGGCAGCTTCTACGTCTCATCCAGACAACTTTGTTTGCATAACATATGTTCCCCGGGTGATAATGGCGACTTAGCAGTCGAATGTTATGTCGGAAGTGTCACATTGCGGATGCTGCAAATGTATAGCTAGTGGCACCTACAGAAGGGGTACACTAGCGATCTGAATGTCACAAAGCAAGTGATGAAATTATAAGCCGTTTGAATATATGCATAATATATTCGTTGTTGGCAATGGTGACTAATGTTTGAATAATGGCATCTAACAAAGTGTGGATCGCTATAAAAAAAATCTTCTCGCATAAAAAGGGATCAGAAACACATTATTTCTGTGGGTACGTATTTATCATTGACATAGAAGAGAGATGGACTGCCAACTTGACCTCAGTGACCTTGAGCTTGTGACCAGAGGAACATGGGTACTTTATTTCCGGTTTGAAGTTTCATGGGAAAATTGAATTGTCAAATACGTCGAATACCGTACGTGACGTCAACACACTGAGGATCGTCAGGAATGAACAATGGCAATAGGACGTTATACGTTGACAACGGAAGTGTAACTACCATCTTCCTCTGACCTTTTGTGACCTCAAGCTCAATGACTAGGAACAGAGAGAGTGATATCGGAGTTGGCAGTCCATCTCTCTTCTATGTCTATGGTATTTATCAAGATTTCACACTCGAATCTAGACATTTATGTCAGTATTAATCGAGATTCGACAGAAACGAAAAGTGCACATTCGTGCTCTTGAAATACCACCACATTCGCCATATTCCGAACTATAAACGATACGTCAAACACACTTTTTGATAAGCTGTCATGCATTTAATAAAATTGCGCGAGTTTCGTTGAAGGGCAAATTTTCCAGCCGACACAAACTCCTGACTTGTGGTACAATTTTTGTCGTCCTCTTTGACAGGTTTCATAAACTTGTTTATATAACACTGATCGGTTCCATTTACATCCACAGAAGTAACATTTTCTGCCCCCTTTTTCACTCACTATTTTAGAATGAAGATCCTATTATAACTATAATATTTTAGTAAAAACAAAATACATATTAACATGTTAACAATAACATACATTAGTAGCAAAGTAGAATTCTTGAACTAGTAATTATTATAAAAATGTTGATTGAAATTATTTCGGTTCTGAAAATGATATTCATAATAACCCTCATGCCTCCAAAGTAGCTATACACGTATCAATTACTTATTGTTACGTGATAACTTAATTTCCTAACATGCCTTATCTTGAGACACACATTGTATCCTGAAAAGAACTTTCGTATTAATTTGCTTATAACATATCATTTTTATAATGCAACCATTTGTGAGCCTATATGGACTAGAAGTTTTAGATTTAATCACTGATAAATTTGTTCCACTGTGATAGTTCATATGTCAGACAATAGTGTGCGCGTATAATTTAATTTCTGAAGTGGTACGCATGAACAGAGGCTCTGACGCCTGTCATCCGTCGGTTATTCAGTTTATTATAGATAGGCCATTGTCAATCCATATCAGACAAGCGGGAGACTATCAGACCACGTTGGTCGCTATTGTTCGCTGACAAATGAAAACGTATGGGATTGATCGAGATTAATTTTGATCTATCGTCCTTTCACGCAATATATCAGTGTATACACAGTCGACCCCATAACATTGATTATTGTATGAAATACTAACGTCTTTTGTATCAATAAAGACTGGAACGACATGCTGTGCATTCAGTTACTATCCTGTGTTGTACCCGTCTATCTCTGTCACTAAGATTTGGCCCATGTATGGAAATCGATATCAGCTACGTCGAATACACTGAACCTGCGACTCAGATGAGCTAAACCGTATCCTGTGCGCTCAGGCGTAATCCAATACGAAAACTTATTCATTGGTTTCATAGGGGCAACAATGGCAAGGATAAAATGTTTGTCCTATGTTTGTCTAAGTCATGTATCTCTTATGGTTATACATTTATTTTCAAGTTTCACCGGAACAGAACAAAGTAAGTGTGGAATTCAGTGATGACAATTTGTGTTTCAGGTAATATTTCTTTTCAATATCAGGAATATTGCACTTTGAAAGTGGCTAACAGATACAGACTCTTTTTTTTACTTTTTTTTTGTATTTTCGTCAATATTTTTTTTTTTTTGCGGAGAGGAAATCAGGAATAGATACGGAGTTGTTGCGGAGACAGACGGAATATATAACAAATTTTGGTGTTTGTAATATTTATGTTTTTCAGAATATCAATTTATTCTTGTTTAAAATATCCCTGTTTCTACTATGGTATGTCATACACATTCACCTAATCTAGATATATACACGAAAAATGTATCTAAAAAACTTCATACTTCAGTATCTGACATCGCATTCGGCAAGTCGGCATACCGCTCCACAGCAAGTGGTCTAGTAAATGATACCGCTGTCGTCGACCATGATCCACTGACCAACGCTACAACCAGTGGATCATATCCTTGGTGGGCCGTGGACCTAGGAGATGTCTACCGTATCAGCACGGTGGTCATCACCGCGCCAACTGGTACGTACTCTTCTTCCTTTGCTATGGTCACATGTCATACCTGGAGGACTTCCGACGTATCTACGGCAAAAAAATCGGAAACTCAGGGAACTGAGTGGACGTTCCGCCCTGACTCCCGATTGTGTCGGGATTTATCGGGAGCTGACGGGGAGCTCCGGAAATTTTGTTTAGCGCTCCGGGAAAAGTTAGCCATGTTAAAAAATTTCTGCCCAAATGCCGGAGAGTTCCTGGAGTGGGTCATTTTCCACCTTTTGTCACTTTCCGGGGATATGCCGGTGTTACTTCAGAGATTCATGTAAATGCTGCGATAGGTCCGTAGATATGCCTGCTTTCTCCGTAGGTATTCCGACCATCTCAGGGGAAGGCCAGGGTTACTCCTGGATGAAATTTAACTACTGGAGCAAGTCGGAGTATGCACAGAGAATCTCAGGAGAAAACGGAGCTTTATGACTTACTCCAGGGTTACTCTGCCTTTCTCTGGGTTTCTCAAGGGACAGAGTGAGGGCGGAATTCCGGCCTCGCGACGGTTTCTGCAGGGGTCTGTCGGCTTCCTCCGGCTTATGTCGGGAACATGCCGGGGTTCTCCGTATATATTCCGTCTGTCTCCGCAACAACTCCGTATCTATTCCTGATTTCCTCTCCGCAAAAAAAAAATTATTGACAAAAATACAAAAAAAAGTAAAAAAAAAAAGTCTGTATCTGTGTCGGGAATGCATGTGACCATAACATTACCAGGCTGATCTGCATAGTTGGCGATCAAAATATCTTGCACAATTAGGTCTAGCAATCATGGATATATTCTTTGCAAGCTAGAAAATTAAATTTTTGCTTGAAACAGAATAATTTTGATAGAAATTGATATTCCCAATACCAATTATAGAGTATTCCGAGCGAATCGTAGTTTGTAATATATCCAATTTCCAATTCCTTATCATAGTAATCATTTGTGATCATTTATCACACAATCATTTGTGCGAACAATGCTTCATAGTCACTGTTATTATCACTGTTCAACTGTTATCATTATCAACTCCACAGCGGAGTTCGTGGGCTTCTATCTCGGCGTTGCCCAGGATTCTGTGACAAGTGTGACGCCCTCGATAACTGGCCAGACGTACGATATATGTTTGAACCATACTGGTCAGTACACTATTGTCATTAACTTGTTCATGAAACAATCTTATTCAAGACCTATAATAAACTCAGAGAAATTTAACAAATGTGAAAAAAAGTTTAGAAGGAAAGTCCATCCATATTGGCCACATTCATCTTAACATGGGCTATATGGATACATCTGTTGACCGTACAGGTGGTTTGAGTTTCACATCAGAATTCCTACATTGCACCAATAGGCCTATGTACGGGAGATATTTTGTTGTGCAAGCCCTGGCACCTTTCCGTCTGTTTGATATTGAAATTTATACAGGTATGTCGACAAAAAATTATTTGTGTACATACCATATAAAAAATAAATCACTTATATACGTTTTTCCTAATGAACAATATCAATGAATTAAAATTGATTGATGATACTTTATGTATACCAGATCGGCTGCAGAATGTTGCCGCAATGAAACCCACCAATCAGAGCAGTCATTTCTCCGAGCGTTATAGTTATTACGCCAATGATGGGAATCCTTTCGCCTGCACTCACTCTGTTGTCGAAAATCGACCCTGGTGGTATGTCGACGTCGGCGAGAATACTGTGATCAACGCGGTGGCAATAGTAACCAGGACGCAAGCGTGCTGTGAGTATCACAAATCTTGTATTACCGTAAAACTTCTAATAGACGCCCGGGCGTTTATTGATTTCAGTTACACACTAGACCCGGCGTCTATCAGAACCCGGCATCTATTAATTTAAGTATACCTGAACCCCCGGCGTCTATCAGAACCCGGCGTCTATTAGAAGTATTATTGACTCGACCGCCAAAATTAGTCTTTTTATGATATCTCTTTCGCGCACTGACGGCTCCTGATGAAACCAGTGCGGATTGAGCTTGAGATATTAGGCCGGGCTTTGTAGATCTTACACACTTTCCACCCCTTATGACGCCACTGTGTTTTGAGCTATAAATATTTGATTTGGTTTTGTTTATATTCCAAGAAAGTCTTCCTTTAGATTTTTTTCAGTGGAATTACCAACACGCTCTGTGTGTTTTTGGTGACAGCTTGATACATACATTTCAGGCATTCAGCGACTAGCTGATTTCAAAATCGGTGTGAGCAATACAGAACCAACAACTTCCAACATGTCGCCAACTGAGCCCCATTACCAAGTGTGTGCCAGCCATGTTGGTTATCAGCAAGAGGCTAAACGTATCTACACATGTACACCTACGCCACTACTCGGCCGTTACGTCCTCATTCACAATGGCGCTACTATTCTTACACTCTGTGAAGTTACCGTCATGAATAAGGAACGTAAGTACAAGCCTGCTTCTGAATTTGTTCGTTATTGAATCAGTAAAACAAACGTCCACACCAGCTCTTATCATCAACCATACCTATCGCTCATTACAACTACACTTTACCGAATGCCTCAAACATCTTACCAACATAAAATAAGGTGAATGTTCGCAAACTCACGTTCACGCGAGTTTCAGAAACTGGATGCAAATATGTTACGCGTGCCGACAAAATGGTGAGTGAACATAAAATATCAACGTGCAATATTATTGACGTGTATCAATATTAAAGTGTATCAATTTCAATGTGTAACAATATTAACATGAAAAATATTAACGTGTTACAATATTACCATGTTAATGTGCTCATGTATTTCACTTTTAGGATATCCATCATGAAGGTTGCCTTCGAATTCAAGATCGGTTTCAGGGTCAACTATTTATTAAGTGGCATATCAACATGACTGTTATATAGTATTATATACGTTATTTTGAACAGATACATCTGACCGGAATGCTTGAACTGAGCCTATGTATATCAGTGCGTCAAATATATACGAGATGCCATGTTTAACGCTAACCATGATGGAGTGTATGTATTCTGTAGTTAGCGCTGTACCGATGAGTGGATTGGCTATAGTGTGTAGAATTTATATCTCTGCGTTATACTACTAAACCCATGGAGACAAGAAGTGTACTTTCAAACTTTGTTATGCCAAACATGACATCGAGTCCATCTTATTGTTCCAAAGTATTGAATTCACAGTGTAGAGGTGTATTTATTCTGGAACAACGAAATGCACACTGTTTTTTTTTAATTGGCGAAGTATAGTAGATCTACACTTGGTGTCGTATTGTGGTCCAATGCTGATCTATAACTTTACTGACTTTCGAGACATTTCGCACTTATTTACACAGTTTGTATCGAAAACATCAATAGAAACAAGTCGTTTATGTGAGAATCATTGCTGTTGGTATGTATGTAGCATTCATTACAAGTTCAAGGTTGGACAGTTAGTGGTTCTTGTATACTCACATGGGCAGCTGTTCTGTTCATCTCATCAATACTGTGCTCTCCAAAAATGTAAAGACGTTACCGAAGTTTCTTTAGTTTGAACAGTTTGATTTGTTCAAAATATTTCGTATATTGTTCATTGATAGTTGAATTGAATGTCGTTCTTTGTTGTACCATACACACCAGTAAACTAGCACATTTATCACAATGTACATGTATTTCAATGTTTATTCAAGAAGAATCATATACAGAATAAAAACCAGATCATATCATGTATTCGGATCTTGAAGTAAGACGTGAATGTCTATTGTGGTTAGAACAACCGGTGTAAAAATGACATATATTGGGGAAAAAAGATAACGGAAATCAATATGTATGATTTTAATGGCATTGTATTGGTACATTAAGATAAACAATCATCACTGTGGATTGACGAGAGTGAGGTTTAGAGACACAAGGAGACAGTTGTAGACATGTTTTGGTAAAAACTCCCAATTCAAACTTGAATGGTCAAATTCGTGCGATTCAGCCAAACCGGCCTGAATAATTTATACACAGTGGCTACATTATCATAAAAATAGTGGCTATGCTTATTTGTGAGAAGAATCATACAGTTTTTTTTAGGAATTGGATATTGAAATAATTATGCATTATCTCGATTTTGGCCTTCAAGTTCAAACTCGAGGTCACCAATAGGAAACTAGGATTGGACCAACTTACCAACATGATTTGGAGAGAATTGCCTGGAAGTTTTGAATATGATCATTTTTGGCACAATATTGGCCGCCGTTCCAACACAATCATTACACGTTTTTCATCATTACAAAAAATTACTTGGTCAAGCATATGCCCTCCACAATATTTTCAAATTCTCAGGAAAAAAATCAATCTGTTCATTTATTGAAAATAAATGTGGCAATTTATTACCGCAGTCGTCAGTGCAAGTCAATATGCCTCTCGGTAAGAACCAAATAGGTGAACTAGCAAAAAAGTTAATGAACAATATGAAGGACATCTTCTATGAAATACAATCTGGTCTATTCGAAAAAAGCAGAAAACTTGAAATATTGTCAATTGTAAAAAAAATAATATTTTGGAAAGATACCTAATCGCCATACCTAACGTGGAATACAGGAAATCTCTTACCAAGCTACGATTATCTGCTCATGCATTTGATATTGAGAGGGGTAGATTCTATGGAATCGAAAGAAACAAAAGGGTACAGTAGAGTTTGTAACTCAGGCAAGGTAGGGGATGAATACCATGTTATCATGGAGTGCACAAACGAATATTTACAAACCTTGAGAGATCAATGTAAGGAAGTAATTCAATCAAACATTCCACAATTTCAATTCTTGACAATGAGGGATAAATTTATTTATATTGCATCATGCGCGGATATTGACTGCTGTAAGATAGTTGCTCCTTTTATCAGGAAATGTTTGCTCTATTTTGAATAGTTTGTACATGTATATATTACCAGTAGGCACGAGAACATATATATAAACCTGAACTTTTGTGTGTTAACGTAGTCCGCTACAAACAGGGAGGTAATGAAAAGTCAAAATTTAAAAGCTATAACTAGAATATTATCTCTTCAAAATAACATATTTTATAGAGTAAATGATCAGCATTCTAATACTTAAAAGAAAATAGGGGGTCACCGTGCTCGTTTCTTCGACATATTTGATCAAAAATCACAAACATTTACTAGAATGACTTATTTTATGGTATTATTACACATTTTTTTGGCCATATTCACATCTTGAATATTGTTTTCCAAGAGAACGGATACGGTGACCCCCTATTTTCTTTTCAGTTTTAGGATGCTGATCAGTTACTCTATAAAATATGTCATTTTGAAGCTCTAGATTTTGTTAATACAGTCATTTATTTTGAAAAACTCTTTGACCCCCTCCCCTCACTGTTTGGAGCGGACTACCTTAATGCCTGTAAAATACTACTGTGTCAGGTTGCGGATTTCTATTATTTGTCACTATATCTCTATGTTGTTTCATACTTTTTTATTTTGTACCTATGTTGTGATTTCCACAATACGGCTTAATAAAGTATTATTATTATTATTATATAATTGCACTTACCAAACTCACCCCCTGTCAGCGGCGCAGCGGTGAAGTGGTTTTGTCGGGGCGTGTGGTGGGTTTTGCTCGGGCAGGTCATGGGTTTGCTCGGTCACACGGACGGTATGTACAACACGAATTGTTTTGAGGCACATACTACTCATTCACAAGTTCAGCCATCGCTCCAAATAATCCGGAATATCATAAGCTTTGATTAAGTACCTGCAAACTGTTCTAAGTGATTACGCAAATCATATCGGCTATTTTATGAGGGAATACATGCATGTACGTTGTACATTTCATTGTAAATTTGTTTTTAAAACATCATTCTCGTCATCAAAATTATGAGACACATACCTTGTTATATTAATCAACTGAAACCACCAAAATATGATGCTGCAACAGAATAACGAAAGAGTAATTGATCTTCTCCCAGAATCAGCAGTGTTGCCCGAGCAAAACCCATGACCTGTCCAAGCAAAACCCACCGCATGCCCGGACAAAACCCTTCACTGCTACGCCGCTTACAGGGGGTGAAACTAGAAGAAAGAATATTGAAAGCATTTCTATTTCAACAGCCCTGCAATGTGATAGTGTAAACTTTCAAAATAAAAAAGTTCTCACAGGGAAATGCTTTTCAGTGATCTTCGCTCACGTAGGAAGATGAGATGGCAGTTAGTGGTATCGGTGTATATGTCACGTAAAAAAAATCAGGATATCAAAGGAGTTGTGGACTGAAGAGATCCTCGTCCATCAGATATGAACAGTCATCTGGTCCCGTGGTATTCATTATTATTTCCCTATTGTACGGTTTCGGTGATATATGATGCATCAACTGTTTCATGATATGAAACGGATATTGATATATTGCTAGATTGTGTGACATTGATAAACATGATAAATGTAGGAATCTGATATGGGTAGAATACAGATGAATCATGCTATCAAAACGTCCAGCTTGGATTGATTGCATTGTTTCAAAACAATGAATATCTATCAATAATTCCATGCACTAATAGTTTGGATAGATGATATGTAGACGTGATCACGGTAATACTAATATTTATCTCATGTTTGTTCACGAAGTACATAATTATATTTACGTCTAACATTCCGTATCCCATGAGGCCGAATTTATCACTGACTGAAAACGAGACTCGCAAGGGATACGGGAACTCGTATCGAAGGTGCCAAATTAGATATTCAGGATAAGTTTATCATCGTTGTTTATATCACCTTTGTGGTTGGGCAATCACAGTCTCGGATTTGTGTTCAGTCAGTGATAATATTTCCTATTTTCAAATTCATTCGAATTTTTTCCAATAGTACGTGCAGACATGGGGTCTATTACATTGCATATATTACTATTACTGTGTAACTATGATATTACTATTACTATAACAGCTAAGTTTAAAGTTATTACTGTTGTTATTATTATTATTACTTCCCGATCTATCACTATCACATGTCCATGATTAAATTTAGCTGTAACTCGTCGATTTTATGTTGTAATAATTACGCGTAAGCAAATAACTGTAAATATATAGCATATTTATTGTCAATGACAAGCAAACTGGAACTTGCATGAATATCTAGTCAGTAAAATTAACAATTACAAAACATGCATGAATATTTGAATGTCAGCCAGTCAGTAAATTCAAACAACATGTCCATTTCACTGGAGAAACATGAGAAACAGGGAATTTTGAATCTTGGATTGTAATTGTCTCCTATGTATTCACTGTCCACCACAGAAGGCTGTCAAAACTTCAGCCACAGACTTGTTGGCCAGAGGGTGAGACAGGGCCAGTGATGGGTTGTGTGGTGGATCGGAGCCAGGGGGGATAGGGCAGGCTTAATTACTTCTCAATGTCTAGTTCAAACAACCCAAGACAATGAGACTTGTTAGTTATGACGTGTCAGATATTCATCTGGACTTCAACTTTGTAATAGCAGAGTGATAGCATATTACATATTTCTTTCATAATATTACTGTTACTATTAACTTTACATTTTTCACGGAACCATATTTATTGCTATCACTATTACAACACAAAACCTGCTATTACCTATTACTATTACCCCATGTCTTATTAATTGATATTAAATTAGACTTGCATTGGACCTGGATTTTAATAATTCTGAAGATATTGTTTTATAACAATTGGTGAACGACTGAACAACTAGCACATGGCGTTCCATACCCAGTAATGACTGACATTGCCAAAATGCAATTGGTCTGGGGTAATATTATTAAATATTCGTGTCGAATTACTTTCAATATATCAGAGAGTTGTCAATAATATTTGAAAATTTTATATGGTGACCTCGACCATCCAAAGTAGATCAATCATTAGATCGAAACAATTATATAACAGTCTGTCATGATTCCAAGGAATAACTCCAGTTCCTTTAGGTGGGAAATTAGTGAGTATATCGACCAGTGGTGGCTGTGTTAGTCTGGGTTCATATGACATATGCAGGACAACACACAATATGAATCAAATATCATTTATTCAAGTATCAATGAAATATATTGAAACCATTGGGCAGATAAATTGAAACCTACGGGACAAGTCTTCACACATACTGAGTGGTCATACTGAGAACACTCATATATCATGTATATACCATGAACAGAGTAGCGTTAAGACCAATAGAACATGCACGTGTATGTGTTTTTATGGCAACATCATTCGATGCGCATGAGCGATCGTTGACAGCGGGCAGGATACTGGCCAGTATTTGCCCTCGTATTTGCCCGCTGAGCGTTGTTATCATACAGGGCACAAACAATGATATGCGGACGAATAACCTCGCAGGTATATAATAACTAAAGGAAAATATCGTCTCTTTCGATATTCCCATATATATTCATCCCAGTGATAAATCGATCCTGATATCAAATGTAACATTCATGATGTCTATTCTGCAATCACAAATTTAATGTAATCAAGTTTTTTTTTAGATCAAAATACCAAATATATTCTTTGCATTAACTTTGTTGAAAAGAATGTATAAGGTAAATTGTAAATATGCAAATACTCACGTCGATGTTGTGATAACATGCTTTGGATGTGTATTCATTGTCAATTAATGAGTAATGAGTATGATGAACAGCGAAAGATACTTGAACAGGAAAACAACAGTGAATAAATTCTATTGATTTATATTATTAATTTTCAAAACTTGAAAATGCAAATACTCACCTCGAAGTTGTGATAAAATGCTTAGTGTGTTTAATTATTGTCATAATGAGTGCGGAACAATGGAAGAGATTTCAACCATGAAATAATTATAGTGAATAAACTGAATTAAATTGAATTGATTTGTATTACTATCCAAAATGACCACTTCCATACCAATAAGAAGCATGTATATACTAACTTTTCGTGACGCCCATGACGGTAACCTCCATTAGTGTGAGAATTGTAGCACCGTTGTGCACGATGACGTAACGGCCGAGTAGTGGCGTACTTGTACACGTATAGATACGTTTAGCCTCTTGCTGATAACCAACACGGCTGGCACAAACTTGGTAATGGGGCTCAGTTGGCGACATGTTGGAAGTTGTTGGTTCTGTATTGCTTACACCGATCTTGAAATCAGCTAGTCGCTCAATGCCTGAAAAAAAATCTTCTCTGAGATTTGTCTGGACAGGCAGTAGTATGATTAATTACTCATGATAGTGAACAAAACGTAGCAAACAATACTTCGTAAATAATAATAATTAATAATTGTAGGTTTTTATATAGCGCTTTCTAACGTTTTCCAATATTCTCAAAGCGCTGTACAATTATTACCCCCGATTTTATGGCCTATAACCAGTTTCCGACCACCGACCATAGACACTCACCTGTAAGGCTGCCACTGGCGCAAGGTGATTAGGTCACACATACATTAGCAAACACTGCCAATCGGGTACTCATTTGTACGACTGAGTGAACCGAGACACATTGTGATACACACCTTGCCCAAGGGTGTTAGACAGTCAACACAACAGGGCCAGCGCCACGGCTCGAACCAGCAACCTGCTGGTCACGAGGCGAGCGCCTTAACTGACTGCGCTACCTGCCCTAAAGTGGAGTTCATCCATCAGTGAAACACGCTTTTTGGCCGTAGTTTTGTTTTGGATATTCGGATCAACTTGAAATTTTGTGTTTCTTAAATGGGTATCATGCCGTATTTTTTCACGAAATTTCAGAATTCTACCTCAAAATTTGAAAAAGTTGTCAATCTAACCCAATGTTAAATTTCAGTAGGAAATGTGATCAAATAAATTTCAACAAATTCAGGGCTTTTATCGGGTTCATGCCCATACAGAACGAACCTATTGCGCTGATTTAGAGTCGGAAGGCATAGTCGGTGTATATTAATTAAATATGTTTATTCTGAAGCAAAATGTAACTCATAAATCGAATAAGAGTTTTTCGTGCATACTCTGAAATTCCATGTTGGGGCCGAAATTTAACATTGGGTTAGATTGCCAACTTCCTATTTTTTCTTTTAGATAGATTTCCGAAACTTGGTGAAAAATTACGGCATGATACCCAATTCATACACACAAAATTTCAAGTTGATCCGATTATGTAAAACAAAACTACGGTCAAAAAGCGTGTTTCACTGATGGATGAACTTCACTTTACGTATGGCGCACAGTGATAAGTTCCACTGGAGTAAGAAAACTATACTGGTTGCAACAGAATAAACAAAAATAAATGGCCAGAATAAATAAGCGAATAGAAAAGGACTATATGTGATACTCACAACAAGCTTCTGTACTGGTTATTATGGCAACAGCGTCGATGGCAGTAGTGTCACCGACGTCGACATACCACCAGGGTCGATCGTCGATATGAGTGCGAGTCCATTGGAAAGGATTCCCGTCAACAGCGTAATAACTAAATCGCTCATTGTAGACACTGCTCTGATTGGTGTACTCATTTAGAGCGATACTCTACAGCCATTCTGGAATATAAATTGTCCTCTGTCATTGTTCATTTAGTGAATGATTTGTTAACATGCAAGTTTCCTTTTTGTAAAAGAATAAAAATGTAACATACCATACACAAATTATACATATAGTATAATAGTATAGTAAAGTTTTTACGCATCTATTTTGAGTGATTTACACGTATATATTGTGTCCGGATTGTCATCGGAGATACACTAGTATACGTCAGAGTAGGTGTGTGAACACAGTACAAATAATCAGAAGAAAAATCCGATTTTAGTAATCTGAGTGACTGGTCCATACTAACAGCCCCTTTTATCGCCCACTTGTTGTTTTTGTTTACACTAACAACAATCGGTGAGGGGCCGGCCGATCGATATTCCGTCACGCTTGAGTGCACGAGACTACTGAACACGATGAGATGCGACGGGCCACCGGGGTTCGGTCGATATTGTGACAAGCGTGGTACGGAGGTGCGCTTGTGCCAAGGAGACCTGATGCTCTGCCTGAACTGTGAACATGAAAGGTTTCCCGACGCATCCAGACTCTTCCTGGCAGGAAAGAAAACCGACGATGGGACAACGAACAAGGCAACACACAGGACAAAACCAAACAGACCCACATCAGCAACAACACACCATGCAGCAGGCCTTGTGATGGATACTCCTGACAATGCATCAATGACTGACAAACACTGCATAACCGACTGCAAGCTTAGTGGAACTGAACGTGGAGAGATGATCCAATGCAGTATGTGTTTCGTTTGGTTTCACCTTAGATGTGTTGGTCTGAAGAAAACCACCAGTGACTTCACTTACTGGCCCTGCCCTGAATTAGTCCAGTTGCCAGATGACTATTTTCTTGTGAAGCATGTTTTGGCGTCATTATGAACTTTTTTTGTTGATTCATTATCTCTGAGCATTCCTGAGTCAGAATCAGCCGGGTGCCACCCTGGCACCCTTGGGGAATTTTTTTCAGAGCCGAAAAACAAAATGGCTGCCACCGATACCGCTGAATTTACTTTTTTGACAATATCTCCGCTTCTAGGCCACTTAGAAGCACAAACTTGGTGTCTACTACTAGGTTTTCATGGTCAAGGAATCCAAATATAATACTGCCAAACTTGTATATATAACAGCTTATCCGGTTTTCGAGATTGACGAACCCAATTCTTAAAAAAATTTGGTTCTGTTCAAGTCATATGCATTTTCCACTTTAATCAACAATCTTGGTGTTCACTACTGGGTTAGTGAATCTACAGTACTGATCCAAGAAAAGCTGTATGATTTTAACTCATCAACTGTTACATGTGACAACATTGTTGGTCATTTACAGATCATAACTTGTCATCATTATCATCTTCCTGAACAGGTTCTTCTTTGTATATTCGTTGCAACAATCTTGGCTTAAAATACAGCCACAGAACTTTGAACAGCACATCTGTTGTTGAGCAGCGGATTTCCATAAAAATTGCATTCGAGCATGCTGTACATGCTGAGCAAGGGCATTTTGTGATGGGGCAATACCTTCAGTTTTGCAGCAGATGTGATCTTCGAGTTTGCCATCTTCACCTTCCGTACAAATGTCAGTAAACAGACATTGATCACTTCTCCGTTTGGAACAATAACAGGCAGTCGTTGTTTCTTCTGTTCCTCATATGTTCCTAGTTAACCAAGTTAGTTGGGGCGATGTCCTCCCATATGGGACTTCAATGGTGAGGCATACACAAACAGATATCTAGATACAAACTTGCACAGTATGGCCAGCATAATATACCGTTTGGGGTGCTGTGAGGTTCACGTAATCTTTGATAGATACAAACCAACACAAAGCAAATGACAAGATCTTGCCAGACGGTAAAAAATGAAATAATAAAAAAAAACATCAGCTCGGTCTATACACGATACTATTACTGCAAAAAGTGGTTCACAAAGTAACCTACAACAAGGCTCGATTGAAGCCGTTCATCTACTTCAGTGGAATAGCCACCAGTCATGTCTTGAAGACGACCAAGGATTGCGAGCTGATCACACTCTGGGGAAGGTCATTTCAATCAGGTGTTGTGCCAGAATAAATGACTGGTACATGTTGACAGTTGTTTGATATTGTGCGAACTGCTGATCGTTTGGTCGCCTGGCCATCATATAGAAACGGGTCAGCATCATTCTCCTTCTCCACTCCATGAGTGATATTCATGTAACGGTAGTTTCTTTGCCGTGTTCGCCAAAGAGCCGTGAATTAAATTATTGCGGGTGTTCTCTCCTGCTCAGTGTGTGACACACAAGATGACTCAGTCGTTATGATCAATAACGTTTATTCAATATGTAAATCACAACACGGGCCAGCAGATTCCGTCTGGATCTGAAGAGACAGAAAACCAAATACAGAGTGAGTGAACCGAGATCGATATGACGATGGTCAGAATTCACTTGGCAACTCCCTTCCAAATGATACAAGATATATGGCTATTTACAATTAAAATACGAGAAGTAGTAGAATACATCATTCAGGTATTCTGATTTACCACCATGATAAATACAGTTACGGCCATTATACTTGTAGCCATGAATTGTGAGACAAATACTTGATATTCAATCAATAAATCTACTATAAAACTACATACTAAACATTTATCTGAATAGTGGTCCAGATATGTGTTCGGTAGTACGATGACAGTGGCAGCGACTGAACATGTCAGGCCGACATGAGCGATACTAGAGTGGCCACTGGCAACGCACTAGAATAAACTGTCAAATGTCAATTGTGATACTGGGACAATTTAACTTGGGAAGTATGATGCTTTGGTCAATGATACTAGATATACGTAGGAACTCACCTGAAGAGACAGAAAACCAAATACAGAGTGAGTGAACCGAGATCGATATGACGATGGTCAGAATTCACTTGGCAATTGCGTCAAATATTCCCGCCGTTTGTTTATATACCTGACGCTTGCCGTAAACACTCGTATTGGTAATCTGCGAACTGCGAAATTCGGGCGGTCCTCTAAGCACATCATAATGTATCCATGAAATGTATGATACTTACCGGAGCACTTACCGTTATTGCCAGATGATGGTACAATACGACCCGTTACATATACCCCCTGGGAGGGAAATGTCGTCCCTTGACATTTAAACTTTACACACAAACAACTCTCACACAACACTCACACAACTGTTGCACACCATTCACACGAATAAAATAGATGATACTATATACAAGGATGAACATATGAAGAATGACTCAGGTGACATACTTTCCAGACCGGAACCAAGAGGGAGGACGACGATGTCTGGACGAACGTCGCAGTGGTTGCACAGGGGGAGACGTCGGTCTCGCCGGCTCCTGTTCATCTGATGAAACAGAATGCGCGTCTTCCATGTTGTTGAGTGGTTCTGGTTCATCGCTGTCTGATTCAGGTTGTGCTGTTGGCTCATGGTCGACATGCTCCGGCTCCATGTCAGCTGTTTGGTCACTTTGATCAAAAGCAGTGTCCTCTATGATGTCCGTTTGATCATCAGGGACATGTTCTTCAAGGTCAACAGCCACTTCTCCTGGAACAAACACTTCAAAACTAGAGTCTGACGAATCAGTATCCGATGAGGTGTCTGTTACTTCCTTCCTTGTTGCTCTTGTTGAAGGCACACGGGGTGTGGACGGACGACGGGGATCCATCAAGTCGTCTTCTTCCAACAAATATCCCACGGGAAGGAGAAGATTCCGATGAAGGGTTTTACTGGGCCCTCTTTTCCCTTCCGGAAGAACGGTGAAGACAGGTAATGTCTCGTCCGGCTGTTTGGACACGATGTAAACATCACGACTCCAGATATCCTCCAACTTGTGAGGTCCCTTGAAGCCCGTGAGACGGATAAGGACTCTGTCACCGACAGAAATCGCTGCACCACGAGTCCTTCCATCATAGCGTTTCTTGTGTCTTCCTTGAAGTTTCGATGAAGCTGATGAAGCAAGCTTGTACGCGAAGTCAAGTCGATGCCTTAGTGAAGAGACGTAGTTGTCATATTCCTCCATGTCTGGCTTGAGGTCTTCAGCCACACCGAGCAGAAGATCGACTGGTAGACGAGGCTGTCGGCCGAACATCAGATAGTGAGGACTATAGCCAGTCGATTCGCTTCTGGTGCAGTTGTATGCGTGGACCAGTGGAGCAACATGAGCCTTCCAGTTGAGTTTCGCTTCAGGTGGTAAAGTTCCCAACATGTTGAGGAGCGTGCGGTTGAACCTCTCACACTGGCCATTGCCCATCGCATGGTAGGGGGTGGTACGACTCTTCTGTACATTTCCGAGCTTACAAAGTTGAGCGATGATCTTGGACTCAAAATTGCGTCCTTGATCCGAATGAATCCGTTGAGGAAAGCCATAATGAAGAATGAAATGATTGAATAAAACGTCTGCAGTGGTGCGTGCTGTCTGGTTCTTGGTAGGTATCGCGATGGCGTATCTGGTAAAGTGATCTGTAATGACCAGTATGTCCTTCACTCCACCTTTTGATGCTTCCAGGCTGAGATAGTCTATACAGACAAGTTCCAAAGGTTGGGAGGTCATGATGGACACCAGACTGGCTCTCGGAATATCACTCTTCCGACGAACACAGCGACCACATCTTTTGATCCAGTCCTGGACATCGATTCGCATCGTCGGCCAGTAGCAGCGGTCTCTCAGAAGGTCCAAGGTGCGCTGAACTCCAGGGTGTCCCATGTCCTGGTGAACACATCGGAGAGCTACTTGGTGGAACTTTACTGGGAGAACAATCTGTGGAAGATCGATGCCGTCTACTTGACGATGACGATACAAAACATCATTCTGAAAGAAGAGTTTGGGTCTTTGTCGTAGGAAAGGCTTCAGCAGAACGCCATCTTTCTCGGAGATAGGTGCTTTGTCAGCATCTTTCATGCATTGCTGCAGAAGTCCAATGACCGGATCCTTCTGTTGCTCCTCAGCCCAATCTGCTGTGGTCATCAAGGCAACATCTGAATGTGGCAGGACAGGTACTGCAGCAGGATCGGTGGTCAACGTCTCTGCAAATGATGTACAGTCCTGGGCAGTACAGATGGCTGAAACGATGGATGCATCCACATGATTGGTGAGACGTGAAAGAGCGTCAGCGTCCACATTCTTCTTCCCGGCACGATAGAATATGTCGAAGTCGAAGCAGGCCAACTCAGCCAACCAGCGGTGACCGGTTGCATCTAGCTTTGCCTTGGACTGGACATAGGTAAGCGGGTTGTTGTCTGTGTGGACTGAGAACTTCGCGCCGTACAGGTAGTCCCGGAACTTGTGGGTCACCGCCCACTTAAGAGCTAAGAACTCCAGTTTGTGGGCTGGGTAGTTGCGTTCCGAAGGGGAGAGTCCTCTACTGGCGTACGCAATGACTCTCTGTTTTCCGTCTTGGACCTGATACAAGATTGCTCCTAACCCATCCCCACTCGCATCAGTGTGGACGATGAATGGCTGCAGGTAGTCGGCATACGCCAAGACAGGTGAAGATGTCAGGGCATCCACAAGATGACGGAACGCTGCTTCTTGAGGTTCACCCCAGACAAACTTTCCGGATCCCACTTTGTGCTTCCTGGTTCCTTTGGGTCTATCCGACGAGATGTCATCTGCAGTGGCCAGGAGATCATATAGCGGTCTTGCTATGCGGGCATAATTCTGCACAAAACGCCGGTAGAAGCCTGAGAAACCAAGAAATCGGCGCAGCTCCTTGAGGTTGCTGGGAACCTTCCAGTTCTTGACAGCTTCCAGTTTGGCAGGATCCGTCTTGATGCCGTCCTTTGACACAACATGTCCTAGGTACTTCACTTCCCTTCTATAGAATGCACACTTAGATGGCTTGAGTTTGAGACCATGTTGTTGGAGCCGCTCGAAGACTCTCTCAAGACGAGACAGGTGTTCCTGGAAAGTTTGGGAGAATACAACGATATCATCGAGATACACCAGGCACTGTGACAAATTCATACCGGAGAGGCAGACTGACATCAAACGCTGGAAGGACGCCGGGGCATTAACAAGACCGAAGGGCATACGATTGAATTCAAAGAATCCCAGAGGTCCTGCTGTGAATGCTGTCTTCGGTTTGTCCTCTTCCGCGACTTCCACTTGCCAATATCCCGCCTTGAGATCAAGTGCAGAGAACCACCGGGATCCGGAGAGAAGATCCAAGGCTTCTTCAATGCGTGGAATGGCGTGGGCATCCTTCACGGTTCTGGCGTTGAGCTTCCGGTAGTCGATGCAAAAACGCAGACTGCCATCAGTTTTCCGGACTAGAACCACAGGAGAGGCGAAGGGGCTCTGGCTCATCCGGATGACTCCACAGTCCAACATCTCCTGGATGTGCTGCTTCACTTCGTCATAGAGATGTGGAGGAATACGACGATAGCGCTCCTTGAATGGAGTTTCATCCGTGAGCTTGATCCTGTGTACCACGGTCTTGGTGTTTCCTAGCTGACAATCCTCCGAGGCGAAGATTGATCTCCATTTGATGAGCAGATCCTCGAGTTGTTGTTGCTGGTGAGCAGCAAGCTCACAATCCTGAAGCTTGAATGCCGACAGGAAACTCGAATGATCTGCGGATGTTTCCTCTGTCATTTGTTGATTACAGATGAGAGATGATGAGGCGAGTTGATGAGCGTGAACAGTAGAAACTGGGACTAAGTTGCAGAGTTGTGTCTTCGCTGGAATGGTAATAGGTGTGTCCGTCACGTTGTGGAGCTCGATCCTACAACGGATAGCCGTTTTGGAATAACTGGTGATGTACTGGACACTGGGGATGAGCGCTAGGCCGATCGGTAGAGTTCCGTAGTCACCCTCCTCACCAGTCACTAAGACCTTTCCAACTGCACCAGGACGAGCCATACCACTGACGTGCAACTGTGAGTTGGCGGGGACCACCACCTGTCTACAACAGAAAGCTGAACACAAATCAGGACGAGATACAATGGTTTGTTTACAATGAAGAAATGATAACGCCTTGGACCACGGTGATGCAAGTTGCGGCAGATGACCATCACACATTTGCAGGACATTGGTTCCTATGATGACTGGTACACGAGCGTTGTACAGTGTATCATCCACGACGACGGTTGGTGTCGGAATCGTGCCGATCTTGTCTCCATTTAACGTGATGATCCCTATGTCGAGAGGGAGTACACCATGATATCCAATCGAGGCTCCAGAGGCTCCCTTGATTTGGATGAACTCGTCAATGGGCTGGATTTCAGTTTGAGGGAAATGACGCTGTACAAATGAGTGCGCGATTGTGGTGAGTTGAGAACCAGTGTCGATGAGGCCGAGACACATGATGCCGTTGATGGTGATCTGAACCTCATTCGCGAGTCCAACCATGGGGGTTATATTTCTCGTCAAGTTGGGGCATTCCTTCTCATCATTGCTGGTCATCTGCCCCTGATGGCCAGACGCATCTAGTTTAAAGAACTTCCATTCTTGTGTTTCTTGGCATGGCACTGGCTAACATCATGGTTGAAGCGTCCACAGCGACTACAAGTGACCTTTGGTTTCTGCTTGCTTGGCTGTTTCTCTGGACGATTGGATGTAGACTTTTCCAGTGCCTCGACTTTCCTTTGTAACTCTTGAACTGTGTTGTCAGTGTTTGAGACCTTCTGCAAAACCTCAGTCAGCTGTTTTGAGAGCACATCAAGTTGATTCGGCTGTTGTTGGAGATGCTGATTCACTTTCCGGTCGCCACCATACTCTTGCTCCAACATCCTGATTGATCTGAACAGATCCTCGTATGTCGCCCCACTATCAAATTTGTGACGAGTAGCGTTCTTCAGTTTCTCATCCTTCAGACCCATCCAGAACTTGGTTCGGAGCATGTCTTTTGATGCAGAAGCAGTGATGGCATGGATTTCTTGAAGCTGGCTAAGATTCTCCTCCAAGCGACAACCCCAGACAGTGGTACTCTCACTGGACTTCTGAGTCGCAGCATAAAATGTGGCGAGAAGCTGTTCCGAGCTCAAGACATTTCCAAAAGTGATGTCAAATTTCTCCAGAACTTGAGGGATGCTTACATTCTCTCCGATGAATCGCAGGACCTCCGATGCCGTCCCTCGTAGCGATCTACGGATGGCCAGGAGAATCGCCGAGCTAGGTTTTCCGGCATTCTGGAGACACTTGACCTCATACTTCCACTGTGCATATGAGACCTCGCCCTTTCCACCTTCCCCAGAGAATGATGGAATCTTGACGGTGTGGTATGGATCGTCAGTCGACACTGGACCTGGAGCAGGCCTTGCTGCATTAGCCTGAGAGGTTGACTGTGGATTTGGTGATGTGGTTGATGTGTCCTGAACTCGACTGAAGATTTGCTGAACTGCTGACGATGACATCAGGTTCAATTGTCGAATCAGACTAGCAGTCGCCGGATCCTCGGGGGTGCTCACTGCCGACGCTGAAGGCTTGATATCCCACAAGCTCAGCAGAGTCTTCTCATGGATTTCAGAAGCAGGCCGGACCTGGATCTTATGATCCTCGAATGGTTCTGTTCCATCGAGTGCTTGTACAGCCTTGGAGACAGACGATGTGTCCTTGAACAAGACGAATGCTGCTCCTGTTGGCTCCTGTGTGAAAGCATCCTGGAGAATGATGTATGCTTCCAGTTCTCCATGCGGCTGGCACAGATCTCGAAGATCAGCATTTTGGATGCTTGACGGAAGACCACTGATGTACACAGTCCGTGGATGAAGTTCCATGATCAGTTGAAGTGACAAAGTTCAAACAAAATATAACAAAAATGCTGAAAATGAATTAAAAGATTTCACGCACACAAATCAATCACACTGGGGAATACGCTTACCAATGCTAAGTGAGAACCAGATGTCCACCGTTGTAGTCCGACTACAATATGTTACCTGATACTGCCGAATGTCCAGTAATGCACAAAGTCCAACCAGTACTGACAAATTATCAAATTTTGAAAATATTTGTGAAAAATAATCTAAGTCCAAAAGGTAAACAAGATTAAACTACTAGTCAAAGACCAAAGATCAATCCGGGAATTCTAATAAAGAAGCTAAGAACACATTTAGGATACTGACTGTTTTAAACCGAACACTATGTGAAACCTGTAATCAGATAAATAACTTACTAGTACACCTAACCTATAATATATTAATATTTTAGTAGCGGAGTTTTAAGTTAATATATATTAAACTACAATTAAATTAAACAGACTATGAATATACCTATACAACTATAACTACAACTGACTAAGTTAAATAATGTACAAACTTAACTAAGTGAAGTACTTAATTACAGATATAGAAAACCTAAGAACTATACAAGTACGGTAATAACATTAACTAAGTTTACCAAGAATAAATCTTAAACACAAAGAATTTATATCATGCAGAAAACCTAAATAGAATACTACAAGTAATACAGGATTTCTAAGATAAGTACACTAACTCTAAAAGAATATGACCTTGACCTAGCTAAATTAATAAGAACACCTTAACAAGTGACAGTTGAAAGTATGTTACCACAACAATATATACAAGTACTACTGGCCCATGTATGATAATACCAAATTTTTAATGATATATATATAAATATATGTATATATTTTTTAATGATAAGTTCTATATATATTTTCAATAATATATATTCTTTAATAATTTGTATATATTTTTTTTAATAATATATATGAGTATTTTTTTTTTTTAATAATATTAAGTATCTGAACAAGTTACTTTGAAACCAACTTGAACAAATTATACAATACCAGACTAATAATTTACGAATACACAATTAACAGGAATAACCAATATATATATATATATGTGTATTTTACCAAAATATGTGTTTTTTTTTTTAATCACAATGAAACACCTAAATATTTTTTTAATTTAAGGACTGAAACACTAGTGGTGTTTTAATTTTAGTACACTTAAATAATATCTAAATAACTTTAATTAACTTAATTTAACCAAACTATATAATATTTAAATAATAGATAGTACTGATATGTAGACAAATTAACTATAGACAACAGACAGTACACAATATGGTGACACAACAGACAATTATAGCAGACTTAGCAACAAGCTGGAGACAATAGCTACCATGCAGGTAGGGCTTATCTACAGTTCAAGCAGAAGCAGGCACATGCACATGCAGCATGAACAGTAAGTCAGTAACTATAGCAACTCACAGCTCCGTAGACTTCTGGATCGTCTGCTGACCATCGCAGAACGACTTGATCTCTGTTGCTCGGCGGGTAGTCGTCTGAGTTGACCCAGGCTTGTGTGGAGACTCCGTGGGGGTCGACGGAACGTACCAGGACTCCTCGAGGGCCGATCACGCAGCTGGACACCTGGAGCGGCCGAGCGAGCGAAGACACCACCAGTGGCTGATCGCGTGGGCGCAGATCGGTCAGGTAGTGGGACGAGGAGCGCAGATCCCTCGACGGTCGGCCATGAAGCGCAGACACGGCGGGAGGTAGATCTATCGTGGTACACTCCTCCAGCAGCCACTCAAGGCCAGCTGTGCAGACACCTCGAGTGGTCGAAGCAGCTGTGCGGGTACCTCAGGAGGTTGAACCAGCTGTGCAGGCACCTCAGGGGTCGAAGCAGCTGTGCAGGCACCTCAGGGGGTCGACGCGGCTGTGCGGGCTCCTCCACTACTGCAGTGTGATGACTCAGATCTCCACGGGTTGCATGGAGACTAACAGAGGCTGTGATGAGTAACTCACATGAACAGCAGTACAGTTCGTGTTGCCGGATGTCAGACGTAAAGTCGATACACCACGCGGCCGAAGCATTCAGTCAATGCACATTTGTCGGTAGTCGATCTTCTTCAGATGACACTCATGGACGTTGTTGAGAGAGGTCCCATCTGAGACGCCATTGTAACGGTAGTTTCTTTGCCGTGTTCGCCAAAGAGCCGTGAATTAAATTATTGCGGGTGTTCTCTCCTGCTCAGTGTGTGACACACAAGATGACTCAGTCGTTATGATCAATAACGTTTATTCAATATGTAAATCACAACACGGGCCAGCAGATTCCGTCTGGATCTGAAGAGACAGAAAACCAAATACAGAGTGAGTGAACCGAGATCGATATGACGATGGTCAGAATTCACTTGGCAACTCCCTTCCAAATGATACAAGATATATGGCTATTTACAATTAAAATACGAGAAGTAGTAGAATACATCATTCAGGTATTCTGATTTACCACCATGATAAATACAGTTACGGCCATTATACTTGTAGCCATGAATTGTGAGACAAATACTTGATATTCAATCAATAAATCTACTATAAAACTACATACTAAACATTTATCTGAATAGTGGTCCAGATATGTGTTCGGTAGTACGATGACAGTGGCAGCGACTGAACATGTCAGGCCGACATGAGCGATACTAGAGTGGCCACTGGCAACGCACTAGAATAAACTGTCAAATGTCAATTGTGATACTGGGACAATTTAACTTGGGAAGTATGATGCTTTGGTCAATGATACTAGATATACGTAGGAACTCACCTGAAGAGACAGAAAACCAAATACAGAGTGAGTGAACCGAGATCGATATGACGATGGTCAGAATTCACTTGGCAACTGCGTCAAATATTCCCGCCGTTTGTTTATATACCTGACGCTTGCCGTAAACACTCGTATTGGTAATCTGCGAACTGCGAAATTCGGGCGGTCCTCTAAGCACATCATAATGTATCCATGAAATGTATGATACTTACCGGAGCACTTACCGTTATTGCCAGATGATGGTACAATACGACCCGTTACATTCATCCGAGGTCATTAGGAATAGCTGTAATGCTGTCTGAATGACGATTATCATAGGGTTCATTTGCTAGAAATCTGGCCGCAGATCACTGAACCTTTCCGAGCTGGTTTTATAGCTTGGCCTGATGTGGGCACCGGACCACACAGCAATATTAAATGAGGTCAGATGAGAGCGAAATTTTTCCTTTTTGACTCGGATGACTTGTCACATCGAATAAGGTTACTACAAGGGAAGCATAGTGCCCGAGTCGCCGTCGTTTATGGGTTATCATCCTGTACTGTCCTGCCACCTATGTAATATTGATACATGTAGGTAGCAATAGGTTTTGTGGCCAGTGAAATTCTTACAATGTAACAGTTTTCAGTATTGAAATCCATTTGCCTTTCGTGAATTCAGGCTACCAGTCTGTCAATGTCATTATGGAGCAGAATGTGATTCTCAGTTGACGAGATTTCATGAAAGATCAAACAAATATCTGCACGCAGCCTGGTGGTTGATGTTAAATGTCATCTATGAAGAGTAGAAACAGCAGGTACTAGACATTCAGAGGCCAGATTTCCATGCACGTGGATCTTTTGGGTTTCCTGATCCTAAAATGAACCAATCCATAGACGATGTTTGTCTCTCATTCCATAGTAGTCCAGTTCTGCTTTTAAGTCTGGAGTGTAGGACCCGATCATGTGTCTTGCTGAAGTCTAGTATGGCCATATTTACTTGTTTCCACCTGTTTGGGGAAGTCAGGTCGTGAATCGCAATGATGAGTTGGGACTCATATGGACGTTTAGCTCGGAATCTGTGATGGTAGTCGACTAGGATATTGTGTTCGTCAAAATGGGCCATCATGTTGCTCACCAGAATATGTTCCATCACTTTGCAAATCATGGTAGTGCCGCTATATCTTTATCACATTCACACTGGGACCACATTAGCTTTCCTCCAACATTCGTCAAACTGCTCGAACACATCGAAGCATAGCAAAATATATGCCAGGTGTACATGTCTCAATGGGGGAGGTGGGTGTAATACTGTGTACTACAGTATCTGTTTGGCATTGGAAAGGCCACAGCATTGAAGACCCCCAAAAGGGGAAACACCTAATCTCACTCGGTCAACCGGAAGTAGATGAAACAAACCTGATGCCAGAAACTGCTTCTTTTGCTGCCTATCATGGTTTCAAACTGAGAGATGATATGTTTGTTCACCACCATCCTGTGAAGGACATTAGCCTCGAAACTGAAGGTATTGCCCCTATCACAAGATGACTTTGTTCGGCATCTACATCGTACTCAATTACAATTCTTATATGTATAAATCAGCTGCTCAATCAGATCCTACACACCTTGACCCGACGCGATATGGTTGGAATGCAGATGGAGACGGCACAACATGCGTCCAACCCCGCTTCCAACTGGTGTATACACTGTACCTGTCGCCATTCTACAAACAGTCGAATGAGATGCTCCACCAGCCGGCCATGTTCCACTGCGAGATGTGGCTGTGTAGTGCCACAGATGTCTTGTTCAAAGTTCTGTGCCTGTTATTCTGGACCAGATTGTTGCAATGAACATACCAAGGAAGAACCTGTTCAGGAAGGTGATGATGATGTCGGTTTAAGTTACGAAGAATTGCCAATGACTCGTTATGTTGCCACATGCAACACCTAATTTAATAGTGAAAACATATTGTCACATTTATTGTCATTGATTCATTGAGCCTGAATACATAGTAGTGGACAGCAATAAATGTTGTACTGAGTGGCAAATGCATGAGCATTTAATCACTTGACCAAAACCAGATTTTTCAAATATCTGGGTGGTTAATCTCGAAAATCTGATGAGCTGCTATATATACAAGTTTGGCATTATTATAAATGGATTCCTTGACCATGAAAACCTAGCAATAGACACCAAGTTTGTGCTTCTAAGTAGCCTAGAAGCGGAGATTTGTCAAAGAAGTAAATTTAGCGGTATTCAGTGGCAGCCATTTTGTTTTTCGGCTCTGGAAAAAAATCCCCAAGGGTGCCAAGGTGGCACCCGGCTGATTCTGACTCAGGAATGGTCAGAGATGATGAATCAGCAAAAAAAGTTCATAATGACGCCAAAACATGCTTTTCTGCAGTTCTGCTGGACTAAATGTAGACTTATTGGTGTAAGAATCAAGAACATTCTACAAACCACCACTTGTATACAGGAAAAGTATGATGAACTCAACGAACGTTTCATCACCCAAAGTGACCTCTTGAAAGAAGTAATCAGTGCTAACTGCCATCTTGAAGATAGACTGCGATCACAAATAAACCGGAATGATGAACTGCAGGCCAAACTCACTCAGCGAACTGAGGAGCTGGAGAAGCTTGAAGAAAACCTGCGAAAACCTTCTGACTACAACTCAACTCCCGTCAAAGACATTCACTCCGGGGAAATCTTAGTGGACCAAGGATCGTCTTTTCAGGGATTTGCTACCACAGTAACTTCCCTCGAGCAGGTTCAAGCCTGCACAAACCAGATCAAGTCACTGCCTCAGTGCAAACTTGCTACCCACTTCATGATGGCCTACCGACTGGACGGGCCAATTGAGGGCCCCAAAGAATCCTGTCAAGATGGCGGAGAGGAACATGCTGGTGGCAATATACTACGAGTTCTACAACAGAACGACATGAACAACACCCTGGTAGTCGTCTGCCGATGGTATGGAGGTAAACACATTGGTCAAGCTCGCTTCACGAGAATCAGACAAGCAGCTCAGGATGTGCTCTCCAAAATGGATGCCCCCAGAACCTCGGCAGAAATCTCACATCCAAAAACTTTGCTGCTCGGCAACAGCCTAATCCGCGGAGTCACCAACGCAATCAGTGAAGATGGGCTCGAAGTGATCGTAGACAAACACTCGGGGGCAACATTCCGGGACCTCACAAGAACTCTAGATGACTTCAGGGATGATTATGTGTCCAGGATCCACATAGTCGGCGGTACTCGAGAGGTAGACAGTGATGCGTCAATTGAAACTGTGGAAGCTGACTGTGATGCTCTCATTGTGAAAGCCAAATCCATATTTGACCACGTGTCAATCAGCAGTGTCCTCCCTCAAGTAGACCAAGATGTCAAGGACCACCAGCTCTCGATCAACGATGCCATAAAAGACCTGTGTGCCCATCATGGAGTGATGTTTGTTAATCATGACAACAACTTCACTTTTCGCAACGGAGATGTGGACTCTAGTGCCTATGTTCAGGATGGGATTCACCTCTCGTGGACAGGGACAACGAGGCTGATATCCAATCTTCACTTTACAATGACCAATGATAACAGCCAACATGAACACTGGAGAAGCCAGCGTGGACAATGGAGTAGACCCTCGCAGACAAACAACCGTCCCAACCATGGTCCACGATCTCTTGCACCGCTCTACAGACAGCATGGTCCACACCGCAACAGCACCACCTACCGAGGACCGAAACGCCCGACTTCATCCTCACAAGTTCGGTGCTGGTTTTGTGGAGAACAAGGACACACAAAACAACAATGTGGACATGGACAGAGTGTGCAGTGCCATGTGTGTAAGGCATACGGCCATAAAGCTAAATTCTGTTCTTGGTAGGCAACAGGCAATGAAAGAGATGCCGATGTTACAAATAAAAACACCAAATGTGATTATCAATTGTTTTGTAATATACCCGTTTTTAACCATTTTGATGTACTTGGCTCGGATGACTGTCAAGACGGTGCGAAAGTTATATGTGAATGCGATTTAGATGCATCGAATAATTGCAATAGTACCAGGCTGAATGACACATGTGATAACTATGAGAATAAGAATAATATGATGACATCATCGTCCAGTAATTATAGTGATCATGTAACATGTGACCTACAGGATCTTGTACCATTTTATCGTAAGTACATGAAATGTCTGAAAATAGTCCATGTTAACATAAATAGTGTAAGGCATAAATTTGACCCGCTACGAGAATCACTTGAGAAAGGATTTATTGATGTTTTATTTATTCAAGAGACTAAGCTAGATGACTCGTTTCCAAAAGAACAATTCAATGTACCTGGATTTAAACATTATAGAGCTGATTATAAGAACAATTCTGGTGGCATAATGGCTCATGTCAGAGATGATATTGCTCATAAAAGAAGATTTGATTTAGAACAGAGTCATTCTATTGTTGGAAGAATTGAAATGATTGTTATTCAATTAACGATAAACTCTGAACAATGGTTATTTGTTAGCATTTACAAGAACCCCAAGGTCAATAATATGAATTTTGTCACAATGTTGGAATCTTTGTATGTTGAATGTAATAGGGAATTCTCTAATGTAGTCATTGTAGGTGACATCAACATTGATTTGCTAAAAAGAAATCATTGTATATCAGATTTCTGTGACATTTATGGCATAAAAAACATTGTGAACAAACCCACTTGTTTCAAAGGTGTAAATCATACATGTCTCGATGTAGTGTTGAGCAATCAATATAAGAGATTGCAAGGGGTAACCATATTTGATTCTGATCTGAGTGATTTTCATCACCTGGTGGCTTTTGCTACAAAGCTTTATGTTCCACATAGGAAACCTAGAAATATAGTTTACCGAAGCTTTAAAAAGTTTCACCAAGATTCATATGTCAATGATTTGAATATGGCCCCATTTCACGTGGCTGAGATTTTTGATCATATTGATGATTCGTATTGGTTCTGTGAGTATTTGATAAAAGATATAATTGATGTTCACGCACCTGTCAAGAAGAAAACTATTCGCCACTCGCAAGTACCCTATATGAATAGCCATCTGCGGCGGACAATAAATTACAAAAATATGCTGCGAAGGAAATATAGAAGGCACAAGGATGCCCAGTCATGGGAATTATACAGAAAATATAGGAATCTGGTTGTAAAACTTAGGAAAAAAAACATGGCACAATATATGCATAATAAATGTAATGGAAATAAGGACTCCAAGTCATTCTGGGATAAGTAAAACCCCTAATATCTGATAAATGCAGGGGCGCACAGGATCGCATAATTCTGTGTGAGGAAAATAATATAATCAATAATGATGATGATGTATGTTCTTTGTTGAATGACTACTATAATAAAATTGCATTGGATGATGATGATGAAGTAATGAATTTCACACCACTTGGGTTTGACCGTAGCCCAAGGCAGGCTGTGAAATCGATCTGGGAACGTTATGACAAACATGATAGCATAACGCGTATAAAACAAACCTGTGACAGCAATATGCATTTCAATTTTGATGTAGTGTCTGTTGAAGAAATTAAAAAACGCCTGAATAAGCTGAATCCAGCAAAAGCCACTGGGTATGATCAAATCCCACCCAAATTATTGGAACTGGGTGCTAACGCTCTGTGTTTTCCTTTTACCTACTTGGTGAATAAGTGTATATGTATGTCTGTATTCCCGTCCAGGCTAAAGCATGCAGAAATTGTACCACTGTTTAAAAAAGGTGACCCATTAATAAAAAATAACTACCGGCCAGTTAGTATATTGCCAAGCATCTCGAAGGTTTTTGAAGGTATCCTTATGGACCAGATTTCATGTTTCTTTGAAAGGCAATTTTCACCATATATATCGGGATTTCGTAAAAAACATAATTGTCAAAATGTACTATTTCGCTTTGTTGAAAATGTTAAGAAACAATTGGATAATGGTTTGATTGCTGGTGCCATATTGACCGATCTGTCTAAAGCGTTTGACCACTTACCACATGATCTGTTAATAGCCAAGCTAGGGGCGTACGGGGTTAGCATTGATTCGTGTACGTTAATGCACAGCTATTTCCAAAATAGATTACATAGAGTTAAATTACTGTCAAGTAAAAGTGAATGGCTTCCTCTTGTTGTGGGAACACCACAAGGTTCTATTTTGGGTCCTTTTTGTTACAATGTACATTCAAATGATCTGGTTCTACATATTGCAAAATTGTGTGAAATTTTTAATTATGCTGATGACAATACAATATGTTGTTATGGTGAAAATGTTAATACCGTGAAAGAAAAGTTGCAAAATGTGATGGAGATAATGTTAGAGTGGTTTAGTTCGAACAACATGAAAGTGAATATTGACAAATTTCAATACATAATATTTGGTAAAATGTATGAAGATGAATATGTCACGTTGGATGGTAATGTGATACAGTCGCAGACCGAAGTGAAACTATTAGGTGTAAATATTGATTTCAAATTAAACTTTGACTCTCATATTCATAACATATGCAGGAAAACCGGACGGAAACTAAATGTACTCCGCCGCTTGTCCAAAAATCTTGATCAAAAGAGGAAATTATTGTTGTTCCACTCATTTATTATGTCAAATTTCCAGTATTGCTCTATTATCTGGCACTTTTGTAGTAGAGGGAACTTAATGAAACTTGAAAAAATTCAATATCAAGCCTTGAAGTTTGTGTACAATGACCACTCATCCAATTACCAAAGTTTGCTAAGTAAGGCAAAATGTCCATCATTATATGTACAAAGAGTACGAAACATCTTGATTGAAGTGTATAAAATTATTAATAAATTAGGACCATCTTATCTACATGGAATGTACCATTTTCATAATGTGGACTATGACTGTCGAGGTGTGCTGAAACTTAAACAATGTAAATTTAGAAGCACAAAATATGGCTACAACTGTTTGATATACCAAGGAAGTAAATTTTGGAATAGTTGTGATAACGATCTGAAATCTTCAATTGATTTAAAACTATTTAAAGTTAAGGTGAACAATTGGCAGCCACCACATTGTAGTTGTTCAACCTGTGTATTATGTATGCTAAATGTTATGTGAATTGCAAAATATGCTGATCTTGACCGCTGAAGGAAATTGATTATATCTTTTGATGTTCATCTGGATATACTCATTCATTGTAAATAACCCTTCCTCACTACGTCATGTCGGTAAATAGCTGATTCCCAGCTAGTGTTTTATTGTATCCTCCAACCGACGGTAAATAAAGTTTTATCTTATCTTATCTTATCTTATCTCTACTTCGCTATTTCTGTCTACCTACCTGTGTAGATTTCAATGTCAAACACGAGGAAAGGTGCCTGTGCTTGCACAACAAAGTATCTCCCCAACATTGGACCATTGGTGCAATGGAAGAATTCTAAGTTGAAAGTCAAACCACCTGCACAGTTAACAATTGTATCATTATGAACATCATACCTGCTACAAACTGAATTTGGCCAATACGAATTTTAATTCATGGGTAATGGTAATTGTGGTTCACATCTGTGGAATTTATATTGATACATACATCTTTGTTTACAAATGTATATCGTTTTACACGTTAAAACGCGTTAATGACAATAGTGTACTGACCAGTATGGTTCAAGCATATCTCGTAGTTCTGACCGAAGATGGGGTGCGTCACAGAGTCCTGGGCAACACCGAGATAGAAGCCCGCGAACTCCGCTGTGGAGTTGATGATAATAGCAGTGATCACATATACATGAAAATCTCCGAAAAAATACAAAATTCAATTTTGCGTGACTAGATCTAATCCTCGTGGTATTTCTACCCAGTCGAGCAAGCAGATGTTACTTCTGTAGTATACAACCAGAAAAAATATAGGTATTAATAAAATTATGTTATAAATTTAAACAAATGCCTTATTTGCTAGATGTATATCAAACATGAGTATTTGCAGACACATTGTCATTATGACAACACTTGAGATTAGCAGACCGTACATACTATTCGGAGCGGTGATGACCACCGTGCTGATACGGTAGACATCTCCTAGGTCCACGGCCCACCAAGGATATGATCCACTGGTTGTAGCGTTGGTCAATGGATCATGGTCAACGACAGCGGTATCATTTACTAGACCACTTGCTGTTGAGCGGTATGCCGACTTGCCAAATGCGATGTCAGATACTGAAGTAGGAAGGGATGTTAGATGAATTTGTTTGATAAATTGACCAAATCCATGACTGCTATGCAACTAGATATATATTCTCATGTTAATTTTGGGGAATTCGTGACGGGTGCCACTAGTGGGGCAGGAAATGGTCACTCTTTCCGGAATACCTGATTTCACCTCCTAAAGGCCACTTTTGGAGGTTCATGAGTTTCCCTGTCATTTTTGTTTTCTCTCACTTCGTGTTCCTGATATGATGCCTGATTCTGTCCCCGGACTATGAGATTAGATAACGGATCATGTTTTGTTTGCTCGGAATACTGAATACTGGGTATTGATTCTACGTCTATTTGTGTATATCTGGATCACTTGGCCCACCACAGTATACATATTTTTGGTGAATGCGTACGACTTGGTAGAAACACTGATATTATAAACAAGAATGAATTGAAATTGTGAAAACCACATCAAAACTTCAAAACGTTCCAAATGCAATATTCATGACATTGAGGAGAAAAGTTATCTGAAAGTCATATAAAACATATATATAAACAAAAAATTGTCAATACTGAGTTTCGCACTTACTTTGTTCCGTTCTTGGGAAAATGATAAATAAATATACAACCATATAGAAGGAGATGTGACTGAGACAAACATAGGACAAGCATTCCATCCTTGTCATTGTTGCTCTTAACAAACCAATGACAAATTCTTCCCATTGCATAACGCCTCATCGCACAAAACTGGTGAGCTCATCTGTCCATCCACGTAGCTGGAATCGATCTCCTTACACGGGCTAAGGCTTTCAAAGAACAGCTTGATGTTAATCGTACAAAAACAGAAAAGTAATGGAAAGCACAGCACGAGGTTCCAGTCTTTGTTGTTACAGAAGGACATAAAGTGCGAGCGTGTTATGCCTCAGTCACATTCGCACAAATGCCTCCGCCAATAAGAGAAACATACCCGAAATGGTTGAAGTTTGGTTTGTTTGGCCAATCACCCACCGAGCGCCATCCATGACCATCCGGCAACAATCAGAGACGCTGGTGGTAGCATTGGAAAATAAGAAAGCAGATATTTTCTTGCATTGGAATGTGGGGGCAAAATGACATATGTGAAAACAACAGATGGCCCCATATCGGCCGTTACTGGTGCAAATGTGACTCAGGTATTATGCAATGATGCTTTGTGTCTACCCACAAAATGGGTATAGATAGACCGGAACTAATCCCAATCAATCAAAATATTATTCTCCATTGATCTATGTTCTGTATTACATTTCTATCACAGTTCAAAAGAGACAAGAATGAGTAGAGATCATATTACACAACCATCTAATATCACGAACACGGAACAAGGGCTCCGATATTTCCGTATGTCGTCAAACAATAGGAGCCAGCTTGGTCTGATAGTCCCCCGTTCGTCTGATATGGATTGACAATGACGTTTCTACAATAAACTGAACAACAGACGGATGGCATGTTGTAAATACTGAGCATGCGCAATGGCTAAAAAAAATTCGACTTTGCACACGCATGCTTTATTGCCTGATGGATTAAATATCATAGAATTCTAATTTGTTATCAGTGATTCAGTAGTAATAATAGTGAGATACTCGGTAATGTTAAACAAGTGCAGTGCATCATATGCATGTGTACTCCCTTGTTACCATACAATACCATGGGCATCATGGTAATAGTAAAGTTTCTATGCCAAAGTAAGGGGGTAATAACATGGACACTAAACGTTACTCCTGTGGATAGCCATGAAACTGATCAGTGTTACGTGAACAAGCTCATGAATCCTGTCAAATAGGACGACAAAGAACTGTACCGCAAGTCACGAGTTTGTGTCGACTGGGAAATTTGGCCTTTCATGAAACTCGTGCGGTTTTATTGAATTTATGACAGCTTATCAAATGTTGTGTTTGACGTATCATTTATAGTTCAGAGTATGGCGAATGTGGTGGTTTTTCAAGAGAATGTGCAATCTCCATTTCTCTTTGTGAATTGCAGTTTATTAGTGACATAAAGGTCTAGGTCCAGGACTTGAATCCAGAATTTCTATTGCTCTTTTTATATCACGCTGTATATGAGTAGTTTGTTATGGCGATTCATATACTGTTAGATGCCATAAATATAAATTTAGTCACTATTGACATAAATGAACATATATGAACAGAGGTATTCGACCGGCTTGTACAGTACGTTTCCATCAAATACTTGTTGAAGTTCAGGCCGGTACGATAGCCCAATTGAGGTCTCACTGGCTCCACATTTGCAGCATCCGAGCAACATGACACTTCAAATATAAAATTCGACTTCTCAGTCGCCATTGTCACCCGGGGAACATATGTTATGCAAACAAAGTTGTCTGGATGAGACATACCAGCTGCCTCGTGACTTCTTCACTTGTGTTGTTAACGACCAATGGGATTTGTTTCGCATTCCGCAAAAACCCAAGAAGTTAGACACTGTTTTTGTGTGTGTATTTTTCTGAATATAGAAATCGTTTCGGACTTTTCCTGGTGGATATATTCTACCACAACGAGCGAGTGTGAATTGTTGATTTTCATTCCTGACCTCACCACCCACCAAAAAAATAAAAACCTTTCTCTATTACGAAGCATTTCTGCTGGCCGCATGAATAATTATCTCGCGGTCCAGATTGTGTTTGATATCGCATATCGTTTTTTAAAGACGATACTAATTAACCCAGGAAACGAGATGATCCATTATCTGTAACTCCATGAACCGTACGAAAGTAATGTTTTCTCGACTGTTGTTGAAACAACAGAAGGAAAAAACGGTATCGATCATCAAAGCCGAGTACATGTATACAGCATTGTACTCTGGTGCTGCAAAAAAATATTTGCACAAAACAGTTTGTCACAGCTGCGAAACCAACCGTTACTATTTATTCATCTGTCATGATGAGGTTGTCGTTTATTTACTGACACGAACCAATGAAATATACACGTGATGCTTATGTCTGCATTTCTTAATCCGCATTTGAAATTCAGCCCGATTTCCGGATAAGGTGAAAACCTAGATTTTCATCGTTGGTAACAGGTCGCGGCGCTTAATTGTAGTTAAGTGCAGTGCAGAAAAAAACTTGAGCATGGATCATATATGGCTTACGTCTTCAGTGCAGTGCAGTGCAGAAAAAAACACCATGGAAATCGTTCTATTGTTAGTTTCCATTGCTTCTAATCTCTCGATGCGAGTCTAAATGGAATGGAAATATGTGGATTATGAATCGTTCCAATTCACAAATCATTCACTCCGTTTGACCAATCCTTGACTCAATGTTTTGAAGTTATTTATATTATTCCTTGAGTTTTTTTATTTAATAAATCGAGTGAACGATTCAATATATTGGACGAACGATTTTTCAAATGGACAACCGATATGTGAACTGATGGGAAAATCTACTACTTTTTCATTAGTGGGCTTTATATCTCATTATTTCATTTGAAATCATCATCACTAAACAAAAAAAACTTTCAGGTCACTATTTCAAACTAATATTGTACATTGAAGAGAATACTCAATTTTTAATTATTTTAAAACTAGACAACTACCCTGCATACCAATGAAGCAACACCTCTAGTCCATTGCATAGTCGACATAAACTATCTATTTCAAATTCACCTTGGGACGGAATATGACACCAGCGTAATTAGGTCTGCCTTGCCTTTAAGGATTCCTTTGGAAACCGCATCAAAATGTTGACATGCTCAGACATTCAAATGTCTTCCAGAAATATTATCCGCTAAATTACATGCTGGTGGAAACATCATCTCCCTTAAGGGTGTCAAGACTTTGAAGAGGAGGCGATGACACAGAATTGTTCTGTGTTCACCAATTTTACTTCTGATATAGTAGATGAACCCCGGCGCTCCTTTGCAGATGCGGCATAATATACAGGTGATCTGAAGAAAAATAATTATCTGTTTGGCCAGTGGAATTTTTTTTCCAGAATAAGAAAATTATGTTGCCTGGCTACTGGCTATTTCTCATAAATTTCTATTCTGCATTGTTCCATAGAAAGAGAATTACAGTACTACCAACAGGCTGCTTTTCACCGCGAGTCTAGTACAATGACAAATGGAACGAACAACCATCGAAAATATTTAGTTGAGTAGCTGAACACTTAAATAAATGATTAGTTATGACGTACTTAATGAAAATTTTCTAATGTGAACAGAAGGTGGATTGCTAACTTTTTTCAGTGAAAAAATGTCCACATACTTTTTTTCAGATCCAAAGGAAAGCTCAATACAACTCTGCGCAGAATCATCCCACATTTGGTGTTAATTTTAATTTATATATGTATATTTTACCACTAAATCACTGTGACGTGCAAAATGCACAAAACCACCGGTCAACTGGATCCAGTTTCACGTTACATTCCGTCAAGGGGCCTGTATTATGGCGAACTTAGACCAGGCCTGTTTCACAGAGTCTACTCTAGCCGACTAGCTTATTAGGCTAACTCCCATACTAAACGTCAAACTTAGTCGACCGAAGTAGATTTAGATTCTTTATCGAACAGGCCCCAGGGCGCGGCCCGGGCCAGAGATATCATAACGTACAGTGCATGCTAAAAATAACGAAACACAAATTGACTTGGTTTTATTCGTACTCTAAACAGGTAAAAGTTCAATGATGACCCTATTTAATTACATCATCAAAATCAACTATGTCCAAATGCGTGTATACGTCTCGACACAAAACAATGAACCCAAGAGTTAATGTATACATTCTGATATTACTGAATAATGCTGCAAGTCACACACTGTCGGTGGGTGTAGGAGTCGTACAATGATATGTAGAAATACACGGGTATCACATAAAATAGTACATTTATTTCAAACTATAGTGGATAGCACCTCAAGCAAATCTGACACCTTTATTATCACTATATTCAAACAAATTTTGTGTCCCTAGTTGAACACTCGGGAATAAGTGATGTTTCGATATCGGTTTCACATATACTGTTATGGTGTCCTGATATAAGGTCACGTTGAACAACTTTCTGGTTAGTTCAAATAACTTTCAACAAACACATCATTTATAAATACTCGTTAGTGTTCTATTCAAGTGTCCACTCACTCATTCGCCACATAGTTATACACCACAATACCACTCTCTGACAATACTTCTGAATAGCAGGTAAAGTTACATTTCCCTCTCCCCCACCAGGGCGATGATAATGGAGCGTGTACAAAGCTCATTCGATAGGTGGCAGCATTGTAATAGTGGTAATTTTGGCGCCAAATCACTAAGGAATATCGTCTGTTGCGAAGCATGCAGGTGACATTTGGCGCGAAAATTCCGTATGTTTGGAGTAATACCATGGTATCGCCATAATAAATAACGTTATGACGTCATATTACCACTAAAACAGTGCTGCCAGCTGGCGATTAGGGCTTTTTCTGCCCATGCCCCATTGACCTATCGCCAAAGCTCCCAAAAGTTGTCTGAGTTTCACAAATTACGTCGGCAAACTTCTCTTTGGCCAATAATAACGTTTTGCAGGATGCGTCGTAAATGGCGTAAAAAGACTCGGACAAACGGGCTCGGCGATAGATCACTCAGGAACAGGACAGTAGCTATACAGGTGACTTCAGTAGAAACCATCAACGTCGTACAACCGCAGCCCTTTACCGGTCGACACAGCCATATACTTGGTCCTATACATGGCGATCTCATAACACGAGTCCTCAGGCTGCAACATGCATCTCAGCTGCTTTCCCTCTGTGCCGAGTATCACGACCACTCGCTTGCCAGACTTCCTGCACTGGTGACTGAGGGCAAGCCACGCATCAGTCGTGTCTATGAGGATCGACATCGGCTCCACCAGCTGTTCCTCCTCTGGGTTGTCCTCAGTGATACACTGGACGTACTGGCCGCTAGACGAGATTACCTTGATGCTCCTTTCGCCGTCCAGCACGTAGAGAAGGCCACTACTGTTGCAGGCAATGGACATGGGTCTCACGAGGTTGGTAGCGTGTTGATCAGTCTCCCACACCCGAGAACCATCCTGCAAGTACTTCCTTAATAGGTACTTGCCATCCTGAAAATAAACGATTATGTGTGATGAGCGCAGTTGTATGTCATCCAAGGTGTATATTTTTTTGGATTCAGCCCGCATAACAGTAACTCGTCTGAATCAGAAACTCTTCATCAGATCTATTATAATTCTAAGGTTCCATAAAAGAGACACTCTAAACGAAAAGCGTCCAAACGAATTTCAACTTGTGAATCTCATTCACATGATAATTGATATCGTTTATCCATTTACCTTGATAACTGATATCACGATTTCATTATCTGGAGTCCAGCAGGCTGCATTCGGTTCCCCACTAATTACATGGGAATGTTGCCTCTTCAAACCAAACGCCATGAACACCGACCACTTCACGACTCGGTCGTCACCATCATGTACAAGGAACAGATAACCGTAACATTTGCTGCTTGCGAAGAGGCGAGGACGCTGCTTTGATATCTCAGTTAGATCCATAGACAAAGGAATCTCCTGCAACTGTGTGGACAGCAAGCATAAGTTGAACTCTTCAGTGTCTTCATTGCAGGTGACACACATCAAGTCGGGAAGAAGATTGGTTTTGATGAATGCCAGCTCCTTGATCGTGTCTGGAAAATGTACCCAGCCCATACGAGAAGCTTTCTGCAAAGAACACGACGATTAATGTAAACATACTGAATATGCCATTGACCTATCACACTTTGGTAAAACATCAGTCAATATAGTTATTACATCTCACTTCTTGCAAGTGACTATCCTGACAATATCATATAGTCTGCTAAATACCATACGTACATAGTAAACTTTGTCGAGTTTCCATCTCAATGCCATAGGGATATCGATAACGGGTACTGCGAAGACCACCTTCGACACTGCTCTGGATGCCACAAATGCTTTGTACAGGGGGTTGGCAATGCTTCTGCCCATGCCCTTTACATCGTACACCGTCTCATTGGAGGTCACAAAGATGCACAGGGGGCGGTCAAATCCTAGGAAGTTATCTAGAGTGTCAACTGTGAGACCTTGTGTAGGAAAGATACCAGCAGTGTGTACAGTGATCCCGACCAAGAAGTTACTCAAGATTCTCGTCAATCGCTTTGTGTCTTTGACAGGTCGCTCTGTATCCACCAACACAGCGATATCCGTAGGTTGGTAGGAGTTATCGACGCCATCCATCAGGTCACCAGTATTGGTGATGGAAGTGATGTACTCGACCAGACTGTTCTCGCTGCTCTCGCCAAAGAGATTGTCCATCTTCCTGATCTCGACGTCATCACCGGCGTCTGCATGGGAACATCTGATCCTCTCGTGTTCTGGATACTGGTCATCATCTTCAAAGCATGCCTTGATGAACGAGACGATTTTCCTAGTGTTCCGATGTACGATATTGAGTGTTTTAACATGGTATGGGATGTTGATGCTGTCGCAGAAGCGCTGAAGCTGTTGTTTCAGTGAGGTCATACTGGTTGGGGCCTTGAAGCTCTGGTACCGACTGTCAGCAAAAATGAAAAGGTGAATGTTCTGGGTGCGGAGGATGAACTTGAGCAATACCGTCCAAGTCTCGTCTGTGCATTTCAAGTTGTGAACGTCATCAATGATGATACAATCGAAGGGTCCGAATCGTCCACTGTCAATGTGTCGGAGAAGATCATCTTCATTCTGGACTAGAATTGGATGGCAACATCCCTGGAAGAGCAGAAAGGATTCGAAAGTGACTGTGGTACACACATAGCCCACTCTTTTGCTTTCATACTTGGAGCACAGGTAGAGAGCTAAGTATGTTTTCCCCGAGCCGGGCGGTCCTTCCACGAAATTGAAACGATCAAAATCCGACAGGAGGATTTTTTCCATCTGACTGGCTGTGAGATGCACACCACTCTCACGCCCGAGTAAGTTTTTGATGTAAGTTGTCTTCTGTAGCAGGACGGATGCCAGTCGTTTTTGCATCAGTGGGAAGATTTCCAAATGTCGGAGGACCTCTGTCTGGAGGAATCTGGGCGAGGTCACTCTGACGATCCCAGTGCCAAGTCTATAAACAAAACATTTGATCTGCATTTCAACTGGATTTCCGTTTGAGTGGTAATCTTGGTGATTTTCACAGAGTAGAGTGTTGCGTTTTGTGACACGTGCACTTGTTACAGCATACTTCCATACGTCTAGAACGCTGTCCATTGGAAACGCAGGGTCGACAATGCAGAAGAAGTGAGCATTGCAGTGATCGTCCATCATGAAAATATCCATGATATGGCCTTCAGGGTGGTCGATCTTAATACTGTGTGATATGTTTGTATGCCATCTGGACGATGCTATAGCAAATCCTGCTGTCTGGGAGCATACCATTCTCTCTATATCGCTAAGAGCGGCCTTCATCTCACTTCGGTGGGTACAGCTGAGGCATAGAGTCTCCCGACTGGGTGTGAACGTGAAAGGATGAGTTGCCTGGAGTGTGCCCTGCTGGTTTACAAGCATGATCACATTTTGGTGATGATCCAGAGTGGACCTGGCAATGTTCTTCTCCCAGTCACTGCGGTTTTTGCTCCAACTGTAGCAAGGCTGCCTTCTCATGTTATTGCCCATGGAATGAGATTCTGCCCTTGGTCTACCTTCGAAGCCTGAATCCACATCGCGCCTCCGACTGATGGATCCCATGTTATGGCTCCTCAAAGCCGTTCTCCATTCCTGAAATGACATCCGTACTACTGCGCCATCTTCAGATACCGAGTATGATTCTGGTGGTTGTTCAAATACTCCACCTTTACAGTGGTAGAAATGGATGCGAATGATTCTTCGTCTCTCTTGCGAACCATCTTTCTTTACTTTACAATTCAACACTGGAATGAATTCGATGTTCCAGTGTTTTCCAAGTTCAGGAACAACGTTTTCTCTTCCCCATATTCGTTTGATGCTGTCGCTATCCTGCCTAAGGAACTCACCAATGAATTCCGTCAAGACTGCCTCATCCTGTTCTCTGATAATTTGGCCGATGATTGTGTTCATCTTAGTTTCCTCGTCTTCCTCCACGCCTAGAATCAGATCGCCACCTGTCGGCAGGTTTGGTAATGAGAAAAAACTTCTTCGGTTGCGTTCCATGTAGATGCGTCCTCTGTAGTCATGAATGGTCTTCTTATTCCGCCAGCACTTGAACTCTACCGTCTGTGACTCCCGCACATTGATCTGGGCACCGTAGCACAGAGAGGTCAACTCGCTCAGCGGATGTTGGTAGCGTGTTGATGAGTCGCTGGACACAAGATTCTGGATCTCTCCGCTGTCATATAACGTGTTGTTACCAGCCATCTGCCGGACGAACAAGTTGGAATTCAACGTGATTAACTTTGGCGATTTGGAGACCTTCATCAGCAACGGCATTGAGTTTCCGATCAATGTGATACAAGACATGTAGATGTCCCTTGGAATGAATACTGCCAGTTGCCCTTCCAAATCCCTTTTCCAATTGTCGATACTTGCATCGTCAACCCTGCTGTCCCCATAGCTGTAAATCGTGATGAAACCACCTGACGTGTTTAGCAGGGCCGTCAGCACACGCTTCAAGTTGTACACGTCCATCGGTCGCTTCGAGAAGTCTACGTACAGCTTGTAGCAGTATTCAGCACACTCCAGATCTTCCTCAACAGTCATCAGCTGACTGAGGTCAGCCACAGGCAATGAGGACATCTTCACGCCTCAGGGGTCAGGCTGCGAGATGTTTTGTCCCCTGGAAAAATGTATAGTAGGAATCGGAATCATGAAAATTGTTCCACTTCAAATCCTGTGCTCAACGAAGAGGCGACGTAAAGGCAACGGAAAGGCGTGTACTAGTATTTATTAACATTACAGAATCGGTCAGCGGACAGCAATATCAGTATATCATAAAGAAGGAAACCAATGCAACGAAGCATCATTTAGAGAGAACACGTGTGCATTTTTTTTTACCTTTTTTGTTGTTGTACAAACTTTTTGCCCGATGTGTTGTTGGTAACACATTGCGGTATTGTTCAGATGATTTATTTCTTATCAGTTAAGAAGAACTCTAGAACTCGGACATTGTGTTATCAGCTTCTAAAAGCATGCTTTTTTTCACGTGAGTTTATCATTTATTGAAGGTCACAAATATTGTACACCTTTGATTTTAGACACGGTCGTTTGAAAATGAATTTGATTGGGTGAAATCAGTAAACTACAGGACAAGTTGTCGGGGAATATTAATAATCAAGTGTTATCAGGATCTGGGCATTTCAACTCGGTGTTATCAATAAAAATTGGTTTATTTTGGTTTTAATAACATTTGGATTTTGTCAAAACTCATATTGAAAATTAGCCCAAAGTCTAAGAAAGGTTACTGGAGAAATGTACAGTGTTAAGCTCTCAAAGTTTGGAAATGTAATTTTCCGACAACATGTGCACAAGGGGACATGAACAACATTGCTTTCTATATGTTCACAATTGATTCCTAAGCGGCAAAGTCGACAATGAGCGAGATGATAATAAGCAAGATATTGGGCACTTTGTTATCTGGCCTTGAAAATAAGGTCATAGGTCAAATTCAAGATCACGAGAACTTTCAGCATATATCATTCTCTATTTGTCCACAATTGATTCCTAAGCTGTAAAGTCAATAATAAGTGAAATATTGGCCCTTTTGTGCTTTGACCTTGAGAATAGGGTCAATGTCAAAATCAAGGTCATCAGAATGTTTGGCGTACATGTATATCATTTCCTATTTGTCCACAATTGATTCCCAAGCTAAAAAGTCGATAAGAAGCAAGACATTAGCCATTTTGTCCTGTGACCTTGAAAATTAGGTCAAAGGTCAAATTCAAGGTCTCGGGATTATTCAGCATATATCATTTCTATATGTCCACAATTGATTCTTAATCTCTAATCTCAATATTAAGGGAGATATTAGCAATGATGTTTCCCATTAAAAAAATTGGAGAATTTAACATGGGAAAGTCCCATTTGGGCCAAGTTTGAGCGCCCATTTCGAGCCATTCAAGGGCAAAGAAACTTTTTTATTGGTTGGACCCATCGAAAATTCAAAATGGCCGCCACACGGAGACTCAGCGATTCAAGGGTAACAGAACATATACACATCACGAAGGTACAGAAGAGGAATCTTTCAAACAAAAATCCAAAAACTGATCAGACATTTTTTTAGTCGGCAATAGGTTGTCGGACCATATGTCCGGTAAACTAAACTTGTGCTGCAGTTCAAACTGACAGCGGACACTTCGTGTACCCTAACTCAATTGAGGTACACAAACTCTTTTACTTACACACACGCTTTTAATATTTTCAAATGTAACGAAATATATTTGCTTTAGTTCCTCTGTTTGATAGTTTGAAATTGGATGTCACGTTTTATGGGGACCGATAATTATAGAACATGTGTTTCGTGTATTCGTTTGATTTGTAAGCATGATTTCTGCAACATGATTGTATTTAGCATGATCTCTGCAACATGATCATATTTAGCAATATGAATATACTCTACCTGTACAATATTTACCTCACATGTCAAACAATTCCAGGTTTAATCCGAATCTCACAGTATACTCTCACAATATACTCCATCGCTGTTGCTGCTTCACGAGCTATAACGTACGATGTCCCGACAAGTTCACATCACGTATACAAGACAAGATTTGCACATGATTTGTCATTGATGCGTTCGTCTTGACTATCAACATTTGTGCTTTGTACCTCGACCCATGCAGCTGTCTTGAGTAGGGCGAAGATCGACGTGTGGAATTTCTTTCTGATTTCGCGCTTTGAGCGTGGTCATTTTCACCCGTGTACTTGGGCCCAGCAGCCCGAAATCACGTGGTGTCCTTGTGTTCGACATCTGGAGAAGCGCTAAAGTGGCGAGCTAAAGTAAACAGAGATAAAGATGTACACACACAAAGATAACGTGGCCTTGATTGTATCGCTATATATCAACAATTTACCACAACATATACACATACTGTAAACCAAATAGGGTGGTTAATCGACTAGAAGTGGTCATTTGTGGTGTGTTATGTATAATGTAGCAAGCACCACAGACATTCGTCAACCATGAGTTATTACAATACTGATATATTTAAAAACTTCAACTTGAACTGAAATGGTGAACTGCACATATATATGTTATATTATAGCATCTCTTTTCGCACTGGTTTTCGCATGAGTGTTGTCATTAGTGCAATAAGCAACATTAGTGCAATAAGCAATGTGTGGTGGAAAACCCACCAAACATTTGGCCGGGGGGGGGGGGGGGGGAGGGGGGCAGGAATAGAACCTGATTCTGCTGTGACTGCGTGAGGAACCAGTCCATTCAAGAATGAATGCACAATGCATTTCGCGTGGTAACATTTTGAAGTTGACCGAATTTGGAATCTGGATCATATTATTGATTATATTTGTATTCAGATAATCGTGTCCTCGCGTTCATGTCGCTTACATTTCGATTTTGTATATATTCCCCCAAATACACAAACACGAACGATATCTTGGTCTTTCAATATCAATATTAATATTTCTTTTTGCCATCTCGATTCCTCGCTGAAACTTCCTTCAGCAATCTCGCTAGATATGCTAGAGACAGAAAGCTTGTCACATTCTATTTTTATTTCCCGGTTTTGGGTTCCGTGTGATTTTTTGCGATGCTCTGTGATACGATATCATTCGGTGAGTCACAAAGACGGCTCTTGATACAAGGGCAATTGAAGTGGGTCCTATGAACTTCCTGCATGGATGCTGGACCTGGTATGCATCAATATCTTGCTTTTGTTATAAAATATGCATGCATCTTTTAATGGTATCGTAAAAGAATGCAAACATCTCATAACCAAACTACTCAACTACCGTACTCACCTCCTGTAGTTTTCTATCAATATTTGATATTGTTCGAATTACAGCGAAATATAATACGTTTTCAGACTCACAAACACGTCCCACACTATAATATCGTTATCAGTCCATGTAGGCTACTCTGACAAATCGGCAAGCCCAGAGCTGTCAAATCTTCTCGCATACATGAATAAAAATACCATACATAACCACGCTATCTCGATAGATATTGTGATTTATCACTAGATCTACGTTTACCTTTATCGTCCGGCTTTGTACTGCTGTCCCGATCGCCTCGAACGATCGCGAATATATCGTTATCAGCTACGATATATGCTAAAACAAGAGCAAATATTCGACCCTTCTGCAATAAATCAGTCTGTGTGATCAGTAAAGTTGCTGGTGTAAATCACGCTTATAACAGTAGTGATGTGTTTTTCAGTGATATGAAGACGGGAGGGTTCAAATGGTTAATGATTAGATCGCATGTTTGAATGGGTTTGGGTTTATTGAGCACCACCTTCAAAGTTAAATGAGGTTGAAGATTGTGTTAATGTTTACATCTACTGTAATATCTACCATCGAACAGTGCATATGTCTGATCATATGAACTGAAATTCACGATTTGTTTGAAACAATAGAGTTCGAGTAGTAAACTATCGAAGTGATCCTTTTGATAGTATTATTATCAAAGTGTTTTTTATTGCTCTGTAAAAATGAACATAATTAATGTAAGACAATCTTGAATTATGGTGCGTCCTTTTTTTTCTTCTTTTTTTAAAAATTTCAACATATATTTATTTCGCATCACTAGTGCGCATAATACTCACATAGGTTTATACACCAGTTTACACATAAACATACACAAAATGCACAATATTTTCTGAACTGTACAATATCTTCCAAATTAAATCGGTTTTACATAGGTTTCAGGTCCCTCCATTTTTCTAAATACAAATCTAACTTCATGTTTTTTCTTGCTGTTTCTTCTTCAATTCTACGATAATTATTGATACAATTAATAACGCCTTTTCCTAAGGGTAAACGGTTATTTAATTTGCAAGTGTAGATATATATTTTGGCAATTAGGTATAATAAATCATATATTGTCGTAGGGGATCGTATTTGACCTAGTAATATTTCTCTACAATTACATTTGTGAAAATCATTACCAAATTTAGATAAAATACTATGAAATTCAAACCAAAATTTTACAACGCAGTTACATTCTAAAAACAAGTGTAATAATGTCTCATCTTCTTTTTTACAAAACGAACAGTTTGGCGTATCTACAATACCTATTTTAAATAGGAAGGCATTTTAAATATAAATGCCTTCCTATGGTGCGTCCTTCTGGCTAATGTGAATATTTTATATAAATAAAATAATTAACCGAAGACACCACAACATTAATAAATATTCCTCTCACTGTACACTCACTCGGATTTATAGAAAGTTAGATATGAGAAAAATAATGAAGTGTTTTAAGTGCACTTTTTATTGCCTGAAATGACAGTTTTATATGTCGATGAAGGATATTCAAGTACATTTGTGAAAACAAATTTCATTTGCAGCCTAGTTTTATTATGTGGGCATTTACCAAAATTTACAATTTACACATTTAAGTTATTTACAATATTATCGTGAACAGAGCGTAGCAAGGCATTTTTCCGACCGTGTTTATAAACTTAGCCAGGCTGGCACACAATTTAGTGATCGGGTACTTCATATTTATTGTGTGACAGCCAAATAAACGGCTTGTCACACGTGAAATTCACCCGTTTCAAATCTATCTTCAATTTCCGAGCATTGGCCTGCGCATAGAATCAATCAAACAACTGATAACCTATCATAAATTTAATGAAATATGATGAACTTATAAATACCCACTCAACTTTCGTACATTGCGGTGTAGACGAGAAACGAAATATTACACAGGCATTCATCGAGAAATTCAGGGGAAAACAGCTTTAAAAAGTTCTGAGCGTTTTAACAGCCTCTGAGCAAAAGGAGTGTCCCTCATTCATAAATCAATCTACCTACTTTTCAATCGGTCTCCATCACAACTACGGCTTTCCCCTTCCATCCCTCCATGCACTGAATTCAGACTCAGACTGTCGTGGTTTTTATTTGTTTCTATTCTCGGCGAAAAATCGAGTATGGATGTGTCATGTTTTTGTTCGTTAATATTTTTAGAAGTTGAAGAGGTATGGACGAGGAAGTAGTAAAATAATCAGGTCTAAGTTCTGGTTTTTATTGCGAATTGACGTGCTTAATATGTGTTTCTCGATGACGTTTGAGGTGGTTATGATCCGCCAGTGTTTTATACTCATATATTTACTACATACATCCCTACTTGCACGAGATAAACACACGCGAGGAATGATATGTCTTTCAAGCATACAATACATTTATCAGGTGCATGCAGTAATATCGATATTTATAATTTTTAATGAGATATTCCACAATTTCCCAATAGTGCTTGTCATCGTTAATGGATTCACACAAATTTCAATGGGGATAGTTGCAAATAGTTTTGGGAGCTTTCTCGCGATATTCGTGCAATCTCACAATAATATGCTGTGCGAAGTGTTACATATAAACCTGTGCAATGAGGACATCTTTCAATATTGGCTGGTTAACGAAAACAAGTGCTTTCAAAAACAGTGTCAGACTATCAAAAATATTCATCTTCTGCAATGCTCAGAAAACATTTCCATGCTCCGTTCTGCCGTCGATTCAACGTCAATCACTTGATCAAACATGTTTGTTCTCCTTGAACCAAGTCATTTCAATGGATTCAAAGCGAGGGAGTTATAATTTCCAGGAATTGAACCCAGCAGCCTGTGAAATTAAAACGCTTTTGACAGGCAGATAAGAATGTTTTATCTGGTAATAAATGTGGCGATTCATGGATGTAGTGATTCTCGTCATGGGTTGTGTTTGGATCCACGGAAAATATGTTCTCCAGATACTAGTACATCTAATATCTAAGTATTAACTCTAATTATTTGTGATATTTTTTCTAATTTTTTTCTAATTTGCGTGTGTTACTTAAAGCAGTGCAAATCAAAAACTTTTTGATACATCTGACATCGGGACAGATGTGAAAATTTATCACATATGACTTTGTCTCTCAACATAGGACAAGAGTTTGAAGCCTACCAGAATCAGAAATACAGTCCACATTGGAATGACAAATGCCACAAGATACCTGCTCAATCATATCATACTAGTAATATATGTAGACTCCATATCAAGATTAATTCTGAGCTGAAACTCTCCACATTGCACAAGAATAATATTATAATAGACCAGTACATTGTAATGTGGAAAAAAAACAACAGTACAAGTCGCCAAATGTGCATACTTTATAATAAATGGTTTCTGTTATGTTCAGAGTAGAATACCAAAACCATCAACACCAACACAGTTAACAAAACAAGATACCTCAATAATCAAATTCAAATCTACACCATTATACATGTATAGAGTAATCCAGCCTATTTTCGGACACCACCAGAAATCGGACACTTCATGATTTACCACCAATTTTCTATGTCAGTTATTATGTCGGAAACAAATTTTCCCAAGCACTGAACCGGGCCAAGTGTCTGTGGTCTTTCTGCGAAGTGTTAGGAGAGGTATCTAGTTTGATAAGTTCCACAATGTTAGATTCCCTGTTAGTGTTAGTGTCCGAAAACTGTATGGTGTACTCTAAAAGATCTTCCTGTCCTCAGGGCTGCTTAATTTTATTTCATAGCTCATCTGTAGCCTTGCAACAACTACCGATTGACTGCTGTATGTATATAACCTCAAACTATTATGATATACCTATTATTTTTAAAGACACAGAAGGTGTCCGATTTCTGTCTTGGGTGTCCGATTACTGTCATTTGAACTCACAGTTCGTAATTCACCAATATTAAAGTGAGGACAAAATAATATTTCCATACGACTTTATTACTTCTACCACATTTACGTGCATATGCCGTTGCATGTAAAATAAATCATCTAGCATTTTCTACTATACTCGGATTTTTCTAACTCGTTTACACTGTTATCCGCTAATATTTTTGTGATGCTAAACGCTATCGTTATATAATTTGGCATACTTCACCTGGTAGTCAAACGGCAATTTTCTACCAAATTTCAGACAGCTAACGAGAAAATTGAAAAAGTTGGCAATCTACCTCAATGTAAAATTTCAGCCCAAAACGGGATCTCGAGAATCTGAGCATATTCGAGAAATTGGTCCTGTTTACATCCATCAGGATTCGAAATATTCTTGTAACTTTGAACCAGAAGATACACTGGGTTGTATTCTGCACAAACATGTTGATTTTGAAACATTTCTCAAATACAAAACTGAGCAAATGCACAAAATTGTGTGCGGGCCCAGAAATTAAAGAATAGGGCTAAATTTAACATTGGGGTGGATTGCCAACTTTTTCAATTTTCGCGTTAGCTGTCTGAAATTTGGTAGAAAATTGCCGTTTGACTCCCAGGTGAAGTATGCCAAGTTATAGAACGATAGCCTTTAGCATCACAAATATTTTAGTGAAAAACAGTGTAAACGACTTAGAAAAATCCGAGTATACAGTCATTATTGAGATTTCACCTTTAGTGTCCGAAAACTGTATGGTTTACTCTACCACATTTATTTTCGAAGTATACGTCAGGGTGCTGCTTGGACACTGTGTGAAGTGTCAGCTAACATGAAACTGATAGTGAAATTCATGGTGACAATAATATCTAAGGTGATAACTGGTAAGGACAAAGTTTTCATGTCTATGACAAGATGCAAACAAACAGTTTCATAGTTGGACAATAGCCTCCAGCACTTTGAAAACGATATTATTGTGTTGGGCGTTTTGGGAATATGAAGTCTTGAGGTTGTGTGCCCCAACTTCGGTATTCTCAAACGGCACGATTTTACTCTTAGTCAAACAACTTGTATTACGAGATGGTGTGTGCTTGAACAATTTACGAGAGGTTCCAAGATTGATCGAAGATCCAAGTTTGTGGGAGTGGCTAAAATTCGGAAAACAATCAAACCGCACTTGGACTCAGGCTGGATTATACACATCTGACATCTGGACAGAAGTGTTGCCGAGTGACATCGGACATACAGTCATTTACACAGGACATGTCAGACGGTCCGACGGTTTTTCATATACACTGAAGTTACTTACTAAAATTCTTTCTGAGTTTAACCTGTCGTCTCTTAAATTATGCAGATAACAGATTTTCAGATGATAGAATATCACCTAAATGTTTTGGAGTGCTTCTAAACCAATTAATAATCGATAGCTATAATACTTCGAACCATTTCCTGGAACCCACCGCTCGATGACTATACAGAATTTCATCATCCCTATTGAATAATCTCCTATAATAAATATAATTCTCAATTATAATTTCATCATTTCTATTGAATAATTTCCTATATTTATATAATTCTCAATTTGAACTCCCGATGCATCCATAAGTCAAGTTGGAGGTCACGAAAAATGCAGCATACCGGTATACGATTTCTTACACATGTAGTTTCTAAGTGCACACCAAGATAAGCGCCAATTCAAGGCCTGACATGACTTTGATTTTGATGCCTTTGATACTAGTATGTCATCCTTTAGACATCAAGGTAAAATTTGGATTTGTCAAAAAAAAAGCTTGTTTGAGATTACCTGTCCCTACATAATACAAACTTTACCTGTGGATACAACCACTTGCAATGGGTGGTCTCAGAGAAGCTGAATGCACAATTTTCGGTTATTTCATTTGCAAGTGTAGATATATATTTTGGCAATTAGGTATAATAAATCATATATTGTCGTAGGGGATCGTATTTGACCTAGTAATATTTCTCTACAATTACATTTGTGAAAATCATTACCAAATTTAGATAAAATACTATGAAATTCAAACCAAAATTTTACAACGCAGTTACATTCTAAAAACAAGTGTAATAATGTCTCATCTTCTTTTTTACAAAACGAACAGTTTGGCGTATCTACAATACCTATTTTAAATAGGAAGGCATTTTAAATATAAATGCCTTCCTATGGTGCGTCCTTCTGGCTAATGTGAATATTTTATATAAATAAAATAATTAACCGAAGACACCACAACATTAATAAATATTCCTCTCACTGTACACTCACTCGGATTTATAGAAAGTTAGATATGAGAAAAATAATGAAGTGTTTTAAGTGCACTTTTTATTGCCTGAAATGACAGTTTTATATGTCGATGAAGGATATTCAAGTACATTTGTGAAAACAAATTTCATTTGCAGCCTAGTTTTATTATGTGGGCATTTACCAAAATTTACAATTTACACATTTAAGTTATTTACAATATTATCGTGAACAGAGCGTAGCAAGGCATTTTTCCGACCGTGTTTATAAACTTAGCCAGGCTGGCACACAATTTAGTGATCGGGTACTTCATATTTATTGTGTGACAGCCAAATAAACGGCTTGTCACACGTGAAATTCACCCGTTTCAAATCTATCTTCAATTTCCGAGCATTGGCCTGCGCATAGAATCAATCAAACAACTGATAACCTATCATAAATTTAATGAAATATGATGAACTTATAAATACCCACTCAACTTTCGTACATTGCGGTGTAGACGAGAAACGAAATATTACACAGGCATTCATCGAGAAATTCAGGGGAAAACAGCTTTAAAAAGTTCTGAGCGTTTTAACAGCCTCTGAGCAAAAGGAGTGTCCCTCATTCATAAATCAATCTACCTACTTTTCAATCGGTCTCCATCACAACTACGGCTTTCCCCTTCCATCCCTCCATGCACTGAATTCAGACTCAGACTGTCGTGGTTTTTATTTGTTTCTATTCTCGGCGAAAAATCGAGTATGGATGTGTCATGTTTTTGTTCGTTAATATTTTTAGAAGTTGAAGAGGTATGGACGAGGAAGTAGTAAAATAATCAGGTCTAAGTTCTGGTTTTTATTGCGAATTGACGTGCTTAATATGTGTTTCTCGATGACGTTTGAGGTGGTTATGATCCGCCAGTGTTTTATACTCATATATTTACTACATACATCCCTACTTGCACGAGATAAACACACGCGAGGAATGATATGTCTTTCAAGCATACAATACATTTATCAGGTGCATGCAGTAATATCGATATTTATAATTTTTAATGAGATATTCCACAATTTCCCAATAGTGCTTGTCATCGTTAATGGATTCACACAAATTTCAATGGGGATAGTTGCAAATAGTTTTGGGAGCTTTCTCGCGATATTCGTGCAATCTCACAATAATATGCTGTGCGAAGTGTTACATATAAACCTGTGCAATGAGGACATCTTTCAATATTGGCTGGTTAACGAAAACAAGTGCTTTCAAAAACAGTGTCAGACTATCAAAAATATTCATCTTCTGCAATGCTCAGAAAACATTTCCATGCTCCGTTCTGCCGTCGATTCAACGTCAATCACTTGATCAAACATGTTTGTTCTCCTTGAACCAAGTCATTTCAATGGATTCAAAGCGAGGGAGTTATAATTTCCAGGAATTGAACCCAGCAGCCTGTGAAATTAAAACGCTTTTGACAGGCAGATAAGAATGTTTTATCTGGTAATAAATGTGGCGATTCATGGATGTAGTGATTCTCGTCATGGGTTGTGTTTGGATCCACGGAAAATATGTTCTCCAGATACTAGTACATCTAATATCTAAGTATTAACTCTAATTATTTGTGATATTTTTTCTAATTTTTTTCTAATTTGCGTGTGTTACTTAAAGCAGTGCAAATCAAAAACTTTTTGATACATCTGACATCGGGACAGATGTGAAAATTTATCACATATGACTTTGTCTCTCAACATAGGACAAGAGTTTGAAGCCTACCAGAATCAGAAATACAGTCCACATTGGAATGACAAATGCCACAAGATACCTGCTCAATCATATCATACTAGTAATATATGTAGACTCCATATCAAGATTAATTCTGAGCTGAAACTCTCCACATTGCACAAGAATAATATTATAATAGACCAGTACATTGTAATGTGGAAAAAAAACAACAGTACAAGTCGCCAAATGTGCATACTTTATAATAAATGGTTTCTGTTATGTTCAGAGTAGAATACCAAAACCATCAACACCAACACAGTTAACAAAACAAGATACCTCAATAATCAAATTCAAATCTACACCATTATACATGTATAGAGTAATCCAGCCTATTTTCGGACACCACCAGAAATCGGACACTTCATGATTTACCACCAATTTTCTATGTCAGTTATTATGTCGGAAACAAATTTTCCCAAGCACTGAACCGGGCCAAGTGTCTGTGGTCTTTCTGCGAAGTGTTAGGAGAGGTATCTAGTTTGATAAGTTCCACAATGTTAGATTCCCTGTTAGTGTTAGTGTCCGAAAACTGTATGGTGTACTCTAAAAGATCTTCCTGTCCTCAGGGCTGCTTAATTTTATTTCATAGCTCATCTGTAGCCTTGCAACAACTACCGATTGACTGCTGTATGTATATAACCTCAAACTATTATGATATACCTATTATTTTTAAAGACACAGAAGGTGTCCGATTTCTGTCTTGGGTGTCCGATTACTGTCATTTGAACTCACAGTTCGTAATTCACCAATATTAAAGTGAGGACAAAATAATATTTCCATACGACTTTATTACTTCTACCACATTTACGTGCATATGCCGTTGCATGTAAAATAAATCATCTAGCATTTTCTACTATACTCGGATTTTTCTAACTCGTTTACACTGTTATCCGCTAATATTTTTGTGATGCTAAACGCTATCGTTATATAATTTGGCATACTTCACCTGGTAGTCAAACGGCAATTTTCTACCAAATTTCAGACAGCTAACGAGAAAATTGAAAAAGTTGGCAATCTACCTCAATGTAAAATTTCAGCCCAAAACGGGATCTCGAGAATCTGAGCATATTCGAGAAATTGGTCCTGTTTACATCCATCAGGATTCGAAATATTCTTGTAACTTTGAACCAGAAGATACACTGGGTTGTATTCTGCACAAACATGTTGATTTTGAAACATTTCTCAAATACAAAACTGAGCAAATGCACAAAATTGTGTGCGGGCCCAGAAATTAAAGAATAGGGCTAAATTTAACATTGGGGTGGATTGCCAACTTTTTCAATTTTCGCGTTAGCTGTCTGAAATTTGGTAGAAAATTGCCGTTTGACTCCCAGGTGAAGTATGCCAAGTTATAGAACGATAGCCTTTAGCATCACAAATATTTTAGTGAAAAACAGTGTAAACGACTTAGAAAAATCCGAGTATACAGTCATTATTGAGATTTCACCTTTAGTGTCCGAAAACTGTATGGTTTACTCTACCACATTTATTTTCGAAGTATACGTCAGGGTGCTGCTTGGACACTGTGTGAAGTGTCAGCTAACATGAAACTGATAGTGAAATTCATGGTGACAATAATATCTAAGGTGATAACTGGTAAGGACAAAGTTTTCATGTCTATGACAAGATGCAAACAAACAGTTTCATAGTTGGACAATAGCCTCCAGCACTTTGAAAACGATATTATTGTGTTGGGCGTTTTGGGAATATGAAGTCTTGAGGTTGTGTGCCCCAACTTCGGTATTCTCAAACGGCACGATTTTACTCTTAGTCAAACAACTTGTATTACGAGATGGTGTGTGCTTGAACAATTTACGAGAGGTTCCAAGATTGATCGAAGATCCAAGTTTGCGGGAGTGGCTAAAATTCGGAAAACAATCAAACCGCACTTGGACTCAGGCTGGATTATACACATCTGACATCTGGACAGAAGTGTTGCCGAGTGACATCGGACATACAGTCATTTACACAGGACATGTCAGACGGTCCGACGGTTTTTCATATACACTGAAGTTACTTACTAAAATTCTTTCTGAGTTTAACCTGTCGTCTCTTAAATTATGCAGATAACAGATTTTCAGATGATAGAATATCACCTAAATGTTTTGGAGTGCTTCTAAACCAATTAATAATCGATAGCTATAATACTTCGAACCATTTCCTGGAACCCACCGCTCGATGACTATACAGAATTTCATCATCCCTATTGAATAATCTCCTATAATAAATATAATTCTCAATTATAATTTCATCATTTCTATTGAATAATTTCCTATATTTATATAATTCTCAATTTGAACTCCCGATGCATCCATAAGTCAAGTTGGAGGTCACGAAAAATGCAGCATACCGGTATACGATTTCTTACACATGTAGTTTCTAAGTGCACACCAAGATAAGCGCCAATTCAAGGCCTGACATGACTTTGATTTTGATGCCTTTGATACTAGTATGTCATCCTTTAGACATCAAGGTAAAATTTGGATTTGTCAAAAAAAAAGCTTGTTTGAGATTACCTGTCCCTACATAATACAAACTTTACCTGTGGATACAACCACTTGCAATGGGTGGTCTCAGAGAAGCTGAATGCACAATTTTCAGAGCAGCCTACATGAACATACTCTCCCATTTTGAATTTTCTATGAATAGGTGAGCATTTTGAAAGGAACATTCTAAGTTGAGCATTATAGGATATATATTAAATAAGAAACGGCAGCGGTGCCACTACAAACATATCCAGGATTTTTATGAACATTCGTACCTGAAAATGCCCGGAGATATGCAGGCCTGCCCAACCTGACCAGGAGAGGAATACCAGTGGAGCGTGAGGGATGTACGATACGCATGTATATTATTTCCAAACGTCACACATTTGTGAGCACTCGTATGGAAATTAGATTTATTATATAATTGTAATTCTTCGGTTATAGTTTGAACATTTTCTCGCAAATTCATTACAGGACAGGAGCAGTTGCCCGATGATGCCAAGCGAAATATTCTGACATGCAATTTATGTGTTAGATTTAACCAGAAGGGAATCGGAACTGTATAAAAAGATCATGGTTGGGATAAATTGGGATGACTTATAATTGACATCTATACAAAAATCCGTTCACTTGGCGCGCCGCTAAAAGATATATGCATCAATGTCAATATTTTCGATCTTCAGTACAACATTCCCATTCGTTACGTACAAGTGTCCATTATTGTCTACGGCTAGCCCACGGGTATACCCAAGTTCAGGGATATCTTCGACATCGAAACCCCTTATGTGGTTGCCCATCAGATCGTACACTTCTAGTGTAGCCCTTCCACCACATGCCACCATAATGTAGTCGGTACCAAACACAGCGAGACCCATAGAGGCATCAGGAACTTCCCAGCTTCTCAGAAACTTGTATTCGCTATCCAGCACGAAAATGTTCACGCGCTGGCCGACTGCCATTACCACGATCTCCCCGTTCTCTGTGAAAGATATACGAGAAGGCTTCAACCGCCCTGGAAGTTCATATTGCGTGACGTAAACTCCGTCCAAAGTGTACACTTGGATCCGTCGGTTCAGAAGGTCACAAACATGTATACGTTCGTAAGTGTCGAAAGCCAGTCCACACGGGTGCCTGAACTGGGAATTTTCTGTGCCATATTTTCCAAAGACGCGAATAAGTGATCCATCTCGTCCGTGGATTTTAATTCGGTGGTTTTCTTGGTCCGCAACGATGATACGTCCTCTGTTATTCACCAAAATGCCACACGGACGAGAGAATTCTGCATCATCTGGACCGGAAGAACCAAAGGCCAGATCAAGTTGCCCGGCCGCATCGAAACATTGTATTCTGTCGTTACCGGTGTCCGCTACAAAGATGTGCCCACTGTCATCATCGATGGCCAGCGCGGCAGGGTTCTTCATTTGAAGTTGATGTGGAATATTGGTGCCAAGGACCAGGCGTACTTCTGGAGAAGGACTCGTGGATTCTGACGGCTCTTCTGCTGATTCTTCGCTCATCATAACGTGTATCACGGCTAGAAATGTCTTGAGTGCCTCATCGATAACCGACGTGTCCACATCAACATACAGATGCTGCAGCTCACCACTTTGTGGCGAAGGGAGTTCTTCCGAGATGAGACTAACCTGGTCTGAGTCCAACATTCTAGATATCTTGCGGAGCTTGGTCGGCAAAATAACATCGGTTTGGGAGGATAAGTCTGCGTAGATCTCTCTGTATTTCTGGGTGATATTTTCATGCATTAGTTTAGCGTTTTTGTAGGTGTCCGCAATTTTAGCCAGGTCGTTATCACAAGAATTGGATATCACTGACTTCATGGATTCAGACTTCTCTAGGATCAAATCCATGGCTTTTTTCACAGCTTCGTCTATTTCACTTTTTCTCTCCTCGGCAATTTCCCACACTTTTCGCATCTCTTCCCCTTCTTTTTCTGTCACTCGATCGACTTGTCCCAGGAATTCACAAACTCGGTCTTTCAGTAGCTCCCTGTGCATAGGCAGGTGCTCCATTAGACACTCCATGCAGATGTTTCGGTTACAGTGACCACAACTTCGTAGTTCATCCTTTTCCCTGCACAGTGGGCATGGCCGGACTGTCGACTTCTCCGGGGTCTTCTTGGTCCAACACGAGAGCTGCCGCGCTACCACAACGTTCTTGGGGATGACCTGGATGCCCCCGGATGGTACCTCATGTTCTGAACGACACTTCGGACAGCTGAATTTGTTTTTTGAACCGACAACACCCTTCAGACAAGGCGCGAAGCATAAGGTGTGTCCACATGGAAGAATTCTTGGGTCGCGGAAGTGCTCTTGACATACACGGCACTCCAAGTCTCTCAGGAGATCATCAGTGCTGAAAGACGTCGATGCTTCAGCCATGGCTCGAAATCTCACCTGTGGACAAGCGAAACTGAAGTTAGTTTCTGGATACCATTGATAACATGTACTAGTAGATACCCAAAACTCCAATCTGTTTAGTAATTAACCTTGCACATTATTGAGATTAATCCAATGCCTTATTTTTTTTTTTGCTCTATGGGCCTATTCGGCAGTCTCAAACAGTGTCTGGAGCCGCTGACTGGTCGTGTGCCGAACTCATGACTTCAGAAGCCAGAGCCTTTTTAGCTTACCGGCCCTTTGGGCCGATAAGCTATTGTCGTGGTATTTCGTCCGTCGTCCGTCCGGGTCTGTAACTTTTTTTTGACATGATGAATTTCCCCATAAATGTACCTTTATGACATGTATAAGTTTCGTTGCCCTTGAATCGCCGATCTGCGTGTGGCGGTCATTTAGATTTTTTGACGGGTCGGCGAAAAAAAAAAGTTTGTCCCAAATCAAGTCACTATTCGTTTGAGCCATTCACAGCAAAAAAAAATTTTTTTTTTTGGCCATTGAAATTTGTTTTGGGACTTTCGTTGCCATTGAATCGCCGGTCTGCGTGTGGCGGCCATTTTGATTTTTTGACGGGTCGGCAAAAATTTTTTTTTGTCCCAAATCAAGTCACTATACGTTTCGAGCCATTTCCAGCAAAAAAAAACAATTTTTTTTTTTGGCCATTGAAAAATATTTTCGACTTAGAAAATTTCACCCAATTTTTCCTTCATGATGGGAGAAAGTCATAGAAGACTTCAAAATAGAGCCCAAGTATTGGCACATTCAAATGGGAAATCATATATTGCGGTTTGAGTGATGACGTTCAATTTGACCTTCAATGGCCTTGGAAGGTAAAAAACGATGAATTTTGTCTTTGGTGGCCATTTTGTCTAAATCTATTCAGACAGTTTTTCTCAAAATCATGTATAAGATTCTCTTTATGTACCTTTCTGATGTGTAATTTGATTTTGTATTAAAGTCCATACAGAAAATGTGTTTCCAGCAACATTTACGAACATGTTTTGACAATTAGAGTTCAAGATCAGTGTTAAATGTTGGAAAATCAATACTCTGCGTTTCTCATGATTGCCGGTAAGCTGAAGCACCTTGGTGCTATGTTTATGTCCTGTGGTAGCTTAATTCCTGGCCTATGCTGCGTATAAACATACATCGATGCCAATGAAGTCAGAGCACCTTTGCATGTTCTGTATTAATTTAGCAGTTTCTCGTGCGTATAAATGGCACTTATACACGTGTATTGATGCCTCTGCTCGGAAAAGTTTGTGGAAACTTAAGGGGGCAGCGCATTTGGGCAGGATTTGTGCTGCACGGTAGCTGGAACAGACCGCATATTTTTGGAATGCACTGCATGATAATTATGCCTCAAATACTTTGATAAGATTTTCAATTTTCCCGGCCAGGCGCCAGCCATGCATTGACTCGGCACAGCGATGTATATGAATACAGCGCTTGCACAGTAAATAGTGGGCTAGGTTCACAATATGGTCCGTATTTTTAGCTCACCGGCTGAAAGCCGTGGAGCTATTGGATGGATTGACATGGTGTCTGTCGTGTCTGTCCCATGTTTTCCTGACCCAAATCTTTCAGAATCTTTTCCGCCGAAAGTGCTATTGCTATTGTACCCAAACTTGGCATACTGTTCGCTTATTGGGTGCTCTCCAAAGTTAAAGCTGTAAGTATGTTATAAATAGATAAACGATCATGTAAAAAAAATATTATGATAACGACCACGATCTTCCCCGACGGATAAACCGAACGTAAAACCACAGAACCACGCGTTGTTTGTTTTGCTTTGCATGTGGGCGGGTATATGCACTGGCGCGAGTCAGGCTGCCCACGACAGAGGCCAGAGGCAGTCGGCTGTAACGGCGAAGTGGTATAAAGCCATTCCTGCAGTATGTTTCGATGTTCATTTGACATGTTCCCCACAGCACAGATGTCAGAGAACACACAAACTGCAAAGTATAATTGCATAAATATATCGAAACGTGCACACAATTCCTCATATAATTAGGGCTACATATTTTCCTTAGCCGTAATGCATATATTATCTATTGGTGTGACGAATTTGTATGGTTCCCAGTAATTCACGTCCAAAGATATCCTCCGGGTATGTAGCCACATCTACAGTATAGTTATCATACATGTTTGTACACAACATACAAACAGGCTGTGTGACCCAGCGAGTGTGACCTGACAAATTTTGTACTCATTAGTTGTTGAGCAGTGCTCAGTCATTGTATGCTATATGACTAACCTAGAGTACATGCCAATAAGTGGATACATGTAATATAGCATGTACATGTACAATTTGACAGACTATCAATGGTCGTTTAAGGTGCCGTACGAGCACATTAGTGAGCTATAGTATATTTGAGTTGGTGCTAGGGGCCTCTCTAGCCAATGAGGGGGGTTAGATCACCATGGTGAAAGTCAAATACCGCACCTTACTCCAATGGTGACGCTATCAATAATATAGGATTACAAAATATTCCGTCAGAGATATAACCAATCTTTTTACACCATACATTCAACCAATATGCTATACACGCTGAAATATAGATATACACATAATAAAATGCATTACATACGGACATCGAGGACGATGTGTATACCTCCGTGGTCTATTGATTATGCCACACTGTAGGCCAGTCGCCCCCTCCTTTTATACGGCCGAAAATCCCCCAGGTCGGCCTAGGCCAAAGGCACCTACTTACGTCACCAGTCAGCACGAGAGGTTCAGGGGATGTCTCAAAAGCTCGAAGGGATTGTACGGTATATCTTTATATAGCATACTTACAGCTTTAAGTATCACAGTCGTCAACGTGCGCACAGGATTCCTGAAGCGGAGTTACAGGAAGCCTGCAAAAAACAACAACATAATCTGAGAAAATTGATGGTAGGTGGATATTTTTGGTTGGAAACACATCCCAAACGAGGTTTCCAGCAAAGCGACTTAGCAGATAGACTAACATAAAGATATTATTTTGGGTGGTAGTTTCATTTGTTGTTGACACCTTCGTTATTATTAACTATAAACACATGAAGTGAGATTATTCCTCAATTATCGTCCGATTGCCCCTTTGTCTACATGAAATCACCATATAATGGAACTTTTGCCCACTGCTAATGTGCATGGGGGTTTATTGGTTCACAGTTGATCAAATTCAACAGTTAATGGGAGGTGACACTCGTCTGTTTGTGTTTGTCAAGCAATTGTTTATCGTAGCACACACGAGATATGTGCTGCATGATTCACGTAACAGGCGCTGAAGTATTCAAGTAACACTGGATGTAAAATTGCCCTAAAATTTCTCTTTCCACTAAATTAACTTTGCACACATCAATATAAACACATACAAAGGTCAGATTCATGGATTGTGCATTGTACTGGAAAAGTAAAAGCATATAGGCTGCATTTTTCCTGGCTGGATCTCTTCAATTGGCAATGCAAGTACCACTAGATGTAAAATTGTCCCCGAATCTCTCTTTCCACTAAATTTATAGCAAAATTATTCATTATATTTAACAACTGGAACGGTATAATATGTATGTACACTATACATAAACTGAACATATACAGTGCTCACCATGACCTCACTGATCAGTATTGGGACCAGCGTGGGACTGGATGCAGTGTTGTACAATGTCATCCGTTTGCTCTGATGAGAAACTGCAGTACCCACAGTCACCAGCCATAATGATTCTCTGTAGGAAAGTTGCTAACAAAATCACACACGTAAGATAGGTTAGGTCCATGCAACACACCAATACCAATATCATTGAGGACATGATGAGCACTGTATATTCAGTTTGTTATATTGTTCCAGTTGTTATACATAATAAGTTATTCTGCTGTAAATTTAGTAAAAGAGATATTTGGGGGCTATTTTTCATCTAGTGCTACTTGCATACTAAATTAATTTACAACGAAGAAAAGGTATTGCCAGTTGATGAGATCCAGCCAGGAATATCGCAACCTATATGCTTGTACTTTCCCAGTATACAATGCACAATCCATGAATCTGACCTTCGTATGTGTTTATATTGATGTGTACAAAGTTAATTTAGTGGAAAGAGATATTTTGGGGCAATTTTACATCCAGTGTTACTTGAATACTGAAGCGCCTGTTACGTGAATACATCAGCGCCCGTTACGTGAATCCTGCAGCACATATATCGTGGGTGCTACGATAAACAGTTGCTTGACAAACACAAACAGACGAGTGTCACCTCCCATCAAATGTTGAATTTGATCAACTGTGAACCAATCAACCCCCATGTACACTAGCAGTGGGCAAAAGTTCCAATATATGGGGATTACATGTAGACAAAGGAGCAATCGGACGATGATTGAGGAATAATCTCACTTCATGTGTTTATAGTTAATAATCACGAAGGTGTCAACAACAAATAAAACTACCACCCAAAAGAATATCTTTATGTTAGTCTATCTGCTAAGTCGTTTTGCTGGAAACCTCGTTTGGGATGTGTTTCCAACCAAAAATACCCACCTACCATCAATTATCTTAAATTATGTTGTTGTTTTTGCAGGCTTCCTGTAACTCCGCTACAGGAATCATGTGCGCACGTTGACGACTGTGAGTATGCTTAGGTGAAAATTCCAAAAGTTTTCTGGAGAAATTTAACGATTAAACATTAATTTTACTATACATGTGCTCTTGTTTATACATACGAGTTGTGGGTGGAAGGTCAGCGCATGCGCAGAGGGGACATTTCAATTGCAAATGGCGAATGTTTGTTTACCTTCGAACTTCCACCAAGAAACACGATTTATCGGGTCATAACAGTTCTGACAGGAGCCGATACCTGTGTTTTGTGTGAATCATTTGTTATTACGTTTTAAATTCCACTGTAGTCCGTATGTCAAGCATAAATATATTTGTTTTGCAGTGTCTAAGGGAAGTACGACCGGAAAATTTCCGATGTTGGTTAATTTATTTCCGTCAAACTTTCCGAATCTTTCCGACCAACGACGATCTAGCCTAAATCGTGACGTATCTAATGCATGCGCAGACGGGACAATGCGATTGCAAATGGGGATTGTTTATCTTCGCATATCGACCAAGAAACGCGATTTTATCCAATCCTACAATTTTTGACAGCATAGAATACCTGGATTTTGGTGTAATCGTTGTTGATGTTACTGTAAATCCACTGTAGTATGTTTATCAATTGATAAATATCTCGGTAATCGCAGGATATACAGCGAAGGCACCGGTAACAGGGCAAAGATCTATAAATAGCACTGTTCATTGATTGGTTGGGGGAAGGGGCTTCTGCCGTCCGAAGTGGCAGAAACACCCGAGTGTTTCCGAGTATTTCCTAATATGGGACATCAGCCATTGAGCATGACTGGGCGATAAAACGTGAAAATGAATCAGCGGCGAAAAAGACATATTTAGCAAAGAATTCACGCGAACACACAATGACAGCTACTGCAATGCACGCATGCCCAATCACTAAACGGACATGTTTCGAATGCTGTACCATTCTACCAGTAGGCCTACCAGTAGGCCTAAATTTATACCTGCGTGCTTGCTTGACGTTAAATGATCATGTTCGATTTGCAAATAGTCACTCCTCTAATTGAGTACGATTAGTTCATTTGTATTCACAGGATTCACGACGGCCCAAGTGGAGTGTTGATCACGAGTACGTTATGACAATCTACCAAGGTTGAACCATCTTTGATTTGTCCATTATTTGAGCATAACCTTTGTATGTATGAACGTTTTTTGGTTTGCACATGTACAAATATGATATTGTGATCTGGCAATATGACACTGTATATGTATGTACACCATACAACACACGACACGCGGAAAAGCTATAACATTCTAGTGATTTTGTGTTGGACATTTTTATTTTTCATATTTCTACTGGCATATCAGTATCCATATCATCAGTGTTCAAACAAGAACAACTGAAACGTATCATATTTGTATATAGCGTATATAAAGTCGGCAATATGGTTATTTATCTTTGCCATTCGGTTTGATACAAAGATTATCTAAGCTTTACAGACACGAACAATCACTGGTCACTTATGATGTAGAAATTGTATGAGAACGCATGTGAAGACTTCATGAAAAGTACTAAAATAATACTAAATATACTAAAATAATAAAGAAATTGCCCCGCATCTCGTTTGGTGGCTTCTCTATCCCGGTACCCAAGTAGAGGCCATCGGCCCTGGTCTTTGGGGCTCAGATCAAAGGATACAAAATTAAAGATAAATCACAGTCAGAAGTTTTTTTTTTAAGTAATGACAAGTCTCGGAAAGTTTGTCAGTATACTATATATAAGGGACATGTCTACTTTTAGAACTAAAAAATGTGGGTCACATCTGTAGAATAAATTGACAGCCACATAAACTCGGGAAAAAAGCATGCATGGCATATAATATATCACGTTTGATTTTTGGGGAATCATGCAAGAGTGGGGAGGTAGATCATGCAAGAGTTCGGATTTGCATTTAATTAAAAAGCATTGCTATTCTTCGCCACCACAGCAATTTCAATGTGCCGATCGTTAACAATTAACCAATTGCACATCCAGATATGATTGGTTCATATGACTGGAGTGTATTTTGTGAACTCTTCCATAAAGCATATATTTTGGCCCTTTTTGATCCCACTTTCGCGGAACTGTGTACACAATTATGCTGTACTGGAGATATTTATGATCATTCCCTGTTGATAATAAAATAGTGTAATATGTCTAATGTTCAGTGCAAATAACATATATGTAAAAATCTTCTCCGAATCCACACAATTCTCATCCTTCTCCTGCCGCCGTGTGCGTTTTGTTTATGCAAGAGTTCTTAGCGATCAGTTAGAGTTCGGAAATCATGCAAGAGTACTGTCTGCCTACCCACCGTGTGTATTGTAATCCTTGTAAACTACTCATTCCAGAATGTTTTTTTTTTATGAGAATTTTTTTTTCTTTGAAGAATCGCCATTTATTTATGATGGGAAAGAACATATTATGTAGACTGTGAATGTTGCATGGTAGTATGGTGCCTATTTTGGTAACCTTCACAAAATGTATTTATTGTATAGGTCTGCACTTCTCTGCAGGCAACTCTTGAAAGCTGGAAATGTAGTTTGGATATACAAGGGGATTCATAATGTTATATTATATTATACTATCTTTTGGTGACCCTGAACTTGATGATGGCATTGGATGAATGTCAAGTTTGTTTCAACAACAAATGTGGGAATTGTTCCATAGCGACAAAACTATGTTAGAGTTAAAGCTTAGTGTTGTATTACAAAGTCATGATGATATAGGACCACATTATACTAGTAACTATCAAAATCCATTTGATGAAATATTCTGGTTGCCCTATAATTCCGGTGAGCTACAGGACCCTTGGCCCTATGTTTTATGTTAGCCTACGAGCCATCCGTCCTAAATTCATCGCATCCCACAATTCGCCAACTCATTATTATCAGAGCTCAGAAACTCGTTCTATGGAGAAGAAACTGCTGGTACAAAGATTGAATATCAGAGTCTCGATTGATGATAGAACGGGTTCGTTTCATTTGCAGTACAGATCTGAAACCCTGTTGGCGAATTCAGGACGGACGGCTCGTAAGCCTACATATTGATCCAACCAGAGCCGTCTAGTAAACGTCTTACTAGACGGCTCTGGATCCAACTAACGTTACTGTCATTCGGACCGTTATGATACCCGTTATCGATCGAAATGAACAAATGACAAGCACTACTGTTACCGGTACTAGACTGTTACCGGTTATTCCATGAGGAGTCTAGAGAGTAGGCCTAACCCTACGTGTCATATACGACAGGATGGTGTGACATCTTCCCCACGAGGTCACTTACCAGCAATATATCGCAATGTTCACAATCTTCGAGTTGGAAAGCAGGAAGGATGCACGAATGGCAGACAACACAGATGGGGAATTCCAAACTATGGAGCAGAGTAGGGGCCAAAATAATAGTTATTATCATTTTGCCTAGCATGACAGTATAGCGGCCCTCTCACGGGCTTCGTTTTAAAGTAAAATAATCACTGAAGAAATAGTTTTATTTCTCATCTGGACATATTCACCTAGCCCGGGGCTAATCGCTCACAGTTATGATTACCACTGACAAATTTTACACAACACAATCGCAATCCGACAATATTAAATGCCCACGACAAAATGTTGGCACGGTACACAATACGTATACTTTTTTTTTCTCAGCCAAAAATTTATATACTAATTTCTGTAGTAAATGAGAGCGTCTTGTTTTAAAACAATCCGAAGATCAGCAGTGTTCCCGATGTCTGGGCTGTTTTGTTCATCCTCTTTCTGTGGTATCCTACGTGTGGTCAATGGGTGAATCCAACCACCTATATGTATATCTACTTTCATTCCGTTGAAAAGAGCCATGCATTGGAAAATATCATTGAATAAAACCAATTGAATCACTATTCTAGATACATCGGACGTTTGTTACAAACACCATAACTCGCGTGTTGAAATAATTAGCTAGTCAGAACTTACCTCTTATCATCCTCATCTAAAATTGAAACATCTGAGCCTGTTCGGTATTTTGATGGATTTGAAATGGGAGCGTATAACCTGAACCCCCCCCCCCCCCCCCACGTTTTATACCAAAAACTCAAATCCCATATCATGTATATTTAACCTCAATATAATACTTCCACAAAGATTCGCCCTCAGATGCCTACTTTATACTGAGTTCTGTCTTGTATGGCCGGTTCAGTGTACATATGTATTAAAATGTGAACCAAAAGTAAATATAGGACTGCATCCTATACCACACATCCAGACTTGAATAAGAACGAGTTACGCGTACACTAGTGTGCATATTAGAAAAGAAAAAAATCTATAACATCGTCATGTATAACGGTATATAGCCTACTCCAGCAGTAACACTATTTTCGGCAATGCGTTGTCTGCAAAGGCGATTACTCACAGGTCTAGGCTGTATAACTGAAAAAAAATCCACGTAATTCATAATATGTGGAAGATTGCGTCAAATATAATTACAAAAAACATTACAGAATTTTATCACAGACTGGAGGTCTGCAGTATTCACTCAAGCTTGAAATTATAATCATATTCCAGTTCACTTGAATTATTGCAGAAAATGTGATTATATCCTCGATCATCGTGAGGCCTTTACGTAACATTCAGACGGAATTATAAATTGATTGTCATCAGTCAAAGCAGGTACGCGGCAATGGAATATGGAAAAAAAACTTCGTTCACTGAAACTCGACTTCAACAAATATCTCCGGCGCTCACACTTTTATTGAAAGTCTACCTTTTCATCCAAACGAGTTCGTGTGAATTATGCATTTTTGGTGGCCTCGAAATTGAGCATGACGATGATAATAAAATTAATCCACAGGGCAAAATGAGATTAACGACAACAAATTGATTTGGTGTCATTTGGTGCAAATGTAAATACTAGTATGTTATTTCGGAAGTCGGAAATCCGAATATACAGTGTAGGCCTTCATATGATATGACAAGTGGATTGACTGATTGAGGCTTTATTGCTCTTCCCACCCATGTTATCTGGTTATATTCCTTCCCTTTGGAGATATCTCCATACAAGACACAGTTCTGCTGTCGATCCAATAAATATAAAAATATCTAAAATACGGAGAATTATTTGTGTGGCCTAGTGACATTTTGTTCTGGAATGAGACATGTTATACAAAATACAAAACTCACAGTCAATAATTCACAAACAGCAAATAGCAATGATAAACATCGGATTTGTATGTACCAGCAAAAGCAAAATGCCACAGGACTCTTCAGGGTTCGGATTTTAATTTAGCTTGGAAAACCAGCGATGTGCTATGGCCAATGATGTATTAAAAACTTCAAGTGACACTTCAGTTCACCCGACCACAAACACTTCCTCACACTCGGGGTCAGAAGGTGGAGGCCCTGTCACCATGACTACTGAAGCCTTGGCAGGTGTCAAGTCCTAGTTACCAAATCACCACCCACAAATCGCCCGCACTATCGCTGCACCCCTATATGTGAGCATCCCCCCCCCCCCCCCGCCTCCCCTCCCCTCCCGCCCGACCTCACGTCACTGCTGACATGAGCCCGTGTGATCCGTGAGTTATCCCACAGCACTCCAGAATTGAACTGTACATAATTGAAGACTACAAATAGCTGAACCCCATGAAAATATTCTTACTTAGAGTAGATGACGATGAGGAGGAGAAGTTTTTTCTGGGGTTGAGGGGGATGTGACGTGTCTTGACCCTTTGCCCTCGACGTGGATTTAGTGTTTGGCCGATTAACCCAAAGTGTCAAGTTGTGTTTTCAATCTATCTTAAAAGTCGTTCGCATTGGCTGTAGCCTGTTTTGATGAAGCTACGTTGCAAATTCCATGAATTTTGTTTTGTGTGCACACGCCAGTATGAAATATGATCTAACACATAAAAAAAATGTCACAAAAAGTTTGACGGCGATGTTTGTGATTACATTGCATCAATTTATTTAAATATCTACCTAGGAACATAATATGATCATACCGGAAAGATTAATTGAAGGAATAACTACGGTTTTACCGAGTGATTCGGTTTTGCAAATTCCACAAGGTATTCGAAAAACATTCGCAATATTCGGAATTACAAGACCCTTGAATCACATTGAAAGGATTTGCAATCTATTGTCGTCCAGACAATAACCTGCAACAAAGCCCAATAATATTAAAAGTCAAACAAATGTCATGTGACGACAGATGCTACTTTATTTTGACAACGCCAAAACAGATTTATCCAGGCACATTTTTACTGGTATCGTGAAAATATCCCGCTGTCACCTTTTGACAATCAAGTTTCACGTTTACTGTGTAGACATATGTCATGTATTATTTGTTCGCTCTTTCCTTTCAAAAAAACTAGTGGGCCACATAATAGATTAAACTCGGTGTATCTATCTCTGCGCGGCTTTGTGTCTGTATCAAAATATCTAATACATGTATACATATCTCTCACGATTCAACTGCCTGACTGTTAATGTTAAATGTATTTAGCCATTGATAGACAAATAACATGTTTCCCATTGTTACCTGAGAGTGACGGGTGATACCCGATGTATTCCTGAATTCAGTCGGGAGAAATTCAAGAGACGTCGAAAGAATCCTTTCCTACGCACATTGATGTATACGTCATGATCATGATGATAGAACCATAACGTACTCATGTATCACTCAGATAGAATGGAAACTAACGCTCGTCAACTCACTAGTGCTGTGGACCGCAAGATCGCACCGTCAATACAAACAGCAGAGCAATTTTTTCAAAATTTATGTTGCATTAGTATTCAGCCTTTTGGTTATTCGTTTGTAATATTTGACAGTAGTACATATAATAGTAGAATTTCAAACCAAAATTTCATCAGTCCCGTGATTCTGTAAAAGTTTGAGTTTTTTGGCACTCAGGCTGTAAGTTATCAACATACATAATGTTTTAACCAGAGTTTATGTTGGAAAAAAAGCAATGCAAAGCAGAAACGGAAATAAAGAATTATGAACGAGATCGTGTGCTTTTTATCTGCTGTGCTAAAGGAATCCTGACTTAACGTAGTCCGCTACAAACAGTGTGGTAACCAAGAGTCAAAATTTGAAAGTCATTTCTTGAATATTATTTCTTCAAAATGACCTATTTTATAGAGTAACTGATCAGCATCCTAATAGCAGAAACGGAAATAAAGAATTATGAACGAGATCGTGTGCTTTTTATCTGCTGTGCTAAAGGAATCCTGACTTAACGTAGTCCGCTACAAACAGTGTGGTAACCAAGAGTCAAAATTTGAAAGTCATTTCTTGAATATTATTTCTTCAAAATGACCTATTTTATAGAGTAACTGATCAGCATCCTAATACTGAAATGGAAATAGAGGGTCACTGTACTGGTTTCTTCTACATTATTCGATCAAAATCACAAACATTTACCTAAAATTGCACTTTTCTTTTGGTCCATATTCACATCTTGCATCGTGTTTTCTATGCGAACGGATACGGTGACCCCCTATTTTCTTTTCAGTTTTTGGATGCTGATCAGTTACTCTATAAAAAAGGATATTTTGAAGCTCTAGATTATGTTGATATAGTTATTTATGTACGGTTCGGCGACCATACGATAAAGAGATATACCCCATTACTGAAGTGTCACCGAATGTCTTATTAACCTGTCCGCACGTTCGCGCTATAACCGTGGTGTCACAACTAATGTAGCCACCACGTCATAACGCTACAGTGCTTTCCCCTTTCGGAGAGACCTCGTCCATCAGTAAATAGTATAGTATAGTGTCCTACGAGCTCACTTTACTGATGGAAATAGTCTCCCTTCAAATAATTACATTATCCTTAAAAAATGACGATTGCAACTTATTGTTAATTGCAGTTAAATGTCCATTGTTACAATTTACTTATTATAATTACAGGAACATGTACAGTGATTGCAACTGTTCAATTCAAACTGTCAATAAATCTGGTGTAGAAACAGACCAAATCTTTGGAAGTGGAGTGGAAGCATTTCTCGTAGACATAGAAAAATCTGAGAGACTGATTGAGCGACTTTCAACATTCCCAATGCTACCGTTCCCAGTATCCGTGCTCAAGGATGCTCCACTGTTTGCATCACTCGTGAGCGCCACCTGACGACTACTCTCTGAAGAAGTGTGCTGCCATCTGGCGAGTGACGTCATCGTCTTCTGGAGAGATGCTCGTGTGTTTATGGCGTGGCGTAGAGTGACGGCGCAAACGGTAATGACCAGAGTGCATACAACAGCACATAGTCCAATGGTAGCCACAGTGTAAGTGAACCATCCGACTGGATCACCATCTTGTGAGGAACCCCTCAGACACACTGTCCCCGTGTGGTCGGGTGATTTACATATTGGGGTGGTGAAATGCAAACTGTTCATAACGTCTTCTCCACTGATGATTTGCAGCTTGTACTGGGAGTTATACCTCAATCCTGGCAAGGTGAGGTCGGATCCCGCAAGTTTTTGTGATGAAAGTGAGAACTGGAGTTGTGGGATGATGTTAGATGGACTACACGTTGAAACTCCAGTGTTTGTGCATGCTACATACATGCAAGTCATACTAACGTTCTCGGAGTTTTCCATTGTAGTTCCTAAGTCCAAGTGCACTTGTAAAACTCCACTCTCCATGCTGGACGCCATGGAAACCTGTGGAAGAAGCTGGATATTGTTTTGATGCTTACGTTCGTTAGCGCTGAGGTGTGAGGGAACTTCGGTCTTCACAGATATGACGCAATCATACACAATACCAGTGGTTGTAACAGCGACAATCCAAACTCTTTCAGATGTGTCAGGAATCACGGCTTTGAAGTGAGTTGTAATTGCAGAAACTTGCCAATCGTCTTCGCCTGCATCATCAGCTAAGATCACAAACACCATTGAGCCAGGTGACGAGTTTGCTTGGTTTCCAAGAGCAACCAGTCTCTCCCATATAACAACAACGTTTGATCCAGTTGCCGAGTCGAGTTTTACATCCACCCCTGGACAGTCCACGACCATGGCAGTTGAGTTGAGCATCCCAGGGAGATCAGCTCTGAAGACATGGCGACAGGCTTGACGACAGCCGGGAGTGCAGACACGCTTGCTCTCACAGACCGGGGCCCAGGAGAAAGGGTCGAGTAGCAGGAGCAGGCACATGTCCCAGCAGAGCCGACAGTCGGGATCGTCTCTTTTGTGACAGGCGGCGGCTCCAGCCGGGCTCCTGCCTAGCTTAGACAGACAACCGGCTCTACAGCTGGCCACCAACACAGCCTCTGTTGGCGACTCCAGTTTGTTTGCAGCAGAAACAGCGGACAACGAGCAGCAGAGTATTAATACAGTCCACATTCTGCAATATGTTGAAGGGAGAAATTAACGAAGAAATTGTTTTCTTGAAATGTTTGTCCAACAATACATCATTCCTTTTATACCAACGAACCGAAGATATAGGCCTAAGTCTCCTGACACCCGATCGCTGAACGCCGACACGTGAGCGGTCGCTGGTGGCTTCTCGAGTGATCAAATCAGACCTTGGCAGAACTGTAGCTGGTGGCTTCTTTGGATGTTTTCTGACTTCTGACCGGTTGTGCATCAAAAAGAGAAAACGGGTCGCTTTGATTATCTTGTGGACTGTAATAAGTCAGTATGTAGGATAGCTGGGTCTAAGTTAAAATAAATGACAATACTCGGCTAAAAGAGAACAAAGATGCAAAACAAAGATTAGAAGATGATTTTGAGCCTACGAAAATCATATACAATTTTAAACTGATCTAACAGTCGAAAATGACATTATGGTTGAAAATCATTAAAGGTTCCAATCATTTTGTAATAAACGTTATAGTTCATGATTGTAACTGATCGTACGATTTTTTGATGACTGGGCACAATCGTTAGTCTTCATGATACATATTAATCATGGACATATCATAGTATTTATGGACGAATGATAAGCATTCACACTGGATACCCCTCCGCCAAGTGATGCTACTGTGTGTGTAGGGGTGGGGGAGTGGCGGCTAATTCGTCATAATGCACTCAATTAAGTCCTCGCTATGGGGAGCGATAATGCACCAATTTATTGTATCCCCCGAACAAAGTTCGGCGGATACTATGGATTTGGCTTCGTCGTCCGCGTCCGCGTCCGCGCCCGTGTCCGCGTCCGCGTCCGCGTCCGCGTCCGCAGAGATTTTCTTGTGAACGCGTTACAGGCCGCAATTCTCACCCGATCACCATTATTTTTTGCAGGCACATATATAATGGTAAGATCCCGACACCAATCGATTTTGGTTGCCGTGGCAACTGAATTGGTCGTTTGGGGACACATTTTGCATTGAAAACAGCCTGTTTGAGACACATGGCTTGTGAACGCGCTACAGGCCGCAATTCTCACCCGATCACCATTATTTTTTGCAGGCACATATATTATGGTAAGATCCCGACACCAATCGATTTTGGTTGCCATGGCAACTGAATTGGTCGTTTGGGGACACATTTTGCATTGAAAACAGCCTGTTTGAGACACATGGCTTGTGAACGCTCTACAGATGGCAATTTTTGACGAATCTCGATAATATTTGGAAGTGTTGTTGGGAAGGGCTGTCACACGAAACCAATCGTTTTTTAGAATGATCATATAAATATTAATATGTTAACAGCCTAACTTATTACAGAATTTTGAAATATCCATTTTGACATGTACGATCATTCCAATAGCCTGTACAATGGAAGGTAATGACACTGGTTTCTTGTTCAGAATGGAGAACTGATGTTTTCAGTGAAAACAGGACAATATTACTGAATAAGTTAACATTAGTTTTACTAGTTAAGTCTATTATTGTCCACAATAAAAATAGTTAAGACGAGAAACGTTTATTATTAAGCTCAACAAGGTGAAGGTTTTGTCCAGTACAGATTTCATGGGTGTAACTGAATAAGTTAACATTATTTTTAATAGTTAAGTCTATTATTGACCACAATAAAAATAGTTAAGACAAGAAATATTTATTATTAACCTCAACAAGGTAAATGTTTTGTCCAGTACAAATTTCATTGGTGTAACCGAATAAGTTAACATTATTTTCACTAGTTAAGTCTATTATTGACCACAATAAAAATAGTTAAGTCTATTATTGACCACAATAAAAATAGTTAAGTCTATTATTGACCACAATAAAAATAGTTAAGATGAGAAATATTTATTATTAAGCTCAACAAGGTGAAAGTATGTCCAGTACAGATTTCATGGGTGTACTGAATAAGTTGACATTATTTTTACTAGTTTAGTCTATTATTGACCACAATAAAAATAGTTAAGACAAGAAATATTTATTATTGGGCTCAACAAGATGAAGATTCTGTCCAGTAGACATTTTATGTCTGTAACCAAATAAGTTAACTTTTTTTTTTTGTTAGTTAAGTCTATTATTGACCTCAATAAAAATAGTTAAGATGAGAAACAATTATTATTGAGCTTAACAAGGTTAAGGTTTTGTCCGGTAGAAATTTCTGGGTGTAACCGAATAAGTTAACATTATTTTTACATGTTAAATCTATTATTGACCACAATGAAAATAGTTAAGACAAGAAATATTCATTATTGAGCTCACCAAGGTAAGCTCAACAAGGTTAAGGTTTTCTCCGGTAGAAATTTCTGGGTGTAACCAAATAAGTTAACATTATTTTTACATGTTAAGTCTATTATTGACCATAATGAAAATAGTTAAGAAAAGAAATATTTATTATTGGGCTCAACAAGGTGAAGGCTTTGTCCAGCAGAGATTTTATGGCTGTGACCAAATAAGTTAACATTATTTCTTGCTAGTTAAGTCTATTATTGATCACAATAGCTTTTTATGAAAACATTGATCAACTTTTACTTTGAATTTCAACTTGAGACTATGTTTGGCACAAATTATGAGTTAAAATATAACTTATGGTGAAAAATTCGATCTGGCTCCAATTTTGTCATCTTGAAATGCAGTTTTGGTCAACTTTTACATTGAATTTCAACTTGAAAGCATGTTTGGCACATATTAAAGGTCGAAATATAACTTATGGTGAAAAGTTCGATCTGGCTCCATTTTCGTCATCTTGAAATGCAGTTTTGATCAATTTTTAGTTTGAATTTCAACTTGAAACCAAGTTTGGCACATATTATGAGTTAAAATATAACTTTTGATGAAAAGTTCGATCTGGCTCCAATTTCGTCATCTTGAAATGCAGTTTTGGTCAACTTTGACATTGAATTTCAACTTAATACCAAGTTTGGCACATATTATGAGTTGAAATATAACTCATGGCGGAAAGTTTGATCTGGCTCCAATTTCGTCATCTTGAAATGCAGTTTTGGTCAACTTTTAGTTTGAATTTCAACTTGAAACCAAGTTGGGCAGGTATTATGAGTTAAAATATAACTTATGACGAAAAGTTTGATCTGGCTCCAATTTTGTCATCTTGAAATGCAGTTTTGATTAACTTTTACTTTGAATTTCAACTTGAAACCATGTTTGGCACATACATGTATTATGAGTCGAAATATAACTTATGGTGAGAAGTTCGATCTGGCTCCAATTTCGTCATCTTGAAATGCATTTTTGGTCAAATTTTACTTTGAATTTCAACTTGGAACCAAGTTTGTAAAATACTCTGAGTTGAAATATAAATAGACGAAAAGATTGATCTATCTGTATTTTCGTTTTTTTATCAAACATGTCGAAATGGAAATTCATATAAAGAGATTTCAGTGGTGATTTTGAATTCGACCTTCAATAACCTCGGAAAATCAGTGCAGCAATCTTGGTGGGGAAAAGAAAACAGTTGTGACTTGAGATTTAACATTTCTCTGGTAATCTTTTTTAGCCCTTGCTCTAGTTTTTCACACTTGACAGTGATATATTTGGGGCAACAGAGATGATAGGGCTACGGGGGATACACCCAAGCGGTCGTAGGCGACCGGAAGCGTCTAGTTTATTTTTATAGGTAATTGACTGGATACAGTGTTTGAGGCCCGAGGTCGTGTCTGGGCCGTAGCACGCACGAGCTTGCGAGTGCGTCCGCAGCACAGACACGACCGAGGGCCTCAAACACTGTATCCAGTCGATTAACTTATTATTATATGCCGCATCGTGATATGCATACCCCTCGGGAGAGATGTGGTTACAAATGCTGACATTTTGCAGCCATTTTAGACCTTGAAAGCAATAATTTCATGAACGTTTTCATGTACTACAAAACCAAAAAACGTCATTTCACCAGCGCATGAATAGGTAAACTTCAAAAGACCGTTGGTTGCTATGCGCGACGCCGGTCAATATGAAGGCGGTCAATACCGCAATATATCGGACCGATTGCACTCTGTGTAATCTATTGTAGCATTTTCGTAGGCATATAATAAATTAATTAATACCCCCACGTTTCATACCAATATATGTTTGAATGTCATGAATCACAATGTATCCATAAATGATTTGAATGTTCGTCACGATGCACCCATCATGTTTCGAATGTAAGTATCAATCTATTACCACCGATACAGCCAAATTTTGATGATTCCAATAACAAACGTAAAATACAACATTTTGCAATAGAAACAAAGCCCGACCAAATACTTCATCAAAAGAACGTATTCTTTTAACTATATTTTTTTTAACATTATTTTTATTGAATGTCATAAACTTTACACTTAATTTCTCAATATTTAATCTCCCCTATTGTTGTTTCCTGTTATTTTTTTTGTAATCACTTTTTCCTTTAAATTTTTATTTCACTTTTTTATTTGAATTATTTTTGAATTGAAAACTTTCATAAAAAAAGTCAAAAGAGTGTTTGACATTTTCTCGAATTTTTATTTCACAGCACACATCTACTACACTATGAACAATTTCTACAACAAAACACACACAATACTTTTTGCATATTTTACATTTTTTGTATTCTATTTTGGTTTGCTTATACACATGCAAGAAAACTATGTAACAGAAATCCGTGTACAATTACAAATATGAACAACATCACACAGCATCATCAGCTTTGATCCGAGTCATTTTTAGTGGACCAGTTTAGTCATTCAAGGTTGGGCTCATTTTGCAATGACTCAATATAGGGAGGGATCATTGACAATGCAATATGGTGAGCAATATCAACCTGTTATGAAACATATTGTGACTTTCTTAAATATGGTCTAGTACCCTTTAAAGGCCCAGCCCAGTTAATAGTACTCCATATGTGACGTATTCGAGTCAACTCGTCAAACATAATTCAGTTATCATTCAATTTAGTACATAAGCAACCACACATGCAGAGCTTATACAGGTACGGATTTAGAGGGGGAACAACAAGCAAATTTTTGGTGAACAAAATACACACTTACACAATCCCCACTCAATCTGACAGGAAAACACAAACGTTTTCTATCTTGAGTACAGCGTGCTCACTAAAGACGTACATGTGTCCATTTCTGTCAACAGCTGTAACAGGTAGACAACGAAAAGCCAGTCCCTTTGGGTGCTTGAACCGGGAATGCACAATGGCTTGTTCTCCAAAGACGTGAATTAGTTTCTTATCTCGTCTGTGGGTTTCGGCCTGGTGATAACCTTGCAATGAGAGAATTTAACATTCGCTGAACCAGAGAAACCAAAGTCCGCACAAAGTTCTCCAGATGAATCAAAATTTCTCAATTCTGCTGAATTCTATTATTATCCATGTCTGATAGGAAGATAGTTCCACTGTCATCATCGCCGGCCAAGGCTGAAATTTTCTTCATTTTCACCTCTCGTGATTGGAAGAGACAGTTATCATGCTCGTATCATCTGATTGTGATAGCATAGATTCGGATTCCTCATCCTCAAATTGTTTCAGCACTAGAAATTCCTCCAGCGCCCCTTCGAAAAGAAACATGTTATTGTCAACATATGCACACTCAATGTCGAATCTTTCTGGAGAAGGGAGTCGATTCAAAACAGGTACCTGGATTAAGTCCAACATTTTGGATATCTTTAGTAGCTGTTGTGGCCATTTATAAACATTAGACCTCAAGTCTCTATAGATCTTTAGGCATTGTTGGAAATTCTCAGCTCCTAGTTTCAAGTGTTTGTATGTGTCACGGATTCCAGCAATGTCTTTGTCGCAAATAGCGGATACCTTGGATTCCATAGATTTTGACTTTTTCTTGATCAAACGGATGGCGTCTGATGTGGCTTTCTTGATTCCAGATATTTTCAAGTTGGTGTTTTCCTTCACATTTTGTATCGCAGCTTTCTCCTCTTTTGATACCTTTTCAGTTTGTTGCAACAATTTTAGAACTCTGGCCTCTAGTTTTTGCACGTGCTGAGGCAGATGCTTCATCAAACACTGCATGCACAGTTTTGCGTTGCAGTGATGACATGTCCGAAGGTCATCTTCTTCACTGCACAGGGGGCATGGTTCTTCAGAGATCGGTCGTTTTCTTTTGTTAGTATCTGTCTTGGAGAGCAGTCGTGAAACGACAAAATTTTTTGCTGCGATGACATCGATGCCCCCGGATGGTACCACATGTTGTGAACGGCATTCAGGACAAGGGAATTCATCTCTTCCACCAACGACGCGTTTCAGACAATGTTCGAAACAAAAGGTGTGTCCACATGATAGGATGCGTGGGTCAACTAATCGCTCTCGGCACACCGAGCATTCCAAATTTCTCAAGAGATCGCCAATGCTGAAAGATGTTGATGCCTCAGCCATAGTTCAAGATTTCACCTGTGAACATATGAAAGTGAAGTAAGTGGATTGATGAAATAATATAATTACCATATATGATATTGCAAACAGTATCAAAACTAGACGTTCTCTGGTCGCTGACAACTGAATGAGTGTATCGATTCTGCGAAACCCTATATCAATGTCACCCAAAGTATATTAAAATATCTGTGCACACAGATAATAAATATTTCAGAATGCAGTGCTATACTTCTGTAGCATATTTTCAGTCGTATTCAATCCCGTAAAACCTAACCCTTACAGTGACTTGCACAGACATATATGCGTCAAACTTCCTGGACATGTCACAACACCGCACTAAACTTTTTAGGCAGCACACATCCTCGGCCAGACAAACATCATTTCCCAAAGTAACACCTTACATCCAATCAGTACTCTGTACTCGCATCACAAGACACCTTCTTCTCCACCACAAGGTAACAGTGCGAAAGTCTGAGTCACTGAAATGGGCTAATGAGTCAAACTTGTATCCGATCCTCAACAAACACGTGTTGTCCATGTGGACATGCTCAAAACGTATGCAGGTAACAAACACTTACCACCACTGTACCCAAACCTCACTGGTAATGGACCGAGTACTGCACGTGGTAGCAATAGCGAAGAGGTTTAGGCAACTGTTCGTCAAGACGATCCACTGGAGCAAGTCAAAGACTTGTATCACCCATTGAATGTTGTAACACGAAGGACGAATCAGAACACCTAAGCCAATAGTCTGATGTTGACTCCTCCGCTACCTCAGGGGCAAGAGTGACGCTCTAAAAACACCCATTCTGCGCCACCACAGAAGATCTAAACAGAAGGACACCCACGCTACAACGCGTTGGACAACTACGCCTTTCCTGAGCACTCCAATCAATTTGCTGCACTCGACAGGTGCCACCAGGTGAACATCCGATCAATTGTAACTCCATTCCTCCAGAACGCCATTGCCATGACTTTTTGTTGCCCTCAAAGATGACCATCACTCGAATGATAGAACTGGAGTCATTCCATCGCCCAGGACTACACTGCCGTCCATTCTGTATGGAAGTCAACTGCACTCCCAGTCGTGTGTGGTCAGAATGCAAGCCATGCAGACCGTTCATTGGAGTCAGTTTCACCCAGTATTACGTCTGTCTGACTGGGGACGGTTACATGGCACTCACTAAGAACGGGCTAGGCAAGCATCTGCTCGAAGAGACTGAATGCCATCATTGAGTGCTTTCGATCTATTCGGGACCCAGTACGCTCCAGATGACTCTTTTGTTCGTGTTTGTGTGGGACGATGTGCTGTAGGAGTACATATCAACCCCCACTACATACCGCCCTGAGTTCTGTCTCTCTTGCCCATCATTCAAGGCCCAACATCCCCACCCATTCGTTCATAATGTGGCCAATGAACATGGACCTTTTTCTACAGTACGCGCCAAACATGGTTCAAGTCATACAAATGGCGCTTGAACGTCTAGAACGTGTTGACGTGAAGGATCTGGCACTGAGGAAGTGGCCGTGGCGCAACGCTTGAACGTCTAGAACGTGTTGACGTGAAGGATCTGGCACTGAGGAAGTGGCCGTGGCGCAACGCACTGAGTCGTTCGCCCGCTGCTGAAGGGAATTCAATGTTCGACGTCGGCGGGTTCAAGCCCCGCTCTCGGTGATCAAAATTCACTCAGCGGATCAAGGGTTACCCTCACTTCTCAGTCCGTCGGCCTGGAGCGGACACTAATATGGTGACCAGGTGATACATTGTAGACTGCTGCACTCATTGTATCGGCGGTGGTGAAGGGGCAGAAACCTAGTTCGCTAGGCGTACCCGGATCTGTCATGGGCCGCGCTACAAATATCCATCAATGCAGTACACAGAAAATCCCGTCCATACACTACATACATACACGGGAACCAAAAATATGCCAGGCTCTGCACTGCGGCGACGCGCCACCAAATATCGCGGACCAAAGTTGGTCGGATGGTGGTAAGGCAAGTTCCCTTACAGGGTTTCGTTAGTATCATCTATGGAACAACCTTGCGATCATCAATCCGGAAGTATGATTGCGGAAACCTCACACGATCTACTTTGACGACCTGATCTCTCGACGTCAACTACCACAAAATCCTTCCTTTCATCAGACTAACCCTCCATACCTGACTACCAGCGTCTAATTCGCTAGCAGGTAAGTGATACTCTGAAGTCGTACCATGCAAACTATTCACTGAGATCCCAACCACTCCAAATGTCATGGACTACAGAGTCTGTGTAGGTCTCCTGCCACTGGCAAATGAGCAGTTACCATCACTTCCCTCCAGGACAAAACTAATTCGACACGATCCAGATGATGGACCTCCACCACTACAAGACACTCATTCTTCCCTTCTGCCCAATAAATTTATCTACGACAGGGATGGACACTTGCGGGTGCTATCACAGAGGTGCCACGACAGATTCGACAGAAACGACTCGCTGATTATCCCACCATTGCGATCGCCACCTCTGATGCTCTGGAACGCCCTCACTGCAAATTAACCCAAGGACTCCAATTCACGGCATGGGCGAGTTCGCTGAATGGACATTCCTTCGCGATCTTGGACATCGGTTCCTGAATTGAAGACTGCCTGGACTACAGGCCCTCGTGACAGAAAACCCAGAAACCAGGGAATTCATAGTTGCCTTTGACGGACGACCTGCCCGACGACATCGCTGCCCATGATTACTCGTGGCAACGATACTGCTGCTGAGTTGTGATCAGCGTGGATCATCTCCCTGAAACGAAGCTCAACTCCCTTCGATCGATTTGGCTCGCGCGTACGAAACATAATAAACACAAAACAGGACCCCACTGGAAATAAGTGCATGCACTTTCGTGGGTTATCCTGAGAGCTCCCCCCCCCCCCTGAATAAATCCAATCCAATCCAACGAGGACACACCCCAGCCTCAGAGGGGCATATATGATGGGCTATATAAGATGATAATCATTACAAAAGCAATCAGGGCATTCTGGTAATGAATGTCCTTATCGTCAGTTAAGTTGAATTCATCAGAATGTGTTTTCCCTTTTTACGTTACCGGACCTATGGTCTGATACCCTATTGTGACTTTTTTGCTGAGTTGACATTTTCCATTTTCGGGAACGGTGTGTCGAAATGCAAAACGGACTTTATTTTCGGACTCTTGGCCCTAGACAAACATCAACATTTTTTATTTACATTGTACGTCAATATCTCGGAAACGGTGCTTCATAGCGCTAAACGGCGTTACTTGTACATTCAGACTCGATGATCTAGATAAACATGCCTTATGAGGAATTGAGGATGAACTTTCAACTTGACCTAAAAAAAACTTTGTTTGATACCTCAGAAACGATATATCATAGAGCAAAACAGGTGTTATATAAATTTTAATAAACTGAGGGAAACCCCAATCACTTTTGGAAGCCCGTTCTAAGCAAAACGACACTTGTGCTGATTATATTACATTATATTATATTATATTATATTATATTATATTATATATTTGACATTATTATTACATAATATCATTGTAAGATGTGCATATGATTGACTTGTTTCAATGTCAACGCTTGTATTAGTGTTGATAATAAAAATAAAGTTAATAAGTGTTAACTGCTTGTTTCAGAGTTGTTTCCAATTCTTTTGCAAATTCTTTTATCCTTCAAGGATGGTGGTTACTTTTCATAATATATTATTTATCATTTACCGATCGTCGTGGAGAGTTTGCTGACGTCTCTATGTTACTTGTAGGAAAAAGTATTGCCCAACGGCTACATACTAAGTAGGTAACGGAACAATATTGTATTTTAGATATTGGCCATTTTGTCCTGTGACCTTGAAAATAAGGTCACAAAGTCACGTGAATATTCAACATCTACCTTTTCCTATGACTACAATCAATGGATAACCTTTAAATTCAATAATAAGAGATATTAGCAATTTTCTCATGTGATCTTGAAAACGGAGTCAAAGTTCAAACTAAAGGTCATCAGAATATTGGGCATATATCATTTCCTGTAGGTCCACAATTTATTCCAAAGCTGTAAAGTCGAAACAAACATTCATTTTGTCCTGTGATCTTGAGAATGAGGTAAAATGTTAATTTCAAGGACATTACAATATTCAGCATATATCTTTTCCTGTATGGTCATGTTCAATGTAAATAAGATCAAAGGCCAAGTTAAAGGTCATGAGAATATTCAGCATGTATTATGTCTATAAGTGCACAATTGATTCGTACGCTGTAAAGTCGTTAATAAGCGAGATATTATCCATTTTGTGCTCTGACATTGAAAATGAGGTCAAATGTCAAATTCGAAGGTCAAATATCAAAATATTTGGCATACATGATTTCCTATATGTATACAATCTAATCCCAAGCTGTGAAGTCGATAATAATCGAGATACCATTATGTGACCTGCCCTTGAGAATGAGGTCCAAGGTCAAATTCAAGGTCATCAGAATATACTCGTCGCACATCATTTCCTATATGTGCACAATTGATTCCAAAGCTATGAAGTCGATACGAATCAACATATTAGCCATTTTGTTTTGTGACCTTGAAAATTAAGTCAAAAGTCAAATTCAAAGTCATGAGAATATTCAGCATATATTATTCCCAATATGTCCACAATCGACTGCCAATCACTAATCTCAATATAAGTGGGATATCAGGGATAATATGTCCCATTATAAAGATTAGGAGGATTTTACATGGGAAAGTCCCATTTGGGCTAAGTTTTGGGAAGCCAACTTCATGCAATTCAATGTCAACAAAACTTATACATGTCACAGAATTAAGGTGCAAAAGTACTGTCTGAACAGTTTTCGAGAAAATGGCCATCATTTTGGAAAAAAAAGCACATAAATTAAAAAAAATACCTCCCTCTTGAAATATTTCTAGGCATTCTTGTGCAAAATTTCAGAAAGATCCGACTGCAAAGTTTCAAGACGATGACACCGACGTTGATGCTGACGCTTACGCCGACGGACGCAACGCCATGGCAATAGGTTATTGGACCATAGGTACGGTAACCTAAAAATATTGCATACAAACTCGCCAGCATATTCCAACACTATATCTATATATTTATGTATATAAACATATATATAGATAGATAGATATGTGCATGCTGATGGGAATGAGACCATTCACTTCTATTTCTTTTCAGACGAAACAGTTTTTACAATAATTGATTTGTCATGGAGGGATTAGTGCCATCACAATAGTTATCTACATCAAAATTGTCATTTATAGATGTCAGGGAATTATCTCAACAAAAAAAGAAGATTGGTCAGCTTATATATATACATAATGGGTGAAATCGACTACTGTATTTTGCCATTGTGGCCCGTTACCATCACATTCACCAGCTAGTAAGCACAACATGATGACAAGCATAAATAATGTAACGAATGTTATAGTTCTCACTATTCACATTACGTGATTCAAAATTCGTGGATGATCTCCCAAACGTAAATATCTGCGACCCGTTATTGTCCCACTGTCATGTGTGTCAGAAACATAATACTGCATTGTTGAATGAACGTCTGAGGATAAAATATGATGATGAAAATTGTATACTACTTGTAGATTAACAGAATGGTTTTCGCAGAGGTCGATCATTTGCAAACCACATTTCCTCTTTGACTGGCAAAATTAGAAATAAATCAAACCACAAACAACATACATCTTGTGCAATTATTGACATGGAGAAGGCATTTGACTTTCTAGATCGATGCCCACTTTTTTTAGTCTCACTTCATAATACATGTACATATTATTGTGTAAGAATAAATGCTGAGAATTCTGGTTGGTTTTGACAAATAGTGGTGTAAGACAAGGTGACAAACTCTCACTCTTCTTATAGTGATCCGCATATTTTTTTGTATCAAAAACATACACAACGTTTTGTTGATAAATAAACGAAATTTAGAGAAGTGTATCCACTTTTTTCATTGAATATTGATTTTAGTCAAAATGGCTAAAATGGCCCAATTTCAAGTTGCTGGTATCTTGGAGCTAAAAGTACCCATACATGTAATTCCACATTAAGGATAATATTTGATATAAATTTAGTAATCTCCTTGTTTTCGAATGCACAATGCTATGTTGATAATTGAAAATAATAATGCACCCATGATGATACCATGGTGAACTACCAGGATAAATCATCAGAAGGAACGTCCGTGGGCCTACTGTAGACAGGTAAACGGAAAAGTATGTTGGATCGTTTCAATTTCGTATACTCGCCAGACATGTGCATCACAGCATCATCACGCTGGGAAAGGCGATCTCCAGAATCTGAACTTGAACGCCGGAATTGGAGGTTGAACGCCGGAATCTGAGGAAATGGCGCAAAGAAGGCAAAACATTGTGAGTAGCTCCTATGATTTTGGGTGAATACTGTATTTCATAACGACTATTGGTATAAAAGAGTGTGTCCATAGAACATGCGAACATATATGGCTTTCTGGAATAAGCAAGATTGGTGTGAGAATGCACAGACCAGGCAGTAAACTGGGACACAAAATAGCGGGTAATATTCGTGTGCGTGCAAATGCGAAGTTGCAACCAAATTTGACATTTCGAAGGGATATGTGGCAAAATACACATGTTTCATGCACAGAAATAGTTGCTAGTTAACCTATTACTACAACAGAGACATCAGTATGTGCACATCATCTGATAAAACACGATTTATGAGCACATTTCGATTTGAAAGCTGCAACTCCATGTGTATTGAGGACGGCGACTCCATGATTTCCAATAATGGGGTAGAATTGGGTGGCCCTGAATGAGCAATGTGTTTGCTAGTTTGTAACAATTGAAAACAATTTTGATTTTAGGCACATGCCTTCCGCAACAGTTTGATAGATTGAGGGACCTGTTCAGGTATTATTTGGTTGAACACATGTGTTTATTCAGAATTTACTGCGCATATCATGGACACCAATACTATTACCTTATGCCATCATCATTTTGCTGGTTGTATTGATAGTGTGAGACAAATTATGTTCATCAATAAATCGTATCTGCTTACTAGTATACTTTTCTCTGGTTGACACCTGCATACCCCCCCCCCCCCCTCCCCATGCAGGTTTACTTGGATAAGGACAGACTTTAGGATTGACAAAATACAGGTGTATGTGAATCCATTCATATGGTCGAATTTGAGCGCTAATTTTCAGGCATGAAAACTTGTAGCAGACGTTGGAAATTTATTGCCTGAATTATTCCGGTATATTATGGAATTTGAGCTTCGCACATATATTATTATGTGCAGTGTGACAGTTGCTTTGGGAAAGGTATCCTAAAAATCTAAATATAATTTCATGTTGCCATATCAGCTGTAGTTCTTCATTTATTTTTCATGGACATGACTGCTACTTTGCAACACATGTAATTCAGTGCAATGCAGTGCTCATAAGTTTCAGACTCCCTAATATGGTCAATTTTTGTTTTAGAATTGCAAATAAATCTGCAGGGTACCTGCGAATTATGACAGGATGTTAATTATTTACTGAATATCGTGGTATGTTGTGTGTGTATAAATTACCACGTACATATATCAAATGCGCATAAAATATCAATATGCATATTCCTGTTGCAAACTTCTGTTCTTTTAGAACCATTTCTAGTGCTTTCAAGCCTTCCGTTTGGCCCTATCAAAAAATTCCAAGTCTTTATTGGAATATCTACATGTTCACACACTTTCAAAAGTAAAGTCTATCAAAACATTTGATTTCTCCACTTTGTACACAACTATACCTCATTCTGAACTGAAGTCTCAGCTAAAAAAACTCATCAATAATTCATATTTCTCTAAAAAGGGACAACGTCGGTACCACTATATTGTAGTCGAATATAATACCGCTTATTTTGTTAGAGGCGACTCTGATGCCCCATGCAAATATACTGAAATAGATGTGGTAAAAATGATTAATTTCCTGATTGATAATATTTTTGGAATTTAGTGGTCGAATATTCCAACAAACTATTGGTAATTCCATGGGTACAAACTGTGCACCATTATTGAATTCTTTGATTTTGCATGGACACTCTATGCGCCATCTAATGTGTATCTGGCGGGCAACCACCGACTGTCCGGCAATCGGCCGATGTTTCGGCCGCCAGGGAAGAACCGTCTGGACGTCAGTCGGTCACCGGCCGATGCCTGCTAGGTGGCTGGTTGGTCTCCCGTAGGAATCGTGGTACACATTCTCCCCCCACGTATGCCTTCCGGTCAGTGTACGATGTCCGGATAGGTTTCCACCGGTGATCTGCCAATGCCTGGTGCTTTCATGACCACTTGAGAGATATGTAAAAGATACCTGAAAAAAGTTACCGGCGGCCGGAAGATCGGTGAGAACCACCGATGTATTTGCATCGGCCGGCGACCGGTGCAAATGTGACCTAGGCATTACGGGAACACCTTCGTTATGCAATTCGGTTTTCTACTGTCAGTTATGCCTGGGTCACATTTGCACAGGTCGCCGGCCGATGTGGGGACATCGGTGGTATTTACCGATGTTCCGGCCGCCGAAGACAGTTTGTCAGGCATCTTTCCCATATCTTTCGAGTGGTCATAAAACCACCAGGCATGTTCCACCGGTGACCGCTATAGTCACCCACGATTGAGTGTCTTCACCGTGTGTGTCCAAATTTAAGAATTTCGAAAAAGACTGACCATATAACGATGCCTTACCGGAGACCGCATGATACCCTACTGATACCTGCTCGGTGACCGTGTGATATGCACAAATCGGCCGATTATCTGAAGGACACCTTCCGGACATTCATCAGCGCCTAGCAGGAGACCTTGCGGTGATCGCCTGGTGAGCTACCCACATTAGTCGGTCGAAAAATTTGGTCGGTGCCATCGGCACTTGGTGGGCATCTGAGGGGGCTCTGGGCATGCTAGCGATTCACTATAGATGTCATTTTTTCCAACGGTCGCCGCAAGAAAATAACTCTGCGTTATTTTCTTCCGATGCCTCCACCGACGTGTCTCCGATGTTCGATTGTTGTTGGATGTTCACGGATGATCCTCAGGCGCTCGGTGGGTGACCGGCCGAAATTTCAGCCTTTTCGGGCATCGTATCCTCATCGGCGTAGGCATCGGTGCAAATGTGACTTAGGCATAAGGCTTAAAATGTAAGAACACCAACTCAATTAAGAACTGTTATCTGAGAAGTATCAAGGGGCTAAAAACCCAATTTGAATCTTCTGGACGATCAGCAATTTGAGTAATATCAAGATCATATTGGTGAAAAAACAAAAGGCGATAATACCGAATTTTCCAATGGTGCAATGGGTGTATACTATAGCTATAGCGATGATTTATGTCAAGCCGGGAAATAAAGTATTTGGTAAATATTCAGCCCCGCCTCGATAGGGAGGAGGGTATTGCATTTGGGTCTGTAGGTAGGTAGGTATTTTATTTGTGAAAGCATGGAATAATTATATCATAACTGGCAACTCATTAAAATAATATAATAATGTCAGCATAATATTCTCATAAAATTAAACTAACGAATACATTCTCAGCTGACAACAAAGACAAAAGTCCTTCTAACCTTCTAAAAGGCATATTGTCACCAAAAATTGCTGAAAATGCCACATCGAGAATACCGCCACAACGCAGGCACTGTACATGCAATTACAGTCGATAGTATGAAATTACAGCTTAGCAATCAGCTGTGGACATGATATGTGCTTAATATTATATATGCTGAATATTCTCTTGACCTCGAATTTAACCAGTGACCTGGCTAACATCTAAAATATTGAACATATATTGTCCGGTAACCTATCTTTGGCCCTTGGCCTAATTTTATTTTCATCCCCTGGTCACCAGCTTGATGAGTTTACTTCTCTGGTGCCCAGCATGTGTATTTTGTGTGTTTTCTCATTGTTATGTGACGTTTTACACATGCAAAATAAACTTCTATTCTATTCTATGATTGCCGTTTAACTACCAGATGAAGTATGCCAAGTTGTAATGCGACACCATTCAGTATCGCGAAAATATCAGCAATAAAGAACGTGTAAACGAGCTTTACAAAATGAGAGTAGGCCTATCATATCGAAACTTTATAAATTAATTTAGAAATACAAATCTTTAAAAATTAGATTAAAGGATTTAGCTATAAATATCGAGTTTGGCACATTTTCTCAATATCCATTATCAACTTCACATCATTGAGTGATTTTTATTTGACCACCATTGCGCCATTCCGTGCACCAACACGTAGTGTCACAAAACAAACATACCACCAGAATCGCCAAGCTAAAAATAATACTACATGCTGCCTAAAATTGTAACAGTACACGTGTTCTTACGTTTGCTTTGGCATACCTGTGATATGATTTGGAGATTAGAGAACTAACGGGACCACTTACATATACATTTGTTCAAACTCACCTTCAAGATTCATGTACCTGTATTCTGAGCCATCTAGCAAATCGCACTAGAAGATTGTGACTTCTCAATATAACCTGTTTGACGCATCAGGCAAGCGTAAAGTTTACTTGCGTACTGCCTCATAAGGCGACAATAGCGGTGTTTCAGTTTTAACGTCTAAAGATACGTGTATCATATGCGATATCGCCTAACCCAAAAGTACGTATAAGGCTCGCATATAACATGGGGCCGTATCGAAAGTATCGCATCCAAAGCGCGCAATATAAAGTTTGTAATTACACGGTGTAAGTGCGATCTTCACTCTCACGGAGGTTTTAAATACTCTTTCGGTGATAACGCGCTCTTGTGGGGAAAACATGTGAGCACGTGTGGCACAGAAACGACAACAAGGAGTGAATTGAACAAAAATGGCAAGAAGACTGTAAAAAGGAGGTAATCAAGTGTGTGCATTGAGTGTCTGTATAACCCCAGTAGGATCTGGTATGATTTTAGTTTTGGAATATGATATTGAAAGCTGTATTTATTGCATTCCCTTGACGGTCCTGGGATCGCTGTTGTTGGAACGCGTATACTATTCAGTGTATATCGAGGACAATATGAAGTTTATTCTTCACAGAAGAGCGTTGTTATTAACTACAAAGTGCTTTGAGCCAAGAGAAATGTATGGAATGTACCTGGTGTTGTTAAACTTGAAGGAAAAAGGGAATACACAATTAATTTTGATCTGTTGACAACACACTCTTGTGGTGTAAAGAACTCTTGTGGCGAACATTCCTTACAAAGAACTCCTCCGGATCACTTCCTGAAATATATCGATTAATTGTGATCCCTCCACACTTTCAGATTATTTTGGTTTCAGATATTCTTCACCAAAACCATGTTCTACGCAGAAATGATACTTGTCATTAAATAGATACAAGCAGATAACCGTGAATAATACTGGTGAATGTAGCTGTACGGACAGTACAAGGGATCATAAATGTATGCATAAAATAATGTGTCTATATGTGTTGAATGCTGACACATGCAATTGCAGATCAAGAAGAAAATTGTAACGCACTCTATTCCCGATTTTGGTACTGGCGAGTGTTAATTCTTGTGCCAAATATTTGATTAATTAATATTCACACAGGGCCTTGTGTATTTATGTGACATGTATTCTACATTCAAGTTAAAGATCGTTTAAGGCAGTGCCAGTAAGCATCAGGTACATGTACAATGAACTATAAATCTCAGCATGCCTGATATTATTATATGTAGGCAGGGTTCAGTTGCAGGGTCCAGTAGGCAGGGTTCAATTGTCAACATACGCTTCCTCGCCCTTGAACAGTGTCTTGTGAAACGAAATTCTTCTTTTTCTGTTTGATATATTATTTGGGAATGTCAAACTCATATTAAAGGCTATGGATTCATTATGGCTTCTATGAACTACCTAACTGTATTTCTATGTATTCCCTATCTGTATTCAACATATATAATTTTTATGTGAATATATTCAATTACATATCAATGTGGTGTTTGATGTTGAAATAAATTGATTGATTGATAAAGAATAAACATCTATAAATTCATTTGTAGCGAGTACATCACAAGATGGAGTGAACGTACAGTATGCTACCCCAGGGATGCCTCTAGCAAAGGCCTCCAAAACAGTTCTTTGTATTAACCAAAAGAGTGCGTTGTTTCAAAATGATATTGCCGAACTGCTTATTTCTTGATTTATCTAACTATATAAATGAAGCAAACACATCATATGCAATCCATATGCTTATACTAATGGTTACTGCGAATGTAATATGGAAACTGAGCATTAATTCAATATGTGTTTTTCACTACAATATTTTCTCAGAGTTCTTTGTAATACTCCGAAAGAGTGCTATGTTATGTAGTTTATAGAAATTACACCTCCCAATTAAAAAGCACACCTCCCAATTCTATCGAAAATGCTGGTATAAATATTTTTAAATTATCAAAAACAACTTCATCTATCATAATACATGATAATCGCGTTCTTGTTAACATGGTTAAGAATTATTAGATTAAACATGACTACATGTCATGCGAGTATCACATATATATTCCGACACTCAATGCAATACCTTTTACATGATTATTCCGTATCAAGCTAATAAAATAGCTAGAAAATTCAACTAACTCACGTTTCCGACCATGCTTATTCACCACAAGAGTGCCTTCATACACAACAAGAGTGCGTCATCGCTGAAAGAGTGCTTAAAAACTCCGTAAGAGTGAAGATCGCACTCACACCGTGAATTAGTGTTAAAAAACAAGAACATATTGTACAACACGCACACCGGTCATGGTCCGATGAGTCCTAGTGTGTTGGCCCAGTGTCTCGTCTGTCGGCGTATCATCGATGGTGCATGTTTGAATACAAATGAATGTGTGTGCAAATGAAATATGTTTTCAATTCCATAACGGCCCGTTCATTTTTTTCGTAGCATAGCCATATCTCTATATGTTTCAATACAATACATGCATGGACTAATGGGCACTGATGCAGAGACTAAGTGAGAGTGTTCAGATGCTCAATTATTTAGAAGTTTCAAACGAATGCAGTGCGTTATAATCATCACTAATTTCATTGCCCAAGTCAATAAGAACACTGGAATAAATTCCATATTACAAGTTACGGATGTTTTCTTGTTGTTGGAAGTGACAAGTTGCTTTCTTGCTATGATCGTACATCTAGTCCCATCCCCACATGTCGATGCTGGCTGGTTCATGAATGTTGTTTTTCTTGAAAAAAAATATGATAAATCATAATATACACCCTTATGTCGTCAATTATTACGTGACGTCATTCATACTCTATATTAATGGGCATGAAATTGCTCAAGATATGTCAGTTCCAAGCGGGAAATATAATATTTGTATGTAAATTGGTTCTAAAAGGTGAAGATCTCGAGTCAGTATACGTAGAATTGTTGGAGTTAGGCCATTCCTGTTTAATTTTCTGTTTCTGGTCCCCCCGCGCCTAGCTTTTCGCGACATTTTGAGAAAAAAAACAAAAACAAACGAAACGTCATAGGCGACGCACTTACCAGAATTCTGGAGGTCAGAGGTCACATTCAAGGTCACCAAAGAACGGTCTTTTGATATGCTACAATATGGTCCTAGTTCGAACTCTCTACGACGATTAGTTCTGAAGTTATGGTCATTTATGTTATTTTGACCTTTTTTTTTACTTTGACCTTTGACCTTGGGTCACGAAAATTGTGCATTGCCTGTGCATAGAGCTATAGATTATACTCGAATAATTTCATCAGAATCGAACAAGAATTGTGGACACTACATTTCGAAAAATTGACGTTTATGACGTCACTGTGACGTCAACAAACGTCACATCTGAAAACTAATGGAATAGTAAGTATCAGGGGATCAAGACCTTCTATTTGATAGACTACTTGATATGTTTCAGTCAGTTTGAAAATTTGACCTTGAAGTTTTGCTCATGTGACCTCATTTTTCCGACCAAGCTCAAGGTCAGTCATGAAAATGACATATATGTCTGATTTTCATACCTCTTCTGAATGATATGGTTAAAATTTCATGAGCCTACTGCGATTCAGGCAGATGTTATTACCGAAAACGTGTTTTTTCCAGGATTTCGATGACCTTGACCTTCACCTTTGACCTTTGTACTTCAATTCGTAGACGTCATTGCTGGTAATATGCATGTCAAGTTTCAAGTAATTCTATACAGTATTGACGATGTTATGGCCTTTTAAAATTTTGGAAATTTGACGTTTTTGACGTCACTGTCACGTCAGTGTACGTCATAGCGCCAAAAATATAGGCAAGTCCAATCGGAATGATTATGATAAACGAGGGTTACAATCAATTCAATATTCCGAACTCATTGTCAAGGAATCACGTTGCAAATTTCAATTGCGACATTTTGATACGACCCCCTGCTATATGCGAGCCATATACGTACTTTTGGGTCAGGCGATATCGCATATGAGGCACGTACCTTTAGACGTTAAAACTGAAACACCGCTAGAAGAACATATTTGTATTCCTTATATGGCGAGAGAAGAGATCCACGGATAATACATTTTCTAAAATGTCTTGGATGTGTATGTGTTGATTCAAACGGCTCGCTTATCCCTTTAAATAGGCTGGCCTTTATTCTGAACTGTAGTGCCACTGAGTATATGTATACTTCAGTAATAAAATAGTACTTTGTAGGTTTTGAACATTGTGTTTACATATACGTGGCATTCATCGGTTTCGACTCCAGTGCACATAGTGAATGATGCTTTCAATTCAATTTTTATTGACAAATCAAACACAAGTTTTTTTTTTTCTTCAAAGAATCCTAAAAAAAAACTGGATGTGGGGCTCAGTTGGAAATTAGGCATAGTCTGTAGATATTTATAAAATAGCTCGGTATGTTAACATTCAATATAGGCCTATAGTAACTGCTTACTCCTCAACCATGTGAGTGTGTATGTGTAGTTCAGGGGTTGGGGATTTCACATGAAGCCATAGTATATTATAAGAATGTAGAATAAGTAGTATTTAAATGTTTTTGTATTGATTTTTTTTTCTTCGAGCTGTGGGATGCCTCTTTGTATATATGTTGAATATTATTACAATCATTATCTCTGTGTTAGAGGTTATTACAGTCTGCTGAGACTTCAATCCCACAGCTCAGAACCATTTAACTGATATTGGCATTGTATTGTGTAATTTATATGTGGTTCTGAAATAAAATCTATCTATCTATCTAACCGCAATAGCATAACCGACAAGCAATACCAAGGTTAGAATTTCTAGCTGGGGTGTACGGCAAAATGGATCAGCCTCACAGGGTTTGATACAAACATATTTTAGATATCAGAGGTATAGTAAAATGTGATAGCATATGCAAACATTTGCAGGCAATTTGAAGGAGGAATGACAATGAGCATAGACGTTAAACAGCTTTAAAGTAACATGATTTTCGGCCGTGTAGGCCAGCTTCAATCTTGCCAGTTGTGAGTCACAGTGACCTAGTTGTGATTAGTAATAGATCTACACTGGCGAAAAACGGGAAGGCTACGTTGATATTATGTGAACTATGTGAACCATGGTGAACTACCAGGATAAATCATCAGAAGGAACGTCCGTAGGCCTCCTGTAGACAGGTAAACGGAAAAAGTATGTTGGGTCGTATCAATTTCGTATACTCGACAGACATGTGCATCACAGCATCATCACGCTGGGAAAGGCGATCTCCAGAATCTGAGGTTGAACGCCGGAATCTGAGGAAATGGCACAAAGAAAGCAAAACATTGTGAGTAGCTCCTATGATTTTGGGTGAATACTGTATTTCATAACGACTATTGGTATAAAAGAGTGTGTCCATAGAGCATGCGAACATATATGGCTTTCTGGAATGAGCAAGATTGGTGTGAGAAAGCACAGACCAGGCAGTAAACTGGGACAGAAAATAGCGGGTCAATATCTGTGTGCGTGCAAATGCGAAGTTGCAACCAAATTTGACATTTCGAAGGGATATGTGGCAAAATACACATGTTGCACGCACAGAAATAGTTGCTAGTTAACCTATTACTACAACAGAGATATCAGTATGTGCACATCATCTGATAAAGCACGATTTATGAGCACATTTCGATTTGACAGCTGCAACTCCATGTGTATTGAGGACGGCTGCAACTCCATGATTTTCAATAATGGGGTAGAATTGGGTGGCCCTGAATGAGCAAAGTGTTTGCTAGTTTGTAACAAGTGAAAACAATTTTGATTTTAGGTACATGCTTCTGCAACAGTTTGATAGATTGAGGGACCTGTTCTGGTATTATTTGGTTGACCGGATGTGTTTATTCAGAATTTACTGCGCATATCATGGACACCAATACTATTACCTTATGCCATCATCATTTTGCTGGTTGTATACTTTTCTCTGGTTTACACCTGCATACCCGCCAAATGCAGGTTTACTTGGATAAGGACATACTTGATGATTGACAAAATACAGGTGTATGTGAATCCATTCATATGGTCGAATTTGAGCGCTAATTTTTAGGCATGAAAACTTGTAGCAGACGTTGGAAATTTATTTAGATAAACAAATGTTCTTGTCACAACTACATGTTCGTGCCTGAATTATTCCGGTATATCATGGAATTTAAGCTTCGCACATATATTATTATGTGCAGTGTGACAGTTGCTTTGGAAAAGGTATCCTAAAAATCTTAATATAATTTCATGTTGCCATATCAGCTGTAGTTCTTCATTTATTTTTTATGGACATGGCTGCTACTTGGCTGCTACTTGCAACACATGTAATTCAGTGCAATGCAGAGCTCATATATTTCAGACTCACTAATATGGTCAATTTTTGTTTTAAAATGTCAAATAAATCTGCAGGGTACCTGCGAATTATGACAGGATGTTAATTACTTACTGAATATCGTGGTATGTTGTGTGTGTATAAATTACCACGTACATATATCAATTGCGCATAAAATATCAATATGTATATTCCTGTTGCAAACTTCTGTTCTTTTAGAACCATTTCTAGTGCTTTCAAGCCTTCCGTTTGGCCCTGGAAGATACTAATCAGATTCATTACAAAATTTAAACCTATTTAAAATGTCCTATAATGGATCTTTACCACGGTAAAATGAAGAAAAGTATACACTTTATTTCAAACTGCTTCACATATTTTGCTTCTTGTCTGCAAAATCTAACGGATCTTAAATTTGGGTGCATGTACGAGGGATAAGACCATATGGCTATATTTCGTGTGTCATGAACCCCATATCACCAAAGCGGAGACGTCACCAAACCCTAAGAGCGATGTCAGCACTCGTAGTATATGTTGTTGTGTAATTCCGTGCCACTTTCATATTGATTTTGATTTGTGGTGATTTTTCATCAAAGTGGACCCCAATGAGATGAGAAAAAACTGTTTCCATTTTTTTCGCTCATTGGTTGTGTGAAAATCCAAGATGGCTGCCAATTATCACCCAAAATCGAAAAATCACCATATCTTTGGCCCCAATTGGCATAGAAGCATTGAATTGAGGTCGTTTTATATATTTCCAGGCACGAGGAATTACTTTAAACCAGTGTTTTCATTTTTTCGCCCATTGATGGTGTGAAACTCCAAGATGGCTGCCAATTATCACACACAAAAATCGAAAAATCATCATATCCTTGGCCCTAATTGGAATAGAATCATGAAATTGGGGTCGTTTATATGCTACGAGGCACCAGGAATCAAAACCATTTTTTTCGAGTTTTTTCTCGCCCACTGGTCATGTGAAAATCCAAGATGGCCGCCGATTATCACCAAAAATCGAATAATCACCAATGGCATATCTTTGGCCCTAATTGACGTAGAAACATTAAGTCGAGGTCGGCTTATATGTTTTCGGACACAAAGAATCCTTCAAAACATTGCTTTAGTGATACAATCACACATGCATTAGACTCTTGCCAGAAGTTGCCCAGTTAGCTAGAACAGAAGTTGCCAAGTTAACTAGAACAGAAGTTGCCCAGTTAGCTAGAACAGAAGTTGCCCAGTTAGCTAGAATAGAAGTTGCCCAGTTAGCTAGAACAGAAGTTGCCCAGTTAGCTAGAACAGAAGTTGCCCAGTTAGCTAGAACAGAAGTTGCCCAGTTAGCTAGAATAGAAGTTGCCCAGTTAGCTAGAACAGAAGTTGCCAAGTTAGCTAGAACAGAAGTTGCCCAGTTAGCTAGAACAGAAGTTGCCCAGTTAGCTAGGTACATACGTGGGCTGATTTCTCACCAATGAAATGATTGTCGAACTGGATCAGTTAGAGTTCACCTGGTTCTCTGGTCTCCTCCCACATTGACGACCACCGTTACGCTAAGATCCAAGCCAACAAGAGATCTTGATATAAGGATATGTGCAAGATGATAACCATATCATTATCATCATTCATGTTCAGGCATGTTTCAGTCGCTTCACACTTGGAAAATTGCAAGCCACGCTGAATAGTTCTCCTGGCATTGCTGGAGCCACATTTCGCGAGTTCTACAAATGCCTCTGGTGTTGTGTGCTTCTGGTGTTCTCTGGTATCTCATGCCATCCCACTGGCCATCCCACTACTACTAGATTCAACATTTATCGGCTCGGACACTGTGTCTTATGATCAAACATTTGCCTGGTAATGCAGTCTCAACATATTGCTCAACGATCATATTCCAAGATGACACGCTGATGCCATCACTAGGAGCTTCAAGAATCAGTAAGAAAGTGGAAACCCCTTACTAAATGTTGATGAGGTCCGTCGTATTTTTGGATACATGTGGTTTTGTTGCTCCCTCCTTGTAGACAAAAGCTTCAAATATCATACTCCACTTGAGCGTATTTGGTGGTAAAGTTACCCCCATGACAACATATGTTCCTCAACCCACAAGATTGACCTGCATGATGAGCAGTGCAGAGATGTTGTTATCTCTGTTAGAATCTGGTCATATGCTACAGAGAAAAGGGGTGGTTCATAAAAGACGGCGTTTTTCTCCCATGGCTGGTAACACCCCTGCCCAAGTCGGATGGAGCACTCATGCTAATGTCCACTCACTTTGGCAGTCCGAGCCAGACTGAATCGAGCGAGTGGCTTGCAAACCAAAACAGAGTGGCCACATGCACATGGTAGTCGAACTACTCAGGAAAGAATTGATAATTGGCAATATCTAAACCTTACAACTATCAATGCCAAAAAGCCTGTCTCAGTATTTGAGTTAAATCGCTATACTGTTCAGGGAAATGAGGTTTCGCACCCGATTCTGACTGATTTCAATCCATACATCACAATCTATGGAGATGGTATGCATAGATTTTCTTAGTTTCGAGTCATCCAAAGGAGGTTATGAGTATAACATCGTCCTGACTTATCACTGCACCAAAAATGTACAGGCCATACTAACCAGAATTGAACTTTCTTCTACTTTCGCCAAGATAGTATACAGTGGACTTGAAGAGTCCGCTTTGGAACCCCACCTCGTTTACACAGTGAACACGCCTCGAGGGTAATAATCAAGTTATGTTCTCTTTTGGGTATGTACGAGACCAGTGGGCATGCAAGCCAGCTAGTTACAGTGAGGGTGCGACCGTGAACTGATTATTTTTTAATTCAGTGCAGCTTTTGATTCAGTTGAGTATAATTGTTTTGTTGACAAATAAAAGGAGGGATTAATTGTTCCAAAAGGAACACAGAGACAGTACTGAGGTATTGTTTACATCATTAGATTCATGCGCCAATTAAGTGGTAATGTTTGTGACGTACAAAGAGAAAGTGGTCTGAGCAGTCCCCGAGAGAACTTTTGGGATTTTTCCAGTGGAATCCACGGTTTCGTCATCTTGGAATTCATCAGGCAGTGGCACAGGCACAATTGGACATTGAAAGAAACCCATTCATTATTAAGTGGGTGACTAGGTGTTAGCATTCAGAAGGGGGCTGGAGGGCCCCCTTATTTGTAGGGAGAAAATAAGGGAGGTGCTCATCTCCTTTGTTAGATTAGAACAGTATATTTTGGTTTGGATGAACTTGCATGGAACTTGGATGGTGGTCAGAAAGGATCAACAAACAGTTGCCTTCTCTATGGGTTGTAGAGGAGAGGGTAAAAAAGGGACACATCTTTCCGGAGAATTTTTTTTTAAATCTGTCTTCTATCTGTTCTCTTTTTTGGTATGAAAGAAAAGACTACACCATGAAGCCCGGCTAGAAATGCAGTCTATGAAATGTTTAACAAACTTGCTGAAAAGGCTAGTCTCACAGGATGTACAAGCAGTGGCCATGCTTATAACTACACCAAACATGAGTGTCGAGTCATCACAGTTGCCTGTTGATGTGATGTTTGAGCTCAAGTTGAATCTTAGAAAGAGTGGCTTAAGATACTACACATACGATCTGAAGATGATGCCCAAGGTGTATAATGTTGCCATTGCAGCCCAAGAGGAACCTGATTGTCACCAGCAGTATTACGATTGGAAGACCAGATGAGTTGTTGTATGGCTTATATTGCTGTAACTCATGATCAGTGAAAAAGAAGAAACATGGGTCCTAAACTGGAAAGCGAACGGATTCAGTCGCTATAATGATACTATTTTGTGTAATATTCCTCTGACGGCCCAGTACTTGCATTTATCAAATAAACACTGGTTTTATTGGATTCCTTGTCCCAGAAAACATATAAAACGACACCAGATTTAATTTTCTATGTCAATTATTGCCGAAGATATGGTGATTTTCTGATTTTCGGAGACCATTGGCAGCCATCTTGGATGTTCAGTCGAAAAAATGGTTGAAAAAAAAGAAAACAGGTTTTTTTTCGTCTCACGGGGGTCTACTTTGATGGAAAATCACCCCAAATCAAAATCAATATGAAAATGGATCGGGATCAGTATTTGCAACATAACCGCATATACTATCGTCACTCTGTTCCGTAAATCCCGGTGTTGCCGTTTTTATGAGCCCTCATACTCATAGAGTTGCAGCCTAGTTTCATTTCACGTTGAATACCCAATAATTTCGCCAAACATTCAAGAAATTTTGTCAGATATAAAGTCTTTTGCACCTAAACAACCATTCTGTACAATCTCAAGTTAGTCAGGAGGAAATTTCACACAGGGTGGAAACGTAGTACAGACTTTTTCTGTCGATTGATATGGCTTCATAATGGTCTAAGACAACCTTTTTTAGAGGGTGTGTAAATTTTTCTCCTGGGCTAACTTTTTTATGGCCTTTTTCAAAATGGCCGACATCGAAAATTTGGTATTTTAGGAAAAAATCTAAATTATCCTCCTGGCATGATGCTTTTGGTTTATTAAGGTGACATTTAGTTATATGGAGATATATTCTTCATAACAATACTAATAATACCGATTCAAACGCCCCGAAAATGGAATAAAATCCAAAATGGCCGCCAAATTCTCGCCATTTTTACACAAATGCTCATAACTTCCTGTCAAATTGAGATAGGAAGCCAATTTTGGTGTCTAACCCTGGGTTTTGGGGTATGAGGGTTTCAAATAATAACCAGTTTTGTGATTGGATGGTTTGAAGCTGCTCAGAATCCAAGATGGCTGACAAATTTTAGCCCGATTTCGTAAATAAGCACCAATGACCGTCATATATATGAAGATAACAAGCCAACTCTGGTGGCCAGTTGTGGGCTTTGGGGTATGATGGTGCTACTTGAAGAAAAACTCTTGTGTGTAGATGGTGACTGGCCAATTTAGAGGTGTTCAAAGGCGAAGATAACCATTAATTACTGTGAAACATGTAAACGAACCCGTCTAATAGCACCCACTCGCACAAAATCAACAGAATCAACCACTATCAGACAGGAAGAAAATATTTCTGAGCCTACTCTTCGGGAGGTCTGTTGGTGATAAGGCACGGGCATTGATGCCAAATTGGTCATTGTCAAATCTAACACACACATGGTGGTTGGCGTAGAGGTTTTGATCGTTCGATGATCCTCAAGACCATTCCCATGACCCCACTCACCAGACCATCCTCTACATTGGGATGGCTCATCATAGTCACCATGAAGCCCTCACAGAGTGTAACATCAGCAGAAAGGTTGCATTCAATGGGTACAGGTGTTGTATTCTTCTTCAGATCAATTCTCGATAACATTCACAGCCACAATCTTCGATTTCTGTCTGTTCAAAGAATCAGTCATCTTTACATTGTGTGCAGCAGCAACTTTTTGGAAAGGAAACACATGAAGTACATCTGCTTGGATCTGTGATCCTTAAACATCTCCTAATTTTCAGAGCTCTATGATTCAACATCTCCGAAAACGATTGGTCATTTTTTGTCTCATTATGTCGGTCAAAGTAGTAACCTTGAAGTCGTCCCAAGGCTCTGCAAGGGCAGCTGGGTCTCAGTATTTGTCCTCTTACATGCGGCAGTGGATAAAATCACTGACTGTCAGAATCATGAAGAACTCTTGTTTCTCTTGAGTTGATCCAGACGACCTCTGATGAAATTCAGCATGCCTCTGCTGAGATCTCATCAATGATTATCAGCTTGTGGTTTTAATACCTAACCTTTGGGGGCAGTGATGAGCTGTTCCACAAGTGGTATATACTTTTGTCCCACAACCCCTGTGCATGGAAGCATGGTTCCGCCACTGATGGTAAATGCTGCTTTGCCAGTTGGAGCCACACATCAGAGCTTTGATGATATAAAACTTTCCTTTACCAATATATTGAGAGTCCCCAGACATTTTCCATTCGTCTTATCGATGCACCACTAGCGAGTATGAATGAAGACTTTCCCTTGTATATTGTTCATGCATTGCCTAAGAACTTGAGCCTGGTTCTATGGGATTGCCAAGATGTTGTGTTCTACTGACAACTGAGCCCATCTTGGTGTTGGAGCTCCGAGGCAGGCCACTCAATCTGGCAGGTCTTCCAGACTGATGTCCTCGAGGTAACCGTCATCTAGGTTGGCTTTTGTTTCCAAGCGTCCAGCCACCACTTTCTGGGGCAATATGTGCCAAGGCATCTTCTGCAAGATAATTTTCTTGGATCTCTTCATGGCTACTTCAACCTCTTTGATATTATTTCCAAATAGCGCTTGCTTTTCTCAGATAATGTTGCTGATGCTTGTTCTTTTGCCATAGTAAGAAATGCTCCCACTCATTTAAATCCATTTCAAAGTGGTGAAGATAAAGAACCATGAGATTCTGATAATGTTTCTCACTGTCCCTACAGATGTGCAAGCTCTACTGGATGATTTCCGTCTTGAGATCTATCCACTATTCCCAGCCAACTTCAATGAAGCATATGGAATGTTGGACCGGTTGTCGTTGTTATGGGTAGAATTTTCTTCAGATGGTTCATAATCCCTACCTGGTTTACTATCAACATTGAAAAGGGATACAATTTCAACCAGACAGGTCTTTGAGAATATCTACAGGAGGGCGTGCATGGTACATGTACCTGTCTAGTACAGATGTACAGTGTAGCCACACGTCTTCAATGCCTGGATCTCAATGGCCCAGCAGTAAGAGTGGAAGTGTCAGTCTTGTACTTGTCGGATCTGCAAGTTTCCAAACAACATCCCGACTACAGTTTTTGAGAGGTGTGCCTGTGGCCTTGTAAATAACCTCGGTGACACTCATCTCCCTGTTGATCAGGTATGTTTTGCCGAGTCATTGTAGCTTATCGTCTGTCTTATCCCAGCATATTGTGCTCTGCATGGTTCTTCATGGAGCTGACCATCTTCACTCTGCTTCTTGCTGCAATAATATGACACAATATATCGAAGTCAAATTATAAGTCAAAATTATGATTGCAGGCTTTCAAAGGGTTTTGATTTGTACTGACTTACTCATCAGTCTTTGTGTTTATGCTTATGTACAACCATTTTCGTGGAGGCTATAATGTTCCAGGCCTGTTCTTCAGCAGCGTTTTCTCACTCATCTGGATCAGTGTCTGCTGGGATGGCACATAAAGGTCTGACAAGAAGGTGGACGGGATAACCTGAACCTGTAGGTCCTGTTACCCTTCTTGCATGACCTTGTATAATTCTTGGAATGAAGCTGAACATCATTTATAATGTCATGTAACTTGCTGTATCTCGTCTAATCAACGTATTATGTGTTGATATATTTGTTGATAACGTCAACAACTTCCTCATCAAGTTATATGTCCAGCTTAGGAGGATTTTATACTCAGAAAAGGTAGTGAATGTAAGTACCAATGTGAGGCCAATCTCCTTGTAGAAACTCAATTGAAACAAAGTAGTCACAGACTTTGGCAATTTGATTTGATGGTGAAGTGATCATCAATTTCAAGGAGTTTTTTAGCTCCTATGGTCCGATAACCTATTGGCATGGCGTTGCGTCCGTCGTCCGTCCGTCGTCCGTCGTCCGTTCACATTTTTATCTTTAAAGTATACGGTCAAATCTTTCTGAAATTTTGCACAAAAACACCTAAAAATATTTCCAGGAAAGTTCTTTTTTAGTTTTCTGATTTCCGCATTTTTTTCAAAATGGCGGCCATTTTTGACGAAAAATGCCTGATTTTGGATTTGGCGGCCATTCTCTCAAAATCTGTTTGATAACTTTTTTTCTTACTGATGCATAACACTCTTCATATGTACCCCTACGATGTGTATAAGTTTCGTTGTCCTTGAATCACTCGAAGTGGGCCATTTTGGGCCCAAACTCGGCCCAAATGGGACTTTCCCATGTTAAATTCTCCTATGCTTTATAATGGGACACATTAAGCCTAATATCTCACTTAATATTGAGATTAGAGACTAGGAATCAATTGTGGACATATAGGAAATGATATATGCTGAATATTCTCGTGACCTTGAATTTGACCTCTGACCTCAGTTCCAAGGTCAGAGCACAAAATGGCTTATATCTCGCTTACTATCGACTCTACAGCTTAGGAATCAATTGTGGACATATAGGAAATGATATATGCTGAATATTCTGATGACCTTGAACTTGACCTTTGGTCTTATTTCCAAGGCCATAGCACAAAATCGCTCATATGTCGCTGATTAACTTTACAACTTGAGAATCAATTGTCGAAATACGGGAAATGAAATATGCTGAATATCCTTTCGACATTGAATTTGACTAGTGACCTTATTTTCAAGGTCCTGGGACAAAAAGGGTAATATCTAAAATACAAAACATATATTGTCCGGTAACCTTTCTTAGACTTTAGGCTACTTTTTTTTCAAAATGGCGGTCATTTTAGATGAGGAACGACCACTTTTGGACTTTAGCGGCCATTTTCTCAAAAACTGTTTTGAGATTCTTATTCCAAATGATTCCCCATATGTACCTCCGTGATGTTTATGAGTTTGGTTGCCTTTGAATTGCCGGTCTGCGTGTGGCGCCCTTTTTTCAGCTTACCGGCCCATAAGGGCCAATAAGCTATTGTCGTGGTTTTTCGTCCGTCGTCCGTCGTCGTCGTTGTAATCATCCGCCACATCATCTGTTAACATTTTTCATCTTTTTTTTGGGCTGATGAATATGTCCGTAAATTTGTGTGAATATGTATTGGGTCAATACCCCCAGATGCTTTTTTCATTTTTTTTTTATTGAATCGATTATGCAGTTTTGGCGGCCATTTTTTTGCCGAAAATGGCCGTTTTTGCATGTTTTCAACTTGAAAAATTATTTTCTTGAAAACTGTCTGATCAGTTTTGAGATTTTAGTTTCAAAATGTTCCCCTCATGTATCCTCATAATGTGTATAAGTTTCGATGCTCTTCAATCGCCGTTCTGTGTGTGGCGGCCATTTCTCCTATGCTTTATAATGGGCCACAGCGTTCTTGATATCTCACCAAATACTGAGATTAGAGACTTGGAATCAATTGTGGACATATAGGAAATGATATATGCTGAATATTCTCATGACCTTGAATTTGACCTCATTTTCAAGGTCAGAGCACAAAATGGTCAATATATCGCTTATTATTGACTTTACAGCTTAGGAATCAATTGTGGACATATCGGAAGTGATATATGCTGAATATTCTCATGACCTTGAATTTGACCTTTGACCTCATTTTCAAGGTCAGAGCACAAAATGGCTAATATCTTGCTTATTATCGACTTTACAGCTTAGAAATCAATTATGACCATATAGGAAATGATATATGCCGAACATCATGATGACCTTGAATTTGACCTTTGTCATCCGTCGTCGCATTTTTTTAAGGTCAGAGCACAAAATCGCTAATATCTCGCTCATTATTCACTTTACGACTTGGGAATCAATTGTGGACATATAAGAAATGATATCAGCTGAATATTCTCAATATGACCTTCGACCTTATTTTCAAGGTCAAAGCACAAAATGGCTAAAATGTTGCTTATTATCGACTTTACAGCTTAGGAATCAATTGCATACATATAGGAAATGATATATGTTGAATACTCTGAAGACCTTGAATATGACCTTTGACGTAATGTTCAAGGTCAAAGCACAAAATGGCTATTATCTCGCTTATTATTGACTTTACAGCTTCGAAATCAGATTTGGACATATAGGAAGTGATATACCAGGTATGCCGAATATTCTGATGACCTTGAATTTGACCTTTTACCTCATTTTCAAGGTCAGAGCACAAAATGGCCAATATCTCGCTTATGATTCACTTTACAGTTCAGGAATCAATTGTGGACATATAAGAAATCATATATGCTGAATATTCTCATGACCTTGAATATAATGTTTGACCTCGTTTTCAAGGTCAGAGCACAAAATGGCTAATATCTCGCTTATTATCGACTTTACAGCTTAGAAATCATTGTGGACATATGAATATTCTGATTACCTTGAATTTGACCCTTGCCCTCATTTTCAAGGTCAGAGCACAAAATCGCTAATATCTCGTTTATTTTTTACTTTTCAGCTTGGGAATCAGTTGTGGACATATAAGAAATAATATATACTGAATATTCTCGTGAACTTGGATATGACCTTTGACCTCATTTTCAAGGTCAGCGCACGAAATGGCGCATATCTCACTTGTTGTCAACTTTACAGATAAAGAATCAATTGTGGACATATAGGAAATGATAAGCTGAATATACTTATAACCTTGAAGTTACCAGACCATCGGTCCGATCACCTATTGGCTAGCCGGTAAGCTACAGGTCCATTGGGCCTATGTTTATTTTTTGACGGGTCGGTAAAACCTTTTTTGTCCCAAATCGCATTACTATTCATATTGGGCCATTTGATTCCAGGTGAAAAAATTACCCTTTAAAAAACAAAAAAATTGATTTTGGAATTTTTGACAATTTCTTCCTTCATAATGGGAGCTGCTACAACTGTTACTACAACGCCCGAAGATAGAGCTTACATATTGGCACTTCCGAATGGGAAGTCATATATGGCGATTTCTGCCATATGAAGCACACGGAGACATGGAGCATGGTTACCACTTCAGTCATGAAGACACCAATACTCGGGAGGACGCCCCAGTCAGCAGGCAGACCCAGGAGCCCCCAGTTGGTGAGGGCGACCCGATCAGTCCCGTCGTGGAGCAGGAGACCAGTCCAGAGCCGGAGGTGAGTCCAGACCCCACCTTTGAGGACGATTGACACCCGCTCCTGCGGACACTGCTCCAGCCCCGGAGCGCATGGAGTCATCCATGGAAGAGTGAACATGGGTCATCACCACGTGGTATCTTCGGCGGAAGTACCGATCACGGATGAGGATGCGTGCACATTCCCCTTGTCTACAATATATGACCGAGACGGCTACTCAGAGAGCACTGTGACAGCGACTGAGGACAGACTGTCACCACCATCACAGACTGGAAGATCTCTGCTTGGCCGACTCCCTTCTTCAAGGCCTTAGGTCACGGGACTTTGAACACCAACTTGGAGAACCGGGCGGCGCCAGTGACGGGAAAGTTCAACGATGGGACAGAGTGAAGAACTCTTTTTACTGTGCCCTCATGCACCATTTATTTTCATGTGAAATGTACAGTGCTTCATGTCTGACCTTTTCATCTGTATGTCACGTGGGTGACCGTCAATCATTTGTAAGTCTCATTTCGTGTATATAAATCTTCCTTTATTACGTCTGAGTTGATCATTCGTTGGGCAAGCCAGTAAGCAACGGAGTGGCGAGTCGAAAATAGTGGAACACCTTTTGTGGTGTTCTGTACAAAAATCTGTACTGTCTTCAAGAAGAGTTTTTGGGTAGACAAAACCAAATCCACACACAACACAACACCACATGTATGCCACATTATAGTGGAACTATCATAATTTTGAAAATCCTGATTACATCAGCAGTGTGCATTGGACAACTGCCAGAAATGTATAATGCCATCTGAATCAGCTAGTCAAAAAGCTCAACAACAGAGACAGAAACTTGCCTGAGTGATCAATCCTTGTCCTGACTCAATGGATCCAGTGATGTGGAACCTGCTTATAACACAAACATAAGCTCTATCTTCAAGAGTTTTGCCTAAGAAGATCGCTTTACACATTTTATGATCAACACAATCTGGAGTTTACACACAGTAGATCAACATAGACCATCTTCTTGTGTTTCCTATATAAACCTACGCTCTAACGTTTGGATTTTGTCTCGAAAGACAATTTTACACATTTTGTGGTAGACATAGCCTCATATTGGAGTAGTCAAGGTCATCTTGGGTCAAGTTCAAGGTCAACAGAAGACGCACCATGTCTTTCAATATAGACCAAAGAACACTATTTTGGTTTCGTCATCTCCACAGACCAATTCACACAAACCCTCGAGTGTGGGTATTTATTCAACACCTTGCATCACCACAAGGTGCAATCTTCACGTGCGAGGCCAGTGATGTAGAAGTACATTTATATTTTTTTTTAAAAAGGCTGATCTTTAACATACTCTTTCACTTGTATGACATAATTCTACAGGCCACTAGATACTGCTGGACTTAGCTTTGGTAGTTGATAATAACCAATGTTGAAAACGCTCTCCTCATTCTTGTTTACCCCTATACTAGGGTTGTTCAGAAAATAATGTTCCTCACAAAACCATGCCGATTGAAGTTTTTCCCATTATACTATTCCTAATATACCTAGAAACATTTTTTGCAGAATTTTAACAACTCATCCTGAGGTCCCTCAAAGCCTCTGAACATACCTACCGTTTTCACGTTTTTCGTGCATTTTGTCGAAATTGAGGGAATTTCATTGTCAGTCTCCTAAGTTTCATAAGACCATTAATGTGCACTACTTGACATCTTGATGCTTTTTTCTGATTGAATTGTGCATCTTACACCTAAAAACATTTTTTGCAGAATTTTAACAACTCATCCTGAGGTCCTTCAAAACCTCTGAACATAACTACCGTTTTCACGTTTTTCGTGCATTTTGTCGAAATTGATGGAATTTCATTGTTAGTCGCATAAGTTTAATAATACAATTTATGTGCATTACTTACCATCTTGATGTTATTCTTCCATTAAACTAGGCATCTTATACATAGAAACATTTTTTGTAGAATTTTAACAACTCATCCTGAGGTCCCTCTAAACCTCTGAACATAACAACCGTTTTCACGTTTCCGGTGCATTTCGTCGATACTGGGGGAATTTCATTTGTTCGTCTTTTTGACGTCTTGGTGTATTTTGCCCATTATGTTCTTCATAGTATAGATATAACCATTTTTTTACAAAGTTTAACAGCTTATCCCGAGTTCCCTCAAAAACGTTTTCGCTTTTTCTGTGCATTTTGTAGATATTGGGGGAATTTCATTGTTAATATCAAATGCCTGATAAAGACAATTAATGTACAACAAAATATGTTCTGTCACAGATGTGACACTTCTGTGACTCCACATTATTAAGTGACTAAGCAGCTCCATAACATGACAAATTGACACTCATACTTCAAATTACCACAATCCAAATGAGTCAATGACACAAGAATAAATCGCAGTTGAGAGCATCAAGTTCTCCTGAAGAACTGGTTGCTTCACTACAAGTTGTTGAGCAATGACAAAGTCATGATCCGCTGACCACTGCTCAATGGATTTGGTGAGCCAGTCTGTTTTCACTCCCAGAACCTGGCGCAGTGAAGAGAAGTCCTTAAAATTTGTGTCATGGGCAAATTTTCGGAAGACTGGCTTACCGAGGCCAAAGTGTTTTTTCTTCTGGTACTGACATCGCCAACAATCAACTAGGCATGTCTTGCTTCATGCTGTCAGTCATCTTTTAGTTCTTGCTGAACAATGCAAAGACAACGACCTCCTCCGTGAGGGTGTGAGGTACCATTTGTGGTTACGAAGTTTGATATACGAATTTGTTGTACAAAGTTCGTTGAAACCATTTGTTTCACGCAAGATAAATAATGTGTTCCCTACACGCTTGCGGTAGTAAGGGATGACACTGTGCTCAAGCTCAACAGACCCGTTGAGCACTGGTCAGTGGATCCTCTTCAGTCATTACTAAACAGTTTTTTTTTGTTCGTTGAAAGTCGTCCATGGCACACCTGAGCGAGGCGTCGGACTTTGCTACGATATAATTCTCCACAGAACCCCAGCAAATATCTTGGCTATTGCTGTGTTGAACAGCATAGAAAACAGTACCCCAGTTTCAGCAAGAAAAGCCTGGTGAAAGGCCAGCTGTGATGTGTGGTGAAGTACCAGTTGGCCAGGAAAACTTGATGCTCTCAACTGCAATTTAGTGTTGTGTCATGGACTCATTTGGACTGTGTTGAGTTGGGGTATGAGTGTCAATTATTTCATATCATGAAGCTGTTGAGTCACTGTTAATAAATGTGGTGTCGCAAAAATGCCTCGTCTGTGATCTGTTCTATATCATTTGTCTTTATGAGGCATTTGATAATAACAATGAAATGTCCTCAATATCGACAAAATGCACAAACACGCGAAAACAGAAGTTATGTTCAGAGGATTTGAGGGAACTCAGGAAAAGTTGTTGAATTATGTAAAAACTGATTATATGTGTATCATGAATAGTAGAATGGGCAAAATACCCCAAGACGTCAATTAGTGCAAATTCATTATATTATCAAACTTTTGAGTTCAACAATATGATTCCCCCAATATCGAAGAAATGCACCGAAAACGTGAACACTGTTGTTATGTTCACAGGCTTCCAGGGACCTCAAGATGAGCTGTTAAAATTCTGCAAAAAAAATTCTAGGTATAAGATGTCTAGTTTAATGTGAAAAAAAAAACATCAAGATGTCAAGTAATGCACATTAATGGTCTTACCAAACTCAGGAGACTAACAATGAAATTCCCTCATTTTCGACAAAACGCACGAAAAACGTGAAAACGGTAGTTATGTTCAGAGGCCTTGAGGGACCTCAGAATGAGTTATTAAAATTCTGCAAAAAATGTTTCTAGGTGTAAGATACATAGTTTAATGGCAAAAAACATCAAGATGTCAAGTAATGCACATTAATGGTCTTACCAAACTTTGGAGAATAACAATGTATTCCCTCATTTTCGACGATAGGCACGAAAAACGTGAAAACGGTAGGTATGTTCAGAGGCTTTGAGGGACCTCAGGATGAGTTGTTAAAATTCTGCAAAAAATGTTTCTAGGTATATTAGGAATAGTATAATGGGAAAAACTTCAATAGGCATGGTTTTGTGAGAAACGTTATTTTCTTAACAACCCTACCCCTATACCCTACTATAACTACATGTCACATAAAGGACATATCGCCACTATGAAACAACATGTTCTTGTGCCATTCATTTAGTTTTTATTTCATATGTACACAATTTGATTTGCATTTACATGAACATCCTGCTCACAGTGGGTCTGCACTCAAAAAACAATCTACACGCCAACCTCACAGACCACATACAGTCAGATACTATACAAGTCTTTTGTACAATCATTCGATAGGTCCTCAAGCCTGTTATAGGTATGATTAGACAGCAAATAAATCCCATGCATTCACAATTCTGTTGATTCAGCAAGGTGACTTGAATACTTGAGCACATCAAATACATTTCAGATTCTGCTAAATATTTGGTTCTACTAAATATTCAGTCATAATCCAACAAATGTCTAATTACATTCCACAACATTGAGTCGAACAGAAATTTATCTTCACTCTCTTAAACACATAGCTGTAATTCGCACAAATTTCAGCACTATCACTGTTGACTAAAACAGTATTTTTTTTTTTTTCATTTACAACCTGACAAATGTTTAGAGCTCAGTTTAGTAAAAGACATTGAGCCATTCAAGTCAATATAACAGCAAATGTTCTTTTGAACAAAACAACTGCAAATCTCAATTTCTCTACTGTTTCTTTTACTAAACATGATTGCTTGCATCATGGACCACACTTATGTGAAAACAAGATTATTAATTACTCCTTTGATAAAGATGACAATCTTATGATTCTGACATCACTTAAAATTGTGCACAGCCTTACTCTAAACTCTGATTTTTTAAAACTTGTTTACACTGCTTTTTGTTGATATTATTGCAATGCTAAATGGTAATGTGTTGAAGATTGTCAACTTTTTTCAATTTTTGCGATAAAAGTAAAAAATTTGGCAGAAAATTGCCTTTCAACTCTCAGATGAAGTATGCCAAGTTACGACAACACCATCAAGCATCACAAAATTACCATCGGGAAATGGTGTAAACAAGTTTAGAAAATATAGCAACACATTGTATCCAAATCTCTGACTGATGAACCAATATGGTATGTGACAGATGACAAGCCAGAGTGCATGTTTATACCCATGACGAATTCTTCATATTGTGAGGTGTGGTAAAAGAGAAGCAACCTATGAGAAATGATGTACTCGTGGAAACACATCTCATTTGTCCTTAATTAGAACATATTCATACAATTAATTCATGTCTGAAATTTCTCTGAGATAATATTCTTGATTATATCCCTTCTATCCCCATAAACATGTCACTTCTCGGTTGTCGCATTGGTTTTCCATAATTATGAGCGGAGCATTTCATATGCAGCACAACATTTAAAGCTGTTACGCTAGAGTGATGGAGTATTTGCCCATGAACTTATATGACTGAAAATTCAGAGAAATAAACGCACAAGTGAACATAGCAAGGTATTCTGGATATAAACAAGTGAACAGTGAAGTTACATCTCAAACAAACTCTGAATATATGGTCAAATATTATACAACACATACACACACTAAACTGGCAAAATGCATAGCAAGTGAAACCCGAACAGTTCGGAATACCCACATAATTCCGGTAACAGATGCATCACACATCAATATCATTGTATCATTGAAGTATAACAAAATGTGAACCTAGATATTTCAAGAAATAAATTTATCATGAGGCCGCTCCTACTAACCTAAATCATTTGGCATTTTGATTTTGCAAATTGCAAAAATAGTAAATTTGTTTATTGCCATGCTTACCTCAAACATTTGAACTACTTCAGTTTTTCACTTGATAACTGATATTCAATGCTGTAATTTGTAGTGCATGGGGTAACTATCAAGAATGAGTTTCAATTTCATAATACTTTCCAAAACATTTCTCAGAGCTTTAATACAATACCACAAAATTTTCTACAACAGGACAATTACAAAATATTCCGACTGATTGACCCATACTCAATTTCCCAGTGAGCAGCACGGAATATTCTCCAAAGACTTTCCGCAAAAGAACGCAAGCATTCATCTTCACGCACATTGGACCAGAAATCCACACAACATATGCATATCATCAAAGTTACTCTCCAAGCAAAAAACAAACAGAACGAAAAATACCAGACACACAACAATACATGTAAATTCCAAAACTATGACAATATCCTAAGCATCGTTATCATGTACAAAGAGCAGCTCAGATTTTCCGAGGCCCACTTGCTCGAATGTAGGTGGTTCTGGTACAGCGTCTGATGGCTGGCATTCTAACGTCCGGCGGGGGAAGTTCGTTACGATTTGGAAGTTGTCCGGGGCCGCCTCATGGACGAATACGAAGTTGTACAAGTACTGAAACGTGGACAGGGAAATGTTGAAATTACCATGAATCAGATTGTCAATTTTAGTTCCAGAATTTGCTTATTATTAGAGTCTATTTTGTGTAAACTTTCTATAGGTAAATCAATTTTTTGTACAGTATTATACATAGATAAAGTCGCGGTTTAATATCTGCACCAGATTCAGCAAGCAGGATCACAGAATAAATACGCACCTTGAGTGAGTCAGTTTTCCTAAACCTGCGCTCCAGTCTCACTCCGTTAGGTAGCTTGAGCAATACTTTGATAGCATCGGCAGCATCTACTTCAGGCTCCTGAACAGATATAGTTATTGAATATTAGAATTAATATATGACAGATATGAAACCAATATTCCAAATCTGTTTCACTCCCCCACTCCCAATCTAAGGGGGAGCCACTGTATTTTACATCATAGTTGATTTTCCTATTTTGCAACTATTGTTATACTTGTATGATTTTTGGGCTGTCATTGAATTATCCTGAAGCTGCTGATATCCCATATAACACAAAATAACAGGACAGCTTTTCTTACAACTGCCAAAATTCACTAAATAAATAGCAACCAAACCCTGATGGGGCTACATTAATCGACAAAACTCTAAAGCACATATACAAGCTGCATGACCCCGTAGGCCTGTACCGGTGGGATCTGGTCGCGAAGTCGCTCTTTCTGTCGCAGAACGTCCTCCTGTTTCTGTAGCTCCTGTGCCACGCGATCTCTGGCGGCTTGCTCCTCTTGCTCCTTGGCCTCCAACTCTTCTCGACGCCGACGCTCCTACGAGTGGATGATATTTCTTCAATATATTTTTCACTTTTTAAAAAAAAAATTTCATATTGTTTACGTTTTTTTTTTTATAATTTCAATTTTGATATTCAAAAAGAATCATACTCTCATTTTCAAGTATTCTTCACTTTCCCTTGATATCTATTTCAATCTGTACATCGATAAGTGTCTGAATGTTGTAAAGGTTTGGTAAATTCATCACTTCTGCTTTAATAATATCATGTTTCTAGGGATGATTAAATGTGGACGTATTCTAACACAATCTTTTGTTTACACAACAAAGCTGCCTTCGAGAACAAACATCATCAACATTTCCAGCATTCATCAAATGTTTCATTGATGTGTATTAATATTATCCACTTAGATAACCTACTATAACACAACATCCGACTGAAACTCCATCTAGCATCTATCTGACTCGTTTGAAGCTAACGTTACGATATCTGGTACAGTCGTTACCTTCTCCTGGTCGGCTCGGAGGGACTCCAAGTAAGCTGCGTCCTGCTCTTGTCGTAAAGTCTGGTTGAAATTCCGCTCCTCCCTGCAGGAGGAAGTGTTGGTACAGATACTTGATACAAGATTTAGAGGTCAGGGCATAGAAACATATGGCAATTTGATGGAGGATTATTATAGACTCCTCATGTATCAGAAAATATATATACACATGGATATACACACTGACAATATAGTATAATTGTACTTGAAATAAATCTCTCTTAAAGATAAATAGTCAGGAGAAACTGTCCCAACTTCCAAGACTAAATACATATACATCTACACAGTTGCAGAAGTGATTTACTAAAGTATAATATACATCTAATTTGGATGGGAGTTGCCATTTGCCAGAGTACTTGATACGGTGTTTACTCAGAGTCTAGTGAGTTCTATAACAAGACTATTTTACCTGTCGACTCTAGCTGCCACAAGTGACGCCTCATTATCCTCCATAATCCTCCTCAAGCGAGTCGTGATATCTTCCGGCTCTGCAGAAACCAACATAATTAAAATCACCTTTCTCTTATGTTGCTGAATGGCAGTACTGCTCCAAATTGCATACTCAAATAGTAACAACACATTTCTAAATAGAGCGAATTTCTTAATTTCTCAGCTGAAATTATACAATACAAGACCAGGAATTTGTCAAACGCAAGCTTTAGTTTATCAAAGTCACAAGACACAAACCTAGCGCTCCATCTAATCGAGCCACGACAGTCATTCTGTTCTGTCGCAGTACAATCAACGCTAAGAATGGATACGTGTTTTCCCGCAGGGCCTGGGAAACTGAAACGAGAAACAATCAACTGTTCAGTCATACTGAGAATGAGAAATTGGAATGCAATGAAAGATTTTGATCCCAGAAATCAGGACTTACCTCTATAGCCTTCTGGACTGTTTGTATTGCATGCCCAGAACAACAGGTTTGCATTGATAAAATCTATCACCTCCACATTACAGAGAGTTTGTCTGTGTGGGAGGAAGAATCATGTACATTCGTTAGTTCACAACTATTCCAAATTTGTACAAAATGACATTTGGCGCACACACACATACTGTGAAATAGTCAATGACAGCTATTCAATTTCGCGATCAAGACCCCCACAATATTTGGTGAAGATTCAATTTGGATATTATTGAATTTTAACATTTATTTTTTTCATTGACACAAGATTTATTCTGGTGGTATCTTTCCTACTATGAAATTCGCCAAATTAATCGCCTTGCAAAATTAGTCTTTCAACACAAAACACACAATGGATAGTATAATAAGAAATCCCCATGAAAATACCTCTCATCAAGGAATTTGAATAGCAAGAACTTGTGGAATATGATATATATGAGTTGTTTCACATTCTTCCATGAGGTTACTGACCTACAAAAGTTTGCGGTGTCTTGGTGATCATCCCCGTGAAGGTAAACTAACAAGAATTTCAACTCTTGTTTAGCTTCGTTGAGTGCCTAGAACACCAACAATAAAAGTCAACACACATTGGGTCTAATTCCACTAATTTTGAGGACAGAAAACTTTCGGGAATTTCCATTTTTTAAAAATGCATGTACTTTTTTACTCAGATATATACAATTTCTGTTTATTTATATATATGCATATTCCACTAATATGACAAATTGATGTTTTTTGCTTCACAAACGCACATCTATACTTGTGCAGTTGAACAGTTGGAATTTTTCCCTGTGATGTACATCTCTAAAACCAACCTTGACAGATACCAGTGAAGTTTACCTGACTATAGGTGCCTCTGAAAAATACTGGATGATCGTTCCCGAACTGCTCTTCAAATTTTCTAATAAAATTCAACACATCTCCCATTGGATCTGTGACATCTGCAGGAAGAAACAGATCTTCTTTTTCAGGGAAAGGAACAAATTCTATGTATCATATTCAAATTTAATTCTGATAAAATTTCATGGGAAAACAAATATACACAGCTATTCGCATATTTAACTTACATCTTCTGGGATCAGGTCTTAATAATCTATCTGAAAAGTGAATCAGAAATACATGAATTATCAGATTGTGGTGCATAAATATATTGAATGTAGAATTTAAAACACAAAATTATCTCGTTCAGCAAAATATCATTATCAGCTGGCATAAGCATCTTGTTTTTTTGTGTGAGGTATCATCTATAAGACATGAATTATCATGATTATACGAAAAACATCTAAGAACACAAACTTACAAGCAAATCTGAATATATCTAGTACAGTTGTGTAGACAAAACGGAATGGAAACATGAAGATGAAATAGCCCCATCCCATGAGGCCCTGCGGCTGTCGCCGTCGTGCGATCGTATATATCCTGTAAATATAGTAACATATTCATAAAATTCCATACTCATATGAAATAATTCAAATCATTTGCCTATCCTCAATGAGTCCTTGAATGACACAGACCTTTGGTCACTCGGATGTGCATTAACTGGCGGTGTTCGCGGTGTTCTCTCTACTTGGTTGAACGCAGATGATGTGCCCTCCTCTTCACTCAGTCGCGCTTGAACTGCAACCTGAAAAGGCAATCAAGCCTGATTAATCATTGACTTATACGACTCAGGAGTCAGGACTCATCATCGCTATTGTTTTGACCAGACAAATTACAATTAATTTTGGCGAGGCATTCGACTATCAACGCCTTGTATGACAGATCTGGTTTTGTTCCCCATTTCCCTCTTTGAAACCTCCGGAGCCTAGAACAATATCACTTGATTTTTGTCGAGAAACAAGGTTTGCTGACAGATCATGACTTGGTATGGCTGCCCCATTCGAGTCACAGTGAATGCCCTGGATTGCATTACACTCGCCTATAATGGGCCCATAGCATTCTACAGATCAATTGTATACTGATGAGCGAGAATCTCTTTAACGTACATGTACACAAAATATATTAACTGAACTTACGGAATAGATTTAGAATTCTAGAACCAGCAAAACTCTTTCTCACCTCAATATCCCAGTTGTGTTCTTGCAGTATGTTTCTGCACGTTTCCATTTCTTCGATCCCAGTCAAGTCCTAATATTCATATATAAAAGAAAAGGCACTGATGAAAACAAGGTTATTCATAGAGCTAGCTGATGACAGCTTGAACATGATGTTAATGAAGGGGTCAATTTGTTTTTACTTTTGTTTTGGTTAACATATCATGATGATGATCAGCTGTTTATCATGGTTATCAGGACATTATCTTGGCTATTTTATAACATGGCAATAAGTAAAGGAATTGGCAACTGTACATTCCATGAGCTATCCATCCTGAGTTCGTTGCATCCCAAACTTGCCGATCCACGATTTTGCTGATTATCCCCACACAAACACTAAAACTCATACCACGGCCGAGTGCAAAAATGGTCGGATAATGAATTTATCAGCATGAATATCAACAGGATGAAACTAGGGACAGGATGAGTACTGTAGTGAGTTCCCGACCCAGGTCCATGTGTAGCCTCACCCGACCTGAGCCGGTTACCTACCATAATTTACTTAACTATCCCACTGTGGATTAGTGCTTGCGGAAACTATGCATGGAGTTGTAACCATTTTCATCTGTTTTTCTCTGTCGGTGATCACTGATATTATCAGTTACATGACATTGTAAAACGGTTGTTCATGTTGATAGATTTGTTTCGTTTCGACATAATCATGATAGTCGAAAGATTCCCAGCAACTTCACATGAATTTCAGCCCAAATTCAAGCCAGAAAATTCAATCACTCCAGAACAGATCACGAGTTCAGGTACCAAATTCCTGATCCTGATAGTGCTCCGACCCGAGATTATAACAGTCGATTGACTGATTCATGCCCTAGAACGAAACTAGCACTGTAATGGCCGATTTTCAGTTTGTCGTAACTTTGTGAGAAATTTTGGTCAAGAATGCTGAAGATACTTGAAAGAAAATCTTGATGATTGAAGGAACATCGCCCAATGGCAGAAAATGTGTGGGACCAAACTGTGCAGATCTTGTTTTCCCCCGAACAAAACTGTATCAATTTTTTACCTCGCTCTTGTGGAGTGTCTGCATCCAAACAACAGAGGCATACATGCATTTAGTACTGGATCTATGCAATGTGGATAGATCTATCTACATGATCTATCCGATCAGTTGACGCATAGTAATCTAGTGCTAAATGGAACGGTTACACCCATAGGCTCCGCGTCGCTCAGGATTTGCTTGAACCATGGGCGCCGACATATTGCTTGGTTCTCGACAACTGATGACGGAATCCAAATGGACAAGTTCAAATTAGTCATAATAGGGGGATCGGGTTGTCAGTGGTCGTCAAGGTGCCTGTACGTGCGAGTCATTTCGAATCAGCTACATGCGTGGGCGGTCCCGAATCCTAACTCTCGCCCCTATGCAAATTATCCGAACAGAATTGCCCAGCACGTGCCAAAGGAAAACAATATTTGTTGACATGCAAACGACAGGATTTCAGGGAAAATTTATCATTGCAGTAGATTGCTAACTCTCACCGTTCTATGAGCAGAAGTCTGAAAGTTTGCAGAAAAATGCCGTTTGATCTCCAGGTGAAGTATGCGAAGTTACAATACGATACCATTAAACATCGCAAAAATATCGGCAAAAAACGGTGTAAACGAGTTAGAAAAATCAGAGTATAGTAAAATGTAAGGATAAACACAATAACAAGTGGATATTTCGTTGGATTTAGGAAGTATAGACATCATGAGCTGCCTCTGACCAAGAATGTGAGTACCATTCCTTATTTTTAGCCAGTTAGAACAGACTCGAAGTTCCGACTTTTTTTGTCGGAAATTCAGCAGTCGGAAATTCAGCAGTTTACACAGAGAAGACGATACTGTATTGTTTGTCTACTGAGTCTGATGCAGTGGCTTAGTTTTAGGCCTGCAGCTCGAACAATAGTACGTTATTGTCATCAAGAGATTCATTTCATCAACTGGTTCCTTTGTTAATTGGTTAGAGCAATGAATAATAAACACCTGGAATTGTAGAAGTTTTTCCGTTTGTTCGGGAGAAATATCAGCCGCCTCCGCCATCTTGGTTCGTCTGTGTATTACCGTATTCCATACACTCGTTAGGTGGCAGCACTCGTGACTAAATAAATGCGAGCCTTTTCAAAATTTATGTTCAATTTAAAGCTGGAGTAACATGATAAATATGCATTAAAAATAATGTATTGGCACATTCACCACGTGATTCAACACAGTAGAATCATCGCTGGAAAACGTGTGTGGGTTCATTGAAATTCATTGCATTGAAATGCTCTGGTGAAAACGTACGTCTTCTGTATTGTCCTGACCTGACAAGTGATATTAACATTTAAACTAGGTGCCAACTTCGACCTTCCCTATTACCATCAGCTGAGGCGGCCACAAGCGCGGGGCATATTCAAGCCGGACTTTTTCCTATGGACAGCCTCAGCTGTGCATTCTATGCCCATCCACTGGCTATGGTTTCCTGCGTGGAGTGAGCCTACATTATATGCATATGTCCTAGTGTGATTTGTCACGGCCGTCTGTTGAACCCACAAATGTGAAAACGCCCACAAATATGTGTAGCGTTGTGACGTGAACGAACTGCTAAAACCACCAACCTCCGAAAAACCACCTGCGCAGGACTGTCCAAGTGCATGGGAGAGCTCAATCTGGACGAGGCAAAACATACGACGAATCACTCTGAGACGGTCCTAGCTGCTTTGTTTAGAACAGGCGAGGGAAGGACTTAGACGTTTTCCACCTCCGCACGATGTGACCTCTGCAATGCGGCGCAGACACGTGAGACTCCACGTTTATTTGTGAAATGTCAATGAGAAGGTTGCGGGTCTCCATTTCAATATTATGATACCGGTCCATGCATGCCCTCATGAACACGGTCCGCGGCCTCACAATAATATGAATCCAGTCCACTGTCCTTTAAACATGACACACCCACTGGGCTATAATACTACTTTATTCAACCATACTATGAAATGCAACAGTTTGTGATACAATGAAATATTATATAGTAGGAATACGACACGACATGTATATATGACAAATTTAAAACTTTAAAAGTGTAAAACACATGAATATTTGGAGGACCTATACTCCCCAAGCATCGACCAAATTTTGGGTTGGAAGAGGGTGGGAAGAAAACTTGCTGTTTGTTGCTCAGGCTGGACTTGAATGGCAACTGCCACAAAGTATTTGATGGTCAAGGTCAACATGGTCAAGGTGGCTCTCCCTGGTGGAGGAAATTATAATGAAGGGTATTAAATTTACTGATCACCAGGGTCTAACTTCATGGAGGCTCCACCTAGTGAGGAAACATAGTAAGGGCTTTTACCAACAGGTGGAGACAGTGTAGGAAGGATTAGAACCACCAGGCAGAGTGACCATGTACCAGTGCTTTGTGTCAAGTCTAAAACTAGTTTTGATCAAAACCAATCTTAAACATGACACACCCACTGGGCTATAATACTACTTTATTCAACCATACTATGAAATGCAGCAGTTTGTGATACTATGACATATTATATAGTAGGAATACGACACGACATGTATTTATGACAAATTTAAAACTCCAACCCAGGAGAATGGAGTAGTTAGTAGGTAGATAAAAAGTCATTATGAGGATAATTTGAGTCACTTTATGTAATTTTCATAGTGGCTGGTTCCAGGAATTTGAACTTGGCAAGGATATCAGGAGTTATGTACTTGAATACACAGTCTGACTTCCAGTCACCCAATACTTTGATGACAGTTAATGGAACACCGGAGGCCATGAGCCAGGTGGCCCCACCACGTCGTAGGCTGTGCGTCCCAAATCTGTCCAGCTGCAATCCAATGGCTGCCAGGGTAGTCTGCAGGCGAGCCCTGACCTCAGATGGTGTGGGAGGCTGGATGACCCCACGCCGGTCCTTGTACGCGAAGGCTGGGGAATCATCAGGCAGATCTCCAGTGATACACCACAGGTCAAGGATCGCTGTCGTGGGACACAGTGCATGTCCTGAGATCAACGGGAGCGGGACCTGTAATTTCCGTTCTCGGAACTGTATGGTCTTTGTCCAGTCCAAGTTGACGACACATCCTCTTGACATAACAGTGACATCGGAGCGTTTCAGCAGGTGCTGGGGATTGGCAGACCGGGCTGGACTTGAATGGCAACTGCCACAAAATATTTGATGGTCAAGGTCAACATGGTCAAGGTGGCTCTCCCTGGTGGAGGAAATTATAATGAAGGGTATTAAATTTACTGACCACCAGGGTCTAATTTCATGGAGGCTCCACCTAATGAGGAAACATAGTAAGGGCTTTTACCAACAGGTGGAGACAGTGTAGGAAGGATTAGAACCACCAGGCAGAGTGACCATGTACCAGTGCTTTGTGTCAAGTCTAAAACTAGTTTTGATCAAAACCAATCTACAATTTTATGAACCCCGGCCGTCTTGACTCACAATTGACGGCAAGGCGTCGCTAGATCTTAGGATTGATGTTAAGCAGGGTCTTAGTCTAAACCTGGACGCGGCGTAACCTTTCAAACATTGTATAACCCACTGACTTAGTCTAAACCTGGTCAATGTGTACTCTGAGGATATTTCATATATTTTGTAAATGACTATCTGATCATCGTAGATTTGGTAATAAACTCTTGTCTGAATCTATGTCTTCAGCACTTTTCTATTCTCAGAGAAATACCATGGAATTGCGGACGTCTCACCAATAATTGTCTATAGCATTCGGACAAAGGAAGAGATATACTACAGAAAAACATAGCACCAAGGGTACCTAGCTCACCGGCAGATCATGAGAAATGTACAGAGTATTGAATTTCCACAATATAAATTGTTACACTGATATTCAACTCTATTTTCAAAATATGTATGTAACTGTTGCCGTTTTCTGTATGGACTACTAGTATATCTTGAAAAGTTTTATTTTCGTTAATCAAATATTTTCACGGGGGGGGGGGGGGGGGGTCAAGGAGGAAACATTTTTTCTTTGGCTGTCAAAGACAAAAATAATATTTTTTTTGACAGAAACGCTTGTTTTGACCTTCCAAGGTCATTGAAGGTCAATTTCAAGGTCAACATTCAAATCGCAATATATGATTTCGCATTTGAATGTGCCAGTACTTAGGCTTTAACTTGAAATGTTCTAGGAGTTTACTCTACAAAGCTCCCATTATGAAGAAAAACTTGTGTGAAATTTTCCGAGTCCCAAAAAATCTTCAATTGCCAAAAAAAAATTTTTTTTTGCTGGAAATGGCTCAAAACGAATAGTGACTTGATTTTGGACATAAAAAAAAATGTTTTTTCGCACCCCCGCCATAAAATCAAAATAGTCAACTCACACACACCATCGATTCAAAGGCAACAAAACGTATACACATCACAAAGATACATAAGGATAATCTTATGCATGATTTGTACATGATTTGTACAGACAAGAATTGTCTGAATAAATTTAAAGAAAATGGCTGCCAAAGACAAAAATCATCGTTTTTCAAAGCCACCACTCAAACCGCAATATATGATTTCCCATTTGAATGTGCCAATACTCAGGCTCTATCTTGAAGTGTTCTAGGAGTTTACTCCGCACAGCTCCCATTTTGAACTAAAATTTGGGTGAAATTTCAAATAATTTGGGTGAAAGTCTATATAATTTTGTCAATGGCCCAAAAAAAAAATATTTGTTTTTGCTAGAAATGGCTCAAAACGAATAGTGACTCGATTTGGGATGAAAAATTTTTTTTCGTTGATCCGTCAAAAAATTAAAATGGCCGCCACGCACAGACCGGCGATTCAAGGGCAATGAAACTTACACATCATAGAGGTACATGAGGGGAATGTTTCGAAAAAACTGATTAGGCAGTTTTTGAGAAAATGGTCACCAAAATCCAAATTTGTCCATCTTTGTCAAAAAGGGCTGCCATATCGGCAAAACGGTCTTATATCGGTCTTTAGGTATTGGCCTAAGGTATATTCTGACAATTTTTTGGAAAAATTCATCATGTCCAAAAGAATTACACACCCGGACATTTGACGGACGACAGGCGAAAAACCACGACAATAGCTTGCTTATCAGCCCAAATGGGCCAGGAAGCTAAAAATGTTTGAGGAATAAACACAACGAGAGAAAATAACAACAACAAAAACAAGGCACTAACTACAACCTAAAATCGCTACATATGAAAACCCACAAATATGTAAGCAACTTTTGTAAATCACCCACACATGTGAAAAAAAATCTTAATCCACAGATATGAAAAAAAAAACTCCATTCACAAATGTGAAAAAATTTCCAACCTGAAATGTGAAAACGAATATGGTCAATATCCACACGTTTGAAAATATATTAGTAATAAAACATGGTAAATGTCAGGGAAAACTGAGTCTCGGCTCATTTTCTCAAAAATGCAATGAGGTACAATATTTGAAAGAATTTCACCAAATTTCACATGCATATCCGCTGATATTCACTCAAAACATACATCAAAAGGCATTTATCACGTTAAATTTTATGTTGTATTAGATTTTTACATTTGCGAGTGGAATTTACTTTCACATTTGTGTATAAAGTTTTGTGGGTAGACTTTTTCACATTTGTGGGTAGGGTTTTTCACATTTGTGGGCAATTGAAGAAAACCGTTTCACATTAAATGTGGGCGACATTAAATTTGTAGGTGATTTTTTTTTTCACATTTATGGATGATTAACACATTTTTCTTTGTATTTGTGGGTTTTCACATTTGTGGGCGTTTGATCCCTCTCCTCTCGCGGCCACATGTACAATTAAACCTTCCATCGTATAGGATCTTTAACTGGTCGAAGTCAGTCTGCAGCTTTTCTGTCCCAGCCAAGGTTCCAACAGCGGATCCTTCCAAGAGCTTGCAGTCCCTGAGATCTCATCCACATAGATAGGGCTTGCAGTCCTCTTACGTTGCCATAGACGGGACTCCATGGACCGCAGTGACACTATAGATTCCAGGGAGGGGCCACCGTGTCATACATTTTCCTTTACCTACTAGTGTGGCGATTTTGCCCAAAGATCGCGGCAGGTGATTCTTTTTAAACACGTTTGTTTCTCGGCCTTGTTTTGGACGCTTCTGTTCAAAGCCCGAGCGCTGCTTAGCAACGCTCTCTAATCCTCTTATCCACTATACTGAACAATGAACAATATCCACTATCACGTAATCTCTCGTGCTCTCGCCTCTAGCCTAAATACTGTGGCAACATTTTGTGTGGCCGGAGTTGTCTCAGACACTGAGCACGACAGGTGAGCTCACGCCATGAGCTCCTTGTCTCTGTTCGGGTAAAGGCCAGTCAGGCCTCAGGGACGACTTCCATAGGGGGCCCAGGTGGGGAAGACCTTGATGACTCGGGGGTGTACGCCCTCTGGATCACCGGTCTCCCACCTGAGATGGTGTGACACAGGCTCTGGGAGGCCGCTGGTCTGTCCAGGCTTCTATCCCTGCGGCAGTGCAGTCGGCGAGGCTGGCCAGCAACATGCCCACGTGCGCGAGTTCTGTGGTGCCGCTCCCATGGCATCTCAGGCTCCGCACACGGCTACATTACCATAACTATGTACTATGCATGTTGTATATGATGTTGTTGATGTTGATGATGGTGATGTGTTATGATGTGATGTATGACGGCGGGACTTGTCCGGGCGGACTGTTACCTGGTTGTAGTGCTAGTAATTACCGACGCCCGCCGCGTGCGCCCTGTGCGCCTCGGGCATCAAACTCTACACTAGTAATCTAAAGATTTCTCTTACGAATGGCTCCAATGCACGACAATGTACACTCGAAATTTATCGAAAGGTAATCTTTCAGAATCTGTTACTAGTACCCACTCTGGGTTTTCCAAATTTCGAACCTAAAGGTAATGATACCTTTGTGGAGTTTTGCTGCATGGCAGAGGCTCCTTGCCTTCCTTTGGGCAGTAGATGGCTCTAGATACTGCTTGTTCTTCTCAACTCAGGTTGGATCATGTTGGACACCAGCATTTTAAGGAGGTACATTGTAATTTGGGAATTTTGTATGCTTGTGGTAAGAGTCTTGTGGTAACCATGTAGTCTTTTTTATGATGGTTTCGTTCAAAGCCCAACTAAAGTCAGAATAAAAATTTTTGACGAATGGTAGATTGAATCTCATTATTATAGTTTTTACAGCATGTCAATATCTCGATTATTTATGAAGATATGACAAATTCAGTTGACATTTTGGGCTAAATTTTTGTACCTAATTAATCATTATAATGAGTATTCATAACTGCACAAGGGTAAAACAAGTTAATTAAGGTAATTACACGTCTATTCTCAAACACGTACGATGTTAATATGTGATTTGTTTGGCATGTACGTTGTTTGGCATGAGATTCATTTACCAAAATTGGTTGTCAAGGTACTGTTTTCGAGATATGTACCATAGCAACCGTGGTTGCTAGAGCTTCAACGCCATGAATATTGAATTAGGTACCTCAAAACTGGTGAAAATGTGGACACAAATCTTTTCTGAAACCCATTCAATAATTTCAAACCTGACTTGTATATCGAGTTTAAACCCCTGACAACCACGTTGCTATGCGCCGTAGGTTAATATAGTTGGCATGGTGATCAGAAACATGTTATGGGCGTATTTTTTCCTTATCGTGTTTATATTCGTGTTATTTAGCGATATTACGCATGGATCTTTCAGCAAAAAAAAGGATCTAAAAGCAGCTAACTGAAAAACTTACTCATGTAACGTCATGGATACTCATTATAATAGCTAATGAGCTTCATAATTGGAGTACAAATATTTTAAAAACTTGACACAAAATTTGTAATATATCTCGATAACCGTTAGATATTGACGTTCTGTAGACGCCAACACATTTCCTTTATCTATCGCACAAAACATGATACATGTAACTTGAGTTCATTATGAACTCAAGTTAAAACTTAATAAATCCTGCAAACACTGTTTTTACAGAATCAAAATTATCTTCCAAGTCACATTCTGGTCACGTCATTGTTGATATGCTGACGCTCGAGAAGTTTTGTATCTATACTTATACTAAAGACATTGTATGTTCTAATTACGCTCATTGGTATAAAAGCTCTTGAAGCATACATAGTGACGGAGTCGTTTGTAACTGTCATGTTTTCTGATAATTATGAACCCTGATGCTTTCAATTCTAGAAGTCCCTAATAGTTCACGATTCTTCACATTGACAATGTGAGACTGTCATATCAAGCGAGGCGTGTCAAACGAGTTTTACGTAGCAAAGTAATAACTGTTGCTGTTATGTCGAGTGGTGTACAACACAGAAGTTTTGATTTTCACTGTTTTCATATTGCCAATGTGATACAGCGGCATGCCATAGAATGATCCATGCCGCTAATCTAATACAGAATTTCAAATCTTGTATTATGTCATATTGAAAAAAAAAACACTTCTGCATTGTCCACCCAGGATACCGTTAATGATCAACACAGCATTGTAATTCATATTTTATTACACAAAATTTAATCTTTGAAGATAACTATCACTTTAAAAATAAACATTAAAACATCATACAAACACAACAGTCATCTTCCTTCCATTACAAAAATGGGTTGTCGCCCAATATGATTTTGATCATGCATAAAATTTATATATTGCAAACATGCTGAACGTGTTTTTATTATGGATGACAAATGCAGATATAATTTTACACTGACAGCACAAGAAATGCATACATGTACGAGTGTTTTCTCTCGAGATTCAAAGGTATTTTTTGATTTGATAAAGGCTTTAACAGTTTGACACCACACAACAACAACATGTCACAGTAACATTTCAGTGAAAAAAGAAAATTCTAGTCACTAGACAACAATCTATATGGCACTGTACATGGTTTGTGACCGACAGTAAAATTTGCACTTTTACAATCAAGGATTTTCTACAATCAACACATTCCGATAACATCATAAGACATGTAAGCAGTCCATTTAGTACAACTTTGCAGAAACTCCCCAGCATGCATAAACTATTTGCATCGAACAATACAATTACAAAACCCATTCAGCCGATGTAACTGTTGATTGATTAACCATTATCATTGACGAACAACAGTCAGTAACATTACCGTATGATCAGCTTTGGTGTATATATAAACGGTAACAATTACTGATAAACATTGGTAGGCATTCAGGAAGACACTTTCCACATTTTCATAAACATCGACCAGTAAAAGGTATGAAACAGTTCCACCACAAATGTTCAAAGTTCACACGTAATTCTGGACAAGCATTATTCTGTACAACTATTAACACAAAAGTGGATTTCATTTTTTTCGAGCCCTCGTGGTGACGGCTGATCGGGGTAATCGTTCAGGGTGTCGGTAGTTTTTTGTCAGTGGGCCTGAAGTTGAACTCCTAGTTCTGATTGACAACTTGCCACAGCCCACATCTGACTTACCACTTATACTTCTGGTTTCTCGTTTTGAAAGCTCACTATTCGACTCAAAACTACCAACCAACTTCTTCCTTTTTGGTACAATAGGGCTACTGCAACGACTTCCGGACGAAATGCTCTGTTTGTTTCCGGACGTACTGTTGCTGTTCAGACTCTCAGTGGATAGCCTTCTGGAGCTTCTAGTAGATGTTGTTGATGTTGTTGTACAACTTCCAATGGAGTTTGAACGCCGACGACGGAGGCCGGATCTGGTTTCAGGAACACTCTGTTCAGATTCGTAGCCTACATCCTTTCCATGACTTTCCATGGGTTCCACACCTGGTGTAATGCCTTCATCAACAGGTGAACTTTGGAGAGTGTCTATGGCGCAATCCTTCTGAGGTGATTCTTCATCAATGCAGGTCTCATCTGATGCACATATGTTGCCTGTGTCCTGTTCTGTGGATATAGGTTCGGGGGACATTGATTTCCTTTTCAAGCCACTCCTTGTTACATGTGTATCAGTCGAATGAGCAACTTGTTTTGTGGCAGCACAAGATTTGCTGGCTTGCTGCTTCCTCATCGTTGTGGTTGATTGCTTTTTTAGTGTGCTTCGCAAAAAGTGCTCCCACACACACCATTTGCTTGGCATTGTGTTCTTTGCACCTGTTGATCTGTCTCTGCACACTTCACTTCGTCTGGTCACAGGGAGTCGTCCATCCGCTTGCACAGGCTTCGTAGACTTTGTGTTCTGGACGATCAACTTTGATGAAGTAGACCGTTTTTCAGCTACCACTTTCTGACATTCTCTATCCTCATCACACTCACAAGAGCACCTTCGCTTTTTTACAATCCTGCGTGCACCACTGATCTCTTCAACATTGTTGACCGTGGGGTTTTCTGTCTTTTCTCTCCACTTTCTCTCGTAGGTTTTCTGGCATTGCTCTGGTGTTATTTCCTTGATGGGGTCAACGTCCTCCAACCGAGACATCTCCTGTTTTGTTCTTGACTCACGATGCTGTTCATCCTCTGGCTTGGATGGCTTATTTATTGTGATTTTCTTAGCCGGGGGTGTAGAATATTGTTTCTTTGAACCAGATAACCGACTGGCATTGTCCCTCTTTGAGTAGGTTATGGGAGCTTTGACATGTAATGGTACACCTCTGAACACTCGCTTCGCTGCAGCTTGTGATGAAGATGCAGTTGTTTCTGATTGCAGTATAGTAACAGCTCTTGCTTTTTCTCTGGGACTCATCGAAGAACCCTTTCTGTGGGATTGTGACTTCAAGATGCTCCAGTCATCTATGGTGAAGCTTCTTTTTGTGTGTGAATGACTTTTGAAATGTACTTTCCATGCTTCTAATGTGCTAAAGGTGAGTGAACAAACTGTACACTTGAAGCGTCTTTGCACCGGGGATGGTGCAGGGTTCTCAGTTGGTTCTTCGGCAACACCCTTATCTTTATGAAATCTAGCCATGTGCATATGGAGTTGCTTCGTCTTCAAAAATGCAATGTTGCAAATGACACAAGTTCTTCCTGGATCTGCTATTTCAGCCGTTGATGATGGTTGGTCCTCTTGGAAATTGCTGTCAATGTTGATCTCTTTATCAACATCACCTTCCAAGAAGCTTCCTGATGTGGATGAAGCTGAATCTACATCTGGCGTACTCCGCACGTCACTGGAGGTAGTTGTATCATCTGGAATTTTTTGAGAGTGCTTCTCAAGAATTTTTGTCTCAGAACCTGACTTATTTCCAGCCTTATAATTGGCTATATTGTGTCTTGTCCGCATGTGGTAGTGAAGGAGCATTTCATCAGCAAAGTTGGGATGATCTTTACAAACAGGGCAGGACATCTCCTCTGTCTTATTTTCATAAAATACACCTTTGTTCAATCCATGAGCATTTTTCAAGTGTTCAATTAGTTCTGTTTCAAAGAGAAATGAACACTCTTCATCACAGAATGGACAAGCATATCGTCCATCTGTGTCATTGACATCATCAGATGAAGTATCTTCCAACTGACTATCAAGTGATGTACAGTGTGTCCTGTGTGTGGATACGTCATCAATTTCATCCCCCTCTTGTGATAGCACATCAACACTAGTATCATCCAGCTCATCTTTGGCAGAGTCGGGGATCACATCTTCAACCACCTGTACAAGCTTCTGTAGTTCCATGTGTGACTCTTCAAAGTCAGACTTCCCACAAGTTATCTCTGCATTACCTCCGTCTGTATTCTTGTGGACAGATATGGAGATGTTGCCGACACGTGGTTGATTGCCGAATGTTTGCCATTTGACACTAAATGGTGTTGCTGGGGATTTACATGTAGATGCCCCAGTGCGTTGATTTGTTGGTGTTTTTGCAGCAGGCTGTGTTTCACTTCCTGGGCAGTCATCTTTGTCAGCCAAAGATGGAGTTTGGGGACTGCCAGGCCCACTAAGCTTATCAGGTTCGCCGTTTTCTGGGTCTGCCCGTGAAGCAGTTTCTGTGAAGGCAGTGGAGTCCACATTTATGGAAATGGTGGGTGAGGTACATGAGACAAGATATTCATGTTTGTCTACAAGTTCCACTTCACATGGTGCAGTACCAACTGGTGATGATTCTACCCGATGTCCATGGTTTACCAACTCATCAGTCTGAAGAGTGGATGTGGGAATGACTGTTCGCAATATTGATTTGGATACATTTGTTTTTTTCTGTGAAGAACATATTTTCTTCATTTTCTCAAAGTATCCAGCACTGCGATTTTGTTTTTTATGCAGAAGTACATTAAGACTCCTCGTCTTCGATGCCAAAGCTCTCGATGTTTTCGGACTCATTTGACCAAATCTTTTATTGGGCGAGCCTGTCTGAGGTTTTCGCCAGGCTTTCACAGCTTTGCTCACTCTTGACTGACAATCAGTAGGAGGGCTGTCTGAATTCAAGTTTTGTTGGCATTGTGATTCTCCATCTGCCACCTGTGCTGTTTTCCCTACTGATTGGTCCACCAATGACACAAATTTACTGTCAAAGCATGCCTGTGTACATGTGCTGTTTCCAATAGTTGGATCTTCTGCATCCCTGCACTCCTGTTTTTCAATGACTTCAGATTCTACTTCCACCGATTTTTCACTATCTATGCCGCTGCTAATGATTTGGATGTCATCTGACAGATTGGAATATGAACTTTGAGATTCACTCCGAGAAGCAGCTGCTTTTCGGGTTTTCATCATCGGTGGTGAATGGTCGAAATCAACTATGTCAACGTCTTCTAGCTCATTGTAGGATTTACGGGGCACACCACGTGCAGATCGTCTAGTTGAGCTACAGCTAATGTCACTGGCTTTGGAATCAATACTGCTACTTCTGGACATACTGCTGGTCTTCTCTGTTAACTTAGAAGTATCCTTCGTGGAAACTTCAGCTCCATTAACTCCAGCTTCAGGATCAACATCGATGTTGTCGGTTATATTCCCAGGAGACATTGCCTCAGTGTAAGAACATAATTCCAGATCATGTGACTGCATTGTTGTGTTGACCCTAAGGTCATTATCTTTCATGGTTATGGCTCTAGTGTCATGCTGTGGCTGACATTGTGATGAATATTCGCCAATCAGAGTAACGCCATCTGTAAGGTCATTTTCTCGTGTACTGATTTCTGGTTGTACTTCAACATTCTGCCCAGAGTTCACCGATGGAGGTTCAATGATTGAAGATTGAATTTCATTATAGATGTCTTTCGTACTGCTGTTCAATGTCAATTTGTTTTCGACTTGAATCTCTTCTTTGAGTGACAAATTCATGCAAGCAGCACACTCTGCAGCAGAGTCAGTCTGTTCCTCAGTTGTGTTTGGAACTTCTCCACAATTGGTAAGCCCACATGTCTCTTTACTACTTTCGACTTTCACCGACACCCCTTCCAGAGCTTCTGCTTTTATTTCACATTGGCATCCATTCAACACATCACACTCTAAAGCCCCTGCATCACGTCCTACCGTATCCAAGGTTGCTTGGATGTTGGCACTATCAATAGCAGGAGACTGGCTTATATCGACAGCAGTTGTGGATTCCTTCTCTTCAGCAATAATTGGCATCCTTGCTTCATTCTCCAAGGTGACAAGGGTCATGTCGACACTTCCCCGATCAGATTCTAACTGCATCACATCATTCTCTCTCAGTCCAGATGCAGTATCAACACTTCTAGGCTCATTCGGTGTCTGCACAACATTATGTGATGAAATCACTTCCAATTCACAGACATGAACTTTTTCGAAAGTTTCTGTTGCAGTGTCTATTTCTTCACTTGCAATGCCTGCATTTGTATGATTAGATGATGCATCTGTCTGTTCGGGGGGACACTCAGACGACAAATCTTCATTCGGGCAGGAGTCTCTTGTGGATTCCTCCAGGAGATGCTCTGTCACTGGCATTTCCATGGCCTGCTGTAAATATAGTTCAACGCTAATGGTGTTTTTCGCTGTTTCGTTATCTAAAGCTTCATTCTTGACAACACCAGTGGACATGTCTTGTTGCAAAGTATTATCGTATGCCTCCGAAGTTGAATGACTGACTGTGTCATCATTATTCATCATCAATGCACCACTTCCTGCTGATATTCCTGAGACTTGTGTGGTGACACTAGATACTTCTTTGCTAACCAGTGTCAAGTCTTCTGGGAGGACTTCTTCCGTTTCTGGAGGTTTCTCAATGCAAAAGTGTGCTTTCAGACCCCTCAGTCCATCACACAGCGTATTACACGCATGACAGCGAACATAATTGATCACTTGTGGGTGCATCATCAGCACATGTCTCTCCAGATCTATAGAATTTCCAAATATGATCCCGCAAAAGTTGCACCTTGGCACAGCATCAGGGCTGGTGACAGTGCTGGTGGATGCAGAGGGGGTGACATCAGTCTGTCCTTCAGTTTTATCTGTCATAGGTATTTGTAATTCACGAATCTGATCAGTCACTGTTTCGTTGATGGTATTGTCTGGAGGTGTGAGTTGCAATGCACTGACTGCATGATACTCCTGGTGCTGTACATTGTCGAGACAAGGTTGTGCACTCGGATTCTTAGCATTTTTGTCAGCATTCAAGAGACTCCCTTCCATACTGGGAATGGTGTTGCTAGCTTGGGTGAGAGAGGTCCTACTGGCATCATCACTTGCACAACTCCGAGAATCTCGAGAGTCCTGACTGACACTCAAAGAGGACCCTGGAGATTTCTCTCTTTTCTTTGAGGCTGCCTTACTTTTCTTTTGTGGTGGGTTTAATTTGTTCGGCGACATAGAACAAGTCCATTCCAGGTGAAACTGTAAGGCCAATCTGTCTTCAATGATCTTTCCACATTTTGGGCAAGGGTGGTGCTCTGCGGGGGCAACTGGATATTTACCATTGACACGCTTCTGTTTTGGGCTCTTTTGTGACCGTTGGGATTCAACGCTTGACGATCTGTCGGCACTTGACTTTCTTCTACGAGCTTTAGATCGGCTTGCATGGGCTTTTGTGGGTGTGGCAGAAGGAGATGAATCTACTAATGATGCTGATGATGGTGACCAGGATATGTTGCAAGTTGGAACAGGTGAACTGCATGGTGCATCATCAATCTCCCTCGCAACATCATCAGTGTGAAGTGCTGCATTACGTGAAGGCTGTACATGACTTGGAGGCTGTATAGGGCTGCTCATACTTGGTGTAACTTGCGGGCTTGTGTTGTACACGACAGGAGGCATTCCTAATGTTGTTCCTACAGAGGAGAGTACAGTTATGCCTTCCATGGACACCATTGGCTTGTTATCATACACAGAGTACCCTTGTGATTTTGCATGATTTGTTTCAATTTTAGTTGTTGGGACATTTTCTTGTGTGAGTGCTGCCACCAGAATACCCAAACTTGGGGTTGTTGTTGCCTCTGTTTGATCCACTACATGTTGAATGTCCTTACTTGGTGTTGTTGCCGTTGATCCCTGACCATGCCCTGTTTTGCTTTCAGTCATCTCGTGTATCACACTCAAGGAGGCCGCTGATATTGACTTTTCAGTGTCTCGTTTCTCTGGACTTCGGGACCTTGACTTGGCTTCCTTTTTAGCACTGAGTAGTTTTGTGATCGACTTCATAAAGGAATCAGGAAACCACTCTTGCACCATATTTGCTGCTGCAGCTTTGTTCACTTTGTGAAAGTAAATCAAATGACGCTCCACATGACACCTCTCATAGTATCGTCCCTTGCATCCTTCCTTCTTGCAGTGGAAATGTTTGTTTTTCAGTTGCTGGATCTTCATTCCAGCATCCTTAAGACAGGACGCAAACTGGTGATCCCTACAATCTTTGGGTTCTGGGAACATCTCCCCACAGTAAATGCATTGGTAATTGTATGTATCTGTTGCCTGTGCTGAGAACTTATTTTTGCAAGTTGTAGTTTCCCAGTGTTGACTGACATCTTTCTTGAGAGCGAACTCCTTGTTGCAATGAGAACACAGCCAGATCTTGTGCCTCAACATCAATATATTCTTGAACGTTATCTTCTCAACCTCCACGTCTCCTGCCACAACATAGTTACTGTCATCGGCTATGAGGTTGTCTTCTTCGTCAAAAGTGGTATCTAGAGGAAGATCAGCAGCCCCGGTAAGTGGTACTTCATCAATGTTGACTTGCACGGCTGCTTCGTGACGCACCCGTGTGGTCGGTGAAACAAGATCTGTGGTGGGATTGAAGCTGATCATTTGATTGGCAAGGACAGCAGGATCTCCCAAGTAGACATCTGTGGGCTGTACAATACTGGTTGTCATCAGAGGATTCTGGATGTAAATATCACTGCCAACTTGCATATGGACAGTCGAACTTGAACTGCCCATGGAAGGGTATACCGCATTGTTTTGTATAGTTGACATAACGACTGTTGGTGAAGCCATGCCTGCAGTAGCTATTCCTGACGAGGAATGCTGAGCTGCTGTGGATGCTGGAGTGGCAAGTTGAGGAACGGTGGGGCTCACAACCTGTTGGTCACATCCGGCTAGGAGATGCTGCTGCAACGAATTCTGTGACAGAAACCCTTTTTGGCAATATGGGCAGTAAACAAGCAAGCTATTGAAAACTTCCATGCCTTTAGCAGGAACTGACGATGACTTATTCTTTGCTGGACTTTTTGTTGACTTTCTCAAACTTCCACTCGAAGATGATGACTCTTTGGGCTCGTGAGTTTTCATGTGAAGTTCCCCTTCTTGTGGGCTATTGTACACTTGAGAACATACAGAACACTTGAACTTAGACATGAGACCAACACCTTTGCTAAAGTGACTCATATCGGCTTGATGCTTGAAGCAGGTGCTGGCGTTCTGGAACTCTCCGCCACATGTCAGACAGATGCGGTAACTCAATGGAATCAATTTTCTTGCCTTCTGTGAAGAAGTCGGAGACACCTTTTGGCTTCTATAAGCATCTGGTAATTTTGGAGGTGTAGTTTTTTGTTTCTCAATATCTGGCTTCGATACTGTGGCATCTTGAGATTTCTTTCTTGGTTTTGATTTTGACTTTACTTTCGGACTAGCAGCCGTGGTTTGTTGGATAAACTGCGGAGAACGATGCATAGCAGATTGAACACTGGGGCGAACTGGAGAAAATTTACTTCCCGGAGCATTTATCTTGGCTTGATCTTGATGGTGAGATGTTTCCTGGGTAGCATAACTAGCCTGTGGAATAGCACGGAGAAGATTTCTGAAACTGTCATTTGGACAAGCAGGGACCAGAGATGCTTGGTTTTCTGAACTGTTCGCTTTTTCGCTTGTCTGATCTTGCTGAAACAGTGCAGCGATAGCAGAAGTGATTTGTGGTGAATTCATGTCAAACTTCGGCTCCTTCCTTGGCGACTTTTTAGGTGTAAGTTTGCATGTCTGCTGATGGTTCCTCATGTCTTGATAGTTGTGGCAGACATGGCCACAGAAGTCACAGAGCACAGCTTGCGACCTGTCGTCAGGTACGAATACCTGAACTTGTGCATCACCAGTTTCAGAGTCAAATTCAAAAGTGCTGACTAGTTCATAGTCGACATCAGTCTCACTAGAATCCCCTTCACTTGTCAGCCGAATGAGATCATCTTTCTTGATCGCAGATTTTCTAGGCCTCCCTCGAGGAGCACCTGAACCATCCTGCTTTTGATTGCCCTTGAAAAATCCAGAGCTGTATTTCTTAGACATCAACTTGGAGATTCCATCTTTGCTTCTTCCTGCTGCAGTCTGTTTTGGCTTAGAACTTTTAGCAGACGGGGCATCTTCTAGTCGATCCAATTGGACAGAGCAATTTTTCAGTGCTACACCGGATGGCATCATCACTTTCCGTTGCTTTGTATCAATGTTGTGCACTCGGCGTTCATGTCTCCGTAATGATCGCATAGTAGTCAGCATTTGTTTGCATAGACCACATGAGAACTGACCCTTATCATCTTTCGTGGATGCCTCCTCATCCTTCAGTTTCTGTTTTGCGATATCCTTTTCGCCTGCAGCAGAATTGATTTTGAAACGGCAAAGCCATTCTTGATGTCTTCTCCTCTGTCGCATGGAGTCATATGCCTTACCACAGTACTTGCACTTGAAGATGTTTGGGTCATCATATTCAGTTGGAAGTGGAGCACATGATTCTCCTGAACCAGGAATGCCTGGAAGGGTGGCGGACTGTGGAAAGTCATCTCCAGACGTACTTTGACTTGGGTTTGGGATGTCTACATCGCCTTCCTTCAGAAACTCCTTGATAGTATTCAACACCAACTCCTCTGAAGTTTCAGTGTTCTCAGTCTCAGTAACAGCAGTGGCAGCTGAGTCTTTACTATCAGCCACTTCTTGAATGAGAGGATGGTCTTTGCCTTGACTACTGTTGTCCAGAACTTGTTGAATTTCTTCCAGTGTTATATCCATGAAGGGCATCTCCGTTGCATCTTCTGACAGCAGGGGAAAGTCTTGTGATGACCCTGGTGTGGGATCTATTTTGCTCCCAGGCTTTTCTTGTACTTTGGTGGCGTTGACAGAAATCACCTGATCGGAGCTTGCCTGTATTGCATTGGTGACATTTGGGTCACTCTGTAAATCGAGCTTATTCATCTCCAGCTGAACTTGAAGGTCCTCTGACTTGAATTTCCCAGTTGGGCTCTCAGCACGAACAGTCGAACCTGGTTGCTGTACAACACTTGATACAGCATCAAGCTTCTGTGTGCTTGAACTAGCTGTGGCGGTGTTGCTCTGACTATTGCCTCCTACTCCACCCGTGACTGTCGAGTGTTGCTCTGGGGGTGTTGGGTTTTCCTGTTGTGTACTAGGCACAACACCCACTGCTGAAGTACCAACTGATGCAGCAACACTCAGCTTTGCAGCTTCCAGACTCTTCTTCCGCATTCTCTCCATCTTTGCTTTGATACTGCGACTCAACTTCTCCTGGAATGGCACAAACGTATCCCTCCTGGTGTTGTAAAGATACCCAGCTTCCTCCATTGCCATGCGAAGTGGCTTTGACAGCTCGGCCCAGGTGGCATTGGTGTTGTAGGTCTTCGGTCGCAGCGTATCAACTGCTTCTAGCAGCTCAAAGTATGTGCTCTCATCTAGACCGTGTGGTAATGGGTGCGGTGGCGGCTTACCCTCAATAGGAGCTGGAGGTGGGTTCTTTTTTACCATGTCTCGGATTTCGTGATACATCGCTTCGCTTGGGTCCATGTAGAATGCAGTCATTTTGGCAGCCTATGTGCAGAGATATCGTACTGACATGATGAACATTTCAACTAGTATGTTTATCATTTGATAATTATAACATCCAGCTGATGTTATAACTGATAACTGATTCTATATTAATGATACAATAATGATCATAGAAAAAACTTTCCAAAATGCATTTTTCTATCTATTGCATCGTTTTTCGATAGATGAGGAAGAATGAACCAGATAACACTATGGGTATATCCCCTCGATGTCCCATCATCCCTCTTGCCCGATACATATAAAAACAGATAGATATCTTCAGCGAAAAGAAACTCAAACAACACTTTCCATCAAAACGAGAATTGTTGCTGAATTTCAAAAGCCATGTGACTGATTTAACATCAAATGTGTCAGCAATTAGCAATTTTGGGTGGTATCACAACCAAAATCGATCTTACAATTATGGTGGTATATGGAAAAAAATATTAAAATGAGAAGTATTAATATTTATAAGAGAAGTACAACCTATAAAGCGCTCACAATCTCTACGACAAACTGGTTACACTGCGATAATCACAAATCCATGGTATCTTCATCCTTTTTTTCGTGGATAAATTTACAAACAAGCAAGGTATCATCCTTCAAAACTTACCAGTTTCATGAGATGGTGCTCGCCGAAGAGCAAGGCAATGACAATACACGTTTTCGTCAGACTGTCTGCAGCTTTGTCAGCCTCGCCATCGTCCTTCATGTAGATCCTGGCAGTGTCCAGGTTCTTACGGTCCATCCTGACGGCCTTCAGGGCACACTCCATACAAAACTGCTGGAACTCCAGGCCAAACTGTTCCAAGGAAGATAGTGAGATCAAGGCTGAGTAATTTTTATCAGTTGTATGCTACTTTATTCAGGAGTTATATCTGTGAATCAGTGTGCATTTCTTTTTGTAGAATTCAGTTGATGTAAAGCAAAAATCTGTGACTAATTTTTGTGAACGTAACCAATAAATGGACATCCCAGAACGATCCTAAGGGTATATCAAGAGAAATTTTCTGGGTACATATCAATGACACAACCTAGAGTATAACATAGGGGGAACGTTGTACATTTGTATCTATCCGTAAGCACATGTCACCCATGTTGGGGTTTATCTTATATGATACATTGTTAAATGGTGTCAATTGAGTTTAAGTTGTCTGATAATGAACATATTTATTGCAGTTGAATGACTTCCATCAAGGAACTAATATTGACGGCTATTAACATGATTAAATTTGGCAATTGCGACCCCCATTGTATCTGGCAGAGATTTTAGAACGACATGTAAAGTCCACCTGTGACTTCACTCTATTGTTCTTTCTCTCCATTACCAATAGGTAATGGAGAGCTACATGCGAATATTGGAGAGATATGTTTGTAGTATTGGAGCCGAGCTCAATTGTGAAATATTGAGAGAAGTTTTGCTCGCTTCATGATTGCAACACAACGGGATTGAATCATTTGTACATTACAATTGACATGTAGCCACTCATGCTTGAAATCTGCTCCCATAAAGCGTACTTGGGCCAGGTACCTTGTACTGCTCCATAAATACTACTCGAGCACTCTACACATAACACTTAATCCGTCTCACACCTTATTAATCCTTATATTATATGCCGGAACGGCGAGCAGTACAAGTTACTTTGGACACTGGTCTAATAATTCCATATAATATCCATTATTAGTTGCATGTGAAGCAATATCCAATTTAGCGATATCCATCGCATTGTGTGTGCTCATCCAAAAGAAACAAGCAATGTCCCTGCAAGTTATAGTCATATCCGAGTTATGTAAGCTATCCAACTGTTTGAAATAGCCATGAAATCGTGTGTGATTATCCCAAGTTATACCTGCAAGTTAGAATCATATCCACGACTGGTTGCATTCAGCTTCCACAGCAAAGGATGAGTATATATCGTATGGTGAACATTTGAATATAGTGTGAATTTCACTTGAAGAATACGATGTCGTCCCTTCAACTTTTGTTTGTGCAATGAATGCAGCCATTTCCCGTACGGCTCTCTTATATAAAACATTTGTGCTCACGTCCTCACAACTCGTACATCTTGAGCTATAGTGATTGTGTGTTAGAGATTATTTTTGGGGGTGGTGGACTTTACATTAGTCAAAGCCCTCGTCACGCTCCATTACCTATTGGTATTGAAAACCTCGGGCTTCGCCCTCGGTCTCAAATACCAATAGGTAATGGAGCGCTCTTCGGGCTTTAAGTACTACATCTTTTTCAATATTTATCTGTGAATTTGACCTCAGATTTAATTTATTGGGGGTTTCTACCTTGTGCTCAAAATCAAATAAATCACCCCCAAAATTAGTTTTTTACAGTAAGACTATGACAAGTGGCAGGAAATATCTCTGATGTAATACCAAAACAACAGTAAAGTACTGTGAACTATCCTCGTTACCTGTGACTTGAGAGCCTTGATCAGAATCTGTAGCTGGCGCGGGTGTCTCGCCAACTGGTCCATCTTACTGACAGACTGGATGAAGTCGTCAGCATTCGGTTCCTGCTCACGCTGCAGGGATAACCACAGTTCCAGAAGAGCCTGTAAAATGAATCGGAAAATATTTGAAGCGTCGAAGAAAAGATGCACCAAAATTACTTAACGCTTACTTATATTTATATTCTTTAATCATGCATATTTAATCATTGTTCTATGGTAATATTTTCCAGTCAATGCACTCTGACGGCAATGATCACACTTCTATAACTCGATACTGGTGCCAATTGATACACTACAATCATAATACATGTAATCTTCAACATCAAAATAATTTATTCATAATCCACAACATTTCTGCAGGACACCAAGTATAGTCTGTGCATGATTGTATTCCTGCATACCCAGAACATGTATCGCATACCTCCGTGCAGCAGTATTCGTCAGACTTCATCCAGTCGTGTACGAGGAAGGTTTGTGTCAGTGTCAGTAGGGGGCGCTTCTCATCCTCCCTAGCCTTCGTGATGACGGACTGGAGTATCGCCTTCGACAGACAACACTTCTCTTGCCAGATCTGCTGACACTGCAACCCAGAGAGGAAAGAAGAGGTAATTGTTTAGTGTCTAACATAAAACTTTTCTGAGGCATGTTTAGTGAAATTCCTTAGTGATATATTCTAATATCAACATGATCAAGCTTATATCAAAATGGTATATATTTGCAAAATAACAGTTTTTTTCATGACTATTTTGATCACTCAGTATCTTTTCTGCATAATGATATTGCTTGGGGTTTTTTGCCTGCTACATGTACACCATCTATGAGCACAACAATTTCTTTCCATCATCATATATTATCCATTATATTTTCTTCATGATTTTTATGGCATGAAAGTGTTTTACAAATAATGTCACAATCATCATCAGTCTTGGTAAAATACTGACTGTGGTGTGGAACTCCTCCTGCCTGTTGAGTTTGATAAGTAGAAGAAGCTGGGCCTGTCTGATGTAAGGATCAGTCTGGAATATTGGACTCTTCGTGCACCAAGTGGACAGGTTCAGTGCGAAGTCGTCACAGCCGTTCTCCATCAACATATCAACCCGGAGTCGGAACAGTTCCTGATACTCTCCACTCCGGAGGAACGTAAGTGCTGCATTGGGCAAAATTGTTTAGGTTTTAGTTTTTGGCAAACAATGCTCTTCTTAAAATATGTGTTACGTCATGTTATGTCCAGTTATGTTGACTTTTAAATTGCCGATGATTTTTTAACATCATTCACATTACATGTGTTTGTTATTGAAAGTGTGCAAGATAATTTTCAAACATGAATTCTGCCTAGATTTCCAACATTTTAAAAATAATTAAAAGTCTATCCGTTATGAATCAGAATCCACCATTTACTACTGATAGATCAATTTAGACAGTGAGTACTGAGTTAGCTTATCAGTACCAACAATCGACTGAACTGACCAGTTTCCTCATCGACATCTTCTCCTTTCATCATGCTCTGGAGGATCGGCTGGCTCCATCCGTGGGCCACGAGCCACGTCAGCACGAGAAAATACTCGCCGGTCGTGAACGGCTGCAGCTTGTTACTCGTATCAGTCAGGGTCTGCTTGAAAACGGCCTTGATTCCTTGCGGGTCAGAGTCGTCGAGGCGTTGGAAGTCCAAACCCAGGACCACACGAGCCGTCTCACTGATGAGATAACATAGTTATAATCAATAACATATATTGTGGCAAACACAGATTCACATGGCTACAATTAGATCATAATCAACAATATTATAAATTCTTTGAGAAATAGTTTTTTGGATGAGCAATTTTACACTAATGTCTCGTTCTGTGACAAACTACATAGATATTTGTTGCTGGCAAAACAATTCAAGTATTCACATATATAGTATTTTGTAATTTTGACAATTTTGAGTGCCTCCCAGTCCCAGTGCTGGTAATATCAGACAATTGAATGGAATCCAATGGAAAAAATCCAGCATTTTTGTTTTCTGCAACTCAATATACAGTATTTCTGCGACGTTTCCATTCAGTCAGCTTGTTTACAATGTGGAAACTTCCACTTACATGAAGATGACATGGCCGAGCTGGTCCCAGGTCACATTGACTTGTTCAACTCGACATCGTAGCTCTGTGTACACTCGAATTGTGGCTACTAGCGACGACAGAGCAGTCTCCACGGGCAACTGCTTCAAGTGAGCAACGACATGTTGCAAGAAGGTCTGCAATATATAAGTATGGGAAATATCAATAACTATGGTATACCATCACAAAACTGATCAGGAAATACCAATGGAAACACGAACTTGGAAACGAACATATGGACAACATTTATGTTTGGTTATTCAGATTTTTGAGCAAATTATGTTCTGATCAATACGAGAACACAAAACTTCATTGGATAATTGATGCTGAATAAATTGACACACATACCGTAATCATTCAATTAGTTTGAATAGCTAGAATAAATTTTGAAATTTTCAAATTATTAGATTCACGAAAAAATCGTCTGTCGAAACGAAAAAAAAACCCAAACCCAGATTTATCATGGCAGATAGATACGCGAGTTGACAGATGCCGATCATGTTGGTTGGTTAGGGCCTGTACGATTGATAGGTTAACCGCTAACAACTAGTATTTTATAAAAACTCGAATAACTGGCTGCTAAGTCGCCAGGTAAGTTTCTTTTATAATCTCACATTGATACTAGGGGTGGGACAATACAATGAGTCCTGGTTCGGTACGGTTTTCGGTACAGCCCCTTCGGTTTTCGGTTTTATTGATTGAAGAGCAATACTGCAAAATCGTTCAGACATATTGTGTAAATCAACATGCGTTAAGTAGTAATCTACTACTAAAGCCTCAATATCTAACCTATAACATGTATAAACACAATTTTACAGGTTGCATGTAACATGGGTAATCTGAGACATAGGCTGTGATTGGTTCAAAACTGGTCAAAGCATGGCGCTGATTGATCACGCCTAAGAGTGGTACTTTATCCTACATTTGCTCCAATTTCACATCTGCCCGATTGGGGGCCAGCTTTGGGTGGTGCCGTTGCACATGAGTCAGTGTTGCCGTGCGTGTATTTCATTTTGCCCCGCATTGTTTGCACGAAGACTGTGAGAGTGCGGCCCTGTTTTTCTCGAAAGTTGAAATAATAAATCAGTCTTATGATTTGGTGGCATCAACAGTTTCTTGCGACCTATTGAGCTGGCCAGCTGGTTCGCCATCTTTGATGCTGTGAAGCCCCGGGCGAGTCGCAGAGACGTGCGCTGATTGGCTGTAAATCGATTCAGTCATTCAAACTATGGTGGCTGATTTGTGCCAAGGAAAAAAAATCAATATCCATTCCAGCAAACCGTGAACCGCGGTATTGACTGAAAACCGAAAAAAACACGGTTCTGGTATATTGTCCCACCCCTAACTAATACTAGATTCTAGTCATGTACAATTGCATGTACAATCGAGTCACTCGAGTCAGAGTTTCTTCAATGGCCCGCAAACCGCCTGGCACTATGAGGTCCGCGCTTTATGTGCCCATTTTGGTGATCGTGAACACTACCACCTGGCGAATATATCACTGATTACTCATTTCGTAGTCCTGCCACCTGGTGAGTGTAAGTTTTGGCAGCTGACAAGCTGATTTCGTTCGTTGTTTCAATCGAAATTTTGATCGTAAATTTGCCTGTTCGAACTAAACGAGTCAATTCAAAAATTATTGTCCTGAATAATTTCAGGTGCTCGAATTATTAGCGTGTTCAAACTAATTGAATAATTACGGTAATAACAGGGTTTCTTATTTTTCCCGAGGTCTGTGTTCAAAAATCACAAAAATCACAAATTGAATGTTAAAGTACTAGGAACATGAAAATATGATATGAGCTCAGATTAAAGCACCATGTGAGCTGATCAGAACGGTTTTTACAGCATGTGAATATCTCGATTCCTTCAAAAGTTACAGTGTTTCAGAGTTCAAATTGCCCAAAGTACAATTTGAAAAATCATATAGCTCATTAATATGCAAATCTGTATGCATGATGTCACAGGGGGAACATTTTTTAACTAGACGCTTCCGGTCGCCTACGACCGCTTGGGTGTATCCCCCGTAGCCCTATCATCTCTGTTGCCCCAAATATATGACTGTCAAGTGTGAAAAACTAGAGCAATAGTGTATGGGCCGGACACACCAAATTAGGGTCATTGGTACCACTTGGGGGGGCAAATGCCCACTATATTTTTTTGAAAGCTATATATCCCTAGAGCACATTTCTGCATGATAGCCCTCTGGATCTGGTAGCTTAACGGCGTTACCAGGCCAAACGTGGACCCACCCCCCTTCAATTTGTGTATGTTTGAAAATCTACATTTTGGACAAAAACTACAATGTAGGGTTCCAATAAATCAACCTATCATCACAAAACCCATGAGAAATATTGGCAGATATGCAATGTGTTTGGAATAAATGGATTTAAAGTTTTTTAAAATTCAAAATGGCCGCCAAAAATTTACTTCGAAATACTCAACACTAAAATATGGTATACAAAATAAAACTTCTTTGCTCTATGTGATCACATTCCCCTCTGGTGCAGCACTATGTCCATAGTAAGTCAAACATGGCTGCCAAATTTGATATGACATTCACATTTACGTTGAAACTAGAAAACAAAAATGAATGCGTGCAAATCGACATTTTGGACAAAAACTACAATGTAGGGTTCCAATAAATCAACCTATCATCACAAAACCCGTAAGAAATATTGGCAGATATGCAATGTGTTTGGAATAAATGTATTTAAAGTTTTTTTAAATTCAAAATGGCAGCTAAAATCCAAGATGGCCGCCAAAAATCGTCAATTTACTTCGAAATACTCAACACTAAAATATGGTATACAAAACAAAACTCCTCTGCTCTATGTGATCACATTCCCCTCTGGTGCAGCATTTTGTCTATTGAAAGTCAAATATGGCTGCCAATAATAATATGACAATCACATTTACATTGAAATTAGGAAACAAATTTCAATGCGTGCAGAGCATTACAATTCATGAATCGGTCACACTTTTTTTTTGCAATTTGGCACGTTATTAGCTACTGGTTTGGAATTTGGATGTTGAATTTAGTAAGTATAGTAGCACATAGATATACACTGTTCAAGATGTCACAACAAGTAACTTCCTGTAGCTGTGATGATGCGCAGGTGTGAACATCCAAAATGGCAGCAGCCGAAATTGGATATGTTGCATCGCAATTCTTGTGAATGGATATAAACTTGTGTAAAATAACTTTTTGTAGGTGATTGGGCGTGCATTGTATGCATGTCAACTCAATAGTTCATTCCAAATAATTACCTGTCTGCTTGGATGCCCATAAGTGTAAATCCAACATGGCTGCTACTCGAAAATGGCTCGTCTCAAAATTGAAATATTTCGAATACTTTTATCTAATGATGAATCATGGGTTTTGTGGTGTGAGAAATCTGCTGATGAACATAAAAATGTACTACAAACAAGCTTATATGGCTGTCTGTAATCATCCTTTTTCAACACAGGATAATTCGCATGATTTTCAGAAACATATCAAAATTGTGTTTTGTTCAAATATTTTAGATCTTGGAAAATGCGTGTCACTTTGGTTTGATATCATTTCCATATGGAACGTCACTTCTTTTTAGTATACTGCATATTATACTCGTTCCAGAGTTGGTTTTGCTTCGCTGCAATATATTTGCTAGTCATTTATTGACACAGAATCAGTGCATGGCTTCCAGAAAACTGTAAAAATGGTATTTGGCATTTTAATTGTAGGGGTTTTCATGTTTTGATTTACATCAACAAAACAAATCGATTGTTCAATCAGGTAAGAGTCATTTACGGGTAGCAGCCATGTTGTTGTTTGTAGTCGTGCCTCCTCTTCGTTCAGGGGGCGTTGAGTAAGTTTAGCCTCCTACAGTGCAAGCTGAACACAAAGCATCTGGAGATTTCCTCAAGACCAGCTCTGTCCCTTTTTTGTTTCTAAGATTATGATTAATTAGGTTTGTCTGAATGAGTCCTGGCTATATCACATTTACACTCAATCATTCATGGATGTCTTCCGGTGATCCTGTGTTGCTGTTTATAATGAGGGGGTACTTAACAGAATGGCATCTCTACATCTGAACAAATGACCAATTTCAAAGGAATAATATTTGTTCACTTGGTATTGATTGAAGACAGCTTTGTTGGACTGAAGTGTGTAACCTCCAAGGATAAACTTTGTTGGAAGAAAGTTTGTAACCTCCAATGAGAAGCCTTGGTCGAAACCTTACGTCAACAGTGTCCCATACCGGATCCTACTTGAATAGCGAGCAAGTTTCATGTTGAGGAAACGCAGACTGGATTTGGCACAAGCTGCTACCTTCGGGCGTTCTTTTTCAATAATTGTTCTGCGTATCTCCGCTTTGTTCAGTTTTCCCTCCATGATTTGCAAAGCATTCATCCCATACTAAGCTAGCGGCTTGGCACAGTAAATAAACCCCGATGACGACTCTCATTCTCCCGATTCTCATTCTTTCTGGTGAGCTGGTATCGGTCAATGACAGTCAGTGGTGCGTCAGGGTTCTTGTCCACCATATTGAGTAAAGTAGCCATGTTCAGGACCAAGATTATCTCTAGCGGCGGGATCCAACAGAGTCACACACTTGACGGCACACTTGACAGTCCCTGGCGGTAATGATTGAAGTTCTCATGATGTGGTTCGATGATGTTTCTCCAGTCCCTCGATCTGCTTCGTTTATAGGACAACAACCTCCAGTCCATAGGTAAACCTTCGAAGCACGTATGTATGTCCTGTCAATATCTTTTGTGATCTTTTGTGAGATGCCATTCCTTCCATGCTAACTGGTACTCATCAGTGAGTATGAGGTTCTTCTGGCTTGAGAGAGGCGGGATTCAATGAGAGATCAAAGGTAAAGCATTTGGAGTAGCAGTCCATTCCGAGACGGGTCAATGAATCTAATTGGCAGATCTTTGGTTGTTGATCATGAGTTGAGCTGAGGCCTCAATCTCTTATTTATTACACATGGATTTGACGGGGTGTTATGTGGATCAGCTACATGAACAAATAGCGTCATATGCAGATAATATAGATTTGATGTCCAAACATATTGTAAAAATACTTTTTTTACATAAAAGTAAAAATACTGAATGGTCTTATAGTTTTATGTAAACATGATTCTGCCTTGTCCGGCACCCTGATTGATGGTGAAGGGTTCATCGAGATTACCCTGGATTTTGATGCGGACCTCTGCTTCTATATGTCGAGAATGTTCGACATATAGATCCAGCTGGATGTGACCATCTGGAAGAATATAGCTTCCTCAGCAGACAGATGTAGTCCACCACATCAAATGTCTTCTGGACATCCAGTGTCGCAACACAGTGGTGCATCTGCTATGCTGTTGTAATGGTAAGGGAAGCCAGGGCTGGGACAAGGCTCTCGTAAAACTGTATTGCAGAGATGCCTGGATGAGTCCGGATTCAGAAGGGCAAACAGCATGTGCTCGGGGGCCTTCGCCAGGATCGGCGTGATGGTGATGCCCTGAAGTTAATTGAGTTCAGCTTATTCTTTCATTTTCATGTTCTATGATGATGTAGGCAGCAATAAGGTTTTCTCGACAGATCCCTCTTGCTATGAATACAGTATTGGTCCTAATAGTGGCAGGTGCCCTAATAGTAGAACCCCCCCCCCCCTTTTTTTCCCCCAAAATGTTCGATTTTTATAACCTTGTAATTCACTTGATATGTTCCAAATAAACTATTAGAGTGTTTCAATCTATACATTTATGTTATTTGAATCATAAGGGGATTGAAATCTATGGGTATATTATTCAGTGATTTTCTTGAATTTGACCTCTTTTTTGCACGTGCTGCTGCAGGAGGTCTTGCTTTGGCTCTACGTGCCACTATTAAAGCCAGTACGGTATGATGATGTACAGGAGGTTACTATGTTGCAGGATAGGGTTCAGCTCTTTCCTATTTGTGAGTGCATATAGGACCTTTGCAACTTCTCATTGGTCAATGGGAATGAATATTGTGAGATTGTTTGTGGCCATCCAGCCCAATAGTTTATTGTCTAACGAAGGCTTCAAAGATAGTATTCAGTCGGAGCTTGTGGTTGGAGTGGTCAAATTACTAAAGTGCTTTGACCATTCTTCACGGATTGCATTCCTGTTTGTGATTAGTTTCCCATTTCCCGATACTAGCAGTTCTGGAGCAGCTGAGGAGGGAGTTGCTCGATGTTTCGGGATAGGTTTAGAGTAGCTTTGTGTCTCTTGAACTGGCTTGAGTGACGTCTTTGTACAACTTTGAGCAGTTCTCGGTATTTGTTTGTCGTTGAGATTGACAGAGTAGCTTCTTTGCAAGGAGAAGATCCTCCTGTAGTGCTCCCGAGCTACATTTAGGTAATAGGCCATCACGCCATGCACAGAGGGCTACTCAGTTGGCAGCCACTGCCTTTGATACTGCACATTGCAGGTGTATTTGCACTGCTGTTTGGGGAGCTAAGATATACAAGTATCGGAAAAGGCCTGAAGAAAAGCTTTCAGGGTTCCTCATCGATAGTAGGAAGGAGTTCAAGGATGGTCTGGCAGAATAAGCTACGATCACATCTGTCCAAGTTTTCTATGGGCTGGATCGTGGCAGGGACGAACTCTTCACTTGAACCTGCCCTCTGAGATAGTCATTTATTGGAAACATGCCATTGTTTTACACCACTTCTGTAACTTTGATCTCTACTGTTTCTATCCTCTAATAACGATGCATTGAAGTCGCCAATGATGATGATGTGATATTGAGGCATGGTTTGTAGAATGTCCAGGACATCATCAAATCACTCTGAAGAGTGGTTCCTCCAAAACAGAAGGTACACGTTGATTACGCAGAGGCCATGGGGTGAATTATTTATAACAATGGGCAGGATTACTTCATTGCCACCTGGAACAGGGCTCACTCTACTCATGGGCATCCAAACAGGCAGGTAATTATTCAGAGGGAACTTTTAAGTTGGCAGACATAATATTCACGCCAAAGCACCTACAAAACGTGATGTTATACAAGTTTATATCTATCCACAAGATCTGAAATGCATCATTCCCAACTTCGGCAGCGGCCATCTTGGATGTTCACATCTGCACATTTTAAGAGCTACATGAAGTTGCTTGCTGTGAAATTTTGAAAAGTGTATATCTATGAGCTACTACCAAATTTGACATGCAAATTCCAAACCAGTGGCTAATAACATGAATGCTGTGCCAAATTGCAAAAAAGTGTGACCGATTCATGATTTGTAATACTTTGCACGCATTCAATTTTGTTTTCTAATTTCAACGTAAATCTGAATGTCATATCAATTTTGGCAGCCATGTTTGACTTACTATAGATAAAGTGCTGCACCAGCGGGGAATGTGATCACATAGAGCAAAGAAGTTTTATTTTGTATACCATATTTTAGTGTTGAGTATTTCGAAGTAAATTGACGATTTTTGGCGGCCATCTTGGATTTTGGCGGCCATTTTGAATTTTAAAACACTTTAAATACATTTATTCCAAACACATTGCATATCCGCCTATATTTTTTACGGGTTTTGTGATGATAGGTTGATTTATTGGAACCCTACATTGTAGTTTTTGTCCAAAATGTCGATTTGCACGCATTCATTTTTGTTTTCTAGTTTCAACGTAAATGTGAATGTCATATCAATTTTGGCAGCCATGTTTGACTTACTATGGACAAAGTGCTGCACCAGAGGGGAATGTGATCACATAGAGCAAAGAAGTTTTATTTTGTATACCATATTTTAGTGTTGAGTATTTCGAAGTAAATTGACAATTTTTGGCGGCCATCTTGGATTTTGGCGGCCATTTTGAATTTTAGAAAACTTTAAATACATTTATTCCAAACACATTGCATATCTGACCATATTTTTTATGGGTTTTGTGATGATAGCTTGATTTATTGGAACCCTACATTGTAGTTTTTGTCCAAAATGTAGATTTTCAAACATACAAAAATTGAAGGGGGGTGGGTCCACGTTTGGCCTGGTAACGCCGTTAAGCTACCAGATCCAGAGGGCTATCATGCAAAAACGTGATCTAGGGATATATAGCTTTCAAAAAAATATAGTGGGCATTTGCCCCCCCAAGTGGTACCGACCACCCCCTATGGCCCATACACTAAAGGGCTAAAAAAGATTACCAGAGAAATGTTAAATCTCAAGTCACAACTGTTTTCTTTTCCCCACCAAAATTGCTGCACTGATCTTCCGAGGTTATTGAAGATCGAATTCAAAATCACCACTGAAATCTCTTTATATGAATTTCCATTTCGACATGTTTGATAAAATATCGAAAATACAGATAGATCAATCTTTTCACCTATTTATATTTCAACTCAGAATATTTTACTTACTTGAAATTCAATGTAAAAGTTGACCAAAACTGCATTTCAAGATGACGAAATTGGAGCCAGATCGAACTTCTCACCATAAGTTATATTTCGACTCATAATACATGTACATGTATGTGCCAAACATGGTTTCAAGTTGACATTCAAAGTAAAAGTTAAGCAAAACTGCATTTCAAGATGACAAAATTGGAGCCAGATTGAACTTTTCGTCATAAGTTATATTTTAACTCATAATACCTGCCCAACTTGGTTTCAAGTTGAAATTCAAACTAAAAGTTGACCAAAACTGCATTTCAAGATGACGAAATTGGAGCCAGATCAAACTTTTCGCCATGAGTTATATTTCAACTCATAATATGTGCCAAACTTGGTATTAAGTTGAAATTCAATGTAAAAGTTGACCAAAACTGCATTTCAAGATGACGAAATTGGAGCCAGATCGAACTTCTCACCATAAGTTATATTTCGACTCATAATACATGTACATGTATGTGCCAAACATGGTTTCAAGTTGACATTCAAAGTAAAAGTTAAGCAAAACTGCATTTCAAGATGACAAAATTGGAGCCAGATTGAACTTTTCGTCATAAGTTATATTTTAACTCATAATACCTGCCCAACTTGGTTTCAAGTTGAAATTCAAACTAAAAGTTGACCAAAACTGCATTTCAAGATGACAAAATTGGAGCCAGATCAAACTTTTCGCCATGAGTTATATTTCAACTCATAATATGTGCCAAACTTGGTATTAAGTTGAAATTCAATGTAAAAGTTGACCAAAACTGCATTTCAAGATGAAGAAATTGGAGCCATATAGAACTTTTCATCATAAGTTATATTCTAACTCATAATATGTGCCAAACTTGGTTTCGTGTTGAAATTCAAGCTAAAAGTTTACCAAAACTGCATTTCAAGATGAAGAAATTGGAGCCAGATCCAACTTTTCATCATAAGTTATATTTTAACTCATAATATGTTGAAATTCAAACTAAAAATTGACCAAAACTGCATTTCAAGATGACGAAATTGGAGCCAGATCGAACTTTTAACCATGAGTTATATTTCGACTCATAATATGTGCCAAACATGCTTTCAAGTTGAAATTCAAAATAAAAATTAACCAAAACTGCATTTCAAGATGAAGAAATTGGAGCCAGATCGAATTTTTCACCATAAGTTATATTTTAACTCATAATTTGTGCCAAACATGGTCTCAAGTTGAAATTCAAAGTAAAAGTTGATCAATGTTTTCATGAAAAGCTATTGTGATCAATAATAGACTTAACTAGCAAGAAATAATGTTAACTTATTTGGTCACAGCCATAAAATCTCTACTGGACAAAGCCTTCACCTTGTTGAGCCCAATAATAGATATTTCTTGTCTTAACTATTTTCATTATGGTCAATAATAGACTTAACATGTAAAAATGATGTTAACTTATTTGGTTACACCCAGAAATTTCTACCGGACAAAACCTTAACCTTGTTGAGCTCAATAATAATTGTTTCTCATCTTAACTAATTTTATTGAGGTCAATAATAGACTTAACTAGCAAAAAAAATGTTAACTTATTTGGTTACAGACATAAAATGTCTTCTGGACAGAATCTTTACCTTGTTGAGCCCAATAATAAATATTTCTTGTCTTAACTATTTTTATTGTGGTCAATAATAGACTTAACTAGTAAAAATAATGTTAACTTATTCAGTACACCCATGAAATCTGTACGACATACTTTCACCTTGTTGAGCTTAATAATAAATATTTCTCCTCTTAACTATTTTTATTGTGGTCAATAATAGACTTAACTATTTTTATTGTGGTCAATAATAGACTTAACTAGTGAAAATAATGTTAACTTATTCGGTTACACCAATGAAGTTTGTACTGGACGAAACATTTACCTTGTTGAGGTTAATAATAAATATTTCTTGTCTTAACTATTTTTATTGTGGTCAATAATAGACTTAACTATTAAAAAATAATATTAACTTATTCAGTTACACCCATGAAATCTGTACTGGACAAAACCTTTACCTTGTTGAGCCTAATAATAAACGATTCTCGTCTTAACTATTTTTATTGTGGACAATAATAGACTTAACTAGTAAAACTAATGTTAACTTATTCAGTAATATTGTCCTGTTTTCACTGAAAACATCAGTTCTCCATTCTGAACAAGATACCAGTGTCATTACCTTCCATTGTACAGGCTATTGGAATGATCTCACATGTCAAAATGGATATTTCCAAATTCTGTAATAAGTTAGGCTGTTAACATATTAATATTTATATGATCATTCTAAAAAATGATTGGTTTCGTGTGACAGCCCTTCCCAACAACACTTCCAAATATTATCGAGATTCGTCAAAAATTGCCATCAGTAGAGCGTTCACAAGCCATGTGTCTCAAACAGGCTGTTTTCAATGCAAAATGTGTCCCCAAACGACCAATTCAGTTGCCACGGCAACCGAAATCGATTGGTGTCGGGATCTTACCATAATATATGTGCCTGTAAAAAATAAATGTGATCGGGTGAGAATTGCGGCCTGTAGCGCGTTCACAAGCCATGTGTCTCAAACAGGCTGTTTTCAATGCAAAATGTGCCCCCAAACGACCAATTCAGTTGCCACGGCAACCAAAATCGATTGGTGTCGGGATCTTACCATTATATATGTGCCTGCAAAAAATAATGGTGATCGGGTGAGCATTGCGGTCTGTAGCGCGTTCACAAGAAAATCTCTGCGGACGCGGACGCGGGCGCGGACGCGGACGACGAAGCCAAATCCATAGTATCCGCCGAACTTTGTTCGGGGGATACAATTAGATGGTTTTATTGGCTTATTGAAGTCTTAAGAAATTGCAATTATTCAACAAAGCTCATTCCACATGCTCTACATAATTGATAGTCAATGAATTTCACATCCGGATAGTTGCCAAGGTCACCAGTATTGATGTAAGGCCCCTAGCAACCAGGGTTGCGATGGCCCAAATCCACAGACATATCAATAAGCAAACAAAACCAAAGGTGAAAATGGATTGACTCCACATGCATGATTAATATACAATGATCAAATTCTGTCAAAACCCCTATTTCTGGCAGTTAGGACCCATAGCAACCAATGGTTGCTAGGGACTCCAGCAGGTGAATAGTAACCATGGCAACAGTAACACCTTGAACAACACTGATTATTGACCATGCGTATCAATGTTTGAAGATTAGGTTTGCAATAATTCTGACCAGATCAATTATATTAAGACTCAAACTTGCCTAATTAAAAATATTCTCCCTTCTACGTCACGAATACCTCATTTGCATACTAATTAGCTGCTCATAAAATCCTGAAGTGTTCAATCCAGCCTATGTCATAACCTGCCAAAACGTGACATTCAAATGGCCATAACTTTTTAACCAATAGAGATATTGGCATGCAGTAAACTGCATTTTACTCAGCAAAACCAGTTCTATCATTTGAGTTCACATCATATTTTCATGTTACTAGTACTTTAATCCTCAATTACACATGTATATAGGACCTCTTAATTACAGTTCACGTGTCTAGAATTGTTATAATAATGATAAGAGCATTTAGGTGTCAGATGGAATGTAATCTTATCTTTCGACTAACACCAATCCATTCCATATTTATTACCCGTATGAACATATGGTTCAACCTAGATGAAAACAAACCCTCAGAATTATGCCTCACAATTTGCTGAACTTTCCAGTTGCAATTAGGGTACTGGGGTATAGTAATTAGGAAATCTATGACCTGGGATACGACGGTTTAAAGTCTTGTCACACTGAACCAATACCGGGGCACCAATTGGTGGTGACAATATTTGTACATACTAGTACTTGACATACACGCAAACATGATAAACATGTTTTGATCTTCAAATAATCAAAGTTGAATATTCATCAGTTATTTAACACTTAACAATTTAAACAATACCGTATTGGTCCTAATAGTGGCACGTGCCCTGATAGTAGAGCGCCCCCCTCTTTTCCCAAAAAATGTTCAATTTTTGTAACCTTGTAATTCACTTCATATCTTTCTTATAAGACCTTGGAGTGCTCCGATCCACACATTAATGTTATTTGAATCATAATCAAGAGGATTGAAGGTAATAGGTACCGGTATATTATTCAGTGATTTTCTGGAATTTGACTTCAAGTTTCACCTCATTTTTGCGCGCTCTGCTGCAGGTCTTGCTTTGGCTCGCTGGGCTAATATTAGGACCAATACGGTATACATGTCTATGAATTAGAGTAATTCTGGAAAGGGTTTGTGGTTAGAGCTTTGATAGCAAATTTGCCAAAACGGAAGAGAATACCTCAAAGAATGCCTCCAGTCACAGAACACTAATGATGCTATTGGACTACGAATAGTCTTACTTCTTTCTTTTTAAATGTTCTACACCAAAATCACCAAAACATAATTCCCATAAATATTTTCCTTAGTAGCTTTCAATACATTTTAACAGCTTTATTGTAGCACATGTAGGTTAAACATGATATAAGGCCATGGTCGTACGAAATTACAAATGATTTCAGCCAAATTTAGGTCTGCATTCATTTTGATAAGTCTAGTTGACAAAATAAACAGTGCAAACTTGTGCGAATAGAGCATCTTACATTATAGGGTTAGCTTGGACACTGAGGTGAGCAGAGCCACATGACATAGATCTAGTTAGGCTTTGGAATTTAAGTCAAAATGAATCTGCTCAATGGACCAGTGACATTGAACTTAGACCCTCTGCGTTGCACAAAAGTATAGATCTAGATCTTGTAGTGAGTATGCACGTATGCTTTCTTGGTGTGCAAGGGCAATCCCGTGTTTGAAACATTGATAACTGGCCAGCCTCGCACTACAGTTACTTGGCATTGCCATGTTATATGTACAAACTGATGCATAATCCAGTGTAGGCCAGTTGAGGAAAGGGGCAAATTTGGGGACTGTTGTCAAATTTGCCAACAGTACCCAAATTTGGGGACCAGGGGTTGGTAAATTTGGGTACGTGGTATTGGACCAATATCCAAAAAATGTTATAACTAAATTATATCATCAATGGACATCTAATGAAGTTGACAAAATGAAGTCTTCTGCATTGTGTATATTGTTTGCAAGATTATCTCATTTGAAGTAGCAAATAAATTTCTGAGCTTCAGGCGAGTCCAATGCTGCACCAAAAACATGGGACGTTCCTGTCATTATTAGGTGTTGGGCCAGGATATTTAGTTGAAAGGGGAAAAGTAATGCACCAAACACCGATTACTCCAGAAAAAAGATAAGTTTATTTGAGTACCCAAATGTACCAATCCCACAGTTGTCAAATTTCACAACTTCCCCAAGAGTTGTCAAATTTGCTCCTTTCCCCAACTGGTGTAGCCTAATGTTGGCACATGTGTTGTTGGCATCTACATTTCGTTCATGTTCACAGTCCGGACCATATAGCAAAAGCGTATTTCTGCAGAAATACCATTTTCTGTATTCCTGCAGAAATACGAAATATTGTATTCAAAATATAGAAATACATGAAACTGCATTCCTCTTGTCTGTTCAAAATACACAATATCATATTTGTAAACACTGGAACCTGTGAATTCTTTTAACTTCATTACACATTGTCCAAACTTGGAAGATATCACACTTGACAATTTAGGTGGAATATCAATCCAAGAACCTCTCTTTCAATCCGTATCAATCCCTATCCAGCAAATCATGTTGAAAAGTAGTTAAAAGAGCTTGTCAAAATGAATGTTGGATACGGATTGATACGGATTGAAAGAGAGGTTCTTCAAGTAATATTACACCTAAATTGCGAAGTAGGATAGGTTGCTAGTGTTGACAAAGTGTGATGAAGCTAAAAAAAATTACAGGTTTCAGAGTTAACAAATACGATATTGTGTACCGTATTTATTCAATTAGTTCGAACAGCTAAAAATAATTAAATTTTGAAATGTTCGAATTATTAGATTCCGATGAAATCGTCCGTCAAAACGAAAAAAAATTCCAAACCCAGATGGATCATGCCATGGCTGATAGGCCTACGCGAGTTGACAGATGAGATGCCGCTCATGCTGGCTGGTTAGGGCCTGTAGGATTGATAGGTTAACTGCAGACAACTAGCATTTAAAAAAAAACTTGAATAACTGGCTGCTAAATCGACGGGTAACTGTCATTTATAATCTCGCATTGATGCTAGATTCTAGTCATATTGCAAGTGGAATCGAGTCACTCGACTCGGAAAATCTTCAATGGCCCGCAAACCGCCTGGCACTATGAGGTCCGCGCTTTTTGTCATATACCCTAGCATTGGAAGGCCTAATCGCGATCACTGCCACCTGGCAAATATATCGCTGATTACTCATTTCGTAGTACTGCCACCTGGCGAGTTGTATGTTTTGGCAGCTGATAAGTTGATTTCGTTCGTTGTTTCAATCGAAATTTTGATCGTAAATTTGACTGTTCGAACTAAACGAGTCAATTTGAAAATTATTTTCTTGAATAATTTTTGGTGTTCGAATTATTATAGAGTGTTCGAACTAATTAAATAAATACGGTATTTGATATGGACAACAGGAATACAGTTTCATGTAGGCCTATTTCTATATTTTGAATACAATATTTCGTATTCCTGCAGGAATACGGAAAATGGTATTTCTGCAGAAATACGCTTTTGCTATATGGTCCGGACTGGTTCATGGCAAACGTTTTATCATAGATCAAATGATGTCAGAGGGGGTGTCAGTCATGAGTATGAGCAAATAAAGGAGATGATGGGTTGGTGGGGGAAATCATGGCTTGCTGAATGCAACAATCAACATTGTCAACAATGAACAGAAATGAGAAATGGACGAGTGACAATGCGCACGTACAATTTGAAAGCACGCGATTTGCAGCAGACTCACCTGGTAAAATTGCGCGCATATTGGCAACTGAGAACTGTCGCTCTCGCTGGGCCGAAAACTATATTTGATGCCTTCCAAGGCATTCAGATATTCGGCCAAATCCATTGCTAAAAGCCTGCGTGAGCATCAACATCTTTTGGATGGCGACTTTTTTCCGACGAATTGAGCGCCGCCTGGCGAATAAAACATAAACTAATACCGTACTCGCACCCATATTATATATCCCATAATTCTTATAGCGCTAGGCCTACAGTATGCTCCCCCAACCGCATGTGGAGATAATTTAGTTTGGGCCCTGCTCTGAGTCTATACTTGATCCTACCAGAAAACATACTATATGCTGAACCCCGGCTCAGTAGCAATACGCCTATATTGTTTTCTTTGTCAAGAAAACTTTGAGTAAAATGTTGTCGGCTACTGTCAAGGTGGATCGACCTCTATGTATATGGGCCTATTGTTTCTCCCTGAATATTTTAATACTAGACCTGATAGTTTCACATTATTTCAGGCCATACATATATCATATATGCCTAATTGGTTCTAGACCCCGATATTGATGTATACACACTCATATAATTTTGGCTTTTATTGTGCACTTTGGACCTATAACAATGACAACTTTAATTAATTTGTGCTGCGATTTATTGCATATAAAGTAACTTACTGTATTTATATGCTCATGGCTGTTTTTGTTCAAAACTCAGACTCACACGATATTTGCAATAATGATTATAAATCTCTGGAATACGGTGATGAAGAAAGATCTTGAATGATATGAAACACAAAAGAGAAACATTGGGTTAATTATATGGCATTTGATTTATTGACAATTTACCACAAATTTATCACAAATTCTGATATGCTTCACCAAATCATACAATATTACCGGGTATATACAAATAAGCTAACATGGAATCAGCTCTCACAGTATGCAGATCATATACATGTACATATACTTGTACACACTCGGTTACATAAAAACTTGAATATACATGTTTTATTCGGATACAAGGATACAATGTAGCACTAGATAACATGTAATCGAATGTAACATGGCATAAATAATTATTATTCTGACTATTTTAGATACCCCGTAAGCTATGTGTCCCGTCCTGGCTCTTTGCAATAATCACATAATATTTGCATATTAATTTAAATTAGAGACCGAGTGAGTCTCTAATTTTTGGGCTATGTCCAGTGTTCCTAACGCGAGAAAAAACATACACAGTGTCTTAAGAAAACATCAATAGGCCTATCATTTAATTTATTTGATACTATCACATAATCTGAAAACACAAAAAAACATCGAGTAGATCTACATGAATATGCGGCCACTTGTATATCGCTAGTGTTATAAATATCACGATATCAAGTGTCCTTGAGTCACCAGAATATTCTATGTTGTTATCATTTTATGAAAAGCACAATCCCAAACACTCCACAATTTCAAATATATCATGGATAATGGCTATATATATACCCCCCACTGAAACATTAAATTACCAGATACTAATTAAAGCAATACCAGTTATATCATGAATGATGGAAACCATAAATCTCACTGGGACATTCAATTACAACACATGAGATTTATAGGCCTATTCTGATACTTGATGGAAAGAATTCGATCGATTGACTGCGCGCACATTTAGGATCACGCAATGACATGATTCAGGAGAATGTCTTTGAACTCAATATATATTTTTTCTCTTATTTTCAAATGATGATACTTTTTGGGACAACCTATAATTCATCACATACATTCTTCTCACAAGGGGTTTTGGCAAATTGTTATATTTTCCCAACCGGACAAAATGTTCAACAAGGGCCTAGTCTTTTCTCTGGAGGGATGCATCACTAGAGCTCCGTGAGGTGGCGCCACTTGCACCGCCATTCTGCGCATGCGCCACCGGAGGCGGGAACAAATCTTTGGCCGTCGGATCCGGGTTGTCGACCCCAGGCATCGGGTAACCGATGGAGTTGCTTGGGTAGGCGGGTGGGTACCCTTGTCCTTGTGGGTATCCGCCAGGCCCCCAGGGCTGTTGCTGGGCAATATTACCCGAGGCCGTTGTTAGAACGAATGTCTGCACGGGGTTCACGGCGTTCGGATTCTGTCGCCCTTTGATGTTTTTTGCCTTGAGAGCCTCCATCGTACAGCCTTGAGAGGCGTTTATTCCGATGAGAACAGCCGCAGCGAGAATGTACAAGGAACCACTGGCTATGGCTACCTTGTAACCCCAACCAAAATAGGAGTCGGAAATACCCAGGAATGGAAATTCCCCCTCGGCGCCATTCTGGAAATTGACAGCCGATCCTAGTGTGAGGCTGCCTATAAAACACAAAAATTTATGATATTCGTGATCTCGAAGTGATATTCGACAATTCGTGAATTATTCCAAACCTACAAGTAACATGATTAAGTTGTGAATGTGAAGTCAAAATTAGTTTTTAGTACTATTTAAAATGTGATAAACTCAGAGTTTTACACACAATTTATATCGGCAAGTTATTTTTAAGTGTGTATGCAGGATGATTTGAAGACATTCTCACCTGTGATCAGGAAAAAGGTTGAAGCCACTGGTACGTAAGCAAACACACAAGTTCCAATCGATCCCAGGAGCAAAGCCGCGGAGTGCAAGCCTAGACTGACGATGTTGAAATCTAAAAATGAATACCGTACAGGCGATCTAGCTCAATTATTCCTTCTATTTTCGAATTTTGCTGGATCTCAACATTTTTATGATGCTAACAAAATTAAGTGTGCAAAAATGACGAAATTGGCTGTTTTCGTTTGGGACAGTCGTCAACAGTCAAATTTATCCAGACAAAGAAGAAGAAGAAGAAGAAGAAAAAAAAAAAGAAAATCGAAAATATCTATTCAATCGCCACTTACCACCTTCATAGTTCCCATCGAAAATACTTTCACACTCCCAGTCGCCGCCACTAAATCGTTTCACGCAAACTGTGAAAAGTCCGAGTGTGTAAGTGTCCGTAAGGATCCATTGTCTGCTGAAAAGGGAGACCCATAGCATGGCATATCCCGCCGTTATGAACAAGCTCATAGCACAGGCAGTATGGTAGTACCATCGGGCGAATGCCATGATTGCCAGAGATATTATTCTAATATATACCAGTATGAATGTGTCAAAAAACGGGCAAGGTATTCACTCTCGCCAAAATCGGATAATAAGAATATAAGTGAAAGTTTGTGAACGATTCGCATCAAAAGTATAGATATATTGGAAAATGCCGAACGGAGGGCTTTTTATCTTAAGGGCCACCGATATTTGTTTACCTAGTTACCATGCATTTTATCTCAAGATAATACAAATCATGATTGCATGTGTCAATCGTATTTACTAGTTTACTATAAATACTATGCTCCCCAAGAAAGTGTGTACTTTGCTATTTACACATTCACTCAAATCAACAGTGCTTTTGATTGTTTATGGATTTTATTAAGACTCTTAGTGATAACACTGAATTGTGAGTACTATATATCTTTACCTTATCAAAGCAATCAATCAAAAATGAAGTAGTGTAAGAATGACCGAAACAAAAACCACTTTCATAGTATGATTGATAATCACTCATTTCGATAAGCTACAACTTCATAATGCTATTAATCCCGTCTATAACTTCGTTTGCGTCATTTACAGACACAGAAAAATGAAATTATAACAACTATTGGAGCATTCGTCTTGCGATAGGGCATTGTTATTAGCCATATTATTGATAGAACGCTAAGATAGAAAAGACTATAAGTGATATATGGGCTAGAGATTTTGTGAACACATTGCTGATAAGCTTACCCACTATCTACAAGATGTAAATGTCTCCGAACGAAAAAAAATAAATCAATCAATGAAATAAATAAATAAAATATTTATGACTCGTGAACACCACGTGCAGACCGGTGATTCAAAGGCAACGGAACTTATACATGACAAAAAGAATATTATGCAGGATTTTGAAGACAATTGTCTGAACCGATTTTGAGAGTATGACTGCCAAATAAAAAATTGGGAGTGTTTCGACAAAAATGGCCGCTTTGCTCTTTCAAGGTCAAAAGGCCGAGTTCAAGGTCACCACTAAAACTGCAATATATGATTTTCCATTTGAATGTGCCAATACATAATTCAAGTTCTATCTAGAAGTGTTCCAGGATTTATTCCATACTCCCATTATAAAGGAAGTGGATGGAATTCTCCAAGTCTGAAAAAATGGTTCATTGGGGAAAATTTCGACTTGAAATGGCTCAAAACAAATATTGACTTGATTTGGGCTTTAAAAAATGTCATGGGCGCCATGCACGGACCAGTGATCCAAGGGCAACGAAACTTATACACATTACGAAGGTACATGAGGAGAATTTTTTGAGACAAAAGTCTCAAAACAGTCCGAACAGAAAATGGCCGTCAATGGTCAAAATTGGCTCGTTTTTTTCGTCAAAAATGTCCGCCATTTTGAAAAAAAAAAATTTACCCCTTTCTGAAATATTTTCAGACTTTTTCGTGCAAAATTTCAAGATTCGATTTGATTCTCAACTTATAAAGTCGACATTGAACGAGATATTAGACGTTTTGTCTAGTGACCTTGAAAATGAGGTCAAAGGTTAAAATCATGACAGTTTTTAGCATATACCATTCCTGTATGCTCACAATTTATTCCCAAGCTATAAAGTTGATAATATATGCGAGGTATTGGCCATTTTGTGCTCTGACCTTGAAAATGAGGTCAACGCTCAAATTCAAGGTCATCAGTATATTCGGCAAATTTCATTTCCTATACTCTGATTTTTCTAACTCGTTTACACCGTTTTTTGCCGATATTTTTGCGATGCTAAATCGTATCGTGTTATAACTTGGCATAGCTCACCTGGGGATCAAACGGCAAATTTCTGCAAACTTTTAGTCTTTTACCCATGAGACTGATAAAGTTAGTAATCTACTGCAATGATAAATTCCTCCTGAAAACTTTTCGTCTGCATGTCAACAGAATAGTCTATTTGCACAGAGAGCGCGGGTTACTGTTTAGGAATGGGACCGCCCCAGCTTGTAATTGGTACAAATACTGCAGCGCACGCCCACATTGTACCTAACTTGAACTTGTTCATTACTTAACGAACAAGGCAATATGGCAGCGCCCTATTATCTGATTTTTCTAACCTGTTTACAGCGGTTTTCGACAATATTTTGGCAATGCTTAATGTTATCGTTCTATAACTTGGCGTACTTAACCTGGGAGTTAAACGGCAATTTCCTACCAAATTTCAGACATCTATCACAAACTTTAAGAAGTTGGCAATCTACCCAATGTTAAATTTCAGCCCAAAACGGGATCTCGAGAATATGAGCATATTCGAGGATTTGGTCCTGATTACATCCATCAGGATTCAAAGTATTATTGTGATTTTGGACCAAAAGACACATTGGGGTGTATTCTACACAAACATGTTGATTTCGAAAGATTGCCCCGCTAGAAAACCGAGCAAATGCACAAAAGTATGTGTGGGCACAGAAACTAAATGACAGGGCTAAATCTAACACTGGGGTCTATTGCCAACTTTGGCAATTTTCGCAATAGGAGTCTGAGATATGGTGCACAATTGGGGTTTGATTTGCAGTTGAAATATGCCAATTTTAGCATCATTTAGCATCATGATAATATCAGCCAAAAACAGTGGTTATAAAAATCAGAGTATACAGCAGTGAAAATCCTCGTTTGAATCGAAATTTTCTGTTTTGAATGAAACATGTAGCGTTTCGGACGCCAGGTTTGGGAAATTCTATTGCCGTTCGCATCATAGACATGTAATATTCAGTTAAATAGTTCGCTTGAAGCAATTTGACTGAAACAAAGGCGAAAAACGGTGTAAACGAGTTAGAAAAATCAGAGTATACATGTCCACAGTTGATTCCCAAGCTAAAGAAGCCAGATATTAACCATTTTGTCCTGTGACCTTGAAAATGATGTTAAAGGTCATATTCAAGATCACGAGAATATTCAGCATATTTCCTATAATTCAACAATTGATTCCAAATCTCTGATGTCAATAATAAATAAAATATTAGGAATAATTTGTCATATTATAAAGCATAAGAAAATTTAACATGGCAAAGTTCCATTTGGGCCAAGTTTTCGCCAAAATGACCCACTTCGAGCGATTCAAGGGCAACAAAACTTATACATGTCACAAACGTACATGAGTGGAATCCTTTGAAACAAAAATCTCAACGTTTTTCTTTGTCATTTGGAAAAAAAGCGAAAATGAAAAAACTAAAAATATTTCAAGAGTATGTTTTTTTTTGGTTTTTTTTCATTTTCACATTTTTTCCCAAAATTGCGGCCATTTTTGTCAAGAACCAGCCAGTTTAGGACTTTGGCAGGCTAATGAGGGTTTGTTTTAAAAGATGCTAATGGGGGTCATTGGCATTGTGTATGAAGATGGAGTGCCTTGAATCGAAAGGCTCAATAGGGCCAAAATTGAGTTTTTGGCTGTTTTCTCGAAAACTCTCTGATCAATTTTGGGACTTTTGTTTCAAAACTGATTGGGGTTCTTGATATTGTTTACAAAGTTGGAGTGCCTTGAATCACTCAAGAGGCTCTAAATTTAGGCCCAAAAAGCCCAAATAAACAGTTTTAGTGTAAACTATTTGATAAATTTGGAGATTTTTGTTTCAAAATATGCTAATTGGGTTCTTTGACATTGTGTATAAAGATGAGTGCCTTGAATCGATCGATAGGCCCAAAATCTAGTCTGTTTCCTTGAAAACTAGCTGATCCATATACTTCTGCCAATGCAGTACAAGAGTCATGTGCTCTACCATGCCATCCTTATTCAAACACGCCTACAGCGCTCTCATAACATGAACCGTGAACCAATGACAAAAACAATTTTGTGCCTATCCATGTATACTATGGTGGACAATGGACATGTATTCCCCCACAGTACAGCAATATACAGAACATACATGTGCTCTGTTTTTCAAGAAAGTGAACAAAGCACACGCTGTGTGGATTTGACTAATCATATATATTTAGCACAAATAAATGGTTTTGGGCGGTAAAAATGTCAAATGTTTCACATACTGCATTAATGAGTACCCAAGGTAACCTGCGCCAGCTGGCGCAGGTTACCTTGGGTACTAATTCTCATCATCAGTCTGACACGATATGTGTAAATTGGCCTCTGGGGCTATGACACTTGCACATGTACGGCTCTAGGATTGAATTAAAAACATATAGGAAGTCTTATATGGTGCATCTTTTGGTGACCTTGAGGTTGACCTGAGATGACATTGAAGGCTAAATCCCAAGGGTACGGGGACCTGAAATGTGTAAATTGGCCTCTACAGATAAAATGCTTGTAGATAGAGCTTATGTTTATATTATGAGCACATACATCTTTTGGTGCCCTTGAACTTGACCTGAAAGAAGAAGGAAAAAGAGAGAAAAAAGAAAGAAGGGAAAAGAGAGGGAAAAAAGATAAATTTCACCGCGAAGTAGGTTAGGTTTCTATGTATTCGCTCTACAGCCAACCCACTTGTTCTCAATGAAAGCACTTTATGGCCTTCACCTCACCTATAAATAAATTGACAGCATTGAAAGGGCAAATGCACATAATCCTTTGATGGGGTTCAAAACCAAGTAATATTTTATGCCATATTTGATTTCGACTACAGTGATCATGCATTTATGGGTATAAAGTACTGCTTGATAACTAGACCCAGGAGAGTTCTGAGATGCTGTATTAGGCACGCGAATACCGCCAGCTTATGGGGCCCTTGAGCCCTAGGCGGGCCCCAGACCCTCGGCCTTCACTACCTCGCTTCACGACGTTTCACACATTGGCCCTCCTTCAGAACCCTGGATCCACCCAAGATCAGGCATTCATATTAACTCCCCAAGGCCATGGAAATTCTACCAAGGAGAGCCCTAAGATATACCATTGGGAATGCATGAACCTTCAGCTTCTGGACCCCTTGGGCGGGCCCCGGATCCCCGGCCGACAGCGGCTCGCTTCCCTCGCCGCTTTATCAATCAAGGGTTTTGCCCCCCTCCCCTCCCAAAATCCTATACCCGCACGAAAGTCATGTATATATGGTGTATCTCTTGGTGGCTCTGAGGTTGACCTCAGACGACCTTAAAGGCTTAATTCCAAGGTCACGCATGATCTGAAATGTGTAAAATAGGCCTCTGTAGATAAAATACTTGTAGATAGAACTTACATTTGTATTATAAACATGAACAAAGTTATATACCTAATGGTGAAATTGAAGTTCACGAAGATGACCTCGATTGGTGTCTAAACCAAAATTGTCCTGTAACCTGACTTAGTTCTTGGGCTAATACGGTGGAATCTTGCTGAAATTTTGAACAAAAATACTTAGAAAATAATTTAAGGGGAAGTAACTTCAGTGTCTTTTTTCGCATTATTTTACCAAATGGCAGCCGTGCCAATTTTGCATTTTTAAATACTCAAGCATTTTCTCCGACTTCTTGTGTAGTGATACCATGGGATAATCCCCATAGTGTGTTTTTTTTGTTTCACAATCCTGAATTTTTCACCAAAAATAGTGAATTCTTAAACTTGGCTTGAAAAAAAAGTAAAAGATATTTATATATAACTTCCTAGACCACTGGTCAGAATTGAAACAATTGCATTATTATCCTATAGGATAGAATCTCGGTCACGACCTGTGAGCTGTGACCGGCGACATACTAATGGGGCATGAGCAGAAAAACGCCTATTCGCCAGCTGGCAGCACTATTTTAGTGGTAAAATGACGTCATAACGTTATTTATTATCAGGATACCATGGTATTACTCCAAACATACGGAATTTTCGCGTCAAATGCCCCGTGCATGGTTCACAACAGACGACATTCTCTAGTGATTTGGCGCCAAATTTACCACTATTACAATGCTGCCACCTATCGAATGAGCTTTGCCCACTCCCCCATTGTGCGAGCTATCAAACTGCGATCTAGGATAATGCATCTGACACAACATGAAATGATCTGAAATGATATGACTTATTCCGTAGTAAACCATAGTGTGGCGATTTCGCCCAAAGATCACGGCAGGAGATTCTTTGTTAACACTACTCTTGTTTTGGCCGCTTCACATTCGAAGCACGTGCGTCGCTTAATGACGTATTGTCTTTTATCGATCCACTATACTGAATCAATGTTCTTACGTCATCCCTCGCGTCTTGTGCTTGGGGATTATAAATACTACCAAGCCGCCATGTGTGTTCGGAGTTGTCTCAGAGCTAGCAAAGCGAGAGGACGACGAATGAGCTCGGTCATGAGCTCTGTGTCCCTTTCGTCCGGAAGTGGGCTGTAAGGCCCCGGGGACGATTTCCAATGGGGGATCGACCCAGGAGAGGGACTGTGCTGAACCAGGGCTCGTCCCTGTGATCACCGGTCTCTCGCCCTGGATGGTGCGACACAGGGTTCCAGGGCTGTCCAGGGTTCTATCCCTGTGGCAGTGCCGTCGGCGAGGCCGGCCAGCAACATGCCCACGTGCGCGAGTTCTGTGGTACTGCCGATCCCATAGCCTCTCAGGCTCCGCATACGGCTACATTATACCATAACTTATGTATAATACATGTTGTATATTGATGATTATGTGTTATAATGTGATGTATGACGGCCGGATTCGTCTTCACACGTCTTCTCGTCCATGACTACTGAAAGCATGGAATCTTGAAACTTCGTATGACACGCGTATTCTACAGAAGCTGGCCTTACCATTTTGAATTCGAAATGAAAAAGGGCGATAATATACTTTGCAATTTACCCAAGAGTAAGCGGACTGCTGTGCAGTGTGAATGTAGATGCATGTGTGAAGTTTTCATCGTGGATGGGTAAGAAATCATATATGTCTTAGCACTGGACATTTCTCTGATAACCTCAATTAGCTGTATATATGTATAATTTTCCTCCAACTCATTTGCAAGATATTTCGCTTCAGCCTTCATGTTCTGTACAAGGTTGCGAAAAGTAGCAATTTTCGTTTCAATTTAACTATTTTTTCAACAACTTACAAGAATACATGATACATAAACAAACTGAAAACAATTCTGTTGGAAAAGGTGAATGCAAGAAGATTTAGCCTATATCATGAGGACTACATGTAGGGATCCCAACCGTTTGTTGGAAGATAACACCACCAAACTCAACAAAAATGTTGTCAATGAGTGACATTTCCCTGTTTTGAAACAATTAACAATTTCATAATAAAACTGTAGAAGCATTGAATACAAGCTTTCAGAATGTATGTAAGAGGTGTCACGAATGCACATTGGAAAGTTTCACGAGTCAACCCGAGAAAGTAATTTTGGCACTGAAAACGCTTCATAGGCATAGGTTCTCAAATCACGTGACCAAGAATGTTGACTTTTGTGAAGGTAAATAAATTGGGTTCATGTGATGTTTCTTGCAAAAAGTAACCTGTTAGACAGTGTATATGTTGCAGATTCCATGCATGGATGCTTATAATGGTTTCAATATTCATTCTAGTGCAGTTCGTTGCGATGTTTTTGTGCAAACTTGAATCAACTGCTCGGATTCTTGTATTATCGCCCATTGAATTTTTTGTGTCCGGTTTGGTTTAACCCTGTTGAACTGTTCCACGGCCTGCCCTTTATTCTCGATCGATACTCTCAATGTTCATTGCCTTTGGTAGATTGGAATATGTTTGCCAGAATTAGGTTTCTTTATAATTTATGCCAAATTAGACCTAACAAGTTGAAATATAGCTGTAGATCAGTGGATATTTGTCTCTATTATCCGTCATATTTATCTGCGAGCAGAGAACTGTTGTATGTTGAAAGCATAACATTATTGAAATAGTAGGCCTACTAGACCTATGTCATTTTGCTTGCATGGGACAGTGAAATATGTCGTTGCATAAACATACACTCAGAGAAAAGTTTTAATTTAGGATCTGCATTCAATCCAGATTCAATGACTGTAGGTGACCTCGGCCCATGGTGACCTCGGCCCGGTGATGTCGGCCCGCCCTACATACAACAGACCGGTGATGTCGGCCCGCCTTGCTACGGCGATATTTCATCACGTTATGATGAAATCACCGAAGGCAATCAATGTCTCAACTAATATCTATAGCTTACTTAACTTCTGCAGTATTTTTTGGTGTTTCGTAATACGTTTGTGAGACATGTTTATTGTTTTTTACAGTATTGCTCATTTTGTTTATTCACACTTATATTCTTCTTATAATTTTTTTATCTCTGTTCACTTTGATGTTCACTCGATATTAAAAAATGTTTATTTTTGTATGTTGAAAATAAAGATATTTGAATGAATTGAATTGTCTCCATGATACTTCAATGCACAAACTGAGAATCAATAGAGGCATCCTGGGTATGTGAATTGCAATTAACTTTGATCTACTCAGGTTAACGAGAATCTGGTTTAGCAATTCTCATTGAGTTTGCTTGACAGATTACATCGCACATAATGTGAACTATCATCGACGCCAGACGCGCCCTCGACACCCCCAAACCACCGACTTTGACGTGGATGAACAGCATATTCCCGACGACTTCCTTATCGATGACATAACTGTTGATGACACCCGCCATCTTCTTTTCGCAACTCCCGCACAGCTACAGCTACTGCAGTCTGCCAAAACTTGGTATCTCGATGGTACGTTCAAGTTGGTGAAACGGCCCTGCAAGCAGCTATTCTCCATCAACTGTTTTCTCAAGCAGGGTGACGCGATGAAGCAGGTAAAAATTATGTAATATTCACATCAATGTCAAATATTCTATTGCTATTTTTTCAGCATTTCCCCATATATTCACATACTCTTATAAACGAAATATATTTCTATATTTCACGTATTCTGTCTTTGCAGGTGCCCTTGATGATGTGCTTGATGACGAGACGAACCAAGAAAGACTACATGGCTGTCCTGCGATCTGTTCTTGAACACCTTCCCAGTCCCCCCATTGTCCAGCGTCTGGTACTGGACTTTGAAGACGCCCTGTGGAGAGCTGCCCGACGAGTCCTCCCTGATGTTGAACGTAAAGGCTGTGCCTTCCACTTTGCACAGGTATATATTAGTTTGTGCCTATTACCGCCATGTATATTAGTTTTTGTCTGTTTTACTGCAATGTTTGTCTATATGTTTGTCTATAATATCAATCTTATTCTTCTTACTAGGCTGTGTGGCGAAAAGTGCAGGGCCTTGGCCTTCAGGCTGCGTACCACGCCAACGACGGGACTAACAAGTTCGTAAAGAAAATGATTGCCCTGTGTCTGATCCCGGCCAATCACATCCCAGGCGTTCTTAGCAGGTTGGAGGGGGACGCAACCAGCGAAGCCCTAAAGGACCTGGTCACCTATATGCGCCACACTTGGATCGACGCCACAAACTTCGCGTGGTCTCCCGATTCATGGAGTGTGTACGGCCTTCCAATTCGTACCAACAACGATCTGGAAGGCTGGCACACTCACATGAACGGGAGAGGGCGGCCCCAGATGTCATTCTATCTGTTGGTCCAACTCCTTCACAAGGAGTCTACTTTCGTAGCGATGCAAGTGCGACTTGTAAACGACCAGAAATTGAAGCGACATCAGCGACAAAAGTACCGAAAACTCCAGAAGAAAATCTTCACCTACTGGGAAGAGTATGAGGGCGGCCAAAGGTCTGCCATGAGTCTGCTACGTGCAGCTGCACACATCTATTCACCACCTGTCAATGTTCAGGATTAAAGAGTAAACATGTGAAATGTGTAAATATTTGTGCGTGTTTTGTTTTGTATGTGTATTGTGAAATGATGGGTCTTATTCATTTGTATCTAGTATATATTATGTTCATGTATATGTAATCGTTATCTCCGTCTTTGTACCTTTGATGATGTGTGATAGTCACATGCTCATAAAGCCTATTTTTTGAATAAAAAAATTAATCCATATTGAATTCTTAGCTTATTTCTTTTTTACGACAAGGTCAAACAAATATATGACAACACGATGGATTACAACTGGTTTAATTCTGACGAAACAAATAACAGTATTGATACTAATCACAGAAAACGTGACAAACCCAGAAAATGTCTACATACAATTTGATGATGGCAAAATCGTGAACATGAACAGGACAATCAATTAGCCTACATCAGACGCTTCATAATCATGATAATTGGGTTGACTAACAGTATGAACAGCAATCGAGACTTGCCATGCACAGTGAAAGTTGTAACAACGTAAATATCCATTTGCCGCCTGCCGCCCTAACACTATTAATTGCAATCTACTGGGCGGGCCGAAGTCACCGGTCCGAGATCACCATGGGCCGAGGTCACTGCACCCCGATTCAATCCACCTGTTTGCATGGTTATGACAGCCCCAGCGTCGCTTGAGCTAGGCCAAGGAAAGAACTTATTGCTATTGTGTTACAGAGGTTTATACCTCAATCCGAAATTCTGGCATCAAAAGTTCTGTGAATGTTACATAATTATAGGTAATTGACTGGATACAGTGTTTGAGGCCCGAGGTCGTGTCTGGGCCGTAGCACGCACAAGCGAGTGTATTTTATATGGACAACAGGAATACAGTTTCATGTATTTCTATATTTTGAATACAATATCTTGTATTTCTATAGGAATACGGAAAATGGAACTTCTGCAGAAATACGCTTTTGCTAAATTGTCCAGAATGCTCATACTGCTGCTACTTGATTTATATTTTGTCTTTTTCAGTTCTCTAAAATGTGAATCACAGTGATTCACCGTTATGATTCCCGTGGACAACCAGAAGTTCCTGGTTCCTGACCACGGTAACCAAGCGTTCACCGTCATGAACGAGCTGCGCAAGAGGTCGGAACTCTGTGACGTCACACTCTGTATAGACCAAGTGGAGTTCCATGCGCACAAAGTGGTACTAGCGGGACGAAGTCCGTACCTACGGGCGATGTTTACCAATGGGATGCTGGAAAGTGATAAGAGTTCAGTGACCATTCGGGAGATCGAAGCTGATACCATGAGAATTCTTTTAGATTTCATCTACACAGGTATGAAAACTCAGATGGTATGAAACTACTACACAAAAATTGCCTGCTAAATGATTGTAATTGTACAAATGGATGTGTACTACTTAGTGCACAATAACACTGATATGATAAGGGACGCAAACTGGCGATAAATATTTTATGTTTACTTTGACTTTCATGCCAGGCCTGGTTGAAGTGACAACGAACAATGTTCAGAGTTTGCTCCAAGGCGCCAGTCTGCTCTCCCTGGCCAACCTCCGCACTGTGTGCTGCCAGTTTCTCAAGCTACATCTCGACTCCTCCAATTGTCTCGGTGAGGTTCCACACTTGTCTCACTGGGCAACATAGCCGGGACATACATGTAGTTCAAATTCACAGAACTATTTTCTTCTCTTCATTGCAAATTCAAATTTTAAAATGATTTAAATTCCATTTGCATTTAGTGCCGAGTGCCTTTTGTACATCATAAAGTTGTGATTGCGGTACTGACAGTGTCCATATTCCAAACTAAAAAAATATAATATCAATTATTTTATATGATCATACGAAATATATTTATGTGTAGCATCTAAATCGTTCACATTTTCTTTGTCCGCATATGGTCAGGTATCTATGCCCTGGCAGATTTGTATACCTGTGTGGATTTAGCTCAAGCTGCCTGCGATTTCATCGGCCGCCACTTCCTGGAAGTCATCCATCACGAGGAGTTCCTCAACTTGGAGGATGTCCAGATCGTTGATTTGCTCAAAAGTGACTCGCTGCAGGTTCTGACAGAAGAGCAAGTCTTTGAGGCAGCTTTAATGTGGATCAACTGGGCACCGGAACAACGAATCAACAGTGCATGCCGGTCAGTACATGCGAAGTAAATCAAAATATAAACTCCAAATAATTCTACATGTTTTAAAGTACAAGTTGAAAACTGCAGCACATATTCGTGTGTGTATGTGACTTGTTTTGGAATGTATGCAGAATTATTAAACCGAAGTACATTAGTACAACTCTTTGACAACATGGACAAACAATCAAAGTTTGATCAACATGTTCATGTAGATAAATAATATGATTGTGTGCTTCAGAAATCTTAATATACATGTAGGTAATTCATTAAGTCAACTTGATGGTCTGACTTTCCTTTGCAAGTTATGATCAGCTCTGTGACGAAAAATTACTGCTCACTGTTCCTTCAGAATCATGGTGCAGCTCAAACTGGCTCTACTGGACACCTCCTACTTGGAGGATGTCGTTCTCCAGCGTGACTTCGTCAGGAACTGTCCCAAGTGCCAGAAGCTGGTCGCCGAGGCCATCCGGACGCGGACGATGAACCGTCTACAGATGGACGCGATTCATGTCCGCGGGGACGCCAGGGGTATTTATGTCCTAGGCGGGAGAAACCGCGAGGACTGCCAGCTGAAAACCATGGAAAAATATGATATTTTGAAGGACCGGTGGAGTCGAATGGTGAGTTTTGATTGAGTGGCTTTGAATTTTTAGATGGGGAAAAAACTATAAAATCTTACAAATAACAACAAAATCTCTTATCAGGCTTTCAGGGTATCGTGTTGAAAATATCGATAAAATCTCTTATCAAGGTCTCAGGGTGCCTTGACCTCGAATATCTGGAGTGTGATTTTGTGTAGTATTTGTTAAATTGAAGAGTCCTGTCTAACTTCTATGACCTGTTTATCTCCACAAAATGTTATAGCAATATAATAGAATGTCTGTAGTCTGGTTGATTCCTGTGAAAAAAATTGTATATCTTGCTCCCTCCGGTGAAAAAATCATACATGTATTTGGAAATTTGTATCAGCAGCCAACAATCTGTAAATCTGAACGAGATATCAGCTGCCACCTGAACAAATATATTTAAATATCTTTCTATTCCAGCCCAGTATGAAGGTAGCAAGGACAGCAGTAGGTGCCGCTGCTCTCTCTGGTGTTGTATATGCAGTGGGGGGAGAGTGCGCGTTGGAACAACCACAAGACGACGAAACACTTTATCTGCGATGTACGGAAGCCTTCGACACCCGACAGAAAGAGTGGACAAAGTGTGCAGAAATGCGCGTCGCAAGATCATTCGTAGCGGCTTGCAGTCTCAATGGCTATGTATTTGCAATAGGTGGGTTAGAAAATGTTGAAAAACAGTGTTTTACCCAAAAATATTGACAGTGCTTCTTGTTGCCCTATAAAAGTTTTAACTTAATTTTGGGACATCAAAATACCAAACACAAATACACAAGCACTGGATAAGTCAATTGAAATCATACTCAGAATGTAAGTTAAAATGAAATTTAAATTAAAATTGATATTCAGGATTATTCCTCATTCTGCAAATTGCCGCAAACTTAAGATACCCTTCCTCTCACAGGCGGTGAGGACAAAGACAGCAGCTACGCGGTTGTCGAGCGCTACGACCCGCACACAGATTCTTGGAGCTTCTCCACACCGATGTTACGCAAGCGTGCGGGCTGCGGTGTCACGGTGTGCGAGGGAAAGATTTACGTAGCAGGTTTGTCACAAGTCTTATTTGAGATGCAAATTGTGTCACGCCGACATGTGGTTATTGTAGTTTTAGCATTTTATTTTGACCGTAAAACTTTTAAAAACAAGCTTTTGCTTGTTTGGGGATCCTTAAATAAAGTTTATATAAAAAAAAAAATTTTAAAAATTCAGTTTGAATTAAATTAGTTAATGTTATGGTAGTTATTGGCTGTCATCGTTTCAGATGTTCACATAAAATATGAAAATTCACAACTTGCATTTTCTCATTTATTATTATAGAATACCTGTCTGAAAAATTGTAATTTACATTTGAAACTTGATTCAGGCATATGATATATAACACAGACATATTTCACGAAAAGATTTTTCATTAAATGCTGTGTTTCATCTATGACCTTCAAGATCTCACATTCCACAGGTGGTTCAGATAAAACGCTTCACACGGATCGGGCGAGCATCGAGTGTTTCGACCCGGTCACTGACAAGTGGTCGTTTGTTACGGAGATGGACAAGGGTAGGTCCGGGCTGGTCCTGGTGTCTCTGGACCACTTTCTCTATGTTTTGGGCGGTCGTGCGAAGTATCTGGATCGCTATGACAACTGGGTGGAGAGGTAATTCTCTTGTCATGAAAGATTTTGCATTTACAATGTTTTGTGTGTGGAATTTTCAATTTTACTCGTATAAAAAATGATAATACAGCGATGCATACAACAAAGTAAAAATGAAAATCTTTGTGATTTTTTTGTTTTTATAAGCAATGGGAATGTTAGTGAATTTTTCAATGAAATACAGCAATGTTTTTGGACACAATTCCAATGACTACCATTTTTTTCCTTCCATGTAATCAATTTTAACAATTCATGTACTTTGATTGTTGTTGGAAGGTATGACCTGTGGACAAAGGAGTGGACGTCAGTCTGTCCGATGAACACCCCTCGTGCCTGGCCGTCGGTGGTTGTCCTCGACAACAAGATTTACGTCATGGGCGGATACAACGGCACCAGTCGACTGCGTAGTGTGGAATATTATGACCCAGAATCGGACACTTGGACTTTCGCTAGTACTTTGAATGTTTGCAGAGCGGGCTGTGCGGGTGCCTGTGTTTGAAAAACAGAAGCATTAATTGTTTGCATGGATTGTATTTATTCTTTATCCCTTGCTTCTGCTTCTTGCTTTTTCATTGCTCTACACATTTACATTGATTTTCTGATTTGATTGTGGTTTTGTGTCTTGGGGTAAGGTTGGATTGAATGTCGTAATTGTATCCACGAACAAATTTTGGTGGATACTATAGATTTGTGTTCGTCGCGCCGTCGCTGCATTCGCCGCTGTGGATATTTTTTTGTAAACGCTCTACAGGTTTCAAATTAGATCCGATTCTGAATATATTTCATATGGACGTGTCTCATGGTGGGGTTACAATACCTATCGATTTTGGTTGCCATGGCAATTGAAATGGGCGATTGGGAACACATTTTGTGACAAAATCATCTGTTTCCACTCGATAACTTGGGAACGCTATATGGGTGGTAATTTCTCTGGTGGAGATTTTGAAGCTGTAATGTTGATAATAATTAGTTAATTTTCACAAAAGTAAAAATATTCATTATCAGCAAATGTAGACCCTCAATAGAACTTCATTAGGCCAAAAAAAAAGTTTTATGGTTCTGGTTATTGGGGTCCCCGAAAAAGTGATGCAACGACGCGATTTTCTTTTTTTTTTTCTTTTTTTTTGCTAAAATTGGCGGCCGATGACTGATCCGGTCAAATATGGCCCACAATTTTCCCTTAAAATTGGCTGTTGATGAGTGACCCGGCTGAATTTGCCCTGTCTGGCCAGCCATACACCAAGTTTTGCAATTTCAAAGACACTCGGGACCATTTTACTTAATCATTATCTACCAAAAATCGGTGTACGGGTGTCAATTTACTAAAAAAAAAAAGAAATTCAGCTCTCAAAAAGTGATGCGCGAGATTTTTTTTTTGGTTTTTAAAAAAAACGAGTGATGCGCAGGGTTAAAACTGACGCCTGCGCCTAACCAGAACCATAATACTTTTTTTTGGCCTTACTGACATTGATGGAACACACTGGCCCGGCAGGACGACATTTTGTCTAAATTAACATATTTTGGGTAATGGGGTTGATAGGGCATCAGGCGGATACACCCACACGGTCGTTGGTGACCGAAGCGTCTAGTTTCACTTAGTCTGGAGTGTAAAAATGAGGTTTAGAGTTCAGTTTTATTGTTTGAGTCTAGGTTTTATTCAACCATATAATTACACTTGTCCAACAGTTAGTCGTGTGGTTATAGCCTCGTATATATCAACTCAGTTGAAAGAATCAATCTTTTTCATCACTTGTATATATTGTACTCTATTTTCAATGTCTGTAAGACAAGAGGGGTATTTGATAACTGTTTTTTCCTTCAAACTGTTTTTTCCTTCAATATATTGTATAGTTTTTGTGGGGCACTTTGTGATAAGATGATTTCATTGTTGGTTTTGTTGTTGAGAATCAAACATTTTGTTATATTTTGTGTATTCTCCCGATGTTTTTTTTTTTTCTTCACTTGCCTCTTGTGGGGCTTGGTGCTTTTTTTATATAAACATGCTGCAGAAAATTATTACTATATCCTCATGTGTTCACATAGTTATGTATGACATGAAAACCTGATTATTTCATTAATTCCATGAGAAAATGTACTCAAATCTTTCAACTGTCTCTGTAGTTATTAATATTAATCTGCAATAATATGTCCTGTCTGCCTTGACCACTTATATACATGTACAAACATGATGATGTGAAGTGGCCGTGGCGCAACGCACTAAGTCGTTCGCCCGCTGCTGAAGGGAATTCAATGTTCGTCGTTGGCGGGTTCGAGCCCCGCTCACGGCGATCAAAATTCACTCAGCGGATCAAGGGTTACCCCTCACTTCTCAGTCCGTCGGCCTGGAGCGGACACTAATATGGTGACCAGGTGATACATTGTAGACAGCTGCACTCGGTGTATCGGCGGTGGTGAAGGGGCAGAAACCTAGTTCACTAGGCGTACCCGGATCTGTCATGGGCCGCGCTACAAATACCCATCAATGCAGTACACCAGAAAATCCCGTCCATACACTACATACATACACGGGTACCAAAAATATGCCAGGCGCTGCACTGCGGCGACGCGCCACCAATATATCGCGGACCAAAGTTGGTCGGATGGTGGTAAGGCAAGTTCCCTTACAGGGTTACGTCAGTATAATCTATCTATCCATCTATCTATCCATCCATCTATGTAGCAACTTTCGATGAGGGCTCTGTATTTCTTTAGTCACTGGGTCGGGGGTCCAACACCCACTGTCATGGCATTTCATCCGTCATCTGTGCTTCTGTCTGCTAATCAAGAACTCTGTTCTCAGTGGTATATTGTCAAATACAAGTACACTTACAAACTTAGAGCAGGTGTGTGTCAGTGGCAAGAAGAATATGCAGCTGGATGTCTAGCAGTTGGGACTATGGAGAGGAATGTCTGTTATAACCAGGCAGATCGAACAAAACAGATTTTATATTTTGATGAAATACCCCATCATGATATGATTTCCAAACATTTTTGATGATCAGTCTGGTAGAGATTGTACAGCCATGTTATGCTGATAATAATTAGCCAAACTTTGGATTCTGGGTCCAAGGGCCCCAGACCTCACGCCCAAAAATATCTTTTTCACATTTGACAATTACTTACATTTTCGTCCTCAAATCTCATCATGGCATAATATAATGGATACATGTGTTCTCTAATCGTCAGATTGAGTACAAAACGTAATACCGGGTACAACATACCGGGTCAAAGTATTTGGCTTCTGGAGCCCTAGGCGGGTGAGCCCCAGACCCCACGCCCGAAAGTATCTTCTGATTCACTTTCTGAATAAGTTACATTATCTCTCTTTGGTCTCAAATATCATCATAGAATTATAGAGCAAATGAATCAACCACAAAACTCAGGATTGAATAATTTGAGTTGCTTAGTTCTCTAATTATCCATTTGTTTGGGTGGTTGAGATAAAACGGTAGCCCGTGAAGCTCAGCTACGGTATCCACCATCACACCCCTAGTTATTCTATACGTTAGTGTATGTGTAAAGTGTTCAGATTGAATGCAGAATGCATGTCCAGATTTAAGGGGGAGGGGGTGGCGGGCAAGTGTTTTCTTCACATTTTAAACCTCTGAGAACCATGAATTTCATGCCAGAGAATCCAACGTATCAATCTCCACACCTAATTTTTTCGTCAATCTAACGAAAATAAATGCTTCTGTCATTGTAACCAGTCAAACTGTTTTCTAATAGTTTGTTCACATTTTCACACCAGAGGGACATATTAACAGTCTACATGATGCTATTGATGTTATTAGAATGGATACAAGCAAATGATGAACATATTCAAATTCAAATAAGATGAAAATGCCAGATGCCTGGTTACACATGCCAACATCAGTTATTAATAATTTCACTCACCAATTCTGGATCCGCCCCTGAATAGCGTATCACATGCCCCCCCCCTCCCCTCCAGAAAAAAACCACTTTAAATGTGTCGGGTATAATGCAGTAAAATTAGATTAGTTATTCTTCACTTTATAATGAACATTTACTATTGAGTTAGAATATATGGATTTATATAAAGAGAGTCTGTTTGATAGCAACATTTTCAAGCTCCCAGAATCTCAGAATTCACCACAGAGCGTCTGGAAGTCGTTGGCCTATGGGTCAGTAGGTGCCCCGGACAACCCCCTCCCGGACCTCCCCCCCCCCCTCTAAAAACCCACAATTCCGTCCCATTTACTGGCTACAGGAGGACTTATCATGGCAGGGGTTCCCTATGAAAGGTGGGACCGTCAAAAATGGCAAGCAGTCTAAATCAATAAAACAAGTAGGATTCCGCTAGCGATGCCCTTCAGTGACTGCCAGGCAGATAAAATGTGCCATCTGTCTAAACAGTTCAGGGTGTCCGTCTTGACCGACCCTGGCCGTGGACACGAATGGGTGTACAGACGGACCTTACAGGCTAACTCAATGTTAAAAAAATCTCTTATCTCAATTTTCCTCGTAAGTCATGAAAAAGTCGTCTAAAATCGAACCTTCGGCATAAACCATGGTTAGGGAATATTTTTAGCTTCGCCAAATACCCCCACCTTGGTGACTAATGTCCTACCCCCCCCCCCCCTCCCCCACGTCAATTTTCGAGGTATGGTTGCTTCAGAAGGGGCATCGGGGTATGGCCGGCAGACCACAGGTTATGCCAGCTACTCTACTTGCCCAATACCTACCCAGTGGGGCATGGGGGACTACCCAGTCCTGTCCTTCCACATCAAACCTCGTGGAGGAAACGATTTGACAGCACGAACGTCAACCTAAAAGACTATCTCAGGCTATCTCAACTAGGGATGATCGCCTCCTACGAGTGACAGCCAAGGCAGATACATCCTTACTGGAACATTGGAGAGAAGCTCTCGAAGTAATGTCGAGTATTCTGCCAGGGTGTCCTCCATTTGCTGTTGCTGTGGAGCAGCTGCGACTATTGTTCACACCCACAGTGAATACACAGGCATACAAGAAGAGTTCAGGGCTCAATTACGACTCCTGTCCAAGATATCTGTGGAGTATGGCTTTGAGTGTCGTGTACTGGGCCATAAGGCCTTTTCGGACATGAATCCGAGGACACTGCAGACGATACTTGTCCAACCAATTCATCGATGGGCAGCTGTACCAAATCAGGTACGCCCTAAACACCTACAATAAACGTTGAAAGCTGGAAGCCATCAACACAGTGCTGGTGATCGAAAAGGCGGTTCAAGCCTGACAGCTACCGCATGCTTTGGCACAAGCTGATGCTGTGCCGGCTGGAGCCACAAGCCTGCTGCTGTGGTCACCCCTCGAGTGGCCCACTGGGAGACCACTGGCCCACCAAGCACTGGTGGAGGTGGTGGTGGTGCGAGTAGCTCTAGTCACTACCCCATACAGGTCTGGGGAGTGCGAATGAGTACAATGAGGAAGAGAATGATTGCACACTGCACTGGGATCAAACCTCCGAGCCCGGCTGGATGCTGCGCCTCCATGTCGGGTCTTGCAGACCGCCCCTGTTCTTATTGCTCAAAGCAGGGTCACCTATGACTCCAGTGTCCAGACCTATTGGACATGGAAGCACGCCTGAACCACGACTGAGATGTTCTTCCTTTCAGCCAGGTACTCCGGGACGCAGGCATCGACCCTGTGAGGAAAACTGACACTGGATGTAGCGGTGACCAACACTGCATCTGAGGACAGGCCTTCTGTACCCGTTGAGTCTGCATCATCAGTGGATGAGCTGTACTGCCCTCGAGTTCATATAACCCCTTCAGGAGTGGTCCACGAGGATCGGTCTAGCTCCTCTGCCGCTGAGGCAGATGAAGATTCGGCCAGGTGTGACGGATGACCCTCCAACGAGTCAAATGGTCTTCGCGTAGGTCTGGGATGCATGCTAGCATCTACCTTTGATCTTTGGAGGTAGACTTCCTAGTTGACTCTGGGCCAGGAGTCACCCTCATGGCAACTGGCACTTACAGGCAGCATACTCATGTACAAACATGATGATGTGAAGTGGCCGTGGCGCAACGCACTAAGTCGTTCGCCCGCTGCTGAAGGGAATTCAATGTTCGTCGTTGGCGGGTTCGAGCCCCGCTCACGGCGATCAAAATTCACTCAGCGGATCAAGGGTTACCCCTCACTTCTCAGTCCGTCGGCCTGGAGCGGACACTAATATGGTGACCAGGTGATACATTGTAGACAGCTGCACTCGGTGTATCGGCGGTGGTGAAGGGGCAGAAACCTAGTTCACTAGGCGTACCCGGATCTGTCATGGGCCGCGCTACAAATACCCATCAATGCAGTACACCAGAAAATCCCGTCCATACACTACATACATACACGGGTACCAAAAATATGCCAGGCGCTGCACTGCGGCGACGCGCCACCAATATATCGCGGACCAAAGTTGGTCGGATGGTGGTAAGGCAAGTTCCCTTACAGGGTTACGTCAGTATAATCTATCTATCCATCTATCTATCCATCCATCTATGTAGCAACTTTCGATGAGGGCTCTGTATTTCTTTAGTCACTGGGTCGGGGGTCCAACACCCACTGTCATGGCATTTCATCCGTCATCTGTGCTTCTGTCTGCTAATCAAGAACTCTGTTCTCAGTGGTATATTGTCAAATACAAGTACACTTACAAACTTAGAGCAGGTGTGTGTCAGTGGCAAGAAGAATATGCAGCTGGATGTCTAGCAGTTGGGACTATGGAGAGGAATGTCTGTTATAACCAGGCAGATCGAACAAAACAGATTTTATATTTTGATGAAATACCCCATCATGATATGATTTCCAAACATTTTTGATGATCAGTCTGGTAGAGATTGTACAGCCATGTTATGCTGATAATAATTAGCCAAACTTTGGATTCTGGGTCCAAGGGCCCCAGACCTCACGCCCAAAAATATCTTTTTCACATTTGACAATTACTTACATTTTCGTCCTCAAATCTCATCATGGCATAATATAATGGATACATGTGTTCTCTAATCGTCAGATTGAGTACAAAACGTAATACCGGGTACAACATACCGGGTCAAAGTATTTGGCTTCTGGAGCCCTAGGCGGGTGAGCCCCAGACCCCACGCCCGAAAGTATCTTCTGATTCACTTTCTGAATAAGTTACATTATCTCTCTTTGGTCTCAAATATCATCATAGAATTATAGAGCAAATGAATCAACCACAAAACTCAGGATTGAATAATTTGAGTTGCTTAGTTCTCTAATTATCCATTTGTTTGGGTGGTTGAGATAAAACGGTAGCCCGTGAAGCTCAGCTACGGTATCCACCATCACACCCCTAGTTATTCTATACGTTAGTGTATGTGTAAAGTGTTCAGATTGAATGCAGAATGCATGTCCAGATTTAAGGGGGAGGGGGTGGCGGGCAAGTGTTTTCTTCACATTTTAAACCTCTGAGAACCATGAATTTCATGCCAGAGAATCCAACGTATCAATCTCCACACCTAATTTTTTCGTCAATCTAACGAAAATAAATGCTTCTGTCATTGTAACCAGTCAAACTGTTTTCTAATAGTTTGTTCACATTTTCACACCAGAGGGACATATTAACAGTCTACATGATGCTATTGATGTTATTAGAATGGATACAAGCAAATGATGAACATATTCAAATTCAAATAAGATGAAAATGCCAGATGCCTGGTTACACATGCCAACATCAGTTATTAATAATTTCACTCACCAATTCTGGATCCGCCCCTGAATAGCGTATCACATGCCCCCCCCCTCCCCTCCAGAAAAAAACCACTTTAAATGTGTCGGGTATAATGCAGTAAAATTAGATTAGTTATTCTTCACTTTATAATGAACATTTACTATTGAGTTAGAATATATGGATTTATATAAAGAGAGTCTGTTTGATAGCAACATTTTCAAGCTCCCAGAATCTCAGAATTCACCACAGAGCGTCTGGAAGTCGTTGGCCTATGGGTCAGTAGGTGCCCCGGACAACCCCCTCCCGGACCTCCCCCCCCCCCTCTAAAAACCCACAATTCCGTCCCATTTACTGGCTACAGGAGGACTTATCATGGCAGGGGTTCCCTATGAAAGGTGGGACCGTCAAAAATGGCAAGCAGTCTAAATCAATAAAACAAGTAGGATTCCGCTAGCGATGCCCTTCAGTGACTGCCAGGCAGATAAAATGTGCCATCTGTCTAAACAGTTCAGGGTGTCCGTCTTGACCGACCCTGGCCGTGGACACGAATGGGTGTACAGACGGACCTTACAGGCTAACTCAATGTTAAAAAAATCTCTTATCTCAATTTTCCTCGTAAGTCATGAAAAAGTCGTCTAAAATCGAACCTTCGGCATAAACCATGGTTAGGGAATATTTTTAGCTTCGCCAAATACCCCCACCTTGGTGACTAATGTCCTACCCCCCCCCCCCCTCCCCCACGTCAATTTTCGAGGTATGGTTGCTTCAGAAGGGGCATCGGGGTATGGCCGGCAGACCACAGGTTATGCCAGCTACTCTACTTGCCCAATACCTACCCAGTGGGGCATGGGGGACTACCCAGTCCTGTCCTTCCACATCAAACCTCGTGGAGGAAACGATTTGACAGCACGAACGTCAACCTAAAAGACTATCTCAGGCTATCTCAACTAGGGATGATCGCCTCCTACGAGTGACAGCCAAGGCAGATACATCCTTACTGGAACATTGGAGAGAAGCTCTCGAAGTAATGTCGAGTATTCTGCCAGGGTGTCCTCCATTTGCTGTTGCTGTGGAGCAGCTGCGACTATTGTTCACACCCACAGTGAATACACAGGCATACAAGAAGAGTTCAGGGCTCAATTACGACTCCTGTCCAAGATATCTGTGGAGTATGGCTTTGAGTGTCGTGTACTGGGCCATAAGGCCTTTTCGGACATGAATCCGAGGACACTGCAGACGATACTTGTCCAACCAATTCATCGATGGGCAGCTGTACCAAATCAGGTACGCCCTAAACACCTACAATAAACGTTGAAAGCTGGAAGCCATCAACACAGTGCTGGTGATCGAAAAGGCGGTTCAAGCCTGACAGCTACCGCATGCTTTGGCACAAGCTGATGCTGTGCCGGCTGGAGCCACAAGCCTGCTGCTGTGGTCACCCCTCGAGTGGCCCACTGGGAGACCACTGGCCCACCAAGCACTGGTGGAGGTGGTGGTGGTGCGAGTAGCTCTAGTCACTACCCCATACAGGTCTGGGGAGTGCGAATGAGTACAATGAGGAAGAGAATGATTGCACACTGCACTGGGATCAAACCTCCGAGCCCGGCTGGATGCTGCGCCTCCATGTCGGGTCTTGCAGACCGCCCCTGTTCTTATTGCTCAAAGCAGGGTCACCTATGACTCCAGTGTCCAGACCTATTGGACATGGAAGCACGCCTGAACCACGACTGAGATGTTCTTCCTTTCAGCCAGGTACTCCGGGACGCAGGCATCGACCCTGTGAGGAAAACTGACACTGGATGTAGCGGTGACCAACACTGCATCTGAGGACAGGCCTTCTGTACCCGTTGAGTCTGCATCATCAGTGGATGAGCTGTACTGCCCTCGAGTTCATATAACCCCTTCAGGAGTGGTCCACGAGGATCGGTCTAGCTCCTCTGCCGCTGAGGCAGATGAAGATTCGGCCAGGTGTGACGGATGACCCTCCAACGAGTCAAATGGTCTTCGCGTAGGTCTGGGATGCATGCTAGCATCTACCTTTGATCTTTGGAGGTAGACTTCCTAGTTGACTCTGGGCCAGGAGTCACCCTCATGGCAACTGGCACTTACAGGCAGCATACTGCTCTCCACCATATCGAGCTGCGTGACCTTGGAAGTTTTCAGTTTTATGGATTTGGTAGCAACTGCATCTTTGTCAAGGGACTAATCAATCTGCTAATTACACATGGGGTAAGATGTATATGACAGAGGCGATCATTGCTGATATAGGTGCAGCTGGGATTATAGGAATGAACCTCCTGCAGATTCATCGGGTGGTCGTGGACTTTAGCGCTGACAAACTCTGAATGGGGGATGAATTTCCTTTTCTGGATTGGGCCTAACCATTGATTCCAGCTTCAGGTGTCATGCACTGCAGTCGTGTCGCCTGTATAGTACAAACGGTGAACAATATTATTTTGCCTGGTGGAATCCCTCTTCTCGTGGTGAACCCCACGGATGCTCCCATTGTACTTCGCCACGAGACTCAGGGCTCACACTGAAGCCATCCAAGTGTGATCTCTATACTTGGGCTTCATGGTGACTGGGACAGGCCGTTTGGACCTCGCCGAAGCTGTACGAAGGTGGCTCCGGCCATGTAACATGGCCAACATGAGGTCCTTTCTGGGCTTTGCGAGCATTTGTAGATCATGCATCCTTTGGCCGTTCTTGCGGAAAAGGAGCTGATTTTGTCAGGGAAGCTTTCCAGAAGATGCCGGCCTTTGCGGACATCCAAAAGGCTTTGACGTCTGCTACTGTGCTCCGACACCCCTACCCGACTGTGATTTTCATCTAGACACTGATGCTCGACGGTGTCCTCTCACAGATCGTAGATGGACAGGAACGTGTAGTGGCCTATGCAAGTGTAGCTCTCAACTGCTCGCAGATGAACTACTGCACCACTGCTGGTGGCCATGACCAATTGCTTCAGGCATTATCTGGTAGGGTGGCATATCCGGTTGTGGACTGACCACAGATCACTCCGTTGGATGCTGAATTACAGAGAAACCGGTGGCTTGGTGACGTGGTGGCTTGTCAAACTCCAGGAATTTGAAATGCTGATTGAACACTTACAGATAGCAACATGGTAATGCTGACGGCCTGTCACCTTGCCATAAGTGCATGAATCTGAATTGTGCAAGAGTTACTCCGTTCCTGCTTGATGAGGATTCTTCCTCAGACTCTGAGCTGGACTTTGGAAGAAGCCGCAGGTCATCCCAACCAAAGCCACCCCGGTGGCCAAGCCCTTGGCCTGGATGTGACGATACTGGTGTAACGACCCTGCGTTCGATCCAGAGATGTGACACAGCCAAGGCAGAACCTGCTCGGATGGGGTGTTTTTTTCGTAGGCACCAATAATACCTGTCCACTTCAGTGTCCAAACTTGAGCGGCAATTCATAGTTCCGACGACATCCCAACAGGCCACGCCCCCTTGGCAACCGCAGGAAAAGTCCCACAAACATACCATGTGCTTTTGCTTGAGCAAGTCGGGAATAATGTAACTTTTGCTTGCTTCTGTTTACACATTCGTTTTGTAAAATATTACACCATATTTCACACGTCTATACTCATAAGGGGATGGAGAATATATTGTAAGCTTAAAAATTTAACTTATTTGGCTTTACTTGGCCGTGAGTGCGTCAGAAGTACACTATCATCCCACTTCATTCAAGAGATTGGGCTGTTGAACACGCCGGTTTTGTTTGTGGGACTTTTACGTTTTGGCGCGTTTTTTGACGTCTTTTGATTGGGTAGTAAATATGGAAGTGGGCGGGGCTTATGTATCATCGGAACTATGAATTGCTCGCAATTGTATGGCCGCTAATCTGTAATCGGGTGTGCAGATGGAAGAACCATCCTACTTGGGTGGTTACTCTGGCTGTGAAGCAATGGGCACCGCTGGTGCTGGTCATCACAGCCACGAAGGCTGGTAAGAAACCCAAATGCACGAAATGGCTGGACTTGTCTTTGCGTGACGGCCTCCTGTACCTGCGCCACTGAGTCACACTGCATTGTTATTGTTTATCAGGGTTTGAACATTTTTTAAGGAGCCAAACAGTGAAGTCCAGTTAAGCTTTCCTTCCCTTTCTCGTTTTTTTCTCGTTTTTTCTCTCGTTTTTCTCGTTTCTCGTTTTTCTCGATTTTTTTTTCGTTTTTTCTTCGTTTTTTCTCGTTCTCGTTTTTTTCGTTCCCTTTCTCGTGTTTCTCTTCCTTTTTCGATTCCCTATTTCATTCCCTTTCTTTCAAAAGGCGTCTTGACTTTGGGTAACGCTTACATTGCCTCCTTCTGGTTCCGCCATGTTTCAGTCGAGTTCAGGAAGTTTTAGACCTAGGTGAGATATGTAGTGAACCGATATTGCGAGAAGGGGGTAATGTGGCGATTTGGCTCAAAAATCAAGACGGGCGTTTTGGCCACATTCGGACATCATATTTAGGCTGCTTCAAATTCGTGACGACGTCTATGCTTTATCGATCGGCTCCATTGTATCATGCCAGTGACGTCATACCCTCGTGGGATGGTAGTATAAATAGTGGGCATGTCTTGTCCAGATGTCGTAAAATGACGTATTCAGGTACGTAGTGGTGACAGACTTTGCCAAATGCTCATTTTCTGCTGATTTTGTCTGATTTCAGAACTACACCATGCTACTGTTTATAATAATGAGGGGATATTTTTCTATAGTTTGTTTTGCTCCCGATCTATGTTCTGTTCCACTACATGTCTTCGGACCATTCCAATATAACCAGATTATTTTTGTGATGTTACAACAAAAACTGTACAGAACTTATACCGTATGTCACATCCTATATAGTCACAAGCACCACCGAAAGTTCGTATATTAGTCATATAGTTCCAAAAGAATAAGCATTTTTCTCCCGTCAAGGTCATGACCTCGAAACATATAAACATACGTTTTCATCCATATTAATAGAATAAAATGCTTAAGAAAAATGCATATTCCTTCAGCGATCATCGGAACGGATCATGACCTATGTACGAACATGCGATAATTTTCCGATAATATCCGTATAAGGTGCAGGAGTTCGAATATATAGAATTTCACGAGGTGGGCCAAAAATCTGGCGGGAAAATCACATGTCACCAAAAAGGTAAAATAATCATACATAAGGGAAAACTCCTTTGTCAACCAGAAACCATTCAACAATGAACCTGCTTCATTTGCCACGCAGAACAAAACTGGTGCATGGGTGCTGAGGCAGAGATTTCCCCATGTTCATGGCAGCTGATAATACCAACAAACAGGTGTTAGAAGTGAACTTTAGTGGCATTCTCGATGCCTTGATTCCAATGCAATAGAAGGGAAATTACAGGATCCGTACTGGTCTATTATTGGATTGTTTCGTTTTATCATTACTGGTAATTTTTAAGCAGATGCCTTGCTTAAATTCAGAAATTATCTGTTGGCTGTGAGGCCAATCTTGGATTAGATTTCAGTGAAGTAAAAAAGTGTTGCATTCCATGCACAACTAATAATGATGGCTTCTGCAGACCCTGAACACTAGTTCATTTGCATTTTTCACCATCTTACTAGGTGAATGACAGGAAAATGCACTATTTTTCAAAGACATATGGGAATGGAATGGCTTTTACTATCAATCTGGCCCCCTTTCAGGATTTCTACACATATCAGTCGCACCTTGCTTGAAAGTGTGATTTTCACCGGTTACATTGTTAGACAGTTTTAATTCTGAAGCAACCATTAGTCACAGGAACTCAGCAATGACGAAATTGGATTCTCCTGGGTATAGACACCAAAACCATGTCTGTACCTGCAATAGAAGCCGAGTTATGGCCCAAAACATGATTTCACATTTTCGATGGCGACCATTTTGAAATAGGCCCCAAAAATTTTTTGCCAGTGGTGGGTCTCTGGAAACACATCTAATAATCAATAACAGGATAAAATCTAAATAAAAAAAGTTGATTTCAAATGATCATGGGAGGGGTGCAGGCACACCTTGTACATTCCCGACTACTAGATCCGTAGATAAGTTGTCAAAATTCGAGCAAAAAAAGTCTTTTGGACATTTTGCTGCAGAATAATCAATATAATTATCTTTTTGTTATGAGTGAGTTGGCCTTATTATTCTGGTCAGTTTGATACCAATTTTGTGGATATTGGATAATATTTGACAGGCATAGGTAGAAATAACGAATTTTGCAAACCGACCGTTTGAGGTCGATTTACTGCAAAAAGAAATATGCCTGCCATATCGGCCACAGGCCAAATTGAGAATGGCTCCCTAGCTAATATTGACCATTGAGTGATATTCTACCACTCTGCGAAGTTTCATGCTTTTATCACAATGTGAAATTTTTTTTTGCTAAGAACCTGCAGTATTCTGGTCACGACACGGAATAGCCAAAGTATACTTAAAGAATACATCTGTCAAAACTAAGACGTTTTCCAAGCCGGAATTTGACTTCTCCAACATAGTGAAATCCATTGCCACACAAGATAACGGTCGAGTAGCTATCAAATGACACATTTTAGTCCGTATTTTAGGAAATGGGGCTTTCGCTACTTTGCACCTTTGACAATCAGCACAATACTGTTTTACATCACGAAAGTATCCAGGCCAATAATACCGTTGTCTTACCAAAGCCATAGTTCTATCGGCCCAAGTATCATATGCTGCTCCTAGTGTTTGTATATATATATATATATATATATATATATATATATATATAATTATTATTATTAAATATTATTATATATAATTATTATTTTAAATATTATAATTATGATTATGATTATTATTATTATTAAATAATTGTTTATATATTATTATTATTATTATTATTATTATTATTATTATTATTATAGACACATTGGTAAATCCCCGGTTGAGGTATATGTGATTCCATACACACATGGAAACATTGACAAAAAAGTACTGTTTGTTTGTATATAATTATTGTATATAATCGACAAATTAGTAGACTCAGTATGTATTATGGTCATTGACAAATTGACAAGTCGCCACTGCAGTTATATTTCTTTCCATGCACACATAGGCATATCGGAAAATTATTAGAGTCAATAATATTGTGTATTATGGTCATTGACACATTGACAAATCGCCACTGGAGGTATATGTCTTTCCATGCACATATAGACACATCGACAAACTAGTACAGTCAATATGTATTATGGTCATTGACACATTGACTCATTGACAAATCGCCACTGGAGGTATATATGTCTTTCCATGCACATATAGACACATCGACAAACTAGTACAGTCAATATGTATTATGGTCATTGACACATTGACTCATTGACAAATCGCCACTGGAGGTATATATGTCTTTCCATGCACATATAGACACATCGACAAACTAATAAAGTCAGTATTATTATGGTCATTGACACATTGACAAATCGCCACTGGAGGTATATATGTCTTTCCATGCACATATAGACACATCGACAAACTAGTAGAGTCAATATGTATTATGGTCATTGACACATTGACAAATCGCCACTGGAGCTATATTTCTTTCCATGCACATACAGACACATCGACAAACTAGTACAGTCAATATGTTTTATGGTCATTGACACATTGACACATCGCCACTGGAGGAATATGTCTTTCCATTCACATATAGACACATCGACAAACTAGTACAATCAATATGTATTATGGTCATTGACACATTGACAAATCGTCACTGGAGCTATATGTCTTTCCATGCACATATATACACATCGACAAACTAGTACAGTCAATATGTATTATGGTCATTGACACATTGACAAATCGCCACTGGAGCGATATGTCTTTCCATGCACATATAGACTCATCGACAAACTAGTTCAGTCAATATGTATTATGGTCATTGACACATTGACAAATCGCCACTGGAGGTATATGTCTCTCCAATCACATATAGACACATCGACAAACTAGTACAGTCAATATGTATCATGGTCATTGACACATTGACAAATCGCCACTGGAGGTATATATGTCTTTCCATGCACATATAGACACATCGACAAACTAGTAGAGTCAATATGTATTCTAGTCATTGACACATTGACACATCGCCACTGGAGGTATATGTCTTTCCATGCACAGATAGACACATCGACAAACTAGAACAGTCAATATGTATTATGGTCATTGACACATTGACACATTGACAAATCGCCACTGGAAGTATATGTCTTTCCATTCACAGATAGACACATCGACAAACTAGTACAGTCAATATGTATTATAGTCATTGACACATTGACACATCGCCACTGGAGGTATATATCTTTCCATGCAGAGATAGACACATCGACAAACTAGTACAGTCAATATGTATTATAGTCATTGACACATTGACACATCGCCACTGGAGGTATATGTCTTTCCATGCACAGATAGACACATTGACAAACTAGCACAGTCAATATGTATTATGGTCATTGACACATTGACAAATCGCCACTGGAGGTATATATTTTTCCATGCACAGATAGACACATCGACAAACTAGAACAGTCAATATGTATTATGGTCATTGACACATTGACAAATCGCCACTGGAGGTATATATTTTTCGATGCACATATAGACACATCGACAAACTAGTACAGTCAATATGTATTATGGTCATTGACACATTGACAAATCGCCACTGGAGGTATATGTCTTTCCATGCAGAGATAGACACATCGACAAACTAGTACAGTCAATATGTATTATAGTCATTGACACATCGCCACTGGAGGTATATGTCTTTCCGTGCAGAGATAGACACATCGACAAACTAGTACAGTCAATATGTATTATAGTCATTGACACATTGACACATCGCCACTGGAGGTATATGTCTTTCCATGCACAGATAGACACATCAACAAACTAGAACAGTCAATATGTATTATGGTCATTGACACATTGACACATCACCACTATAGGTATTTGTCTTTCCATGCACATATAGACACATCGACATGTATTATAGTGGCGATGTGTCAATGTGTCAATGACTATAATACATATTGACTGTACTAGTTTGTCGATGTGTCTATCTCTGCATGGAAAGACAAATACCTCCAGTGGTGATGTGTCAATGTGTCAATGACTATAATACATATTGACTGTACTAGTTTGTCGATGTGTCTATCTGTGCATGGAAAGACATATATACCTCCAGTGGCGATTTGTCAATGTGTCAATGACCATAATACATATTGACTCTACTAGTTTGTCGATGTGTCTATATGTGCATTAAAGACATATATACCTCCAGTGGCGATTTGTCAATGTGTCAATGACCATAATACATACGGACTCTATTATTTTGTCGATGTGTCTATATGTGCATGGAAAGACATATATACCTCCAGTGGCGATTTGTCAATGAGTCAATGTGTCAATGACCATAATACATATTGACTCTACTAGTTTGTCGATGAATCTATATGTGCATGGAAAAATATATGCCTCCAGTGGCGATTTGTCAATGTGTCAATGACCATAATACAAATTGACTGTACTAGTTCGTCGATGTGTCTATATGTGCATGGAAAGACGTGGCGATGTGTCAATGTGTCAATGACCATAATACATATTGACTGTACTAGTTTGTCGATGTGTCTATGTGTGCATGGAAAGACATATGTATCTCCAGTGGCGATTTGTCAATGTGTCAATGACCATAATACATATTGACTGTACTAGTTTGTCGATGTGTCTATATGTGCATGGAAAGACAAATACCTCCAGTGGTGATGTGTCAATGTGTCAATGTGTCAATGACCATAATACATATTGACTGTACTAGTTTGTCGATGTGTCTATATGTACATGGAAAGACATATATACCTCCAGTGGCGATTTGTCAATGTGTCAATGACCATAATACATATTGACTGTACTAATTTGTCGATGAGTCTATATGTGCATGGAAAAATATATACCTCCAGTGGCGATTTGTCAATGTGTCAATGACCATAATACAAATTGACTGTACTAGTTTGTCGATGTGTCTATATGTGCATGGAAAGACGTGGCGATGTGTCAATGTGTCAATGACCATAATACATATTGACTGTACTAGTTTGTCGATGTGTCTATATGTGCATGGAAAGACATATATACCTCCAGTGACGATTTGTCAATGTGTCAATGACCATAATACATACTGACTGTACTAGTTTTGTCGATGTGTGCTTGAATGACATGTAACCAACCTGCGATTTGTCAATGAGTCCATATGTCAATGACCATGACGAATATTGATTGTACTGTTTGTCGACATGTCTATGTGTCAATGAACATATCGGCTATACTAGTTTGTCAATGTCTGTGTGAATTTGAATGAAATCTAGGTAAACTGTCGAATTGTCAATGTGAATGGCTATTGAAAATACATATACCTCCACTGACCTTTTGTCAATCTGTCATTGACTATTAATATATGGATTTTACTAGTTTGTCAATCTGTCTATGTGTGTATGTAGTTACATCTACCTGAACTGACGATTTGTCAATGTGTCAATGACCATAGTTATATAAAAATAGACAGTACTTTGTCAATGTTTCCATGTGTGTATGGAATCACATATACCTCAACCGGGGATTTATTAATGTGTCAATAATAATAATAATAATAATAATAATAATAATAATAATAATAATAATATTTAAACAATTATTTAATAATAATCATAATAATAATATTTAATAATAATAATAATAATAATAATAATAATAATAATAATATTATATATATATATGGGGATTCCTATGCATAAATAGGAGAAACAATTATCATACAGATTTTGAGAATATGGACTTTTCAGGTATAGTGTGCCAAAAGCCCAAACTTGTTAATAACACTTGCCCCAGTGATTCAATAAAACACCCAAAATGTGACATTGAGATATGTCCATCAGGAACATTACAAAACATTTCAGAAAAAAATTGGCGCTGACGGGCACATGACGCCAAATAACGACATATTAGCCTGGTAAGCTGAAAAATAATGTCCCACAATGTATTTAATATTGATGATTGTTATTGCGTGATCGGAAAATATCGAAGAGGTATGTCTCAAATTATCGAAATTGAGCCATATCTTACCAAAAACTTCCGAAAGTTTTATAATGGTAATATTCCTTGAGGGGTGACCGACAACAGTACCTGTTTGGTTTGCCATCATGCTTACTTTGTTGCATTTTTAGGTTGTTGAACCTTGATTTGAAGGCCTCTTCCATTTCTTTGGTTACAGGGGCAGCCCCAGTGACACAATATCTCATACTAGACAGGTCATACTGATCTACCAGGGGTGACTTTGTCATCGCAACAACAACTGGCGGAGGCAGTCCAACACCTTCAGGCTTAAGACAATAAAACACAAAACTTGAGGATTGGTGATGCTAAATGCACGAAAGGTTGAGCATTGATGACTATGAAGGTAGGACAGGCAAAAGTACACACCCTATATCGCTGAATAGACTCTAGCAGCAGTTGGAAGTCGAACTTCTCCATGAAAATGAAGTTGATCTTGAGAACAGTGAATCCGAAGATACCAGCAAACAAGCCGGCAGAATGGTACATTGGGAACGGGCAAAGGTTACTTTTAATATTAGGCTCTGCCATGTACACTTTGAGCTGACCCAGACACGTTGTGATATTGTGATGTGTGAGCATGACCCCCTTAGGAAGCCCTGAAGTCCCGCTACTGAACACGATACAGCATACGTCATTCTGGATGTCCACTGGTCGGCGGGGTGCGGGGCTCGTATCGAGCCGTCGGTACAAATCAGCTATGCATTCGCAACCTGGTGTTCTGTCCTTTGTGATTATATGAGGCTGCAACAGAGGGATAATGTGTGCACAATCATGTCAGTGACGAAACAGTTGCTTGAATTTTTATCGTGGTTTACCTTCCCCTCCACAACGGAAAGTGCTGCCTTCAGATTGGCTAACAACCTGGATTCCGTGAAAATCAATGTTGGTTGTAATTCTTTGAGGTAATGTTTCAACTCATCTGTTCAAACAACAAAATCCAACTTTGAGTAGGCACTAAAGCAAAAATATTTGACTGATTAATAGCAATTTAATTCACAGGTAACATGCACCTTTAACATGATGTTACGTATTCAATGAACTTTCATATCTAACTATTTTACACCAGTATTCCTGAAAATGGTAGATCAACTTTACATGGTGTAGCTGCCGGATTCACAGTGCTCACCACGACCCGACACTGAATACAGGCCAAGACAAGGAAAACGAAATCTTCCGAGTTGGAGGCATAAAATGTGATCGTGTCGCCTCGTCCGAGACCTTTCGCAGCAAGACTTTGGGCCAGAGTGTGGGCATTATTCAGGACCTGGGCGGACGTCCACTGCTGTCTCTTTGTAGCATTCGTCTGGGAATGAAAGTTTGGAAATATTGGTGTAATGGAGTAGAGTCTAACTACGTGATTTTTACAGATAGCAGTGGATACGCCCCAGTAGTGCTGTTGCTATCCCACCCTAGCAACGGTGGCATAAACAGGTTGCTAAAGGAAGGTGGCGCGCATGGCGGTGGATATGCCATGTGATGTCACCACGTGGTTATGATGTAATATGGGGTTGATGATGTAATATATGGTAGATGGTTTTATGACGTCATGGGTGGTCATGGCACATGATCTTTGTACGACTGTGGCATGAGGGTAGCCTCTGCGGCCGCAAAATGCGACCTCTAAGTGCGTCAGCAAATGCGGTGACAGATTGTCACCACACCCCAAAGCTGAGCTCGGCTTGAGAACACCATGAACCATAGGTGAACTTGTCGGCCAACTCCCACTGGTTTTTATTTTTGCTCAATCCCTCTGTGTTCCTCTGTACGGAGCCCCTGAGGTGACATACCAGATATATTTATTAATCCGTGCGCACGAATTAGTAAACCGTGGCCACGAATTAGTAAACCGTGCGCACGGATTACCTTAACTAATCTGTGGGCATGATTTAACAATCCGTGGGCACGATTTAATAATTCGTGGGCACGATTTAACAATTCGTGCGCACGATTTAACAATTCGTGCGCACGAATTAGTATTTCGTGGCCACAGATTGGTATAACTAATCCGTGGGCACGATTTACCAATTCGCGGGCACGAATTAGTATTTCGTGCCCACAGATTGTTAATTCGTGGCCACGAATTGTTAAATTGTGTGCACGGTTTGGTAATTCGTGCGCACGGATTAGTAAACCGTGCGCACGGATTGGTAAACCGTACGCACGGATTAATAAATATTTTCGGTATTTCACCTCAGGGGCTCCGTACCTCTGTGTGGTTCTCATATTATAGATAACATTTTTGCTTTGGTCATGACTTGGTAAAATACACTGAAAATCAATTCTAGTATTTTCAACCAATCGGTTTGCCAATATTATTTCTTTCCCATACTTGCTTATACGAAGAGTTCTTTTTTTCTCTATCACACAGATCGACATGGATATCGCAAGATACCCACTGCCAGAACCACAAACGTCGATTTTCTGGATGGAAGTACGTGTGTACCTCATGCGAATTGTTTGAGATAACTACTCACTGGGATTGTGTGGTTGAAGAATATACCGAAGTTTTCGATATACCGGTATGTCACTTCACGAGGTAACATTTCAATTTGAAAATATTTCGTTGAACACCTGCTGTATTTTGCCCGTTGATGCATATACTTTCGCTTTGAGAATTGTTGATACGACTTGTACACACCTCCCAATCGACTTTCACTTGCGTCTGTGACAATTTACGTCCCGTAGATTACCCCGGTGGCTTGGCGGTGGTACCCCCTTGATTACCCCCGGTGACCCATTGCTGGGTTGTTGGTACCCCCTTGATTACCCCGGTGACCTATTGCTGGGTTGTTGGTACCCCTTAGGTTACCTCCGTGATCTATTGCAGGGTTGTTGGTACCCCCTAGATTACCCCGGTGACCTATTGTTGTGTGGTGGTACCCCCTAGATTACCTCCGTGACCTATTGCTGGGTAGTGGTACCCCCTAGATTACCTCCGTGACCTATTGCTGGGTAGTGGTACCCCCTAGATTACCTCCGTGATCTATTGCTGGGTTGTTGGTACCCCCTAGATTACCCCGGTGACCTATTGTTGTGTGGTGGTACCCCCTAGATTACCTCCGTGACCTATTGCTGGGTAGTGGTACCCCCTAGATTACCTCCGTGATCTATTGCTGGGTTGTTGGTACCCCCTAGATTACCCCGGTGACCTATTGTTGTGTGGTGGTACCCCCTAGATTACCCCCGTGACCTATTGCTGGGTAGTGGTACCCCCTAGATTACCCCCGTGACCTATTGCTGGGTAGTGGTACCCCCTAGATTACCTCCGTGATCTATTGCTGGGTTGTTGGTACCCCCTAGATTACCCCGGTGACCTATTGCTGGGTTGTTGGTACCCCCTAGATTACCCCGGTGACCTATTGTTGGGTGGTGGTACCCAGGACGATACGCACAGATTCATCAGGAAAAAAACAGCATATATTCCTGTTTAACCAGGTACAATGTACACTACTTATATGGCCAATGAACACCAAATGATCAGTGAATCCAGGAATACCGTATGACTAAAACCCGATATCTTCGTAAAGGGCTCTCCATTGTGGCCTGTGACCAGTGGTTTAACCCAGATTGAAAACTTGAAGTGAATAGAGTTCGGAATATAACCGATTGTCACTTACCAGATCGATTATGTCACCGTTTTCTCTCAGGTGTCTGTAGATATACTCATCCAGGGGTTCGTCAGATTCCAGATGTTCCCCTGATCCACCCGTCAGTATCCTCGCCATTGTCAGCCTTCAAACCACGGGGTATTGACGATATATACAGCCCATCGATCGAACCCATTCAGACCGTATATTCGTCAGATCCGATTGTTCGTTCACCTATGATCTTTGTACTTTTTGACATAATACATTCTGTGTGGTTATCTCTGGCATAACATCCAATGTACACTATTATTATAATCTGATAATGTAGTACAGATGTACAACCCGGTCTCGAGTGTCAAGAAGAGTAATAGACCTATGATTATCCTCGTACATGATATAGATTTATTGAAATGAGCATTTAGCTTGAAATGGCTAAGTACACCAGAAGTAGATTTGCTGCGTGCAAGTTTGCAAGTCAGTTTTACAAGGAGGTATTTTTTTCCAGGGATATCACTGGGTGAAGCTCGAAAAACTGTTTTTTGACGAATTCAAATTGTGTTGCTCTTCTTCCTTCATGGTTCATGAAAATGGTATTTGAGAATATGTATACGAGACCAGAATAGTTTAAGAATTGTCGTGTGACCGGGGCATACCATCAATAGGTGGAGACATATACAATATCTAGCTCTATATTACACGTTGATCCATCAAATGATTGCATGAAGTAGGCCTAAATATCATATCAGTTGGAGCAGCTGAAAATGTGTATGGCTACTGTTTTTCCCGACTTTTCGAATTCGGGGTGATAGGAGCCCAAGCACAATGAATAGAAAATGATTGAACTGAGTAAGGCAACTTTTTCAGAAATCTAAAATAAACAAATTAAATTATATTTTTCTATTTTAATGCTATAGGTGGTATGTATAGTATAGAATTTTCCAATTGCCTTGGCGAGTGTGTATACTCGATGTAAATGGTATACTATTATTAGGCTTCATTCGAATTTGCTATACACAGGTAAAACCAGAAAGGGGCTTTACATGTAGGTGATTGTTCCTTGTATGGCGTGGTTATTACATTACCTAATGGGCTAATTCAGTATAAAACCAAAAGCATTTTACACTAAGCTGATATATCAAGAAGGAATAAAGATGTGCAGGTTGTGTAAACACCAGCTCATTAACGTTTGTGTTCTCTATCAACCAAAAATTTCTAAATCGTTTTGACTTGAGTTAGACTTTAACATAATTTTCCCAAACATAGCTTGGAACCAGCCATAGATTGCTTCCACAATAAATTTTCCATTAGTAATTATTCAAACAATGAAGAGTAAGATAAGCATTCCACACCATTTTGGACAAAGTATACATTCGTTCATTTGTTTTTCAAAACCAAATTCGAAACTTATGTGAGGATTCAGTATGACATGTCGGGCCGTGGGCCTTTGTAAAATAATATGGAATATATTGTTCAAGGTCCCAAGAATCACTATGATAGTGAGATTTTGACTTACTTTGGAACGTTTCAGTCCTTCTACAATGGGCCATGGTCAGGTAATGATGTTTTTGTTGTTGTTTTTCTGTGAATCGGCTCAGCCACGGGCGGAAGAATACGACTTACATCACAGGTATCATGTCTGAAAGCACACCAAGTCATCAAAAAAAGCAGAACAACAGCTAAATGAGTTGCTGGCAACATGTAAACAAAACCTGTCGGCCATCTTGAATAATGACATATGGGCGGAAGTACCTGCGTCTGCGCACCAACAGAGCACACGTGCGCAAAACTAGGTCATATCCTGTAACACGAAATGTCAATAAACAAAAGCACGTGGCTATATGTAATCATGCTGGTACCATAGACTGTGAGGGCCGTGTCCAGTTAACGTTAGGTATTATGTGAAGTGTACCTAATGGGCTATTTATGACATGAATTGCAGCAATGTTGGTTGAAATTTACTCACTGACACAGCTTTGTGAAGATTGTCTTCCAAACAGCTCCAGATGGGTCTGGTGGTAAACACCGGCGATAAGTAATATTCAACGAGCTATAGCAAAAAATTGAATCTGTCGATCCCATATGAAATACCATTTTTTTGTCAGACATATTGATGAACTATTATCACAGATTACGGTTAAGCCTCAAGTATCGCAGGGAATTATGTGTGCGTCATGGAGTAAGACAGCTTTAGCATTGGCTTAAATTGGATGTTTTTTTTTGTGTGTTATGCCCAACACACCTCCGACATCATCATTGCCGGGGCCCCCCAGGGCCGCGGCTTACTGGAGTAACATTGAAAATTTTTGCCGGAAACTGGTATTATCGCCCAGAATCTGGTATTATCGTTCGGAAGTTCGATGGGTCGAATTAAACCCGTACATTTTTTTTCTCGCTTCAAATGCCAGCATTTCTATCGCCATTCGATAGATGGGGACACTGTACGGATAAAATTCATGCACGACTATTTTACTCGTTCATGATCATCACCTGTTCAACACTTGATATGGCACGTAACCAATATTCGATATTGGAACACATCAATACTTTCACATATGCTTACTGTTAATACACCCCTTCATGACATCAATTACTCAAATTGAAACATTGGGAGATTAATTTGTTTTAGATCTATTCGGTTTACCAATATAGTCTAAAGGGTTGATAAATGTAACATTTTGGAATGTAATAGAAGCATGCTCCAAAACACCAAGACTTAGAATGCGTCAAACTTTGTAGGATCAACACCTTACTGAATTAGTAAATTGCTCAATTTTCATACTATGAAATTATTATTTATTTATTTATTTTATTTCGATCCTCCAAAATGGGGAAACCCATATAAATACATACGTTGACAACATCAACCAACAGCGTATAGACTAGATCTTGGCCTACTTTTTCCAACATTATTAATTCAAGTTAGTCAAGAACATTGATTATTCAAGTTAGTCACGTTTAAACTCCGAACATGAATGTGCCCCGGTAATTGCTCTTGATGCCTAGCATCTGCGATTTTACTTGTTATGCAATGTATTGCGAACTATCAAACATGCCAAATATTTCCACTGAGGAAAGGATTGCACTGAATGAACTCCGTAAAGATGACTCCGTTATCATCCTACCCGCTGACAAAGGCCGAGCGACTGTATGTATGCTAAACAATAATAAATACAAGGACAAAATCAAAAGCCTGCTATCTGACACCAACACACAACACCAGCTCAAGCAAAGCAAGATCTGACTAATAAATTAGAACAAACTAACTGGAATCCTGAGACGATGGAAGAGAGAGGGAATCATCACGGGACAGGCTTTACTGGCAAATATACCCCAGTTCCAAGGAACCACGCAGAACTGTACAGTATCACGAAAGTCCACAAGGAGGGCACCCCACTCCAACTAATCAATACCTAGTTGTGGTAGTATAACATTCAATACTGCCAAGTACTTCGCCACCATCCTCAACCACACTGAACATCGTTCAAAATAGCCAAGAGAAGAGACTGGAGATACTTCCCGGATGCAAACTGGTATCTTACAATGTCACAGCTCTCTTCGCGAGCGTGCCAATAGACATCAGGCCCACGACATCATCCGAACAAAGCTAGATGATGGCCCAACATTACATTCATGTACCGAGTTGTCTGTAGTACACAGAAAACCATGTAAACTTCGGAGTTTGGGAGAAGTTAGGAGATTTGCCAGTGCTAGTTGTACTTCCATGTACGCAGTATAATATTGGAGGTCCAGGTGGATGTGAGCAGCATTGTTTATTCCATTTTGATATATCATTTATAAATCATATTTTGATGTGAGATTATTCATTATTTTGAGTCAGTATATATGCTGGAGTTCAGTATATTGTGGTTTTAGATTTATTATTGGTAGTTAAAATTCGACAGAAACTTTGAAGTCAGCTGTGTGTTTGGCATATACTGAAGTGAGTTTGTGTACTTTTTGACTTTGTGTATTTTATCGCAATATTTGGAAGTTTTATTTCTATTTTTTAGAATTTATTCATGGTATTTCATTTGGTTTTATTGGATATATTAGACACCTGACAATCGGTGTATTTTGTCTCATATGACATTTGGTCACTGGTGAGACTGGTGTTATTGTAGAATCATGTAGCATATTTTATTGAAGCCGTGAAGACTGAATACATGTATTAGCAGATTTAGCTATCAGGACTGTATCAGCTTTGGAGTGTAGTTACTTGATTCCGTATTTTTCATTGTGTTAATAAAAAGATTCGATTCTTGTGTTTCTAACAAACAGTATTTTAGTGTTTTCAGTTTTCATCTTCTCGACTTGAGTAAATTTCTACACACACACGCACATCAGAAGAACGAACTGCTTGGTCGCCACAACTTCGGTGTCAGAGTGGGATCTTCTTCCAACATCTGAGAGGATCCGGTGATACGAGCCCAGGAGCTACGTCTGGTGTGTCGTGCGTGTTTCGTTTTTTTCGTTGATGATGAATTTGACAGAGTGATATCGGGAGATCATGCAAGGAGATGTGAGTTGACTAGAACATCAAGTGAGGAGGAGATACACCGTATTAGTGAATTAGTGAAATCCATATTAGTGAATAAAGTCCCGGGAGCCACAACACTATGCCGATGAAGTCTCTCAGATCAGCAACATCACAGGAGGTGTGGAGCCCATGGTTCGGGGAGAAGAGCCATTCGCCCTTATCTCATTCCATCTGGCCGCACATTATTTTGTTTTGAACAGAGGTGTTGCTGAATTCTTGTAGGTTATCGTTAAAATGATCAATGAAAAATTCTTGATTTATTTTTTTATTGAATTTATTCAGGAACTATACATACATGCATGTTCATCATATCATATTAAGGATAATAACAGTCATAAAACTTTGTATAGCCCTGAGCTTTGGGGTAGAAGTCTGTCAGAATGTACACCTCATTCGTGCTATGAACACTTTACGTGTGGTAGATCTGATATTATGATAAATGAGGCACCCCACAGCTCATCATAAACAGTTAGACTTCACGAACATAACATACATCTCAATGTAGAAATGACACGAATATTTACATACTGGTACCTACAAATATGAGTACAGATGAACAAAAAAGAAGGAAGAAGAAGAAAGCATAGCACCAAGAATGAATCTTACCGGTATATCATCAGAATTGCACAGAGTATTGATTTTCCAAAATATAACTTGTTACACTGATCTTCAACTCTATTGTCAAAACATGTTCGTAAAAATGTTGCCGAACACACATTTTCTTATGGACTATAATACGGATTCAAGTTACATCTTGAAAGTTTTGTTTTCGGTAATGACATATTTTCACAGACCGTCGATTCAACAGCAACAACACGTATACACATCACAAAGGTACATAGGGAGAATCTTATGCATTTTGAGCAAAATGCTGCCAAAGACAACTCAGGGTATTATCCCATGAATGTTTTGGTAAATATTCAGAAGAATTCATCAATTCTCCCTGAATAGCCAACGGATCATAGTATAAGGTCAAAATAATATAATTCTCAGTTATGTTATCATCAGTAATCTTATCTGGTATCATTCTATCCAATTAAATCAGATGGTATACGGTGGTATGTCATGTATTCATACAACGGACTAGACTTCGGTCGGGTTCAGAGGCACGTCCATGCATAGTTGAAGCAGTCAATGACATCAATAGCAGTTGGATACAACAATATACACATAGCTAAACTACAATTGGTATAGATGTCCTCGATTTTATTGCTTTCACGAAGAAAAGCTTGTACATGGCTAGAATTTTAGACGGCGGTTCAGCTGAGCATGTGCTCACAAATGAACGACTCGATGACTTCCTTTTCAAATATATGGAGGAAGGTGGCGAGAGAATATTTCTGGTGAGTTTTACGTTGATTGCCTTCTAACGAAACGCTCAATAGATACATCACTCCAGGAAATAACATCACTTTTGTGAATTCAAAATATATGTGTTTCGGGGAGCAGTATGCCTTTCTATGTGACTCTCTGATCATACGTACATTCACAGACAAACGCCACATCTGGCCAGCAGTACACTTTTCGTCAGGTCCTGGACATAACCAAGCGGCTGGCCAGAGGACTGCAATCAAGAGGCTTTGGTAAAGGTGACACCATTACTCTGTATGGATTCAATTCCGAGCAGTTCGTCTTTGTCATTCTGGCTTGTGTCCACGCTGGGATTGTTGTCAACACTATCAACCCGGCTGCTACTGTTTGTGAGTATGGTGGACTTGTACGCTCAGATATTTTAATTAGTATCGAATATTTGAACACAAGTATGAAGTTACTCTGCATTCTATTTGTTTATTATTTTGTTTTATTTCAGACGAGCTGACACATTACTTCCGTGAGGCGCATCCAAGTCTGATTTATACTCATGGAGAACTTCTGAAAAACGTTGAGTCTGCGCTTAATGTTCTCAATCATAAGGTAGTTTAGTTTAGTTTGGTTTATTTATTTCATATTGACAAAGCTACAGAAAAGGCAGCACAATGACCAGCACTATTTGTGTATTCATACGCCGATGACGAACAATGAAACATTATCTGACATCTGATCAATATTTTTGTACAAATTCCAAGAGAAATTTGTTCGCGTGAGTTGCTACCACAAAAAAAAATCACAAATTAATATCAACACTGTCAACTCAACCTATCCTGCAAATGTTGCATTTTCTTCCCGTCAGCCTTTCATATTCACAAGAACGAAATCAGAAAACTACAACCAAGTCTCAGACCTTTGTACTTTGCATGACGTGGACAAAATACGACGCCACCAACAAGACGTCAGAAATGACGTGGCCTTCGTGCTTTTCAGTAGCGGCACGACTGGCCTGCCGAAGGGCGTCATGCTGACACAATACGGGGTCACAGGGCACCTCATCCTGCGGAAGATGTATGCATCAGAACCTGCTATAACTAGAACTCTCTCCATATTCCCCATGTACCATGCCGGAGGCTTGTTTTCTGCTGTATTGGTTGCAATCAACTGTGTCCAAAATTACATATTCTTCGAGAAATTCAACTTCGAGAATATGCTGGCCGGTATACAACAGTACAAGGTACTCGATTAATAACCATCTTCGCGAGCTAGCATTATAACAAATATTATTGTGCGTTAATCAAAGTTTAACACGTCCTGTTATCATATGAACAACATGATCAATATGTATTTTTCTAACTATTATTGCATTTTGTGCAAACATTTGATCAGGTGAACACACCATATCGGCCGAACGAACTTTCTATTTTCATTAGAGTGTTTAACAAAGTATTGCTGATGAACGCATCTTTTGCAGCCCCAATGTCTGACTGTACCACCGCCTGTACTGGTAATGTTAGCCAAGTCTCCATTGGTCGATAAATATGACGTCAGCAGTATTAAATATGGCCACACTGGGGCCGCCCCAGTCAAGCGGGAGACGGAACAGGCATTCAGAAAAAGATTCAACTTCCCCAAGACCCAACAAGGCAAGTACACGTAGTTGTAAATGTGATTTTGGCAATAGCTTTCATCAGTATTGATATACAACCCATGTTTGATCTGTATTCAGATATGGATAATTGACAGTTTATTTTCGTCACGACATGATACATTTTTGGTCGTACCATGACACACGTGATAATGACTTGTTCTAGGTTACGGATTGACTGAGTCATCTTCTGGAGTGATATGGACTCGGTACAACAGCTCATCAGAGTCCAACGGGTCTTGTGGGAAACCTGGCATTGGGCTGGCCGTCAAAGTAGGTAACAGCTTTGTATTCTTTGTCAACGAAAAAGTTCAGAAGACACACGATGGAGCTTCACAAAACTACAACTTGTCCTCAGATCATTAATCCTGATTCTGTGATACTCGGCCCCAATACAAGGGGGGAGATACTGCTCAGAACCCCGTGTGTCATGAAGGGTTACTTAAACAAACCAGAAGCCACCAGAGAGACAATCGATCGTGAGGGTTGGCTGCATACTGGTGAGTCAAAGTTGGTGCACTGATGGACATGTCATGGAGGGTCATTATCCAGCTGCTCTAAATAGATACTTTTTTTTCAGGGGACGTTGGGTATTACGACGATAACGGTTATCTGTTCATTGTTGATCGACTCAAGGAGCTGATAAAGTACAAAGGAAACCAGGTGACGTGCAACTAACAACAACATCAGCATATGTAACCAATTATTATGGTATTATGCAATCAACCATCACCAAACGTGAGTAGTTGAAATCAGGCGTTCCGATTAGAGTGAGCATTCCCTGCCACTTGTGGCACCTAGGTCATATGTGACAAATAGCCAGGACAACTCGACAAATATACCAGGAGTTACCAATCACCGAACCGGTACTACAACACCAATAACAAACATAATATTGGGTATTGTTGACTCCCGAGTTGACTATTGTTTGTAGGTGGCGCCAGCAGAGCTGGAGGCGCTATTACTAGAACACCCGGAAGTGGCTGATGTGGGAGTTGTTGGAGTACCTGACGATGTGGCCGGGGAACTTCCTAGGGCTTATGTAGTCAGGCAGCAAGGGTCGAACATCACAGCTGAAGAAATTCACAACTTTGTCAATTGTAAGACATATTCACAGTCGTTTTCCTCTGTCATTTGTTATATTGAGCAATCGGGAGTTAACGTTGCCATATATTATTCCTCTAACGATCTGTATTTCAGCCCACGTGTCCTATTACAAACAGTTGCGAGGTGGAGTTGTGTTCGTGGACAGTATTCCCAAACTTCCCAGTGGCAAGATATTGAGGCGTCAGCTTAGGGAACTCGTCAAAACTAACAGCAAATTGTAGACGGTTGACAATTTCTCTATTCGTAGTTCACACGGGATTTGTGTTTTTTGTCAGTACAATCTGACGTAATGATAACGTTTTGTAAAATAGAACGAAATGTTTGAAATATTATCAGTCTCACTGAGTAATAATTTTGATGATTAATTCTAAATTTACATTATGTAAGTCAAAATAAATTGAGAACATTCAAACATGTCAAAAGATTTATTCATTCTCCATGAGTCATATTTTTTCATAATCAATTATCGAACAACCGAGCACATTCATATATAGTAACTCGGTAAATATAAGAATTTCTGGTTCATAACCCAATCAACTTTGAGATTTCTCAGCCATGAAGAAGCCCCACCTCTGGTCGCCTTGTCTGCATCGGACCAATTTGTCCTTCCAACCGTTCACAATATCATCGTAGTCTCGCTGACTAAACTCCTAAAGTTGTGAGAATTATTGTCGTTAGTACATAGTACAAACCAAGCTGCAACAAACGTGTCATTCTGGGAAACCATCAGCTCTCACCTGGATGAATTTGTCTTTTTCCGCCTCCGTTCTGGACAGTTCATTTTTCAGTGACGTCACAAAGAGGTCAGTCCTATCTTCGGCCACGACTTTCTGGAACCCGACCTTCTTCAAAACCTACAAGATATGCCCGAATATCAAACTATAATGGTGAATGGATGAAGAAGATGTATCTTATGTTCCTCAAGAAGCATGCACATTGTTGGCAAAATATCATAGCTTTTCACTGTTAGCCAAACATCCGACCAACACGTTCGGATATTGTCTGACCTTGCCATATTCCCTGGGCGAGAGTAGTGAATAATTCCTCTGTTTGACATACTCCGTGAACTGTTCTGTGTGTTCGACATCACTACAGCAGTAGTCACTGATCAGGAGCTTGCCGCCCGGTCTCAGCCACCGCTACACGTGAAAATAACCATGGTCAATCAGGTATTAGTTCATCATTTTACAGGTCGGCCTGAGATGGCATCCACCCTCGGGGGGAACATAGTTTCGACAATCTTCGTAAACAAATATTCCCAACTTGAAAACTCGAACGGTGGTTTCACAAGCTCATGACTGCATCCATTCTGCCAGCTGTATTGACCGCACAGTTCGTATGCTGGCGCCATGAGGTTGTGAACTCATGGTTCAATTTTTCAAGTTGGGAATATTCAGTGATGAAATCATTGATCGGTTGTCTTCTCGGTATATAGATAAGGTCTGGAAGATACAGCTGTGAAAGATTTTGATTTATTAGTTGGAAAGGTGTCCAGACAATGTTCATCCCGATGGAGAATGACAGAATGAAAGCCATCTCAGACTCTCCCTGTCGCTCAGGCTGCAGGTCGGCTACCTTTTATCAAGTTTGGTTGATTATTGAAAAACGTCTGCAGTCAAAAATAAAATTACACTTCGGGAATTCTATTTTTGCAACAGCCTTAAGATTTCTTAATTTTCGTCAGTAAACACCATATACGGTAAAAAAAAAAAAAAAAACCCGCGGTGATAGGTCGCCGACCCGTAGTTATGCGGTGAACGTGTAACAATCATGTTGGGACTTGCTGCGTGTTACAGCTTTCCAAATATAAATGATATTCTTAAATCAGGACGTGCATATGGGTTTACCTACCAAGAATCTTGTAAAGAGTGCCTCCTTGTCAGGTATGTGAAGGATGGTGTCTCGACTGTACACGACATCGAATGAAGCCTCGGGGAAGTCGTGCTTGGTGGCGTCTGCTACCATGAACTTCACCTACACACGCGTGGAATAGTAATGGTATGCGCTGCCTGCACCAATTGTTGCGTTACGGATACTCCATCTACTATAACAGTTACGTTTTAATGTCTCAGTTTGGGAGTAAGTAGTCCTTCATCAAAATGCTTACTAGTATACTGCTCTGATACCTTGGCGGTATTGGATTTACAGTAGATTCCATACCTTGGCAGTATTGGATTTCTTGATTTTCTCCCAGGCCAGTTGCGTCATGTTGTATGACAAGTCAATACCAAGAACTTCAACTCCAAACTTCTGTAGTGCAAAGTCGAGTTATGGTTCAAAAATAGATTCAAGCAGTTTACTGAACGTCATAAATCCAGTTGCCCTATCTAATAACAAATTGGTATATTCGATCCCAGGCCTCACTTCAGCCATGTAGAAAGCAGATCCACCAATCCCCGAACCAACATCCAGCACCTTCTGACCCCGCTTCAAGTTCAACCTGGCCACGAAGTCTTCAGTCGTGTCTTTGCCGCCCGTGCTGACAAAATTCTCACCAAATATCTTCTCATAGCGAAGAATGCCAGTGACAGAGTATTGTTTCTGGTCCAAGAACTCTTGGATTGTTTTGTAGTTTTCGGTGTAATCCGTGGTCAAATGGATCTTTTTCAGAAGCCAACATATCTGGTTGTAGTTTGCCTTGAACTGAAGCGAGGAATATCGAACGTTCGCTTTTGTTCCACATTTGTCACAAGTTTCGTGGATCCAAATGAACTCCAATGGTTCGATATTGAGATTAATTTAACTTGCTCTGTATATGGGTCATGTAAAACCTTAAAATATCTAAATACTATAAGCCCAATGTACCTCAACATAAGTGTCTAGATTTTTAGACATTATCATCTCGTATCCCCAGCTGCCAGACTGGTGCTCCGGGGTGGGTATAGTCGCCATGGTCACGGCTGCTGTATAATACAGAGGCTCGCGGTACTTGGTCGGGTTGCTCCTTCGGGAAGTGTCTCCTGTTGAAAACATTGATATGATGAAGAGGGTGTTCTTAAATTGGCGGCAAATTACTGCAACTCTGAGAAGTTCACAATTGTACTGATTTCTGACCAGATTTATGAAAGCATGACTCTCTGAAGAATATGAAGCCGCCTGCTCTTAGCCACTTCAGCGCCTTATTGAAGAACTCTCGCAGTTCGTCATCAGTGAAATACATCAACAACCAGTTCGTGAATATGATGTCCACACTGGAATGCGGTATGAAACCAAGTAAAGTTTACAAATGTCGGACTCTACAATGTAAGTAACTGTTCTGGACACTGAATTCGAATGCAAATGTGGTTTGGCGCTTTTTTTTACACACTTCCACCTGAAGTACAAATCAACCTCACCTTCCGTCTGGTATGTGCAGTTTTGTGGCATCAGCCACGAGATAGTTGACGTTGTCTCTGTCTTTGTTCGCTTCTTTGTTCTTGGATATGAAACTTTCCATGAAATCAACAGCAGTGATGCTCCGACATTTCTCGGCTATTGTGCCTGTGAACCTTCTGCAAGAGGAATCGATCGATCGGGTTATTAAAACTGCATATCCATTCAATATTTCATGGACCCAAATTGTTTTAGACTTCCATATTCATTCACGGGTACACATATCGAAAGCATGTATACCCGATGCCTGCGCCGAGTTCCAGCACGTCCTTGCCGCTGACGTCTGGTAGCAGTGAGAGGACCTCGGGCACTTCATGCTGTGTCAGCACCGAGGCATTGCTGTCCAGCATCATCTCCTCGTGGGAGGCGTGCTTCGAGTGCTCCAGCCAATACTCCGTCATCGACTGGCGCTCGTCTAGTCAGGTCGTACAACAGAACGGTCATGATTATCTTGATTGAGACTTGATAGAATCATTGTATCACCAAAATTGATTTTTAAAAGGATTTTTCTCCAAACAGAGTTCCCCAAATCATAAGTTAGGACGTGTTTATGCTTGGTCAGTGCACATCGTTTGTCTCAGGAGGCATCAGGAGGTCACGTGGTGTTTGTTCACGCTTGACTGTAGGTATCTTATTGACCTTAGGAAGCCTGTGTATCGGTGATTGGGAAATGATTGGGAAATGTTAAATGCGAATTTCAAGTTTTCCTTGATCCAAAAATTGCTCATACATAGCTCCTTATTCCGAATCATTTTCCCCAGCCCACAAAAATTCTCCACTTTAGATTATACTAATGGTGGTTACTTGTTTACCCGTCGTTGTCACATATTGATCAGTGCAGATGTAAATACCACGAGCATTGTGTGTACATGTGTCTAGAGGCATGAGCTGAATTCTTCGTGGTTATCTTCTAAAATACCGAAGTCCAGTCATCGGCAATATTCTTGAACACGTGCTGGCAACGACACCAAACTTGGAAACAAAACTTAAATAACGCAATTTTGAGTTTCATACTTTTCAACCTGTGCAGTCGGTTGTGTCTTATCTTACAGTCCAATAAACCATCGATTATGTTTGCACCTCACATACACTATATATCAGATCTAGGTCAATATCCTGACTGATACTAATTGTATTAGGTGCAGCAACATATACTAGCTGTTGTTTGTTGGTTTGAGCCTGTCTTCCTCAGTAAACAATGTCCATAGGCCTATTCTGATTTTTAAACTCGTTTACATCGTTTTTTTTCCCCTTTATATTTCTTTGACGAAGTATGGTATCGTGTCATAATTTAGCATAATTCACCTAGTAGTCAAGCGGCAAATTTCTACCAAATTTCAGACTTTCAGCGCAAAAATTGAAAAAAGTTGGCAAATCTACCCCCAAATTGAATATGTTAAATTTCAATCCAAAACGGAATCTCAGGAATCTGAGCATATTCCGGTATTTGCAGGGGCGGATCCAGGAATTTGAAAAGAGGGGGTCCAACAATATACGGCGTGAGGTCTGGGGCTCCTGGATATGAATTCCACTTGAATACCCAAGGATCGCCATACTTTCATATTTAATGTCAAAAATAGAAAGGAATCGAGCTAGTCTCAGCTGAGGATCTGGGGCCTGCTGAAGGACCCAGAAGTCAGAACCTTTTTTCATGTTCTGAATTAATTTTGTGGCCTTTCCTGGGAATAAATTAGACTTGAAAATTCATCGATGACCACGTTCTGACTCAAGTGTGTAAAAATGTAGAAGGAAAGCTGCAAATTCGGGCCAGGAAATTAATTAAAATAAATTGAACTTAAAAATGATTGATCACCATGTTCTGACAAATTTGTAAAAAAAAATGTAGAAGAGGAGCTGCACATTTGGGCCGGGGGTCTGGGGCCCGCTAAAGGGCCCAAGAAGTCGGAGCCATTCTTATGTTCAGAACTATTTAGTGGCCTTTCCTCAATATTAATTGCACTTCATTATTCGCAATTCATTGATGACTATGTTCTGAAAAGTTTGTAAAAAAAAAACGTTGAAGGTAGGGAAGCTACACATTTGAGCCGGGGGTCTGGGGCCCGCTGAAGGGCCCAAGAAGTCAGAGCCATTTTTATGTTCAGAACTAATTTAGTGGCATTTCCTCAATATTAATTGCAATTCATTGATGACTATGTTCTGACAAGTTTGTAAAAAAAATGTTGAAGGTAGGGAAGCTGCACATTTGGGCCGGGGGTCTGGGGCCCGCTGAAGGGCCTAATATGTTCTGAATTAAGGCTGGAGGGCCCCGGAAGTCAGAGCCTTTTTCATATTCTGCATTAATTTAGTCGCCTTTTCTAGATATAAATTGCACTTATAAATTCATTGATGGCTATGTTCTGAAAAATTAGTGAAACAAATGTAGAAGCTAGGGAAACTGCACATTTGGGCCGGGGTCTGGGGCCCGCTGAAGGGCCCCAGAAGCCAGAACCCTTTTTATGTTCCGTGGTAGCTTACTTGTCTCTCCTGAATATACATTTCAAACAAACTCACTATGATCAACCTGTTCTCAAACATGATATTTCGACATATTTTTTTCTGGCAGGAGGCGTGAATCCGCCTATGGAATCTCTGATATATGTATTTTTTCCGAAAAGGGGGGGGGGTGTCCTGACCCCAGTAACCCCCCCCCCCCTCTCTCTAAATCCACTACTGATTTGGTCCCGTTTACATCCACTAAGAATGAAAGTATTGCTGCAATTGTACGACCAGAAGACACACTAGGTGATTTCTACACGAACATGCTGATTTCAAATGATCGCACCGCTACAAAAGTAAGCCATTGCACGAAATCGTATATGCGGACCCAGAAATTCAACGATGGGACTCAATTCAATATTAAGGTAGATTGCCAACTTTTCCAATTGATGCGATAGTGGTCTGAAATTTACCCATGAGAAGTTTGCCAAATTTTAACGCAATGTCATTTGGCATCGCCCAAATCAACGAGTTTTAGGAATCAGAGTATATATGAGAAAGCGTAATGTGATTAATTATTCAATTCCATTTGTGCACAATACTATTCCTATTACAATAAGATTTTGCACGTTTTGCTTAGTCAATCTTTTCTAAAAACACATTTTTTCACCTCTAAAAAATAAAATATCACAATAAAGAATGCAAAAAAATGCAACTTACCTCTTGCGCCAGGCATCTTAGTCAATAAGTCTGTAAAAATCCCTTTTTTCCCAAAAAAAATGCGATACGCGATCAGTTAGTTAAATTTCATCAGACAATATCAATAGTTATTCCAGTAACTCTATTCTAGTGACTTTTCAATGCTGACAAGCAAGTTTTACATGTCATTTTATACAAGGGCAGGTGTAGTCTACCTATTCCCTCTGAGGGGTGGGGGGTCTGCCACGTCATTGCTAACGCGTGTTTGTATCATTATTTGAGAGAAATATCTAACGATACCAATAATTGTTGCAATAATTTGTAGCTCACCGAATATGGCCAAATTCAGTCTCCAATTAACTCTTGTCTGATGGTCAAAGTGTGAGAATGACCCGCGCATCTTGAAAAAACTCAATAATACGATAATTTCTTTAATGCAACCCTTTATAACTAGTGACAGTTAAGATTCGATTTTAATATACGTGTGTGTCACAAAACACTTGCATGTTTTGTTTTTTCGTACAGTGCCGGACGGAAATTCACCTAACTGAACTTTGAATCAATTTAATTGTTATTATAAACTTGTGACAACCACATTATGATAACTTCATCACTTTTTGCAACAAAATAGTAAAACATCGTCCATTCTTGGGGATATTAATTTATAACGCAATTTGAATGCCGTGCTAATTTTCCTATCATATGAAATCATGTTGATCTGGTAGGCCACAGTAATGCGCGCCTGGAACATGCATCCACTGAATGTATTTCTCTTATCAGTTGCTCTTGAAGCCCAGACAACTGACAGGGTCCATATATATCAGCTGTTGAGCCAGGGTAAGGCATTTATCTGTTTGTGATATCGTTTATCGCTAGGCCTGCTGCCTTATCGTACGAGTCACAAACAAAGGTTTACGTCTAATTCCTGGCCTATGTTTGCACCTAGGGGATACCAGGGTTATGACGTCACACTTGTGGGTCACACACTGTATCGTCTGCGCATGACCAGGATGAACAATGTTAAAAGTATGTTCTCTCTGTGAATTTCAGACTCTTTGGCATTTATTAAATTATGCATGGATGAAGATAGATGAATTCATTTTAAGTTAGAAATTTATCGATTTTATCGTGAAATATTCCTAATTATATTTTGAAAGCAATTACTGCAGTGATGATACCCATGAAAACATAGAACAGAAAACAAAGATCTCGCATGACCCAGGGGATACCACGTCAAAATATCAGGTGATTTTGTTTCACGTGTGTTGTTCATGGTTGTACATTGCAAGCAGCAGGTCGCAAACCATGGAAAAATATTGTGTGTATCATCAGATGGGTTCAATGACCTTTCATAGTCAAGGCAAATAACAGTTTGAATTGTAGATATACATTGTACATGTACACCTGCTTATTGAACTCGTGAGTAACCAAGAATGATATTTATATACATACAAATATTTTTTTTGTATAGCCAGAAACTAAAATGAGAAATTTTATCGTTAATATTAATTTTATCCTCGCAACAATAAAAACATAGTAACAAGGGTGCTGTATTTTACCAGCATACATGCTATTGAGCTATAATACTAAAGAAGTTTGAGGTCAAGTTCAAGGTCATCTACAGATCCACCATATATAATGCATATGATTGCCTATACGGCCGCAATGAAACTATAACATCTATTTATTACCATATTGTCTGCAGAGGCCAGTTGACATAGTTCACGTCAAATCGAATGTGACTTTGAGATTCATCACTCAAGGTCATCAGATGTCAAAGTTCAAGGTAACAAAAAGATCCATCATATATGACATCCTATATGTTCATAATACAAATGTGAGAACCATATATACATGTACCAGCGTTTTGTCGGCAGAAGAAAATTCACATATTTTAGGTCAAATGTTTTAGGTCAAATTTGAGATTTACAAATCAAGGTCCTCTGAGCTCAACCTCATACTGCTGCTACTTGATTTATATTTTGTCTTTTTCAGTTCTCTAAAATGTGAATCACAGTGATTCACCGTTATGATTCCCGTGGACAACCAGAAGTTCCTGGTTCCTGACCACGGTAACCAAGCGTTCACCGTCATGAACGAGCTGCGCAAGAGGTCGGAACTCTGTGACGTCACACTCTGTATAGACCAAGTGGAGTTCCATGCGCACAAAGTGGTACTAGCGGGACGAAGTCCGTACCTACGGGCGATGTTTACCAATGGGATGCTGGAAAGTGATAAGAGTTCAGTGACCATTCGGGAGATCGAAGCTGATACCATGAGAATTCTTTTAGATTTCATCTACACAGGTATGAAAACTCAGATGGTATGAAACTACTACACAAAAATTGCCTGCTAAATGATTGTAATTGTACAAATGGATGTGTACTACTTAGTGCACAATAACACTGATATGATAAGGGACGCAAACTGGCGATAAATATTTTATGTTTACTTTGACTTTCATGCCAGGCCTGGTTGAAGTGACAACGAACAATGTTCAGAGTTTGCTCCAAGGCGCCAGTCTGCTCTCCCTGGCCAACCTCCGCACTGTGTGCTGCCAGTTTCTCAAGCTACATCTCGACTCCTCCAATTGTCTCGGTGAGGTTCCACACTTGTCTCACTGGGCAACATAGCCGGGACATACATGTAGTTCAAATTCACAGAACTATTTTCTTCTCTTCATTGCAAATTCAAATTTTAAAATGATTTAAATTCCATTTGCATTTAGTGCCGAGTGCCTTTTGTACATCATAAAGTTGTGATTGCGGTACTGACAGTGTCCATATTCCAAACTAAAAAAATATAATATCAATTATTTTATATGATCATACGAAATATATTTATGTGTAGCATCTAAATCGTTCACATTTTCTTTGTCCGCATATGGTCAGGTATCTATGCCCTGGCAGATTTGTATACCTGTGTGGATTTAGCTCAAGCTGCCTGCGATTTCATCGGCCGCCACTTCCTGGAAGTCATCCATCACGAGGAGTTCCTCAACTTGGAGGATGTCCAGATCGTTGATTTGCTCAAAAGTGACTCGCTGCAGGTTCTGACAGAAGAGCAAGTCTTTGAGGCAGCTTTAATGTGGATCAACTGGGCACCGGAACAACGAATCAACAGTGCATGCCGGTCAGTACATGCGAAGTAAATCAAAATATAAACTCCAAATAATTCTACATGTTTTAAAGTACAAGTTGAAAACTGCAGCACATATTCGTGTGTGTATGTGACTTGTTTTGGAATGTATGCAGAATTATTAAACCGAAGTACATTAGTACAACTCTTTGACAACATGGACAAACAATCAAAGTTTGATCAACATGTTCATGTAGATAAATAATATGATTGTGTGCTTCAGAAATCTTAATATACATGTAGGTAATTCATTAAGTCAACTTGATGGTCTGACTTTCCTTTGCAAGTTATGATCAGCTCTGTGACGAAAAATTACTGCTCACTGTTCCTTCAGAATCATGGTGCAGCTCAAACTGGCTCTACTGGACACCTCCTACTTGGAGGATGTCGTTCTCCAGCGTGACTTCGTCAGGAACTGTCCCAAGTGCCAGAAGCTGGTCGCCGAGGCCATCCGGACGCGGACGATGAACCGTCTACAGATGGACGCGATTCATGTCCGCGGGGACGCCAGGGGTATTTATGTCCTAGGCGGGAGAAACCGCGAGGACTGCCAGCTGAAAACCATGGAAAAATATGATATTTTGAAGGACCGGTGGAGTCGAATGGTGAGTTTTGATTGAGTGGCTTTGAATTTTTAGATGGGGAAAAAACTATAAAATCTTACAAATAACAACAAAATCTCTTATCAGGCTTTCAGGGTATCGTGTTGAAAATATCGATAAAATCTCTTATCAAGGTCTCAGGGTGCCTTGACCTCGAATATCTGGAGTGTGATTTTGTGTAGTATTTGTTAAATTGAAGAGTCCTGTCTAACTTCTATGACCTGTTTATCTCCACAAAATGTTATAGCAATATAATAGAATGTCTGTAGTCTGGTTGATTCCTGTGAAAAAAATTGTATATCTTGCTCCCTCCGGTGAAAAAATCATACATGTATTTGGAAATTTGTATCAGCAGCCAACAATCTGTAAATCTGAACGAGATATCAGCTGCCACCTGAACAAATATATTTAAATATCTTTCTATTCCAGCCCAGTATGAAGGTAGCAAGGACAGCAGTAGGTGCCGCTGCTCTCTCTGGTGTTGTATATGCAGTGGGGGGAGAGTGCGCGTTGGAACAACCACAAGACGACGAAACACTTTATCTGCGATGTACGGAAGCCTTCGACACCCGACAGAAAGAGTGGACAAAGTGTGCAGAAATGCGCGTCGCAAGATCATTCGTAGCGGCTTGCAGTCTCAATGGCTATGTATTTGCAATAGGTGGGTTAGAAAATGTTGAAAAACAGTGTTTTACCCAAAAATATTGACAGTGCTTCTTGTTGCCCTATAAAAGTTTTAACTTAATTTTGGGACATCAAAATACCAAACACAAATACACAAGCACTGGATAAGTCAATTGAAATCATACTCAGAATGTAAGTTAAAATGAAATTTAAATTAAAATTGATATTCAGGATTATTCCTCATTCTGCAAATTGCCGCAAACTTAAGATACCCTTCCTCTCACAGGCGGTGAGGACAAAGACAGCAGCTACGCGGTTGTCGAGCGCTACGACCCGCACACAGATTCTTGGAGCTTCTCCACACCGATGTTACGCAAGCGTGCGGGCTGCGGTGTCACGGTGTGCGAGGGAAAGATTTACGTAGCAGGTTTGTCACAAGTCTTATTTGAGATGCAAATTGTGTCACGCCGACATGTGGTTATTGTAGTTTTAGCATTTTATTTTGACCGTAAAACTTTTAAAAACAAGCTTTTGCTTGTTTGGGGATCCTTAAATAAAGTTTATATAAAAAAAAAACTTTTAAAAATTCAGTTTGAATTAAATTAGTTAATGTTATGGTAGTTATTGGCTGTCATCGTTTCAGATGTTCACATAAAATATGAAAATTCACAACTTGCATTTTCTCATTTATTATTATAGAATACCTGTCTGAAAAATTGTAATTTACATTTGAAACTTGATTCAGGCATATGATATATAACACAGACATATTTCACGAAAAGATTTTTTATTAAATGCTGTGTTTCATCTATGACCTTCAAGATCTCACATTCCACAGGTGGTTCAGATAAAACGCTTCACACGGATCGGGCGAGCATCGAGTGTTTCGACCCGGTCACTGACAAGTGGTCGTTTGTTACGGAGATGGACAAGGGTCGGTCCGGGCTGGTCCTGGTGTCTCTGGACCACTTTCTCTATGTTTTGGGCGGTCGTGCGAAGTATCTGGATCGCTATGACAACTGGGTGGAGAGGTAATTCTCTTGTCATGAAAGATTTTGCATTTACAATGTTTTGTGTGTGGAATTTTCAATTTTACTCGTATAAAAAATGATAATACAGCGATGCATACAACAAAGTAAAAATGAAAATCTTTGTGATTTTTTTGTTTTTATAAGCAATGGGAATGTTAGTGAATTTTTCAATGAAATACAGCAATGTTTTTGGACACAATTCCAATGACTACCATTTTTTTCCTTCCATGTAATCAATTTTAACAATTCATGTACTTTGATTGTTGTTGGAAGGTATGACCTGTGGACAAAGGAGTGGACGTCAGTCTGTCCGATGAACACCCCTCGTGCCTGGCCGTCGGTGGTTGTCCTCGACAACAAGATTTACGTCATGGGCGGATACAACGGCACCAGTCGACTGCGTAGTGTGGAATATTATGACCCAGAATCGGACACTTGGACTTTCGCTAGTACTTTGAATGTTTGCAGAGCGGGCTGTGCGGGTGCCTGTGTTTGAAAAACAGAAGCATTAATTGTTTGCATGGATTGTATTTATTCTTTATCCCTTGCTTCTGCTTCTTGCTTTTTCATTGCTCTACACATTTACATTGATTTTCTGATTTGATTGTGGTTTTGTGTCTTGGGGTAAGGTTGGATTGAATGTCGTAATTGTATCCACGAACAAATTTTGGTGGATACTATAGATTTGTGTTCGTCGCGCCGTCGCTGCATTCGCCGCTGTGGATATTTTTTTGTAAACGCTCTACAGGTTTCAAATTAGATCCGATTCTGAATATATTTCATATGGACGTGTCTCATGGTGGGGTTACAATACCTATCGATTTTGGTTGCCATGGCAATTGAAATGGGCGATTGGGAACACATTTTGTGACAAAATCATCTGTTTCCACTCGATAACTTGGGAACGCTATATGGGTGGTAATTTCTCTGGTGGAGATTTTGAAGCTGTAATGTTGATAATAATTAGTTAATTTTCACAAAAGTAAAAATATTCATTATCAGCAAATGTAGACCCTCAATAGAACTTCATTAGGCCAAAAAAAAAGTTTTATGGTTCTGGTTATTGGGGTCCCCGAAAAAGTGATGCAACGACGCGATTTTCTTTTTTTTTTTCTTTTTTTTTGCTAAAATTGGCGGCCGATGACTGATCCGGTCAAATATGGCCCACAATTTTCCCTTAAAATTGGCTGTTGATGAGTGACCCGGCTGAATTTGCCCTGTCTGGCCAGCCATACACCAAGTTTTGCAATTTCAAAGACACTCGGGACCATTTTACTTGATCATTATCTACCAAAAATCGGTGTACGGGTGTCAATTTACTAAAAAAAAAAAGAAATTCAGCTCTCAAAAAGTGATGCGCGAGATTTTTTTTTTGGTTTTTAAAAAAAACGAGTGATGCGCAGGGTTAAAACTGACGCCTGCGCCTAACCAGAACCATAATACTTTTTTTTGGCCTTACTGACATTGATGGAACACACTGGCCCGGCAGGACGACATTTTGTCTAAATTAACATATTTTGGGTAATGGGGTTGATAGGGCATCAGGCGGATACACCCACACGGTCGTTGGTGACCGAAGCGTCTAGTTTCACTTAGTCTGGAGTGTAAAAATGAGGTTTAGAGTTCAGTTTTATTGTTTGAGTCTAGGTTTTATTCAACCATATAATTACACTTGTCCAACAGTTAGTCGTGTGGTTATAGCCTCGTATATATCAACTCAGTTGAAAGAATCAATCTTTTTCATCACTTGTATATATTGTACTCTATTTTCAATGTCTGTAAGACAAGAGGGGTATTTGATAACTGTTTTTTCCTTCAAACTGTTTTTTCCTTCAATATATTGTATAGTTTTTGTGGGGCACTTTGTGATAAGATGATTTCATTGTTGGTTTTGTTGTTGAGAATCAAACATTTTGTTATATTTTGTGTATTCTCCCGATGTTTTTTTTTTTTCTTCACTTGCCTCTTGTGGGGCTTGGTGCTTTTTTTATATAAACATGCTGCAGAAAATTATAACTATATCCTCATGTGTTCACATAGTTATGTATGACATGAAAACCTGATTATTTCATTAATTCCATGAGAAAATGTACTCAAATCTTTCAACTGTCTCTGTAGTTATTAATATTAATCTGCAATAATATGTCCTGTCTGCCTTGACCACTTATATACATGTACAAACATGATGATGTGAAGTGGCCGTGGCGCAACGCACTAAGTCGTTCGCCCGCTGCTGAAGGGAATTCAATGTTCGTCGTTGGCGGGTTCGAGCCCCGCTCACGGCGATCAAAATTCACTCAGCGGATCAAGGGTTACCCCTCACTTCTCAGTCCGTCGGCCTGGAGCGGACACTAATATGGTGACCAGGTGATACATTGTAGACAGCTGCACTCGGTGTATCGGCGGTGGTGAAGGGGCAGAAACCTAGTTCACTAGGCGTACCCGGATCTGTCATGGGCCGCGCTACAAATACCCATCAATGCAGTACACCAGAAAATCCCGTCCATACACTACATACATACACGGGTACCAAAAATATGCCAGGCGCTGCACTGCGGCGACGCGCCACCAATATATCGCGGACCAAAGTTGGTCGGATGGTGGTAAGGCAAGTTCCCTTACAGGGTTACGTCAGTATAATCTATCTATCCATCTATCTATCCATCCATCTATGTAGCAACTTTCGATGAGGGCTCTGTATTTCTTTAGTCACTGGGTCGGGGGTCCAACACCCACTGTCATGGCATTTCATCCGTCATCTGTGCTTCTGTCTGCTAATCAAGAACTCTGTTCTCAGTGGTATATTGTCAAATACAAGTACACTTACAAACTTAGAGCAGGTGTGTGTCAGTGGCAAGAAGAATATGCAGCTGGATGTCTAGCAGTTGGGACTATGGAGAGGAATGTCTGTTATAACCAGGCAGATCGAACAAAACAGATTTTATATTTTGATGAAATACCCCATCATGATATGATTTCCAAACATTTTTGATGATCAGTCTGGTAGAGATTGTACAGCCATGTTATGCTGATAATAATTAGCCAAACTTTGGATTCTGGGTCCAAGGGCCCCAGACCTCACGCCCAAAAATATCTTTTTCACATTTGACAATTACTTACATTTTCGTCCTCAAATCTCATCATGGCATAATATAATGGATACATGTGTTCTCTAATCGTCAGATTGAGTACAAAACGTAATACCGGGTACAACATACCGGGTCAAAGTATTTGGCTTCTGGAGCCCTAGGCGGGTGAGCCCCAGACCCCACGCCCGAAAGTATCTTCTGATTCACTTTCTGAATAAGTTACATTATCTCTCTTTGGTCTCAAATATCATCATAGAATTATAGAGCAAATGAATCAACCACAAAACTCAGGATTGAATAATTTGAGTTGCTTAGTTCTCTAATTATCCATTTGTTTGGGTGGTTGAGATAAAACGGTAGCCCGTGAAGCTCAGCTACGGTATCCACCATCACACCCCTAGTTATTCTATACGTTAGTGTATGTGTAAAGTGTTCAGATTGAATGCAGAATGCATGTCCAGATTTAAGGGGGAGGGGGTGGCGGGCAAGTGTTTTCTTCACATTTTAAACCTCTGAGAACCATGAATTTCATGCCAGAGAATCCAACGTATCAATCTCCACACCTAATTTTTTCGTCAATCTAACGAAAATAAATGCTTCTGTCATTGTAACCAGTCAAACTGTTTTCTAATAGTTTGTTCACATTTTCACACCAGAGGGACATATTAACAGTCTACATGATGCTATTGATGTTATTAGAATGGATACAAGCAAATGATGAACATATTCAAATTCAAATAAGATGAAAATGCCAGATGCCTGGTTACACATGCCAACATCAGTTATTAATAATTTCACTCACCAATTCTGGATCCGCCCCTGAATAGCGTATCACATGCCCCCCCCCCCCCCCTCCAGAAAAAAACCACTTTAAATGTGTCGGGTATAATGCAGTAAAATTAGATTAGTTATTCTTCACTTTATAATGAACATTTACTATTGAGTTAGAATATATGGATTTATATAAAGAGAGTCTGTTTGATAGCAACATTTTCAAGCTCCCAGAATCTCAGAATTCACCACAGAGCGTCTGGAAGTCGTTGGCCTATGGGTCAGTAGGTGCCCCGGACAACCCCCTCCCGGACCTTCCCCCCCCCCTCTAAAAACCCACAATTCCGTCCCATTTACTGGCTACAGGAGGACTTATCATGGCAGGGGTTCCCTATGAAAGGTGGGACCGTCAAAAATGGCAAGCAGTCTAAATCAATAAAACAAGTAGGATTCCGCTAGCGATGCCCTTCAGTGACTGCCAGGCAGATAAAATGTGCCATCTGTCTAAACAGTTCAGGGTGTCCGTCTTGACCGACCCTGGCCGTGGACACGAATGGGTGTACAGACGGACCTTACAGGCTAACTCAATGTTAAAAAAATCTCTTATCTCAATTTTCCTCGTAAGTCATGAAAAAGTCGTCTAAAATCGAACCTTCGGCATAAACCATGGTTAGGGAATATTTTTAGCTTCGCCAAATACCCCCACCTTGGTGACTAATGTCCTACCCCCCCCCCCCCCCCCTCCCCCACGTCAATTTTCGAGGTATGGTTGCTTCAGAAGGGGCATCGGGGTATGGCCGGCAGACCACAGGTTATGCCAGCTACTCTACTTGCCCAATACCTACCCAGTGGGGCATGGGGGACTACCCAGTCCTGTCCTTCCACATCAAACCTCGTGGAGGAAACGATTTGACAGCACGAACGTCAACCTAAAAGACTATCTCAGGCTATCTCAACTAGGGATGATCGCCTCCTACGAGTGACAGCCAAGGCAGATACATCCTTACTGGAACATTGGAGAGAAGCTCTCGAAGTAATGTCGAGTATTCTGCCAGGGTGTCCTCCATTTGCTGTTGCTGTGGAGCAGCTGCGACTATTGTTCACACCCACAGTGAATACACAGGCATACAAGAAGAGTTCAGGGCTCAATTACGACTCCTGTCCAAGATATCTGTGGAGTATGGCTTTGAGTGTCGTGTACTGGGCCATAAGGCCTTTTCGGACATGAATCCGAGGACACTGCAGACGATACTTGTCCAACCAATTCATCGATGGGCAGCTGTACCAAATCAGGTACGCCCTAAACACCTACAATAAACGTTGAAAGCTGGAAGCCATCAACACAGTGCTGGTGATCGAAAAGGCGGTTCAAGCCTGACAGCTACCGCATGCTTTGGCACAAGCTGATGCTGTGCCGGCTGGAGCCACAAGCCTGCTGCTGTGGTCACCCCTCGAGTGGCCCACTGGGAGACCACTGGCCCACCAAGCACTGGTGGAGGTGGTGGTGGTGCGAGTAGCTCTAGTCACTACCCCATACAGGTCTGGGGAGTGCGAATGAGTACAATGAGGAAGAGAATGATTGCACACTGCACTGGGATCAAACCTCCGAGCCCGGCTGGATGCTGCGCCTCCATGTCGGGTCTTGCAGACCGCCCCTGTTCTTATTGCTCAAAGCAGGGTCACCTATGACTCCAGTGTCCAGACCTATTGGACATGGAAGCACGCCTGAACCACGACTGAGATGTTCTTCCTTTCAGCCAGGTACTCCGGGACGCAGGCATCGACCCTGTGAGGAAAACTGACACTGGATGTAGCGGTGACCAACACTGCATCTGAGGACAGGCCTTCTGTACCCGTTGAGTCTGCATCATCAGTGGATGAGCTGTACTGCCCTCGAGCTCATATAACCCCTTCAGGAGTGGTCCACGAGGATCGGTCTAGCTCCTCTGCCGCTGAGGCAGATGAAGATTCGGCCAGGTGTGACGGATGACCCTCCAACGAGTCAAATGGTCTTCGCGTAGGTCTGGGATGCATGCTAGCATCTACCTTTGATCTTTGGAGGTAGACTTCCTAGTTGACTCTGGGCCAGGAGTCACCCTCATGGCAACTGGCACTTACAGGCAGCATACTGCTCTCCACCATATCGAGCTGCGTGACCTTGGAAGTTTTCAGTTTTATGGATTTGGTAGCAACTGCATCTTTGTCAAGGGACTAATCAATCTGCTAATTACACATGGGGTAAGATGTATATGACAGAGGCGATCATTGCTGATATAGGTGCAGCTGGGATTATAGGAATGAACCTCCTGCAGATTCATCGGGTGGTCGTGGACTTTAGCGCTGACAAACTCTGAATGGGGGATGAATTTCCTTTTCTGGATTGGGCCTAACCATTGATTCCAGCTTCAGGTGTCATGCACTGCAGTCGTGTCGCCTGTATAGTACAAACGGTGAACAATATTATTTTGCCTGGTGGAATCCCTCTTCTCGTGGTGAACCCCACGGATGCTCCCATTGTACTTCGCCACGAGACTCAGGGCTCACACTGAAGCCATCCAAGTGTGATCTCTATACTTGGGCTTCATGGTGACTGGGACAGGCCGTTTGGACCTCGCCGAAGCTGTACGAAGGTGGCTCCGGCCATGTAACATGGCCAACATGAGGTCCTTTCTGGGCTTTGCGAGCATTTGTAGATCATGCATCCTTTGGCCGTTCTTGCGGAAAAGGAGCTGATTTTGTCAGGGAAGCTTTCCAGAAGATGCCGGCCTTTGCGGACATCCAAAAGGCTTTGACGTCTGCTACTGTGCTCCGACACCCCTACCCGACTGTGATTTTCATCTAGACACTGATGCTCGACGGTGTCCTCTCACAGATCGTAGATGGACAGGAACGTGTAGTGGCCTATGCAAGTGTAGCTCTCAACTGCTCGCAGATGAACTACTGCACCACTGCTGGTGGCCATGACCAATTGCTTCAGGCATTATCTGGTAGGGTGGCATATCCGGTTGTGGACTGACCACAGATCACTCCGTTGGATGCTGAATTACAGAGAAACCGGTGGCTTGGTGACGTGGTGGCTTGTCAAACTCCAGGAATTTGAAATGCTGATTGAACACTTACAGATAGCAACATGGTAATGCTGACGGCCTGTCACCTTGCCATAAGTGCATGAATCTGAATTGTGCAAGAGTTACTCCGTTCCTGCTTGATGAGGATTCTTCCTCAGACTCTGAGCTGGACTTTGGAAGAAGCCGCAGGTCATCCCAACCAAAGCCACCCCGGTGGCCAAGCCCTTGGCCTGGATGTGACGATACTGGTGTAACGACCCTGCGTTCGATCCAGAGATGTGACACAGCCAAGGCAGAACCTGCTCGGATGGGGTGTTTTTTTCGTAGGCACCAATAATACCTGTCCACTTCAGTGTCCAAACTTGAGCGGCAATTCATAGTTCCGACGACATCCCAACAGGCCACGCCCCCTTGGCAACCGCAGGAAAAGTCCCACAAACATACCATGTGCTTTTGCTTGAGCAAGTCGGGAATAATGTAACTTTTGCTTGCTTCTGTTTACACATTCGTTTTGTAAAATATTACACCATATTTCACACGTCTATACTCATAAGGGGATGGAGAATATATTGTAAGCTTAAAAATTTAACTTATTTGGCTTTACTTGGCCGTGAGTGCGTCAGAAGTACACTATCATCCCACTTCATTCAAGAGATTGGGCTGTTGAACACGCCGGTTTTGTTTGTGGGACTTTTACGTTTTGGCGCGTTTTTTGACGTCTTTTGATTGGGTAGTAAATATGGAAGTGGGCGGGGCTTATGTATCATCGGAACTATGAATTGCTCGCAATTGTATGGCCGCTAATCTGTAATCGGGTGTGCAGATGGAAGAACCATCCTACTTGGGTGGTTACTCTGGCTGTGAAGCAATGGGCACCGCTGGTGCTGGTCATCACAGCCACGAAGGCTGGTAAGAAACCCAAATGCACGAAATGGCTGGACTTGTCTTTGCGTGACGGCCTCCTGTACCTGCGCCACTGAGTCACACTGCATTGTTATTGTTTATCAGGGTTTGAACATTTTTTAAGGAGCCAAACAGTGAAGTCCAGTTAAGCTTTCCTTCCCTTTCTCGTTTTTTTCTCGTTTTTTCTCTCGTTTTTCTCGTTTCTCGTTTTTCTCGATTTTTTTTTCGTTTTTTCTTCGTTTTTTCTCGTTCTCGTTTTTTTCGTTCCCTTTCTCGTGTTTCTCTTCCTTTTTCGATTCCCTATTTCATTCCCTTTCTTTCAAAAGGCGTCTTGACTTTGGGTAACGCTTACATTGCCTCCTTCTGGTTCCGCCATGTTTCAGTCGAGTTCAGGAAGTTTTAGACCTAGGTGAGATATGTAGTGAACCGATATTGCGAGAAGGGGGTAATGTGGCGATTTGGCTCAAAAATCAAGACGGGCGTTTTGGCCACATTCGGACATCATATTTAGGCTGCTTCAAATTCGTGACGACGTCTATGCTTTATCGATCGGCTCCATTGTATCATGCCAGTGACGTCATACCCTCGTGGGATGGTAGTATAAATAGTGGGCATGTCTTGTCCAGATGTCGTAAAATGACGTATTCAGGTACGTAGTGGTGACAGACTTTGCCAAATGCTCATTTTCTGCTGATTTTGTCTGATTTCAGAACTACACCATGCTACTGTTTATAATAATGAGGGGATATTTTTCTATAGTTTGTTTTGCTCCCGATCTATGTTCTGTTCCACTACATGTCTTCGGACCATTCCAATATAACCAGATTATTTTTGTGATGTTACAACAAAAACTGTACAGAACTTATACCGTATGTCACATCCTATATAGTCACAAGCACCACCGAAAGTTCGTATATTAGTCATATAGTTCCAAAAGAATAAGCATTTTTCTCCCGTCAAGGTCATGACCTCGAAACATATAAACATACGTTTTCATCCATATTAATAGAATAAAATGCTTAAGAAAAATGCATATTCCTTCAGCGATCATCGGAACGGATCATGACCTATGTACGAACATGCGATAATTTTCCGATAATATCCGTATAAGGTGCAGGAGTTCGAATATATAGAATTTCACGAGGTGGGCCAAAAATCTGGCGGGAAAATCACATGTCACCAAAAAGGTAAAATAATCATACATAAGGGAAAACTCCTTTGTCAACCAGAAACCATTCAACAATGAACCTGCTTCATTTGCCACGCAGAACAAAACTGGTGCATGGGTGCTGAGGCAGAGATTTCCCCATGTTCATGGCAGCTGATAATACCAACAAACAGGTGTTAGAAGTGAACTTTAGTGGCATTCTCGATGCCTTGATTCCAATGCAATAGAAGGGAAATTACAGGATCCGTACTGGTCTATTATTGGATTGTTTCGTTTTATCATTACTGGTAATTTTTAAGCAGATGCCTTGCTTAAATTCAGAAATTATCTGTTGGCTGTGAGGCCAATCTTGGATTAGATTTCAGTGAAGTAAAAAAGTGTTGCATTCCATGCACAACTAATAATGATGGCTTCTGCAGACCCTGAACACTAGTTCATTTGCATTTTTCACCATCTTACTAGGTGAATGACAGGAAAATGCACTATTTTTCAAAGACATATGGGAATGGAATGGCTTTTACTATCAATCTGGCCCCCTTTCAGGATTTCTACACATATCAGTCGCACCTTGCTTGAAAGTGTGATTTTCACCGGTTACATTGTTAGACAGTTTTAATTCTGAAGCAACCATTAGTCACAGGAACTCAGCAATGACGAAATTGGATTCTCCTGGGTATAGACACCAAAACCATGTCTGTACCTGCAATAGAAGCCGAGTTATGGCCCAAAACATGATTTCACATTTTCGATGGCGACCATTTTGAAATAGGCCCCAAAAAATTTTTGCCAGTGGTGGGTCTCTGGAAACACATCTAATAATCAATAACAGGATAAAATCTAAATAAAAAAAGTTGATTTCAAATGATCATGGGAGGAGGGGTGCAGGCACACCTTGTACATTCCCGACTACTAGATCCGTAGATAAGTTGTCAAAATTCGAGCAAAAAAAGTCTTTTGGACATTTTGCTGCAGAATAATCAATATAATTATCTTTTTGTTATGAGTGAGTTGGCCTTATTATTCTGGTCAGTTTGATACCAATTTTGTGGATATTGGATAATATTTGACAGGCATAGGTAGAAATAACGAATTTTGCAAACCGACCGTTTGAGGTCGATTTACTGCAAAAAGAAATATGCCTGCCATATCGGCCACAGGCCAAATTGAGAATGGCTCCCTAGCTAATATTGACCATTGAGTGATATTCTACCACTCTGCGAAGTTTCATGCTTTTATCACAATGTGAAATTTTTTTTTGCTAAGAACCTGCAGTATTCTGGTCACGACACGGAATAGCCAAAGTATACTTAAAGAATACATCTGTCAAAACTAAGACGTTTTCCAAGCCGGAATTTGACTTCTCCAACATAGTGAAATCCATTGCCACACAAGATAACGGTCGAGTAGCTATCAAATGACACATTTTAGTCCGTATTTTAGGAAATGGGGCTTTCGCTACTTTGCACCTTTGACAATCAGCACAATACTGTTTTACATCACGAAAGTATCCAGGCCAATAATACCGTTGTCTTACCAAAGCCATAGTTCTATCGGCCCAAGTATCATATGCTGCTCCTAGTGTTTGTATATATATATATATATATATATATATATATAATTATTATTATTAAATATTATTATATATAATTATTATTTTAAATATTATAATTATGATTATGATTATTATTATTATTAAATAATTGTTTATATATTATTATTATTATTATTATTATTATTATTATTATTATTATAGACACATTGGTAAATCCCCGGTTGAGGTATATGTGATTCCATACACACATGGAAACATTGACAAAAAAGTACTGTTTGTTTGTATATAATTATTGTATATAATCGACAAATTAGTAGACTCAGTATGTATTATGGTCATTGACAAATTGACAAGTCGCCACTGCAGTTATATTTCTTTCCATGCACACATAGGCATATCGGAAAATTATTAGAGTCAATAATATTGTGTATTATGGTCATTGACACATTGACAAATCGCCACTGGAGGTATATGTCTTTCCATGCACATATAGACACATCGACAAACTAGTACAGTCAATATGTATTATGGTCATTGACACATTGACTCATTGACAAATCGCCACTGGAGGTATATATGTCTTTCCATGCACATATAGACACATCGACAAACTAGTACAGTCAATATGTATTATGGTCATTGACACATTGACTCATTGACAAATCGCCACTGGAGGTATATATGTCTTTCCATGCACATATAGACACATCGACAAACTAATAAAGTCAGTATTATTATGGTCATTGACACATTGACAAATCGCCACTGGAGGTATATATGTCTTTCCATGCACATATAGACACATCGACAAACTAGTAGAGTCAATATGTATTATGGTCATTGACACATTGACAAATCGCCACTGGAGCTATATGTCTTTCCATGCACATACAGACACATCGACAAACTAGTACAGTCAATATGTTTTATGGTCATTGACACATTGACACATCGCCACTGGAGGAATATGTCTTTCCATTCACATATAGACACATCGACAAACTAGTACAATCAATATGTATTATGGTCATTGACACATTGACAAATCGTCACTGGAGCTATATGTCTTTCCATGCACATATATACACATCGACAAACTAGTACAGTCAATATGTATTATGGTCATTGACACATTGACAAATCGCCACTGGAGCGATATGTCTTTCCATGCACATATAGACTCATCGACAAACTAGTTCAGTCAATATGTATTATGGTCATTGACACATTGACAAATCGCCACTGGAGGTATATGTCTCTCCAATCACATATAGACACATCGACAAACTAGTACAGTCAATATGTATCATGGTCATTGACACATTGACAAATCGCCACTGGAGGTATATATGTCTTTCCATGCACATATAGACACATCGACAAACTAGTAGAGTCAATATGTATTCTAGTCATTGACACATTGACACATCGCCACTGGAGGTATATGTCTTTCCATGCACAGATAGACACATCGACAAACTAGAACAGTCAATATGTATTATGGTCATTGACACATTGACACATTGACAAATCGCCACTGGAAGTATATGTCTTTCCATTCACAGATAGACACATCGACAAACTAGTACAGTCAATATGTATTATAGTCATTGACACATTGACACATCGCCACTGGAGGTATATATCTTTCCATGCAGAGATAAACACATCGACAAACTAGTACAGTCAATATGTATTATAGTCATTGACACATTGACACATCGCCACTGGAGGTATATGTCTTTCCATGCACAGATAGACACATTGACAAACTAGCACAGTCAATATGTATTATGGTCATTGACACATTGACAAATCGCCACTGGAGGTATATATTTTTCCATGCACAGATAGACACATCGACAAACTAGAACAGTCAATATGTATTATGGTCATTGACACATTGACAAATCGCCACTGGAGGTATATATTTTTCGATGCACATATAGACACATCGACAAACTAGTACAGTCAATATGTATTATGGTCATTGACACATTGACAAATCGCCACTGGAGGTATATGTCTTTCCATGCAGAGATAGACACATCGACAAACTAGTACAGTCAATATGTATTATAGTCATTGACACATCGCCACTGGAGGTATATGTCTTTCCATGCAGAGATAGACACATCGACAAACTAGTACAGTCAATATGTATTATAGTCATTGACACATTGACACATCGCCACTGGAGGTATATGTCTTTCCATGCACAGATAGACACATCAACAAACTAGAACAGTCAATATGTATTATGGTCATTGACACATTGACACATCACCACTATAGGTATTTGTCTTTCCATGCACATATAGACACATCGACATGTATTATAGTGGCGATGTGTCAATGTGTCAATGACTATAATACATATTGACTGTACTAGTTTGTCGATGTGTCTATCTCTGCATGGAAAGACAAATACCTCCAGTGGTGATGTGTCAATGTGTCAATGACTATAATACATATTGACTGTACTAGTTTGTCGATGTGTCTATCTGTGCATGGAAAGACATATATACCTCCAGTGGCGATTTGTCAATGTGTCAATGACCATAATACATATTGACTCTACTAGTTTGTCGATGTGTCTATATGTGCATTAAAGACATATATACCTCCAGTGGCGATTTGTCAATGTGTCAATGACCATAATACATACGGACTCTATTATTTTGTCGATGTGTCTATATGTGCATGGAAAGACATATATACCTCCAGTGGCGATTTGTCAATGAGTCAATGTGTCAATGACCATAATACATATTGACTCTACTAGTTTGTCGATGAATCTATATGTGCATGGAAAAATATATGCCTCCAGTGGCGATTTGTCAATGTGTCAATGACCATAATACAAATTGACTGTACTAGTTCGTCGATGTGTCTATATGTGCATGGAAAGACGTGGCGATGTGTCAATGTGTCAATGACCATAATACATATTGACTGTACTAGTTTGTCGATGTGTCTATGTGTGCATGGAAAGACATATGTATCTCCAGTGGCGATTTGTCAATGTGTCAATGACCATAATACATATTGACTGTACTAGTTTGTCGATGTGTCTATATGTGCATGGAAAGACAAATACCTCCAGTGGTGATGTGTCAATGTGTCAATGTGTCAATGACCATAATACATATTGACTGTACTAGTTTGTCGATGTGTCTATATGTACATGGAAAGACATATATACCTCCAGTGGCGATTTGTCAATGTGTCAATGACCATAATACATATTGACTGTACTAATTTGTCGATGAGTCTATATGTGCATGGAAAAATATATACCTCCAGTGGCGATTTGTCAATGTGTCAATGACCATAATACAAATTGACTGTACTAGTTTGTCGATGTGTCTATATGTGCATGGAAAGACGTGGCGATGTGTCAATGTGTCAATGACCATAATACATATTGACTGTACTAGTTTGTCGATGTGTCTATATGTGCATGGAAAGACATATATACCTCCAGTGACGATTTGTCAATGTGTCAATGACCATAATACATACTGACTGTACTAGTTTTGTCGATGTGTGCTTGAATGACATGTAACCAACCTGCGATTTGTCAATGAGTCCATATGTCAATGACCATGACGAATATTGATTGTACTGTTTGTCGACATGTCTATGTGTCAATGAACATATCGGCTATACTATTTTCTCAATGTCTGTGTGAATTTGAATGAAATCTAGGTAAACTGTCGAATTGTCAATGTGAATGGCTATTGAAAATACATATACCTCCACTGACCTTTTGTCAATCTGTCATTGACTATTAATATATGGATTTTACTAGTTTGTCAATCTGTCTATGTGTGTATGTAGTTACATCTACCTGAACTGACGATTTGTCAATGTGTCAATGACCATAATTATATAAAAATAGACAGTACTTTGTCAATGTTTCCATGTGTGTATGGAATCACATATACCTCAACCGGGGATTTATTAATGTGTCAATAATAATAATAATAATAATAATAATAATAATAATAATAATAATAATAATAATAATAATAATAATATTTAAACAATTATTTAATAATAATCATAATAATAATATTTAATAATAATAATAATAATAATAATAATAATAATAATAATATTATATATATATATATATATATATATATATATATATATATATATATATATATATATATATATATATATATATATATATATATATATAGACACTAGGAGCAGTATATGATACTTGGGCCGTTCTATCTACTCCTTGATGACCAGTTCGATCATGAGCATAATTCAGAACTAATGGATGCAAGGCTTTAGGGAGAACGATCTTCCTAACCCGAATACCATTATCAACGATAACTCGATACAAAATACCATCCGAAATTTCCAACTGGTTCTTCTTCGCCAATATTTTCCTCACGACCAGGGATTCACCTTTAACAGACTTTCTCGACTTTTCACCAGGCATCAGTTTCAGTACTCTGGCCACATCAGGATCGCTCCTTTGCTGACCCTCAATGTCTACGGCGACATCTCCTGGGAACAAAGAAAGAGAAGTAGAGCACGTTGTAACATCAAATATCTCACGCTTTGAAATAGCAGTCACAATGGTTTCGTCTAGCCGTGTAACTGAGCATGTCAATGAGCTAATAATATCTTCTCCATCAACATCTCCGACTGGATTTCGACTCCGTGCATCCGCGTTTACGTTGGATTTGCCAGATTTATATTTTATATCAAAATCGAACTCTGCCAATTCCGCTAACCAGCTCATTTCAGCTGCTGATTTTTTTGACGTGAGAACTTTACTCAGAGGATTACTGTCGGTAAATACTGTAAATTTACTACCATACAGATAATCTCGGTATTTCTTAGTTATAGCCCATGTCATAGCCATCAGTTCTAATTTGAATGAGCTATATTTCTTCATAACTTGCTCTTTTTGTTTTAGCGTTCTACTGGCATAAGCGATCACGACTTTTCGGCCTTCTCGTTTCTGGGAAAGTACAGCACCAAAACCTTTTAGTGATGCGTCAACCTCCAAAATGAAAGGCAAATTAAAATCTGGAAATCCAAGAATAGGAGAATTTGTTAACTTGTCCTTCAAAAGGTCAAACACACTCTGATGAGTAGATGTCCAATTTTTGACAAATTGACTCCTATTTAACCTTCCGGACTTATCCTTAGTGAACAGTTCATACAACGGGGCACATATCTGAGAGAAATTCCTAATAAATCGTCGATAGAAGCTACACAAGCCGACAAAAGATCGCAGTTCCTTTTCTGATTAGTCTCTATGCCACTGGCGGAGATAATATGTCCAAGATAGGAAACTCGCTGTTTGAACAAATGGCATTTACGAGGCTTCAATTTCAATCCATGTGCTCTCAATCTACGAAATACCATCTCCAACCTATCCAGCATGCCTTTGACGTCAGACGAGTAAGCCAAAATATCATCCCGATATATCACCAAGCCTCCATTTATACACAAATCACCGAAACAGATAGTCATCAACCGTTGAAATGTCTGAGGACTATTACATAAGCCAAACGGTAACCTCTCAAATTCATAAAGGGCACCTAAGGCACGAAATGCGGTCTTCGACTTGGAGATAACCCTGAGTTAGGTCTAATGACGAGAAGTATTTGGCTCCTCTCAATCTATCAATAAGCTCATCCATTCTGGGCAAGGGGAAAGCATCTTTAACTGTTTTTAGATTCAGGGCCCGGTAATCTACGCATATTCTAAGGCTAGAATCCTTTTTTCGCACAATTACCATTTGTGATGCAAACGGACTATCGCTTGGTCTAATAATTCCACCTTTTAACCATTCTTTCAAAATTCTCTGCACTTCAGGTACCAGTTTTGGTGGGATACGTCGATCACTTTGTTTGATGGGAATATCATCCGTTGTCTTAATAGAATGCTTGACAGTATCACACCGGCCAAGATCATCATCATTCATACTGAATACATCACGATACGAATCCAACAATCGATCTAACTGGGCCTTATCCGACCTGGAGAGCTCTGTGCCAATATCAAATATGGGACTGCATTTAGACTGTTCATTCACTTCCATATTTGGGACACCTTCTCCACTATCTACACTAGGCTCCTGTACCAACTCCAAATCAGGCAACAGTTCCTCGCATGAGAACACTGTCGCAATCCGATGACGATTAGTGAACAAGATATCACGAGTAGAAGTATTAGCGACCAGCACGTTAACGAGTCCTTGCTCTATTTTAGTCAACGTGGGTATCACCATCAAACCGGGAAAGCAATTAACATGGCCTGATTCCACCATACACTGATTGCTAGAACAAACTTTGGTCGTACATGGTATAGACACAGCAGAATTAGCCGGTATCAGAATATTCCTTTGAAAAGTTTTAGCCATACCGATAACACCGTTTTGTGACTTACTAACCCTTTCCTCCAAGCTATCCACACAAGACACTTTCTGTTTCCACAGCTTCCACACGGACGACATAGCGGTAATATTTTCGACATCGCTAACGTCGAGCAATCGAAACAAATTACACCCTAGGACACCTGGAGTCTCGGTTTTACGCATCAACGTATTCTGATCTTGTGGATCCTCAACAATCAGTACCCAAACATGCTCAAAGCACAAATCTCCCATGGACACATCGAGCTCAATCATACCATAACAGGGTAGTATCGAACCATTGGCAGCTCGTAGTCTCAACATATTGCTGGCATTGATTTTATCTACATGCGACATTATTATGCTGACGGTAGAAACTTTCGGTAATTGTTGTTACCTCGGACCCAGTATCCAACAGACATTTTACTGGTATTCCAGCCAATTTCACTTCTATCACAGGACATTTACCAGCTATTTTACTGACCGATGGCTTTTTTTCAAATGAGCCAGTTTCGTTCACTGACAGACCCGGCGCTTGGCTCCCAGCGTCGAGTACATTCAGTTTAAATCAGACTCATCTCTAGCGCTGGAAGCTTTTTGCTGTCTTTTCTTTATTAGATCGGCTTTACGTTGCAAGCAGTTACGGGCATAATGGTTAGGGCCATTACAGTAGAAACACGTGTTCGACTGATCAGATTCTGACTTACCATCATTTCCCGAGGGTGACTGGTGTCGGCTGCTTGAGTGATATTCACGCCGTCCTCTACCGCGCCTGCGGCCACGTGCTCGGTCATAACTGCGTCCGCGGCTACCGGAAAACTTCACCTGTTCCTGGAAACAGCGCTTCAATTCGTAAATACTTTCTTCCTGCTTAGCAAGAGCGCTAGTTATTTCGGCGGCACATACGGGTTTCGCGGTATTTTGTTTCGCGCTTTCTACGCTCTCTTGTATCACATCTTCACTGATATTCCATCTTCGCGCATTTTCTCGCAATTCCCAAAATTTTAATTCGGGCCGCTCGATATTTAGACGCCGTAGTTCGCGCTTTAGACTACGATCAAACACACCCTCCGCAAATTTCTCTTTCAGGACCTTTTCTGTATCTGCGAAGTAATTTTTGTTCAGTTTCTCTAATCGCAGCGCTCAATTGATCAGAGCGTAAGCATAGTCATCGAGTGACTCGGATATTTCTTGATTCCGCCCAAAAAAATTCTGTTGCAACTGCACGGGCGAATCTTTAGCACCGAATATCTGTTTAAGTTCACCAGTTATATCACTGAATGACGCTTTTCTTAAGTCAACACGCAATTTGAGTTCGACTTTCGCTTCACGCCCAACATGATCAAGCACGAAATCGCGTTTATCTTGGTCTTTCGTGTAACGTTGTGTCACAAAGTGCATAACACCTTCTAACCACTCATCGATATCATCCTTATCGGAAAATTGTTTTATCTGTTTATCTTTACTGATAAACATCGGCGCACGGTTTGCTTCAGAGTTTTCGGCTCTCGATATCTCCAGTTCGCGTTCCAATTTGGTTATTTTTTCACGCATATTTCGTTCCAACGAGCTATCACGCCCCGCCCCTTTATCACTTTGTGTCGACATCTTAACTAAGTGCTAACCACGTTAGGACTACACGTACACAGGACACACACACACAACGGGTTCTGTTCAAATTAACTTCGCAGTCCAAGTCAAGTAAGTCAGTCAGTCTATAGGCCTACACCCGAAGCTCCCAAAATCCTCGCCTATGAAATACCCAAACTGTCAGAAAGGAATTAATTTTACCTATGTAATAGCTAAGATATGATTAAAAAATACATATGTTCAGCTGGTTTGTATGCCTATATATGCTGATCTGATATATATGCTGATCTGATATTCTAACAAAAACAAAAGCAAGCAAAATTAAAAAATTCACCAAAAAAAAAAAATCAATATTTACGATTTATTATTATTATTACCATTTTTTTTTTTTTTTTTTTTTTTTTTTTAATGTGTGCACGTAATACCAATTATAGGCCTAGTTGGCGCGCTTCGATGGCGATCCGGCGAAGATTCCTTCCGATGGGCGACATGATCTGGCGGCGACAGAGACGACTCCCTCGACGCGCGTTGTCGTACACGTGGTGTCGTAATCGATGCGGTGTCGTACCGTGAAGACAAGCTGACGACTCGAATCTTACTCCACGCACAGGGTGACGCACATGCAAGTGCCCTCGAAAACAGACTTGACGCGGTTTCGTCCGTCAGAATGTAGAGCTCAGGAGAACTACTCACATCTCAGCAGTACACGTTAACATTCGTACGATAGGACACGATGAGACGTTGACATAAGTACAAGTATACGAACACAGAAGACGTGGAAGTGCAGTTGGACGGGTGCGTGATTCCCAACCTGACTGGGCCACACGGAGATCCGGACGTTGGCTCGGGGATTCGTAGCGGCGTACCGTGGGGTTGTGTTCAATTAACGGGTTGAAATGCTTCCTGATGCTCGCAGCGCCACATGTAGTAGAGTGGGTGTGGAATTCAGGCTCGGAACAGGAATGCGTTTGAACTTTTTATTCAACATGAAACAAACCTAAAAGAAACAGTATATAAAAACAAGTATATAATTGAAAATAAGCACCGAAAGAAAAAAGTAAATAATTTCAAGATGACAATTCCAACTCATGACAATCATGAATATTCCAGGAATATTTAAAGTCTAATACTCAGCATCAAAATTACACTGAAATAAGTTCCAATAAATTAATAGATACCAGTAGACAAATGAATACCAATAAGCAATGATAATACTGAGCTTACCCCACGAGCAAAGCGGATAAATTAATTCCAACTAAATGCCACGTGATTCTCCCCGACCTATCTGTCCGTCCGTCTCCGTGGGCAGCTAGCGTTAAGGCGGTTACACACCGAAGCCGCGCGACCGTTTTACGGAACCGTTTTGAGCTGTCCGTTTTTTAGCGCCGCGCAAGCTATGATAGAACTCAGCTTTCCAAAGGGGAGTGTGCACATAGGTTCCGTTTTAGCGCACGGCTTTTTAAACAAGAAAATGCAGCTAACTGCGGGAGACGACATTAGAGCTCGAGCACATCATCAGCACCACGAGACCTGAATATATCTTACACCCCCCCCCCCCCCCCTTTAAAAAAAAAGGAAATTGAAATATATCATGTCCCACATGATTCCAATTCATTCCCGTATATTATGATGAAACACATAGGCCTACTTCAATCATATTCCTAATGAGTAAACATTTATTTTGAACTCAATGAAACAGATACGCCTGATAAAATGATATTGAACCTCAATAAAATATCCTTAAAATATTGGAAACTATGAGGAATATCTGCATCTGATATCATGATATAGATAACACATGCATACTGAGCAAATTAAAAGACCAGTTTAAAATAAAAAGGTTTCGCAACCGAGCATGGAACACCTTGTCATGTGATAAAATATGTCCAATTACGGTGAATGTAGTCGTGGTACCGTAGACGAATCGTTGTGTTTACTTCATTACGCCAAAGAAGGCCGCACGCAAGGTTACATGTACATGCATGCACAAAATGCTGCACAGAAAATTGTACGTTCCAAAGTACGCGTCATTGCGGTAAAATTTGCTTTGCATTCTGGGAACGTGAATTTCCATCGGCTCCGCCATTTTGACGTTTTCCAGACGAGCTGACCATTTTGCGTAATTTTCTCAAACCTAACACATCGATTTATGCATTATATATCTGTGGAATATTCAAAGCTTGCCATCAAATCGAGAGATTTTATGTCAAGGACGAAGAAAATACTCATTTGAAGTAGGTGTACAAAGGTTTACATGCGAAAACGGGCGTCGATAGGTTGGCATGAAACCTCCATGAAAAAGTCAGCACATAGACATGTAGAGAGTTGGGGGCTTCGCCCCCAACGCTCTAATGTCAAAAATAGAACAGTGTTCTAATTTTTACGCCTTACGTCCGAAACGTCAGCGCATGATATGAGTGAAAAATGCATTTAGAGGTTAAAATATCGCTATATGTTCCATAAATTGTCCATATATATGCAGAGACAACTGCTTGGTCTGTCCGCCAGATCACGGGTTGTTTATTGTGACCTTTGTGGACTTCAACTGCATGCACAATGTCAAGCAAAGGTAATGGCCAAAGTACTTAGAGTCTTCATAATATTAAATGTTGCTCTTTTTTTATATGTCATGTATAAATAAAGTTGTGTTTAAGGTTTCCCATAGCTATTGCTGAATCCCATGTAATTTGCTAATAATTGCATTACTATTCTGGAATACAGTATGACTGTCAAAAGTGGTCACTCGGCCATCTTGGATCTTATTTTTGTGGCAAAACAATGCTTTTTCACAAATGACGGCTACCTTGACGCCTCATTTTATTGTACATGGAAATCCACACAAATGCCTCTATTTCATACATCATGACGAGACAGACGGTAACAACGTACAATACTTCACGGTTGCAAAAAGGCCTATGTAGGTATATATTTTGTGGTCAACAATAACCAACAATGTCAAAATCACATTAAACTTTGTCAAATTGCTCTTTCAAAATGCGAAAATAGTTCTGGTATTTGTCCGGGTATTCTTCCAGTTCCCGTACCAACCTATATTCGCCAAGGTGGTTTAGTGGATACAGAGGATTTATCAGGATGCACAGAGCCCAAAATTGGTGTCTTCTTGTAACTCTGTTGGCATTCTCATCACCCTTTTTTATCATATATTTCTTTAAATAGACCGCGTATTGAAATTGCAGGTGGAGGACGTACATATTTTTTACGGACATGACTTAAATGCTAAAAACAAACGTCAGTACTCGGTGTGTACAGAAAAAACGGTACCGATCCTAAACTGACACGGCCGTCGAAAAACGTTGACGTCGCCGTAAACGGTCGCGCGGCTTTGGTGTGTAACCGCCTTTAGACTGACCACGAGTACCGGTCAATATTCGTCACGTCGGTCAGTGGTACATTGTGATTGGTCAACATTTGTTATGACACCATGGACACGAGTATTAATAGATGTTAGATAATTAAATATTTGATATTACATATCAATAACGCAATCTTGTATTAATCAACGGTAAATGCCGATATTCGCACCGCAGTATTCACGCAAAATATAAAAATGAATTATTACACGATACGATATGTGTCGCTTACGTTTAGCCATTATAATCATAATGTGACCACGATAATTTCGGAACATCATAATGTAATCATAATGTAATAGTACTTTGTCATAAGTGTAACCCAAAGAATAATTTATTTCACCAGCCAATATCAGTGAAGCGGCAGACCTGGTTTGTGATAGGCCTACTATGTGTTACTGCCAGCCCCTGATGACGCTGGTATGGCTTTGTGGATACATGCTTCGTTTCTATTCCATCGATGTGTCATTTTGTATTGTGTATTGGCAAGATTAAACAGCTTATGCTAGCTGTAATAAATATAATTGACAATTTCATTACGCAATTTAGTGTACGTGCATGTCTTTATTGAGAATATATCTGTCGGGCTATTCTCAGCACTGAAATGACAATATAGCTTTGGGTGCCTGGATATTGTCAACATTTGATATTACAATATTGACATTTTATATGTCAAGGACATTATCAACATTTAAAGTTACAACACTTTCGGATGTACCTGAATATCAAACTGAACAACGTACATGACATTCAAAATTATTTATTGTATTATTTATTGAAGAATTTACAACTATTGGTAAAGTGATATGACTTAACGAACTGTTTGAGGTAAAGAAAACAGGAATAGTTTCAGTAAATACTGAAACACATGAAGTGGCAAGTTGGCAACTTACAATTCCCATAACTCACCCATTTCTTGTTCGATAATGTCCGAGTACGTTCATAGCCACGAACAAATAATCACATTTTTCAACTGAAGAAATGAAGAAAAATCGAGTGAAAAAATATTTGAACACCAAAATGCTATTTGAAACATAACACATGAATGTCTAAAATCAACACAATGTTCGACAATAGATGAACCCTATGTGGTGTCGACTACCACAAATGTTTGCTTTCCACCATTTACATACCTGGGAATATGACGAGGGATATACTCCAGTTCCATGAAAAAATAAACTTTTCCAGAAGTACTTCAACACAGACAATATTTCACAATGACTGTGCATCAAACTGTACCTGACCTGTGACATACATAATATGCGTTGAAACAATACTGATATGAAACAATATAAAGACATGGTGGTACAGCCATGACGGTTTACCGGAAGTTGAGTTGTGGCGAGAACCTTGTGTCTACAAATGTTATGTTTAGAAAATATGTCGTTCTAAATTGTTGGTAGACAACATCGGACCAACAAGGTTGTTTGCGGAACAATGTTTTTCATTTTCTTTCAATTTCATTCAGAATTAACTTATAATGATGAGTTGAAAGAGCCAGAGGAATCACGAGCTTTGTGACATTATCGATGACGAAACAATCTTTTGGGGAATTCTTGTGATGAATGACACAACCACTTCAAGAATAATTGTTGCATCGTGATAGTCGAATTACAATATCATTTGGTCAAAGTTTCTTGTTTCATTATACCCCCACAGTTTTCCCGAGTTTCTCAAATTACGTTAGAAAATTTCTCTTTATCCAATAGTTATGTTTTGCAGGACACGTCGAAAATGACGTAAATGGACTCGGGCAAACTGATTTGGGATAGGTTTCGTCAGAAATCATCAATTTTGGCAGTAACATTAGGTTTATATTGGAAACGCCAGGATGATGACATCATGTGACCCATAAAACAGTACTGTCAGCTGGCAATCGCAGATTTTCCTGTAGCTATATACCCTCTGTGTCATGGGCCACAAATCCCCCTAGAAACAAGCTCCGGTTAAATCTACTTTTATGAACAAACCGAAAATATATAATACATACTAGCATGGGGTTACAAGTGGACGTATTTGGTTGTAAGTGCATTAGGTTATCAGCTTTAATTACGGATGCTCTCGAAATACGATGATATCACTACCGCGAACAAACAGAACTGTGGTTTCAATAATACACCATAAACACTTCCTGTGTTACTTATCTTGTGTTACTTATATTAAGGGTATTTCCCTTATGCGTACATGGAGTGGAGTAGATAGCCCCCATCGCTGACGACCGCGTGGGTGTACCCCGCTGGTGCCATGTTATCAATGTTGCCCAAATATTATAATACAGACCAGTCCAGATTAATTTTTTTCAATGCCAATAATAGAAAGCATCACCAACACTTCGTGATATCTTGTATAATTAGGGGGATTTTAGTCGTGAGCGTATTCCGCTGACGCTATTCCGTATTCACCACTGTTGTTACAAAATTGGATAATACATCCTCGCTAATCCACTACTATAGCAATCGTTTTGGACTAGGTCCATAGTTGCCATTGGTGAATGTCTTATATTTGATGTGCAATTCGTTATTGAATTTATTTGATCGATTTAGATATTATTACCAACTGGACAGCAAGAACGCCTTGTTTATTTTAATAATAAGTGTTCTTCACCTTAACTGTTTTGCCTCAACCTTCTTTCATTTCAACTATTTTCCGTCAATAAGAAATTCAACTAATAATAACTATTTTGACTCATTCGAGTATTGTGATCAATTATATCCACAAATGTTCCTCTCAGAAAATATCACATTTTAAATTGTTGGTAAACGACGGTGGCACATTGGTCTGTATTTCAATTTTATACAACATTGACTTTTGATGACAGAAGAGGCCAGTTCTATGAAAAATTATCAGTTTTGTGGCATTATTGGTGACAAAACAACCTTTGCATTGCTAGATTTTATATATACATCATGGAATAATAAAACAAACACTTCAAAAATAATTAGTGTATTTTGATATTCGACTCACACTATCATCTAATCATAAATCCTGTTTATAACGTAGAAGCATATATGGAGGCATAGTATAGAGATTTCCTCTGAAATACTGTATACCAATGATAGTTATTAATGTAACATCGAACCGGAGTTGGTTCATTCAGCAACATTCACACATCCAATATTCAAAATATCACATAATATAACCAGCTTATCATGGATGATCATCTTTGATATCCATAGTAAACTGAGATAAAATATCACATATGATTGCTGGAATATAATGAATATTAGTTTCACTTTATGTCATGTGCTGGAAAAACTCAGAACAAGCTCCGATTACTTATTAATACGAAAGTATATCATTAACAAATTAACACCAAGAGGGTTATGAGTTTATATATTAGTAATCATGTGAATAAAATGATCTTGTCACAGAAGATCCGAATACTATACATTATTCTTTGATATACTAATTTTTGATTAAGCAGTCTCTTGAACCCTTATGGATGCATCGTTATACTTATATGAAGGGGATCCATTCATGAATCTGAAATTAATTAGACGGTTTCTTATCACTGGAGTATGCGTGGGTGTACACCTTCAGTTTTTCAGTATATGCATGACTGTATCGGCCAGTAACATATTCAATAACTTTTAGTTTTTCAACAAAAATATTTTCCAAGAGTTTTTCACAAAATTAAGGTATAACTCCTCGCTGCTTTCCCACCAAGGCAACAGGTATTGTTTCAATATGAGCATCTGCCAACACTGATTCTCCCCTTTTTGGTACAATACCTTAAAACACCATAGTCGATTGTTGGTTTTCAGGTTGAATGTGGTCAATAGCTGTCCCCAGAGTAGCTCCACAGTGCAAAGGTTCCAATGCGCACACGAATGTGTTTAATTTGACAGTGAAAATAGTATTATTGAATTATCGATATTTCTAGTTTGACCTAGGTCAAACTAGAAATATCGCTAATTCAATAATACTATGTATATAGTATTGTAGTGTAATAATACTAATACATAATATGCTCGACCTTGAACACCAGAATTCTTGATGTTAAGGATGCTTATCAGTCAGGATCCATGTCTTATCAGCAGAATTCTGGTATGTTTTGTTTGGCCTATAACTCCGCAGTTTGGTAATGGATTGCGCTGAAAATTGTTGTGTATGTTCTATCCACGACTACAATGCTTGTCCAATGGCCATATTGAAGACCCAGTCGATATTCATACAGATCCTGAACGTTATACACCGCCAATCAAATGTAACTTACATAGAAAACTGACAGCGTTTTAGGGTACAATTTCTTGACTTTGGTTAGATTACCTATCATAGAACAATAACCTACTGCCTGTTTTGGGATTTACGTAAACACTTGATGGGAGTTTGATGGTGAAAATAGCAAGTTATGTACCATCTGCATTAAATGTACACTGGGCAAAAGAAATTGATTGTCAATCGTATAAATAACGTCTATATCCGTTGGCATTGTAAACTCAACCGCAAACAACATCAAGAATTCAGCGACTCTAATATTTTCTAAGTGCAGTATAGAACCAACATCACAACAACATCTCACTCCTGAGTACAACGTTCTCGACAGCTGAGCATTGACGGTATTTGCCATACGAATAATCCGCTGATCTGTACTTAGCGGTTCACTGATCAGCGGCACAAGACATTTTTGCGGGATTGCAGTAGATATACACATTTGCGCATCAATTTGACATGATTATCGATGGGATACTTGAAATTCAAGGGCAGGTTATTGATCACGGATATGTGCACTCGCTGCAGTTAAGAAACTACACCATATAGTGCTTCGTGTACGCAACCTAAGTTACATTTGTTCAAGCAACATTCAACTCCCTTTATATACTAAGTTATCAGTGAAATCTTCAATCTCTTATTAAAGTCAGCTTCATAGATATATACAGAATATATATTCCAAATTTCATGTAAGTTTGTTATGAAACGGCCGAGATATGAACCATCATTGCACATGGTATGAAACCATTGAAATTGCGTGGATCGTGCTCGATACTCAATCTTAACTGCCTAACCTCGGAAGCAGACTTCTTACATGTTCAATATTCTTTTGAATATAGCCAGTGGCTCGGAATAACTGGTATTTGATACATCATGAATCGAACATTTGAGCTAAGGGGGGGGGGGGGGGCAGATATACGGACAGATATACGGCCCCAAACGCCTCCGAATCGGGAGCGAGGGTAATTACATACTTCACATTGTTGTAATAAGTGAATTATGTAACCTATTCATTCGATATTCATTTGGATAAACTGGAAAACAACAAATCAGTTCGTCTCAGAAGAAACAACTTCATTCGATATCACTGTGAATCATTTGAAATACCCAACTGAATCTTTGTATACAACATAGAATTGTGGTATTATTTATTATTATCATAATTAATGTTATTATCATATTTCCAGACAGAATCAAATTATTCAGATAAAAAGTAATTGAATCATTTTCAAGAATAAACAACCAATAATAAATTGCCGAAACATGGGCTAGCATATACTGCGTAACGTCATCGAGATTATTATGTAAGTGGGAAGTTTAGATGTAGATTTTCACAAACTACATGGCATTTCAGAAAGAAATCCAAACCTACAAGGTATCACAGTAGTAATTGCGTCACATCCGGGTTGAATGGTAAATAAACAAAATTTCGAAACATGCGTATTTTCGAACTGTGGTTATTTGTGTCAATAAAACAGAAAAAAATCCACGTTTTTGTATTTGTTTGGAAAACACACAAGACAACTACGTGATTCATGGGTGTTTTGATGTGAATAATGCTGGAAAAATTGTGAGTTTGACCAAAAATCGCATATGGTGTCTGTTCTACACATTTTTTTCTCACCGGCAAATTCTAGTGCGGTTCATCTTTCAGTCCATAGTTCGAAAACGAATCACACAACATATGTCTTAAACTTGATAGAAAATATCCCAGAGAGTACGGCTTTCCTATGATATATTACACTAATGGATCAGGAAATTTTAACATGCACTAAAACGATGATATTTGGACGATGATCTTGAAATTTCGTCTAAACAGAAATTATTTACTACTGTGACACCTTAATTAGCTCAGCTATTGTCTAATAATCGGGAAAATACCAGCCTTACAAACCTCCTGGATGATATATCGGATTTATTTTTGTAAAATATGTTTAATTGCTCAGATAAAAATGCTCATTTGAATATAGGTTATGTGTTTGGATTTTTTTATATTGACCATTTCAATACATGTGTCAGTTTTTGCGTGATTCTCGTCAAAATGTAGCGTCAGAATGTGATTTTGTAGTTAATCTTTCCCCTCTGCACCAAATTTTGTTGTATACTAAGTGAAATGTGTCATGTTTTATTCATTTGCATTAACAGCTGGGCAAAATAATGAAAAAAATAAGTTCATTATCTACAAGTTAATTACTCATTAAGGTATCACAGTAGTAATTGCGTCACATCCGGGTTGAATGGTAAATAAACAAAATTTCGAAACATGCGTATTTTCGAACTGTGGTTATTTGTGTCAATAAAACAGAAAAAAATCCACGTTTTTGTATTTGTTTGGAAAACACACAAGACAACTACGTGATTCATGGGTGTTTTGATGTGAATAATGCTGGAAAAATTGTGAGTTTGACCAAAAATCGCATATGGTGTCTGTTCTACACATTTTTTTCTCACCGGCAAATTCTAGTGCGGTTCATCTTTCAGTCCATAGTTCGAAAACGAATCACACAACATATGTCTTAAACTTGATAGAAAATATCCCAGAGAGTACGGCTTTCCTATGATATATTACACTAATGGATCAGGAAATTTTAACATGCACTAAAACGATGATATTTGGACGATGATCTTGAAATTTCGTCTAAACAGAAATTATTTACTACTGTGACACCTTAATTAGCTCAGCTATTGTCTAATAATCGGGAAAATACCAGCCTTACAAACCTCCTGGATGATATATCGGATTTATTTTTGTAAAATATGTTTAATTGCTCAGATAAAAATGCTCATTTGAATATAGGTTATGTGTTTGGATTTTTTTATATTGACCATTTCAATACATGTGTCAGTTTTTGCGTGATTCTCGTCAAAATGTAGCGTCAGAATGTGATTTTGTAGTTAATCTTTCCCCTCTGCACCAAATTTTGTTGTATACTAAGTGAAATGTGTCATGTTTTATTCATTTGCATTAACAGCTGGGCAAAATAATGAAAAAAATAAGTTCATTATCTACAAGTTAATTACTCATTAAGGTATCACAGTAGTAATTGCGTCACATCCGGGTTGAATGGTAAATAAACAAAATTTCGAAACATGCGTATTTTCGAACTGTGGTTATTTGTGTCAATAAAACAGAAAAAAATCCACGTTTTTGTATTTGTTTGGAAAACACACAAGACAACTACGTGATTCATGGGTGTTTTGATGTGAATAATGCTGGAAAAATTGTGAGTTTGACCAAAAATCGCATATGGTGTCTGTTCTACACATTTTTTTCTCACCGGCAAATTCTAGTGCGGTTCATCTTTCAGTCCATAGTTCGAAAACGAATCACACAACATATGTCTTAAACTTGATAGAAAATATCCCAGAGAGTACGGCTTTCCTATGATATATTACACTAATGGATCAGGAAATTTTAACATGCACTAAAACGATGATATTTGGACGATGATCTTGAAATTTCGTCTAAACAGAAATTATTTACTACTGTGACACCTTAATTAGCTCAGCTATTGTCTAATAATCGGGAAAATACCAGCCTTACAAACCTCCTGGATGATATATCGGATTTATTTTTGTAAAATATGTTTAATTGCTCAGATAAAAATGCTCATTTGAATATAGGTTATGTGTTTGGATTTTTTTATATTGACCATTTCAATACATGTGTCAGTTTTTGCGTGATTCTCGTCAAAATGTAGCGTCAGAATGTGATTTTGTAGTTAATCTTTCCCCTCTGCACCAAATTTTGTTGTATACTAAGTGAAATGTGTCATGTTTTATTCATTTGCATTAACAGCTGGGCAAAATAATGAAAAAAATAAGTTCATTATCTACAAGTTAATTACTCATTAAGGTATCACAGTAGTAATTGCGTCACATCCGGGTTGAATGGTAAATAAACAAAATTTCGAAACATGCGTATTTTCGAACTGTGGTTATTTGTGTCAATAAAACAGAAAAAAATCCACGTTTTTGTATTTGTTTGGAAAACACACAAGACAACTACGTGATTCATGGGTGTTTTGATGTGAATAATGCTGGAAAAATTGTGAGTTTGACCAAAAATCGCATATGGTGTCTGTTCTACACATTTTTTTCTCACCGGCAAATTCTAGTGCGGTTCATCTTTCAGTCCATAGTTCGAAAACGAATCACACAACATATGTCTTAAACTTGATAGAAAATATCCCAGAGAGTACGGCTTTCCTATGATATATTACACTAATGGATCAGGAAATTTTAACATGCACTAAAACGATGATATTTGGACGATGATCTTGAAATTTCGTCTAAACAGAAATTATTTACTACTGTGACACCACAACTATTAGAGCATGTCGTACTGAAATACTATCCTGAACATATTGCCCAGCTGATGTAAAGTATCGTCCCCTCACTGGTTAATGCAAGCCCTGCGGTAATAGTACTTCCTTGTATTATTGAATGGGGATTAACCAATCAGATTGCGTGGTATTTACAGGAGGTACATGTGTAGTAAACCAAAAAAAAATGGGGGCCTACAGTAACTATAAGTATAACGTCCACAATCGCTGACATTTGAAAATAACAATGCTTGGCTGCAGGGACATGCATTCGATCGTGTACCAGTAATGATAACTACCATAACCCAAAATACATTTACTTTATATTGGTCGACATTGGCTTAAAACAAGATGGAATCGCTGTCCAAGAGCAACACCACAGCAAACGTTACATTTTGTGACTTTGAAGACAGTTATTCAACAACTTTAAACAGGTCTTCAACTGTTGACTTCTTTGTCATTTTCTGTATTGCTCCGGTATTTGTGACTGTAGGAGTGGTCGGAAACACACTATCATTCATTGTACTCGGGCGTGATAAAAGCTTGAAAAAATCAGCAAGAACTCTGCTACGTGGCCTGGCTTTGGCGGACACTTTTCTCTTGATCATATTTACAACTCACCATATAATACCTATACCACATTACATACTACTTGATAGTTTTCTGTACATGATTGCAACAACAGCCCAAACAGCCAGCACGTGGATGGTATTTGCTGTCACCGCGGATAGATACATCGCCGTCTGTAAACCGCTCTATGCATTACAGCACAGTACCACGTCCAGAGCAAGGAAAACTGTCATCACTGTTTGGATCTCTGCAGCCATCTTCAACATCCCGCGATTCTTCCAGGAGGACCTGAGAAGTAATGGACTGTATTTTGCTACATACAATATAGTTCTGGCTGGACTATTCATTGTTATAATACCTTTTGCAGGATTGATTTTTTTCAACATGCAACTCATTCAAGCTATTAGATTCAGACAAAACCACCGCATTGGAACTCATCGACATAATGGCAACATCATGATAGCTGTTGCCATAGTTACTGTATTTTTGATGTGTAATTCTCTGACGGTTTTGCTAGTCATTTGTCGTGCATTATATATCTATGATATTACTGACGTGCCAATGTTCTTGCAGAACATGGTTGTGAAATTTTGCATCCTGGGATTAGTTGTAAATTCCAGCGTAAACTTTATCATTTACTATTTTCTTGGAGAGCGGTTCAGAGCCACTCTACGTGAGATGATATGTGCGAGATGTACCAATAATCAACCAGACAGGTCACCGAGACCACAAGAAGCATCAGTGTAACCCAAAGAATAATTTATTTCATATCAATGAAGCGGCAGACCTGGTTTGTGATAGGCCTACTATGTGTTACTGCCAGCCCCTGATGACACTGGTACGGCTTTGTGGATACATGCTTCGTCGGCTTCGTTTCTATTCCATCGATGTACCATTTTATATCGTGTATTGGCATGATTAAACAGCTTGCGCTAGTTGTGATAAATATAATTAACAATTTCATAGTGCAATTTATTGTACGTACATGTCTTTATTGAGAATATATCGTGTTGGGCTATTCTCAGCACTGAAATGGCAATATAGCTTTGGGTGCCTGGATATTGTCAATATTTGATATTACAATATCGACATTTTATATGTCAAGGACATTATCAATATTCAATGTTACAACACTTTCGGATGTACCTGACTATCGAACAGAACAACGCACATGACATTCAGAACTATTTATTGTATTATTTATTGAAGAGTTTACAACTGTTGATAGAGTGTATCATTTGATATAGCTTAACAACCGTTTGGAAATGAAACAAAAGAAAGAATAATTTGAGAAAATACTGAAACACATCAAGTGACAAGTTGGCAACTTACAATTCCCATAACTCACCCATTTCTTGTTCGATAATGTCCGAGTATGTTTATAGCCACGAACAAATAATCACATTTTTCAACTGAAGAAATGAAGGAAGAACGAGTGAAACTATATTTTAACACCAAAATGAAGTGTTCAGAACCACTCTACGTGAGATGATATGTGCGAGATGTACCAATAATCAACCAGACAGATCACCAAGGCTACAAGAAACACCAGTCTAACACAACGAATAGGTGATGACACCAGCTATTGTAGTCAGTAAACACTGGTCAATGAAATTGCTGATATGCTTTGTGATACTATCTCTTACCGTCAGCCCCTGATGACGCCAGTGTGGCTTTGTGAATAAATGGTTGTCGACTTTGTTTCTATTCCAGTGATATCTTATATTGTATGTGTATTTGCATGAATAAAAAAGCTTGGGCTTGTTATAATAAATATGATTTAAAATACCATAGTCATTCTACATATCTTTAGTTTTATGGATATTCTGTGTCGGAATATTTGTTGCCCTTACATGATAAAATATAGCTTACATGTTCGCTTTAATTCATGGCAAAAGTTAGATGTTAGGTCAAGAACATTGCAACAATAAATTTACAACATCCCTAAATGCCGTCTGACCATGGCACAGAACAACGCACATGACTCTAGTCAGAATTCTAGTGTATTCATTGTATCATTTAATACAGTTATTATTGATAGAGTGATATATTTTGATGTAATAGATGAACAAACCATTCAGAAGTTAAAAGCAAGAATAGTTCTAAAAAATACTGCTCGAGTCGGATTTTGTTTGTTAGTATCTGGATGTTCAGTTTCGTTAAATGCTATCAACGACTTGGTAAACTGAAGCAAGTTCTATATGTATCATAGAAAAACCCATAAAGTTCGGTTCATGAACACTTTCAGTAAATGCAAAGCAATAGACAACATTTCTTGATGGTCACATTTTTTTTTTAAAGTATCATGTTTTGTTTGAATGATTAGCTACGGGATATAACTCAAGAGCAGTTTACGTTGGTGAATGATTCTGCATCTGAACACTGGTTTTATCTCATGTATAACACAGGCCCTTGTTTGGCCATTGTAACTACTAGATTTGCATTCGGCATCTGTCCCACTCTGCATCGTAATTTCCAGACAGTAAGCCGAAGCGATCGGCGTAGAATCTACACATACAATTTTAATAGCCTGAGTATGGGCCCGATATGCTGTATGTATGTAATGTATGCTATCCATTTACGGCTCACCAGTAGGCCTACTGTTTTGTGCCTGCCATTTTAAAGTGTAAAGAGCATACATATCCATATGAAAATTTATAAATACAAACACCAATAGTAATGCATTGATGAAATGTATTGGAATGATTAGTGAGCATTTACCTATTAGACTGCTACAAATCAGACGGTTACATAGCGAAACGACTGAAAACAGAAATAAGTCATGTAAGTCATACATGATAGCTGCAATATCCGTAAGTACCGACCCAAGCAAGCCATAATGGAGCAATATGGGATGATTTATTTATTACAGTATTACTGATTTATTTAAATTTTCCCACGGGGAAGCTCTGATTGTTGCTAGTAATAATGAAACTAAAATATGTATACAAATTTATCATCATTAAAGTGTATAGAGAGCCTTCGGTGCCGTGTAGCTAGTAAATGTGGGTTAAATCAAGTGGAACCATATCGAATAAATACGTTTGAACAATTATTGATATTGCCGCTGTGAAGAGTGGGCAAATGTCGGCATACAGAGCCAGTCTTGAATTTGGAGTGTCAAAGACATGATTGTAGTACATTAATTTGTCCAACCAAATAAGCAGACGAACATAATGTGTAGTAGTATTAAGTACATATATATATACAGTGCAAAAAATTATTGCAAAATATCAATCATCTTTATGAAGAAAACTACAATAAAAGCATATAAATAAATTGATCGAGGATCCTGTTGTATTCTAGTAATACACCGACATGTCAATATATTGCATGATGTATATGTAAGTGTAGAATCACTTACAAAAGTGTGCCAGCAAATCGTGAGATTTCGCGTCAAGGACGAAGAACATCATCATTTGATGTACTAGATGTCTAAACGTACATACCAAAAAGGAAGTTGATATTTTTAATTATATAATTCAGTGCGAGTGAATCGTAATGATTTACCTGACATCAATTATTGGACCAGTTAGGTGACCTGAAAGACTCTAGAGGTGCAGATACAATGGAGCTGAAACAGCTGACAGTTAAATATGATAGGCCACAAGATAACAATAGAGTCAAGGTATAACATTCGTACATACCATCCAATTCTTAGTAGGGTATTTTATAGTTTATGTTATAAAAACACAAAGCGACAAACAGAAGCAGTTGTTCAGTGCCACAAGTTTTGCTCGGATATGTACCACGACCAAGAAGATTTATTTATCATATAGGATGTTTTCTTCGGGCTCAACGTACATCAATTCCCTCAAAGCACTCTTTGTTCTATAAGCGTGATATCCTTTTATCATCATGCACAATTTAATTTTAACCATCACTTCTGACACTCGGTCCACGCTGTAATCACCTTGTCACAAATAGTGTAATGGTTTTCAAGCATGCTAGTATTTTCGATTAAAACATGCTGAATGCACCTTACGCAGATTTCGTGGCTGCTTGGACGGCGTATGATGTGGTCGAAAGCCAAACAATATAACCGCATAACTTAGTCGATGAGCCTAGCTGCCAACTACAACCCTAACTAATTTGGGCAAACTCACTCGTATTGTATTTCCAAATATCACCAAGATCGTTCGGTAGCTTACCTTTTATATAAAACCCCATATTGTGCAATAACCCTATAATATGTTCACAGCTTACAACCGATAGGACGCCAAAGTACTAGGATATATATTTTATGCACGAGAGCACCCGCCTCTCGAAGTAATATTCATGTTGGTAATTGATTGGTAGATGAGATGATTATTTTGATGAATGAAATGAATATTCTCGCATAATTATTTGAACAAATTGACCCTAAACTGTTAAGATGATAATTTCCACATAAAACCATCACTATGATGTGTTTGATAGCAACTGAAGGTTACATGTGATATTTTAAAGGTTACAAGCTGGAATTGTTCTCATTCCTGGTTCCCTTCCCGAGTACCCGGGGAAGAACATTTCTTATTCCCGTTTCCCGGGAACAGGAGATCCGGGAATATATTAAAACAGAGTCAAAATATGTATTTGAATGAATGACAATCCTCACACATGCAGCAAAATATCATAGCATTTCTCACACATGCATACTATCTCCTCACACATATGTACTGTCTTCTCACACATGTGTATTAACATGGTGATATTATTTTGACCAAAAAACTGCGTGAATAATGCAAATAAATAGCAATTTTCACCATCGGGCCAGTCAATAGTTATTAACGTGTACCATAAAATACGTATTGGGGATTATCAACAGGTTTTCATACGCATTTAACATAAACTGTCATCGTAGCACTTGTATGCGTTTTTAGTTCCAATAGAACTGGTCTACATTACTGCAGAGCATGTTATAATACATATAATACGACACAACTTCTTACTTTCAGGTTCCAGTGTCCTGTTTTAGGTATACCACTATTTTCTGGCCATGGAACCATGCTGGGTGACGATTACTCACACATATGTACTATCTTTTCACAAATGCATCGTATCTTTCACACATGTGTCGTGTCCGTTTTCACACATGCATATCCAGCGCTTTAACAGTTTGCGGGGAGTGGAGTGCCAAAATTTGTTAGAATAACATCTACTCTCAATTTTTGCTGGAGCAATGTTTTGTTTTGTTAAGTGCCGTTCTTCAGTGCCCCTTCTAATGTTGCATATGCTGGGAATTTTTTACAACAGTTTTTGTATATATTCATCGTATATGGGTAATAGAATATACTAAAGATTGCGCATGGCTGTGACAGACGATTATTTTTGGGGATCCCTCGTCCCCAAACAATATTCCATATCCATCCCAGTCTGAGTCTCGTGATATTATCACTGCATCTTTGCAATGCTAGAGATTATAAATTGCGTCATTGGGTGACAAAACCACTTCAAAAATAAGTGGTGCATCGTGATATTTGACTTACAAAATCATCCGTTCACAGAAGCTTGTTCATAATATGACATCATATCATGCGGACTATTTTCATATTTTTCTGAAATACTGAACAATAGCAGTTCATGGTATAATATCGAATGGAGTTCTACCACGAAAAGCATCATCAACACTCAGTGGTATGTTGTGTCACGTATACAGTAGTAGAGGGGGGGGGGGGGGGTAGGGGGATTTCCCTTATGCTATGAACTGGACTAGATGGTTCCCAATCACTGGCGACCGTGTGGTTGTAATGTCGCTGTTGCACTTCCACCACCGTTGCCTATTAACGACACAACCCAGTTAGTATATTTCCTCGGTGTCAGAGAGGTCAATGTTGGTTTCTTCATCGAATTTATATCTCTTCAACAACAACAAAACTTGTCCCAAACGCTTGTCACAAGATCTTGAATTGGATCATGAATGAATGCCGTAATGGGCTACTTCAGCATCTACAGTTGCCAATACTGAATCTCTTATATTCATTGTGAAATTAAAGTTAACGACAAATTAACCATTGATCCATGACAATCTCATTGCTGTACATTCAAAATGAATAACTTCCAGCCCACCCGAAGCAGTCCTATACGAGTGAATTCATTTGTATTTTGGGGCGTTTGTAATTCTAAACAAAATTTTATAAAAATATTCAGATTACTGATGTCGTATTTAACTGGTCTGGGTAATACTGTCAGAATATATATGCAAGTAGAAAAAAAATGTGCATTTTAATTGCATTTAGTCTTCCTACTATGCTTAACTCTTGACATTGAATGAAGTTTTTTGCAGTTATTATTTGATATCCATAATTCAACTCCTGTAATTTTGACAAACCAGTGTGAGAACGTATTGTAATTTGGAGGTACCTAAACATTTGGAGGTACCTGCAAAGGTTTTTTTTTCAAAAACAGGACATGAACTATCCCTCATTCCCTAGTTTGATTATTTCGGTTTTGGCCGGATTGATCTTTAGACCAAGTATCACCTGGATTCTTCACCTGGAAGTATCACCTGGAAGTAGTCTCAATGCATTTGTTTTTATTACCGTTTAGTGTTAAAAAGGTGTCATCTGCGAACATATCAATTTTGAATTTATTACGTCCCTTTATTACCTCTTGTATGTTTCGGTTATTTATGATATATTATGCCGAGGGTTCTATTGTTAATGTACATCATTCATGTTTCAACTTTGCGAATTGTTGTAAATTATGGGAAACCTTCGAATGAAATTATCACTAAAATTATACATATGCAACGCTTTTTTAATATATTATATGCCCACTCTAATGAATCAAAAGTTTTTCCAAAATCTATTAGCAACAATCTAGCATCATTATCATTTTCTTTGCAGTGTTGGATATTGTCATGAATAAAACGAGTGTTTTCTTCCACGTATATACTCTTTATGACTCAGACCAGTTATATCACTCGGAACAAATTTCATATGTTAAGCCAATACTGTGAATATAATTTTATAATCTGTATTTAGTAACGATACAGAACGCCAGATTTTTTTAGATAGTCTACCGTATTGAATGTTGCTCCAACGAAAAATGTCTTACGTCATTCCCAGAAAAAATATATAAAATTCAATCGTTTTCAGTACTTCCTCTTCTTCTAAACAAATATAAGTCGGAATCTACGCCTTATTCTGAATTATACTGTATAAAGTCGCATAGGAACTCCAAGAAGTAATTTTTGATTGACAATGTCTCGGCCTTTTATCATCAATTTATATACTAATTTACTTGTGAAACGTGTCTTCTCAAGACGTGTAATAAATTTTTGGACGGCTTTGGGCCATATCTAATCTACTTTAGTTTTTATAATCATACCTTTTAATATATCCTCCCTCAGTTCCTGCAACTTATCTTTCAAATGAATTTTCATTTTTGTAAGTTTTCCCCTGCGTCATTCATCGTGCACCATGCTTTTCCAGGTTGTGTATTCGTCTTAAAATATCGTTCTCCATTTTCCCTTTCCTGCTTACGTCTAGTCGTCTACTCTGGAAAAAATAATACAGTGGTCTTCCTTATTTCCATTTTCATAATTTCAAGAACGAGCTGCTCGTTTATGTATTGTGAGTTCAATGTTTGGGTACGATACATATTCATCTGTTTTAGCATAGAATATTTGGTCTGCTTTCATTAATGGTCTGCATTATTTTACGCACATAATCTGTGCTTATTTAGAGAAGTGTTCAAAAAGTTTTCCAAAAACCATCACCGCTGGACTCGGTATATTATTTCATTTTCAACATTATGATGGAATGACCAGATCTTTATCCAGGTTCTATTGTGCCTGTTTGTGTCAAGGTCATAAAGTCTGAACTTATTGCGAAAACGCAAATCTCGACATTTCTGATGGTCATCTTTGAAACCTTGTATATTGTTCCTTATTATTTGTGCGCGACGGGTGAAATAAATCGAAATATAAAAATTTGCTTTGATATTGTTATTACTTTTGGTACCGAGTTTGATTTTGAACCAGTTTCCAATCCCAACATGATATCATATGAAATCATAGCTGATTGTAATCATTAAGATAATTTGCACTTCATACTCGAAAATTATCTTTAAACATGATAGCTCCCCCCCCCCCCCCCTTCCCCCGCGATGGACTTGTCCCATTTGCAAATATTTCTCCGTTCCAGTCCCTTCTAAATTTTGGTTCGAGATGTGTATCACAGTCTATGTCTTGAATGCAATATATTGAAATGAAGTTTTGAACAAGATGAAATGTGATGTAAGAGAATTAAGTGACACATTCCTTATATGTTCACAATAGATTCATAAGCAGCGAAATCGACGATACGCGAGGTATTAGCCAATCTGTGCTCTGATGTAAGGTGAAAGGTCAAGTTCGAGATCATGAGAATATTCAGCATATATAATTCTTATATGTGCACAATCAATAACTGAGTTGTAAAGTTGATGAGAGACATGTTAGCCATTTTGTCCTGTGACCTTGAAAATTCCTTGAAAGAGCAAATTCAAGGTCAAGAGAATATTCAGCTTATATCAGTGCCTATATGTCCACAACTGACTCTTAACATGTCTCATTATGGAGTATAAAAGGTTTTAACTTATTTATTATTATTTTAATAGCACTGGTACTGCAGTCGAATTTGGCTAGCATACTAAATCATATTTCTCATTAGAACAATTAAAATTGGACTCGATGGTTGTATGAAGTGTATTTGTGAAAGATTTGTTTTTTTGCTGCCCAAAACTCGGAAGACTAAATTCTACGCATTATTATATTAACATGCACACAAAAGGTGTCGCTTACGGAGTAATTTCAAAACTTCGTGTTAGATGTAACACTTATGGTCATAGGAGATTCATTTGCGATATAATTGACTGAATATGAGATTCATTTGCGATATAATTGACTGAATACTGAGTCATACTAGTCGTATGATGCACAATCGAATACACCTAATCACCATGTTACTGTGAAAATATACACGATGATGTTGCTACTAATCAAATTTAGGAAATAGTAGTCGACTTCCTGGTTTGTGATTTTCAAACAGTGATCGTTATAGAATCGTACAGGGTTCGTTCATACTGTTCGCGAAAAAGTCATATTGTGTGTCGTCGACTCTCCCACTGGTATTTTCATCCACAATGTACATTTCATCCCCCGAACAAATATTCGTTAAATTTATTGAGGCATTCTTGGACCATATATGTTACAATATAAATCGGCTATGACCGATCAGAGTCACTTCGCATGTGACTAACGCGCACCACTCCTATGGGATGCTGGTTTTCGAAGGAGGGGGGGGGGAGAGATTTTTTTTATATATCCCGGGTTAGTAACTTGATAATATCGACTTAGTATATCGATAATGTATCTCAAATAAAATGTAAATTTTATTTTATTTTAAAATGTATTCTATGGGTAGACCAAAATGCTGTGTTAAAGCACTAAATAAGTGGCGGCCGCCAGGTAATTATGTGGCGGCCGCCAGATAATTAAGTGGCGGCCGCCAGATAATTATGTGGCGGCCGCCACTTAAATATATTTTCACACCTGGCACTAACGGTCTTCCGTAGATAGCCAACCCACTAAACAGGAAAATCCTACGAACATTCTCCACGAGGCATTGTTGTCGTGTGCATGAGCTGTGTCAATTGACCTTACGACGGTGGGCCCAAGTATCATACACTGCGCCTTCCTCTATATTCAATAAGGATTAAAAAGGTGACAGACGGATTAAATGGCATTCATCTAGTGGAGGAGTAGTATTAAGGCGCAGGGTATGATACTTGGGCCCGACGGTGTATGCTTTGAGTTGTTGTCCGAGGGGATTGCTATTGTTCGGCAATATAATTTTGTCCAAGGTGTACGCTTCACAGAAAAGGTGTTCAACCATGACAGTCGTAAGGTCAATTCCCCTCATTTCCACATACACGTGAACACCGTTCGCGGTTCGTCCGCACGCAGAAGCGCTTCGAGCATGATACTAATAAAAACTATATTATTATTTCCATAATACCACCCATGTGTGTATCTTAGTATTGGCGGATGTTGCCGACAATCAGCTGTGATAACATGGTTGATTGAGCGGTCTGCAATGGAATCGTTGGGCGGTCATAAAACTCGTTGTCGGCAGTTGGCCTCTAACTATCAAAAGGCATTGTAAATTTGAGCATGCCAGAATCCCCTCCGGTTAAGGGATAAGGCATTTTGCGATGTTCTACTCCAAACCAGTTATAAATTAAAATGACTGTATTGCAGGTACATTGGGATGCATCTCAAGACCCTTACGGATGAAGTGCGACAGTCCACTCGTGGTGAGAGTCCGGGAGTTGTGTTTTGGAACACACATAGATGCGTCTCGAGTCGAGTGTGAAACAGAAGACGATGATTGTATTGTAAAAGCTGAAAACTATGACATTCAATTCGATTCAACCGTCCGACAGGAATGCAATGGAAAACCCGTATGTGAACAAGCAGCAAAAATTGTGACATTCTCGACAGCAAACTGTGAAAGCGATGCTAGATATGTCTTTGCTTCGTATTCCTGTCATTCACAAGACACAACAACAGAAGAACAAGTGCCGACATCAACAACAATCGCAGCTGGCGGATCAAATTCACAAGAAATCATCACCATAGCGATAGTAACTATGACACCTTGGTCAATGGGTGATCTTCCACCCAAAGGTAATTGTTTTTCTCATTCTGTCTGTTAGCAATCTTTGATGGGAAGTAGACGTTTTATGGTTGGCCTATGGGTACACAAGTGTGTCAATTGATACAGCCGTGTTATTTCACCTTTCAATAAGTGTTTGTGTTCCTGCCAGTGTTACACAATCATTTCAGCTTTTTGGAGTATCTTGGTGTGCGCGGTCGTGGGAGCTCTTGTTTGCATCACCATACTTGTCATCTTAATGAAAAGGTGACGACCACTGGATTTTAATCGCAGCATTTGTATTCATGTATTATTATTATTATTTTAATTATTATTATCATTATTATTATTATTATTATTTAGGCATCTTGGCAAACGACTGCCAAACCTAAATCAATCACCTGCAATGGCTGACCACTCAACATTACCAAGCGATTCGAACGCCACACAATCATTCGACCTGAAAACACCTGATCCGTCTGTAATATATGCAGTTCATCGAGGAGAGAGGCGCAATTCCGATGATATGATTGTTGTGGACAATGCCGAGTATGCGACATGGAACCATGCGGTGAACAAAGCAAGCTCCATGCAGAGACGCAGTGATGATAACGATTGTGACGTCACATTGATGGTGGACAACACAGTGTACACCGCATGGGATCAAAATACAAATGGGAGGCGCAACAAGTCAACCAGCAACGATGATGGGACTGAAATGGTCGATAACCAACAATATACCACTTGGGAACCCGAGGGAAAATGAAAATGTTTTTTTCCCCCGACAGAACAACCAGGAAAATGTATAAATTGTGTATCAACACGTCCGCTCCAATGTGTAATCCTTTATTGTCTTTCTATGGATATTTCGGGATCACCAACCATTGAGAAATGCAGTGACGATTGTTGAACCGCTAAGTGTGAGGAGGCCAGATAAATGTCAATGAAAAAAAAACCCAATAACGCTAAATGTGCACCATATATACATCATATATATATATCCAGTGTGAACTTCTTGAATACATTTGTTATTGGATTTCGTGTGATTTATCATAATGGTCAAGGTATTATACATGCAAATACATATGAACTGTACATGTATATCACATGCAGTCTCACCAACGTTTTTGGTTACTACATACATTATATCTATATGCAAAACACAAGTAAAAAGTTGAAAAAAGACTATCGACATAAAAGCAATTGCGAACATATTTCAAGGATTTATGACTTCATATACCCATGGTATTTTTTGGATATGCTGCTGAATATTTTTCGATAATTTTTGGCAAAAACAAGTTGAGCATCAGATTCGTAATCAACGAACTGAGTCACAAGAAGCACTGGCTTTGTCGAACATTTCTCCCCGTGAATAAGCATGTAAAGGACACGACATTACGTAGCAGAAACCATATTCAATGATATTATTACCACACATTTTGCAAATTTTACATTACCGGGTGTATTAGTGTACCTATCTGTTTCAATTTGTATACATTTTGCACGATATTTCACAGGCTAGCGTCTTCACCAGTTAGTTACGTTTGTATTACTAGGCTAACATAAATTGATGTTACACGTTCATGTATCTCTTAATATTCATAACTGGTATATACATGTACACGCTCATGTTTACCTCAGCCTATCAGAAAACATCCTATGTACGTAAATGCCCCCCACAGTCACTTCAGCTACTTCCTCCTTAAACATGTACACAACCACAGTGACGGGAATTGACATTCAAAAAATATAGACACACATAAATTTCAATTTTAAAATATGCTGTTATTTACAATTACAAATAGACTAGAAATCAATACCCAGTATTAAGTATTACAAAGTTAATGTGCATACACGTTCTTGGTGCCATAACTTCGGATACTGTTTTGTGTCACCTGATCAATTTAACAAATATGGACCTAAGACTAACGTATCAGTTCCGCAAAAGGCCCTAAATATTCAATACAGAGGACTGTGTGTGTGTTTGGTTTCACGTGCCACTCAGCCAGCAAGCCTTTCATGGGGTCATTATGATGGCAAGGCAGCACCAAAGCCTTACGCGGAATATAATCTCACAACGATAATGATGTACATTTAAAAATGCTCCACATATGTATCATATTACTCACACTACTACATACTTTGCTCGGTATATTAGATCTTGCTACAATCATTTTATTTTTTTCATGTATTTTATTCGCATATGTGGTGTTAGTTTTGTCATATATGTGTGCTTTCGGGTGTGTTGTGTTTCAGCAATTGCTGGTAGTTTTGTATCAATAAGTTCGTAATCGGTTCGATGTTTTTTAGTCTAGGGTATATAGTGTTCCACGGGGAAAAAATTGCAACACTAACAAATCATGTGGAATTGTTTGCATTGAAGGCATCTAAATAACATACTAAAAGTCTGAGATAAGAAATCAGGAACATTCCCAAACATAGGGTGAAACATTTCTAGCTTTTCATTCTAGAAACGCCACAATTACGTATGTTTGTTGCAATAGAACATTGTGTTTATATCGATTTCGCTGCATATATATCCACCAAAACTACTCCCATACATGTACATTAACTCCCATACATGTACATTAACATATAAGACGGTTACCCATACAGCCTACTTAGAATATGCGTTCCACATAGCGAAACCCCCTATGCGAAAGATCAAGGAATGACCTCACTCTTACGGAGCACCTGATCTCATGCTCAGCTGGATGGGTGTCTGTGATGTTTCACATGGCTTTGACTTTGATACTTTAGTATCACTTCGATTTGACCACGTACACTGATTTTGTGAAATTCATCCATGGATTAGGTCTTGGAATTATGAATTTGTCTGTTCGTCGGTATCCATTCCAATCCCCCGACAAATTCTTGAACTGGCAGAATAGTGTTAACTTCTCCCATTGTCCTACTCATCGGAACAGCACTACTCATAACTTACTCTTATAATCCGTGTCTTTCTCGTTGCTTTTTACCAACTGGGATTGTTGGAAGCACCAGATTCATCCCTCTTGGGGCCCGGCCTCTGATAGGAACTCAAACACCGAGTCTGAATGGGTTTTATGCCGGTCGGCTGGCCCTATCTGGCTCCGGACCCGGGGGGGGGGGGGGGGTCCTGAGAGGAACCTGGTTTCAATTAGGAAATCAATGCGGATGTACGGTGGCTGTTTTATGCCATACATTTTTTTTCAACAAGTAATTCTCTTCGCGAAGACAATTGTGGCGAAGAAAATCATTTTCTACGCGAAGAGAATATTTAATTCGCGAAGAAAACGTTCTCTTCGCGCAGTAAATATTCTCTTCGCGAAGGAAACTATTAACTTCGCGTAGATAACATTCTCTTCGCGTAGAGAACATTTTCTTCGCGTAGAAAATATTTTCTTCACGAAGGAAACTATTAACTTCGCGTAGAGAACATTCTCATCGCGTAGAGAACATTTTCTTCGCGCAGATAATATTCTCTTCGCGAAGGAAACTATTAACTTCGCGTAGAGAACATTTTCTTCGCGTAGAGAATATTTCCTTCGCGAAGGAAACTATTAACTTCGCGTAGAGAACATTCTCGTCGCGCAGATAATATTCTCTTCGCGAAGGAAACTATTTCCATCGCGTATAAAACATTGTCTTCACGCAGAAAATCATTTTCTACGCGAAGAAAATATTCTCACCGTGAATGGTGTTTCTTTTGGTTCAATATTGTTAGAATCAATCACGTGATCTGTCATGTGATCGGGCATAGGCCTACTGTTCCACATGTTATAGAAAGCTACCAAATAGGCATCCTCGCCGATTTTGTGAACAGCCATGGAATTTCCAATGTTTTCCGATAGAAACGAGGTTATCAAGTATTATTTCAACATGGGATATACTTATTTGGAAATTTTGAATTTTTTGTCTAAATTCCATTCGATATCCTTGAGTGTCCGACAACTTAACAGAATTTTGCGATCTATGGGCCTGTTTCGTCAATCCAAACACAATTTTGTTCATGTTGTCGACGCCGTGTCTCATGAATTAGATGGCAGTGGAAGCACACTGGGATACAGGTAGTTTGTGTTGCTACTAGAGCCCTGCGCGGGCCGAAAAAAGTTGCCCGACCCACCCCCGCCCCGCACCCTTAGCCTGGGGGCAGCCCGCACCCAACCCGCATGTGCAAAGTTCAACCCGCACCCGCCCCGCCCCGCAGTGATTGAGCCCGCACCCGCCCCGCACCCGCAATTAACCCGCAACAAATACAACAGAGTACTGGAGGTTTACTCAGCCGTGTTGTTTTTATCTGAGTGAAACATCAGAGATCTTTCATATATATATCCAAGTGAAGCCCACTACGGCTTCACAAGTACAGTTTGATCCATATTTTAGTAACTTCTAAAGATCCAGAAGCAGATGATTACAAGATGTATGCATAGACTGGGGCAATGTGATCACAGTACGTGGCCCAGTCACCTTTGTCACAACACACAGTCAGACGAGTCCCTCACTATGACATGTGGATTACCACAGCATGCGGATATTACTACACCATTAGCCCGGTAGTTTCCAAAATGGAATATGTTTGAATCCCCCCGGACAAGTTAATTTCTAGTTCACCATTGTTCCTTTCGATAGAAATCACACTAATGAAAGTAATTTAATAGACATATATGTTTGGGCAATATGTGGGTGTTGGGGTAGAGGCACTAATTAGAATCCACACAATATTACATGCAATACATAGTGATAATAATAGTCATATATGCTTATCTGAGGCCATACAACATGCAATAATTACAATTCATGTGTCAGGTAGCATCTGAAAAGGACTCAATGAAATCGAATATATCACATGCCATAACAACGCTGCGGGTTATCAAGAAACCCGCACATGGATTTTTCGACCCGCACCCGCCCCGCACCCTCACCAGTTCTACAGCGGGTACATGGAGATACAACCCGCACCCGCCCCGCACCCGCAACATGACAATGCGGGTAACCCGCACCCGCCCCGCCCCGCGGGTACCCTCGACTCGCGCAGGGCTCTAATTGCTACTGATATATTAGTGTACGACTGGACTGTAACATTCAGCCCGTAGCCAGGATTTTAAAAGTATATTGCGGGCAAAAATTGGACCGAGCGGAGCAATCGAGCACAAGGCGCTCTGGGGTTCGGGGGTGGGGGGGGGGGGGGGCGGTGAGGAACGGGGAAATTTTGCATAGTTTAGGCTCACAGGGAATTTCTGAGGTTCCTTAATTTCTGAGGGCTAATTTGTAACAAGTTTTTTGTAGAAGTCTAATATATTCGCCCTCAGAAAAACATAAATAAAGAATTTTTTTTTAATTTTATGGGCTCACATAGGTGGGTAGGTTATTTATTTGGATGTGCATATGAACACACACCCCAGGTGACCCCCAATACCGTGTTTGTAACCCAGAGGGCTGGGATCATCTGTGTCAGTGAATGTTAGAGTCACACCGGCTGAACATAACGGAAATGCAATTAGCTCGATCATGTAAGTGGATGAGATCCTTCAACCCAAGTTCGGGTCACTGGGGAATAATCCTGAGACTGAGAGGCTAACTGAATAGAGCAAAAAATTCAAAAACTTACAGTTCAGTAGTTATGGAAGAAAATCTGTTTTAATTTACGTTTGAATATAAACGTATAATATAGTTAGCGCTCCTGATGTCAGTGCTCAGCTCCAACCACCTACAGGGACCTTCATACAAAAAGCTTCTGCGCATGATTTCATAGTTAGTCTTTGGTGGTTTGGGATCAGTGCTGCATGGTCCTGGTATTGTGTCCGTGTATATCACCATAGAATTGGTACATATCATGAAATGGTCGTGGGACATAACCGTGTATACCGTGTATACTACATGACGCCATATAGTAGGTGCAACATGCCACTTCTGAGGCACATGTCGCCGATAATTAGCCTATTTAAATTGTAATTCGAAGATCTGTTTGCATATATATGGATTGAACGCTGTGGGGTTTGGAATTTGAGAGTTTTGGTGAATTTGATATAGATGACCTTGAATGAGAATGACCATACTTCAATGTACCTCACTGAATTTTCAGAAATGGGGGAAGATAGCCATGGAAAGTAGAGTACATGTAGTATTGCATGAAATTTGTTGAATGACTTACAAATATAGATATTCATTTGCATGGGATATTATAATCAAGTTAATAATCACGTTGCTGGTTATGGCGGTATATCGGAATGAACAGTTTCTTAAGATTAGGAACATTTGTTGACAAGTAATTTTCAATGCCCAGTCCCACACACTACGGTGTTTTTTGTTTTCATCCTGGCGCGGGACTATCCGGGGACCACCGTGCAGGAACAGGAAGGATACCAGTGCCGTTACGATGTTTTCCGGTATAGGCTCCGATGCTTCCGACCTCCCGGTGCTGCCACGATACTACCATGCAGGTGCTTCCACGATGCAGCTACGATGTCGTCACGTGGCTCCGCGGATGATCATAGTGTCGCATGGTTTCTCAAGTTTGTGGTAAAAGCCCATGAATCAGAAATCATTTTTGACTTGTCCTTGAACATATATACTTCGTCTAAAGCAGCGAAGAATGCCATCGAAATTTATCAGAAATACTGGTAATTTGTGTGTGCAATAAAATAGCTTTATTTTATTGCACACACAACTCTGTTATAACATATGACAAGCATATACATGTGTATCATATTTCTAGAGGAATGGAGAAATGAAATAAAAAAAAGAGTGAAATTAAAATGATAAAATAATTTTTAAAATGAGTTTTTATACATTTCATGTATATGGAAAATATATTAAGGGCTTCCGTGTAGGTGGATCAAAAACTCGGATCATGAGTGACGGCAGTCACCAATCCAATTTGTGTTTACCAATGGCATGCTTAATTTTTTCGCCACGTTATGATAACATATTTGGGCATATATCATCTACTTGGTTGACTTTTGTTATTCAGTCATTAAATGCTAAAACTTCATCGAAAACGGCAGAAAAATATTACGCACGCGAGAGAGCTAACCATTGGCAGATGAGACGAATGGCACGTGACCACGATTTGACCAATCAGACAACTTGTGGAGAATGAAGAAGAAGTCATTGGTTGAGCGGTAGTGAGGGGAGAGGTGGGGGGAGGAGGAAGGGGAAATTGAAGTGATAGCCCCATTTGAGAGCAGGCATTAGAGAGCGGAGCAAGGATCTGTCGAACCGGCATCGCATGGGTATGCCCTTCATGTTTGTATTGGAAAAAATCTTTGGACAGAATATTGGATCTAAAATGTGAGTTTTTGGTGATTAAATTCCTATCGAATGTGTCGTGATGTGACAAACATGCATGCATGCATGTAATAGACAAAACAGCGATTTTCCACTGGTGCATATTCTTTAATGTATTCCTTTTCGTTTGATTAAAGAGTAGAACACACACATATACTGACACCAAATGCTACTGACGCCTATATAGTTCGCCAAAGTTATATTATCCAAACACATCTATATAGTTGTTTCCGTTATTTCTTTTCAAACCAGCCAATGAAACATTCATTTTCATATTTATGTTATTACCAACAAAGTCCCAAAATATTATTACCAACAAATAAATTGTTTTCCACATTTCTTTATTGCTATCAATTTAAGGAATGGAAGCATGCAAGCATGCACCAATACTGGTAGCAGCACCAAAATTCTGCTCTCATATCATCAAGAATTTGAGCGATTTGTACGTCCTGTGTGTTTTGAAGAGGAATTCTGTCTATAGCAGCCCCAAAACTGTGGAATGAACTTCATCTTCATCGGTGGTGGTCGGGGTTTGCGGATGGCGTAAAGCCCAGATGACTACCGGGTGTTTTAGAGGAAATTTTCTTTATAGATTATTTGGTCAAGTTGTACATACCCCAGTCGGGGATACCCCCAAAGTGAGCCTGACATTCCCAAAGTGCGTCTGCCTTACCCCCACAATAATAATAATTTTACACCATATGCCAGACATATAAAAGAAAAAACAACGGGGTTCAGAGACATTTAAGCTACAGTCCCATATAGGTGCCGGTAGAGCAAGGTGCACCCCGGAGTAATACCGGGGTTGAACGGCATCTGAACCGTGTTGACGCCGTGTTGACGTCGGAATGAGTCAGGATGTGACGTGATGCTCCGGAGTTGAACATGAAGCTCTCCAGACCACCATGGGTCATCCCGAACTGTCCGTGGACCATCCAAATTTGACTACGGTTACAGTGACGGTTCTCCACCTGTTGATCATGCATGTGTGGCCACAGTACTGCCCCGGGGCGTCGGTGGGACTGCAGGTTTATCCATAACTGCAGCGGGATAGTGTGATGACAGATGGGATTGGGAAGGCATCATGAATGAACGCCGCCTTCAATGAAATGCCTAAATACATATTGTACCGTGTGTGTTATATTTTGCAGGTCGATGCAGGCCAGGCTGCGACACAGGCACAGAATTCAGGTGGACCGTGACTCCGTTCGTCTAATTCAAGGTTTTCTGGATCCTGACGGTGTCGCAGAACGACGCAAAAGAAGGTTGCAACGACGCCGGTACATCAACAAAGGCCCGAATTATTTGTTTCACATAGATGGGTGGGACAAACTAAAACCGTTCGGGCTCGCCATTCATGGGTGCATCGACGGTTTCAGTCGCCGCATTATTTGGCTTGAAGTTAGCAGGTCCAACAACGACCCGTTTCAAATATGCCAATATTTCTGGAATTTCATCGAACGCGCTCACGGCGTTCCAAAGATGATTCGGGCCGATCGAGGTAATGAAAACGTCAACGTAGAACTCATTCAGAAGCTGATGACAATCAGTGACGATGACACTGCAAATTCCTGTCCGTCTTTCCTTTACGGAAAATCTTGCGCAAACCAGCGTATCGAAGCCTGGTGGAGTAAATTTCCGATGATGGGTTTGGAGGCATGGATCCACCATTTCAAGCTACTGCAGCACCATGGAGTAATTAACTGTTCTATTCCATTACATCTTGAACTAATACGTTTCTGTTACATGGACTTGTTGAGACAAGAGGTCAACAATGTCAGAGTGAAATGGAACAGCCATTCCATAAGACATTCCATAATCCCCAAGCGGAAAACCAGATATAATGTACAATTTCCCAGAAATATACAACACGATAAATTATCTGGAACCAGTTGATATATGCGAGGATATGCGTGATTTTGTGTCAACGATCGCATGTGAGAACCTTCCAAAATGCATTCTTCCATTCCATGATCTGTTCGATGACATCTCTGTGGAGTTCAGCTTGCCGGTTCCACTCACAATGGAAAACGCTGCTGAAAATTTTGCATTTATCCTTGATATCATAGAAGACGATGTAAATGCGCTACACTGAGCCGGATGAGGTGACAACTTGCATGTACGCGATGTATTGGAATGCGGCATGTGTAATGTGTTCGAGCTATCTGATTGGACGTCATGACGTACCAATGATGTGTCCACCGTACCTATAGTCTCTGATCGAATTACATGTCAATAAAATGCATTCACTATGCTTTACTTTTTTGCATACATGTGTGAGCCTATTACTTTACTTTAAGGCCATGTAGCACAAAAGCGTTTAACGCGAATGTATGTCACACCATTTTGACGTTATAACACCTATGGTTATGATATGACGTACACAATAGAAATATCAACCTATGGGATGACAATGGCATTGAAACATATTGGGCAACGTTACTGATACACGCTGTGATAAGTACGCAGCTGACGTCAAACAATTTTGAACAATGTTCAAACTCTTGTCCGTATGATACACGTGTGCCTCATAGTTTAGACGGCCCAAGTATCATACACTGCGCCTTCTTCTATATTCAGTAAGGATTAAAAAGATGACAGACGGATTAAATGGCATGCATTTATTGGACGAGTAGTATTAAGGCGCAGTGTATGATACTTGGGCCGTTTAGACATAGGTTGCAAGAAAGTGAGCTGTACGTTAGAGGCACGTCAGACACTCGTTGAGATAATTCAGAGGCAGGTTGGTCACACCTCAAGTTACGCCAGCCGAAATGTGTTAACTCATACTTCGCGCGCCCGTCATCAAAGGAAAGAAGTCAATTACAAGTTACACACATGTCACACATACGGTATGTGTAGTGTGTACGTTCACAACGTTATACAGGTCAAAGCACGTCTGTTATTCGCTTATCCCGGAAATTAGGCTTATCCCAGAAACTTCGATACTATACCCTTATCCCAGTAAAACTCTTATCCCGGAAATTTGCGCTTATACCAGAAACACTATTTGGTTATCCCGGAAGCATGTTTTTTTCTGCTGCCTTAGTTCAGCGAACCTTAGTACAAGGACGGATTTAGGGGTGGGTGGGGGTGGCTCAAGCCCCCTACCCCCCTATAATTTGGAGATTTTTTTTAGAAAATAATTGGAGAAATACTTATATGTATTCCTATATATATTATAAATATAATATTATATTTATATTTGTATATATTTATATTAAGTTATGCTTCTGGTGCTGTCCGTCTCGATTTACCTTCGTATTTCAAACACTCTTGTGACATGTCCAGTGATTTTTTGGTGGGGTTATTTTCACACTTTTGAACACTATACGTCGATTTAAAAGTATGCTTTTACATATATAAAAAGTGCCTTCACTATATCAACACATTTCAAACTTCTGAGAGGCTCAGAATTCACCACAGAGCGTCTACGGGGCACAAACATAAATTTAACATTGGGGTAGATTGCCAATTTTCTAATTTTTGGAGATAGAATTCTATCAGAATCAAGCACTAGTATATGCGGGGATATTGCAGGTCATCCGGAGTCATATTCAAGGTCATCAAAAGACGCACCACATATAACTTCATTTGTGCTCACGATACAAACTTGAAGTACTTGTAAAATGAAAATATGGTGTAAACCCTATTTGAAAGATCTCACTGACATGCCATACTGAGCAGAATGAAAATGCTTTTTACGGCATGTCAATACCACAATCCGTTCAAAAGTTATGACACTTTACAGACTGAATATTTGTTCAAAACCATTTAGTTTGAATAGTCATTAACATCTAATGTGCATATTAATGAGTTTCCCAAAACTTGTCAGAGGGCTTCTGTAGTGTCGAAGATGGTTAGAGAGGTGGGTAGGTGTGTGTACTACATGGATGCGTACTCTAGGGATGTATAATCCCGCCTAGTAGGATGTGTAGCCTAGGAGTGTTTATTCTAGGGATGTGTGCTACAGTGGTGTGTACTCTAGAACTGTGTACTCTAGGACTATGTAGTCTATATGTGTGTGTACTACAGGGGGTGTACTTTAGGACTGTGTACTACAGGGGGTGTATTCTAGTGTGGGTACTCTATGGATATGTATTACAGGGGTGTGTACTCTAGGGGTGTGTACTACAGGGGGTGTACTAGATGGACGAGTATTCTATGGGTCTTTACGAGTGTGTACTCCAGGAGTGTGTACTCTAAGGGTGTGTATTACAGGGGTGTGTACTCTAGGGGTGTGTGTACTCTAGAAGTGTTTACCCCAGGAGTGGGTACTCTAGGCGTGTGTAATCTAGGGATGTATATACTCTACGGGTGTTACTCTAGGGTGTGTATTACAGGGGTGTGTGCTCTATGGGTGTGTAATACACTGGTGTGCATACTTGGGGCAGAGTACACTCCTAGATACATCCCTCAATGGCTGTAACCTTCGAACGTATAGTGATGATGGCATACCGTGAAGACCATTTTGTTCAGCTAATTGGGATCTTTCTTTCTAGTTTTACCTGATGCATGCACTTCAGTAGTGCATTTTAAAGTCATGATCAGGCGTTTAGGCTCCAGAAAGCACAATTACCAGGTGATCATCTAGGTCCAATACCGGGTCCAATTGGCACACTTTGACTCAAGTGACACTGAACAGCCTTATTCATATCAATATTTACTATCTCTGTAAAACAAGCCAATTCAGGCCGGAATAATGGGATACATTTGAAAGAACATGCACAGTTTGACATTTCGCACTAACGGAGGGCAACGTCCGTATATTTGAGGTGCTTGACACTCATGTATAAGATGTATAATACTATTTTTTATCATAATCGGTAATTGCTGTTTCCGCTATAAGCGCGTTTCCGGGCTATATAAGCGTGTTTTCGGGATAAGCGTATCAAGGGGTTTAGTGTTTTTCCGGGATAAGCGTTTTACTGGGATAAGGGTATCGAGGTTTCTGGGATAAGCGCATGACTCAGGTCTCTTGAACAAAAAAGATCTATCCACTTTTTTTCAGATCAATCATACGTTCATGCTATACGCCGTTATGTGAAAGGGCCGTTAGTATCTGTCACAAAATGAGTGTGAACAAACACCTACTTGCGGAAATGAATCACTGAAGTGAATGAAAAGATGACTCAAAATTTTATTACTGCAAACTTGATACAAATACTGTTTAGGAACTAAACCTGGTTGGCTCCAATTGAAACGACAATGCAACACATTTGATAGATATAAATATATCTGATACAGATTTAACGACGCAACCATTCAGCCAGCGCACTAGTGATAAAAGCAATACAACAAATATCCGCTAAACCATACACTTCACATAAACGTGTATTCCACCAAGTGCAAAAATATTTGAATACACTAATCGTTCAAGATTCATTGACAATGCCTTAAAAAATGCATGTATGATGGCAATAGATTACAGTGCTGTGAGAGATATATCTGTCTATAATCGAAATAAAGTTCGAGCTGTTGAAAAAAATTACATTTGTTAAGTCAAGAAACATTAGTTGCATTTTTTGAGTGATGCAAGAACTCTAGATTACAGGCGTTGAAATGTCAACAAATAGTAATTACATTTTAAAAACATTAAAATATGTGACGACTGAATGACACATGCAACAGAATAGGAGGAACTTCTAAACATTTTAAAATTGTCATGACCTGCACATCACAACGTTTTTATGTATGCATAAAACTCATCGTCTCCAACGTACACTCAAAGCACATGCAAAAATAGTGGTATGAAATAAGTCGTCAAGAATGCAATGAGAGGAAACACAGAATTGGCTTTGAATGTGTTTTGAACAAAACACATTTAAAATCAGACATAAATCATGAGATGCCGAATCGCATATCGATTTGCTACTTTAAATTGTGAGCTTTTGTCACAAGATGAATTACACACGGCTAATGATATATCAGAAACTTTACTGGGTCGTGAACAATCGAACAGACAGTGAACCTTTCAGTCGGGATTTGAACGTGTCATAGTTGTTGAGGACTGGAAGTGTTAGCAAATTGGCACATGTGTTCCCAAACGCGAACTCCTCCAAGCACGAGTAGGAATCGTCACCAGGATGACGCCACAATAACTTGGGCGTCGGTCTGAACCCTCCCACAGGAATCGAAGCCGACCCTGTCGCGAACGCCAGCATGTCAATCAACGTCAGTGTGATGGTCTTGGACTCTCCATCTCCTGCCAACGGATTTTCCACATCGACTTCGTCGCCATCTGGTCACAAAAGAAGAGACATCTAGCATCCACCAAGGCTTGACATAGGCACACGAGATGACACATATTTCACACTCGGATCCAGAAAATCATCTGAATTCAGTTTGTACAACACAATCATCAACTACGTGTATGTATATCGTACATGCAGTACTGACAAATTTATGACCTTTAAAATTCAGTGGAAATCGATGTTGATGACATCATTGTACGTCATATTTTTATCGAGTTTTCATTGACCTTGAAAATTTAATTGGTTCTTTCGTGATCTTTCGTGGGCTAATTGTGCCTCAAACTTCGTAAAAATCCGCATGACCAGTGACCTTCAAGCCGGTAAACTCAAAATACCTTCCGAGAAGGAAGTCCCTCCACCAAGACTCCATTCGAACCTCGCTGATGTACCTGTTGCTCCCTAGAGGGGACCACCCGATGTTGAAGACGTCCGCTATGGCCTTTGATGTTAGTATGTTTGAAGTCGAGTGAACGAAGAGATCGGCCCATATATCGGGCTTCCTCCGGATCTCCTGAACGATCCCAAACTTGTCCAGACCTTCCATCAGTCTGGGAAATTACGGATTTCTGTGTAGGCTACCAGTGAACATTTCTTGTTCGGAAGTTACCGGAAGTACACACATGGTGTGTACATTTAAGCATTGTATGGTTATATATAGTTCATGCGGCTGAATGCCATACGATTATCACTCACTGTGTCATCGGCACCCAAATCCTTTCAATCACCAGGAAATGTTGAAGTCTTTGTATGAGGACAGATTTCTGTTCATATCTGTACATGTAAACGTCACACCCTGCCACCTGGATTAAGGTCTTGGCGTTCGTGACCGCTTGTTCGTAGCTTTCTGCATCTGTCGCGCTATCAATCTGTAGGTGAACATACGCTGTTTAAATTCGCAGCATTCAATTCATACACTTGAGCCGAAGAAGAGGCAATTGAGTTACAACAAGTACTCATATTATATTCAAGAGAAATTGCCTCTTGTAGCGTCGATCGTATTTCTGGCTCGTGTATGTCATCCCGACAGGGCGCGGCTTTGTCGGCTATAATGAAGAAGGTGGTCTGGCTGAAGAAGGCTGGGGACTGTCCGCCGTGTACAATGCTGTGGCCCATGAGAAGTCCGGCCCAAAAGTATAGCTTCTCCTGGCAGCCTGAATGATAATACCAATGTAATAATAACAAAAAGCGAAGAATTCAGTGGCGACACAGCATTTGTTCTGTGTATGTTTATGGCAGTGAAGAATTGTACCAATTGTGGTAAGTTTGAGTCGGAATGCACATGATAACACGGATCCATTGCAAACTAATATGCATAGTGCTACTAGAGAACGATATGACAGTTCTAAAGATTGCAGTTCAGGAGATGGAAGTCATAATGCTATCAACTAATGTTGTTCGATGCCACTGAAAACCTATATAGAGAGTACATGGAAAGTTTTGAGTGAAAATTATTAGAGGTTTGTTTGAAATCGTTTTTGGTTGAAAATTTTCAATCATACTGTTATAATAAATTATGCCATTACTAACATTGATGCCTCAGAACAACGGATTTGGGATATTCGTGTGAGAATATAGGCATCCTCTGCAGTTGATTCATGAGCAACCTGTAGAACTCCCGACTGGGCCCCCCTTCGTCGATAGCGTTTTCGCCTGCGAAAAGTACATCGCAGGCTTTCCATGGGTTGAACTTTTTCCTACCAAATGCCCGCAACGCGCCGTCAAGGACATTGGCCCGGTCGACATTAACGAGGTTCTTCCCAGAGTCTATAAGGAGGCGTCCTCTCAAACGCTCCATGGCGTCAGCGATCGTTTCCTCCAGTATGATGACATCATCGCTGTTGGTCAAGAATATACCATCCCATAAAATTGCATTACATTCATGATGTTCCAGTTATCTAGGAAAATAACCAAACACATGGATGTTTGACCTCATAACATATACTTTTCATTTGATGAAACAAATATATAATCCAATGTGTGACAGATAGGTCCAAAGACAAAGGTTCGAAGACGAAGTTCCAAAATGGCCCTTTTCAGCTAAAATGGTCGTTTTGAACTTTCAATGTCACTGAAGTTCCAATTCAAGGTCACCCCTGAAATCGGTATTATATCACTTTTCATTCGAATGTGCCATGAACTGAACTAGGCTAAAGCCTGCAGCCTTCTGTCTGGTAATGGTCGATATAGTTTTTAATGGTCATTTTGACCTTTAAAGGTCCAATGCAAGGTCACAACTGAAATTTCTAAGCTTTATCGTGATGTCTGTATATATATATATGTCCGGTAGGTCCGGTAACCTAAACACACATACCTTGTATTCAGCACTGTCCTGCAATCAGATGTGTCTAGTGGTGCCGTATACGCCGATGTGTCTAGACGTCGTGCTATCGTGCAAGCCGAGGTGTCTAGATCTGTTGTGCAAGGCGGGGTGTCTAGAGCTGTTGTGCAAGGCGGGGTGTCTAGCGCTGTCGTGCAAGCCGAGGTGTCTAGAGCTGTTGTGCAAGGCGGGGTGTCTAGCGCTGTCGTGCAAGGCGGGGTGTCTAGCGCTGTTGTGCAAGGCGGGGTGTCTAGCGCTGTCGTGCAAGGCGGGGTGTCTAGCGCTGTTGTGCAAGGCGGGGTGTCTAGCGCTGTCGTGCAAGGCGGGGTGTCTAGCGCTGTTGTGCAAGGCGGGATGTCTCGGGAACCAGCAGATGTGCAGCGTGAGCCTGGATTCGTCGACGAACTACGCAGTGGCGACACATCAACGATGGACCGGTCACGGGACGGCCCACTCACCCCGGTATCGCAGCAATCACCACTGGAATTCAAACAATGTAGATTTGCGAAGCTTTGTGGAAGGTACAATTGACTTAGTCGTCACATGTATGACTAGTATGACTGTGTACCTACAGGTATTTAACTAACCTGTTGATAGATCTGGTCCTGCTCAGGCCCCTCGTGAGCCTAGTCGAGACTCCTTCACTGCACATGATACGAGCGTATATGTCATATAAAATACATGTATTATTTCGCGGAACTATGTTCGTTATATCGTTATCAGGATCTATCTTCCAAGATTTTTATCTGTAAGTCTACAAAAAAAATTATCTCGGATGAAATGGTTTGCCGAATATCTGGCAAAGTATGTAGCAACAGAAACCTCTTATGGATTTCTGGTAGCATGTGTACCTGTCTGTTCTGAGTGAGCGGCGGAATCGTCTCGGTGGATCTATGTCAGGAAGTTCCTCTGCACCACAGGTCATGTCCGGGCCAACAGACTCGTTTAGATTCTGCGTGTGAATAACCAGGAAATTATTGTATTCAGTTATATGTTGTCAAATAACTTATGCTCAGTATAGGCCTATTATATTGTGCCTTGTGAAATGGTTACTCACGTCTTGTCGTGAAAGCATGGATGGGTCGCTGTCAGATATGTCCATGTGTACATCACATGCTGTACACAACACGTGGTATCTAATTAAGGAGGTTAGCCTCTTTGTCTCCACATACTTCTGCAGGCTGAACTGCTCCATGTCTTTGTCGATGCGAATGTTGCATGCGTTTACGATTGATGTGTTGTAGTTTTCTATGTCGCCCAGATGCAAGTTCACGTTGCCGGGAAAGAGTATCGATGTAAGTTTGTCATGAATCAGTTCATACGTGTCACCCATGTTTATGACAGTCTGTACAACGTTCCCATCTCCTAACGGGGACTTGACCTGTTCCCAGGTCCTGCCGGGCTTTTGTAATCTCAGTCCAACGGTTGCTTTCCGATTCGTGTGTCGTGGTCGTCCTACTGCGACCTTTGGACTTGGTGACTGCCCGGACTTCGAAGGAGAGGTGGCCAGTCCCAGGGCCGCCCTCAGCAGGTCCCTCCGCTTGGTCCTGGAGCCCCGCCTGTTGTCTTCCATATCAGTCACCAGATAAGGACGAGAGAAAATGTTTATCGAGTTCAATTCATTAGCAGCCACATTGAGGCGTTCCGACCATTTTCGTATAGCTGTTGGAGTGGCTTTGTGGCACACAGAGGAAAACACGCGGTATCTATCCCGAAAACACATAACTTCGAAGATACGTTAATTGCCATCCGGCATGTGTACAATTATATTTTTATTAAAGTCTATGCAACCAGTCTGAACACAGCATATTCCTACATGTACGGCATACCGGTTAAGACAAATATCAGTGTAGATGCAAAGGCTCCGGTCGGTTAGACAGGTCTTTCTTTAACATTGCAAATGTCTTGATAGATGCACCCCCCCCCCCCTCACAAAACGTCAAGTGTGTACAGCACCGAGTTCACCGACACTGCTATTCAACTGATAATACAAGAATACCATATTGCTTATTGACCAAAATGGTGCCCGAATGAAGCAAGGTTTGTGACCAAACTGCAATCAGTCCAAATATCGAGCCGGTCCGAACATGACGTGTTATTGCCCCCGATCCAAACTTAGTTATTCGGCTAAATATCAATGCTATGTCAAAAAGTATTTGCTCATTTCGTGAAGTTTATAAAATGGACATGGCTGCATAATAAGTTTTTCAATTAACCACCTGACACTATACGTATCTTGGTTCAGGGATAATGGGCATAAATAAATAAGAATACATATGTATGCCTGCAAGGAAAACGTGACCGTATGTGAGCCACTGTGTCCGATGTTATATTGGAAATACTCCTCCTTGCGGATATTTCTGTGATGCTATAAACATGTATACAGCCTAAATTCCTGCAAGATATACATAAAATGTTTTTTTTTTTTTCAAATATATTTTCCTTCCATTTTTTCAATGGTTGTACAGCTGTCTCATCGTCACTGATATGTTCATCAAATCGGCAATGTCAGTTCCAAGAACAACTCGAGCAACAACTCGAAGAACACATATTGTTATGAATACCATGGAATTCTATGGAAATACTACCACGCTTATATTTACGAGGTGGATCACTGTTTCTGGCAGCCACTGGCGCAGAATGCACAAACCTCCTATATTATAATGGGGTCAAAATAATGTGCTTGCAAAACGCACGACAAACGGGAATAGCCACGGCTACCTAGGTGCAGGCGATTGGAATCCGCGAAGGTTCTTTAGGTACTGTGACTGCATGGGAGTACACCACGGTTTCCTGGACACTTCGTATTGATAATACATCTTTTCGATTCAATTTCAATAAGATTGTAGACTCTATGCTATCATATTTGGTCCCATTGCTTTCAAGGAGCATGCAAAAAGTTCTTGATATTCAACGTGCATGAGAAACCTTCAAGTGGAAACTTCTCAGAATAAATGTTCACAAAATGCGCTGCTCAATGGTTCAATGCCATAACAAGTGAAATGTCAACTTCAATCTTTGTTTAATCAGTTCGTCTTTGTTCTTTTTTGTTTTCAGCCATGGAATATATTTGTAGAAAGCCCAATTTGGCCATACTATCAATCGATTGCATACAAATCTGAATATTTCATCGTGCGAATCTTGTGAATCACGTGAATCTTTTTTTTATAAAGATACGTATTGGATACCAGACGCGCCAATGAAAGAGCCGCTTTCGAGAACAGCGCTCTGATTGGTCTGAGCGTTGTCACATATTTTCGGAATCCAGAAAGCACCTGATATTGACTGCGTTCGAGTTATTTTCATGACGACAAGTATAATCCAGGTGTAAGGCTGTAGGCGACTTTGTGTATTTAGGTCCATAACCCATATATTATTCTTTATTTGCTATCTCAGTTATTTCATACAGTTATTTCAGCCATTTGTGCCAGAAATTCAATCATATGTTGTTTAAAACAAATACCTGTTACCTGTCTGTGTGTGTACGTCTTTGTCTGTCTACGTGTGTGTGTGCCTGCGTGTGTGCCTGTATGTCTGTCTGTCAGTATGCGTACAGTTCCTCAGTACAGTTTTGATACAGATGCTGGATGGATAAAAGTTCAAGCGTATTCCCATCGAAACAAATATGGTAATCTGATAGTTTTGATTCAATTCAATCTCAATGACATTATGATGATACAATTTCGAAATTCATAACGCATTCATAATACATATAATTGAATTAATTTGATCAAAATTTTAGGGCCAAGTGTCCTGTAGCTTACCAGAAAATAACTGCATTCAACAATGTAGTAATATGCAGGTAGGCTGGTGAAATAATCTTTCAGATTGAGCATGACCTTGAGATAAACCACTGAATTTCTTCTGATGTGTGAAATATAAGCTAAGCCTGCACAGGTCGATTTAAACATTTCAGGTCAGACACGCCCTGGAGTTTCCCCACATGTAAGGTCGTCTGAGGTCAAGTTCAAGGTAAAAAAAATCCTCCTATATGTGCTCATGATTTTACGTAAGCTATATCTACAGACTTATTGTATAGGGGGGGGGGGGCAATCTACGCATTCAAATCAGTTGAAAAGTGTCATTTTTGTCATCAAATTTGCCGCCAAATCGGCAAAAAAAACCTGATTCAATAAAAAATGAATTTAGATGACAACACAAGGAAACATTCGTCAAGCAAATTCAATAACATACATCTGGAACGGCAGAGGGAGGGCGGGCGGATGAGGTACGAAGATCTAGACAGTGGCGCATAAGCCCATAAGGCTGGAATAAGGTCTGTTGGCCCGAGATATATTCTGGGAAATTTGAGTGAAAATTCATCACGTCAAAAGCAAATAACATCCTGAATGCTAGACGACGGTTGATGAACGAAAAACCATGGCAATAGCTTTTCGGCCCATAGGGCAAGTAAATATTATTTAAAATATCCGAGGGCGCTTTATCCTAGTATAGCTCATATGGACGTTTGCTCCACCTTCCTGTAGTACTCGTTTTTTTTATATTCCTTACTCCGGTGGCCTACATGATAGGTAGGCATAGAACTGCAGGCCTATTGTCCGGAATATCGATCTTTAAATGTTGTGCAAAGCGCGAGCACGCACTCGGTTGAGAAAACAAACTACCTACTGCAGACCCATGGGAAAGGTCCTGGGTGACTTATGGTCCACTTTGACCGTACTGAACCCCATGTTCACCCTTTTGTTTTGTACACCCTTTTGTTCAACTTAGGCCTAATGCGCCTACTAAAGTTGCCACCCGGAAAATGCCACCCGTAATACCGATAGTGGCTGAAAATCAAATGCTCAACCGCAAAGCACATGTACATCTCCAGAAACCGCATCGCTTCGACATAAATTAGGCCTAATACTTACATGGTTTGAACGGAAGCACTCTACCACCGCAGGCGTTACGCCGATGTCATGTAGAAATTCGCACACCTGTAACAATCTTTGACATCCATAAACATCGCAACACAATATATATAGCATAGGTGGAAGATCTGGGCAATTATACACGTCAACAATCAGCAATTAAGCTTTCAGTCACTCACCTCTTCCACCGACATCTTGGACCAAAATCAAGTGACTGAAGCTTCACCACGTGACCACTTTGAAATAAAAATAATATTGTATTTTATAAGTTTCCTTCGCGAAGATAATATTATCTGCGCGACGAGAATGTTCTCTACGCGAAGTTAATAGTTTCCTTCGCGAAGAGAATATTATCTGCGCGACGAGAATGTTCTCTACGCGAAGTTAATAGTTTCCTTCGCGGAGAGAATATTCTCTACGCAAAGAAAATGTTCTCTACGCGAAGTTAATAGTTTCCTTCGCGAAGAGAATATTCTCTACGCGAAGAAAATGTTCTCTACGCGAAGTTAATATTCTCTACGCGAAGTTAATAGTTTCCTACGCGAAGAGAATGTTCTCTACGCGAACTTAATAGTTTCCTTCGCGAAGAGAATATTTACTGCGCGGAGAGAACGTTTTCTTCGCGAATTAAATATTCTCTTCGCGTAGAAAATGATTTACTTCGCCACAATTGTCTTCGCGAAGAGAATTACTCGTTGAAAAAAAATGTATGGCATAAAACAGCCACCGTACGGATGCTTTCAGCAGTGATTCTCCATATCTTATACTGCATTCTTGGACATTTAGGTCGAACATCCTCTTTTCCAGAAGATGTCTCAGCCTCGAGGCTTGTCTTCGCTTCGCTGCCGCCATTGCAACGAGGGATTTAGAACTCTCCTTCGGGCTCTCCTTGACTTAGTGGGACTCCCGGCTAAGGCCCTTTCCGTTGGTCTTCCGTCTGGTACAACAATACCCCCAGGAGCTACCCCGAAGGTCTCAGGCATTTGGATATGAGCCTCGGCGCTCGTTGTTCAATTTTATGAGTCAGTGGCTGAAAACTCAGATGACCCATCGCTTGTTGCCTGCCAGGCTGCACAAGAACTGTCTCCACCCGGTATCGTCCTGCTTTCCGCAGGTTTAACACTGGAAGCCATGTGCAGCTGGTTGTCAGCCCTGCTTCGACGCTGCCAGGTTCTCCAGCCTGGGCTCGTACCCAAGGGAACAATTTCTCGTGGTAACTCTGGTACAGAGTGTTTTTACGTCCTAATTGTCTTTTCTGTGCTTGGTTACACCAGGCCAGCCTCTACTAATGAAACTCTCACTGGCTCCATCCCATCTGCTTTCCTCGTTGGTATTGCACCCACTGAAATGCCGTCACCAGAAGACTCCATCGGGGTGGATGAGCTCGACCAGAGTTCCAACATCGCTCGTTCCCAGGAAGTGTATGGCAGGACTTACTATCCAAGGTGAAGTCCCGTCTCGTGCATTCACTTTTGGGGTCACAGTACCCACCTGACCCCCCGATTAAGTCGTCCACTTCGGTGGACCAGGTGGCCTGCGGCCTTCCCATACCTCCAGCTGAAGCTCATCAGCAGTTGCCTGGAGTGTTTGCCAAGCTTTCACAAACGCCGTTGGCAATGGGGCTCTTAAGAACAAGGAAGAAAATACCAAGCGGTCGAAGCTCTCCAAGTTCTTTGAACCTTCCCAGAAGGACTTTCTTGCCAAGACGTTTTGGCCCTCCCAAGGAGGCGTTGCGCCACTTATCCACCCCTAACTCGGTGTCTGTCCCCGTGTCTCAGCCAGGCGAGGTCCAACGACCCCAACAGTCTGTAGCGTTGATAGACACTATCCTGAATTGGCTGGCAGCTGAGACAATATATATGCTCGACCAGCTTGTCTCACGTGAGGTCTTGGAGGAAGTACTGCAGTCGGCAGTTGGGCTCCTTAACAATGTGGGTTTCATGTTTAGAGAATGCTTCCACCAAGCCTCTTTTGGAACCTCTTTGTATTGCACAGTTGCGACAAGTCGCTCCATTTCAAGGCCCTCGATATCCTCTGGACAAAGTTGTGACTGCCTCGTGCTGGCGTCTTGTGCCCAGGAAACATGGAATTAATACCCAAGTACATACATCATCCACATAACCTGCTACTACCTCACATCTTGTCGTGTTACCTTTCACAACAAAACGTGTTGTTTTGAAAATATCACGTCATGTTGTCAATCATAGTACACCAATTTGAGCAGTTTTATTTGGAACAGTAGTATGATCCGAGCCAACATTTAGGAACTTTCAAGCTCATGGTTCCCCTCTGAAACCATTGGGCTCAAAATCTATGCCATGCCAAAACTGAACTTACAGGAACATGCGGGTTGTTGAAGGGAGCAGCAGAACCACTAACTTGTTTAGGCCCTATGGTTTCATTGTGGATGGGAGTTGTGGATGTGGATGAGCTCAGATCCGTTGTGGCAGAGTTCCTGTTATGCAACATTCTGCTTTAGAAGTATATATAAGCATGCTCCATCAAGATTTTTGACATGCTTTGCCGCGCATAAATTAGCATCAAACTCTCTGGCCACAACGACTGGATAAGCTAGTCTTCCTGTTTGTGAATATGACAAGGGATTATCAAAGCTCTTAGCTGTGCTGAGCAAGCACCATTCACACAGTTGTGGTTGAACGAAGCCTCTTTGTGAATCATTGCATCGTAAGGAGTCATTATTCATCAAAATGGTGGACTTATTCCAAGCTACTATCAAATAGATGATTGTGCGAAAGGTAGATCTACTCTAAGTCACTACAAAGCTGATCTGCCTATCTCCAGCATATGGCTCTGCTAACATGCAGTCCCTCTACTTTCCTGCAAAATCAATACCGCAAGTCTGTACTGTGGTGGTCATTATGTCTTATCAATAAATTGTAGTGAGTCCATGTATGTGTTGGTTAGTTGATTAATTGAATAATGTCCACTGTATTTCTGGGGTCAGATAATATAGGAGTAGACACGAACATTTTGCCTTCATCTGACATAGAAGCTGAAATATAGCTAGAAACTTGTTTTTTTTTCGAATTTTCCAGGTTTTTCATGGCAGCCGTTTCGGATTTTGAATCAATCAACAGTCAGAGAAACTTAGCAATACCACCATCTGATTCCTTGGGTCAGAAAACATGGGAGTAGACACTTAAATCAACAACGTATGTGCAGTAGATACTCACTAGTTCAATTTCAAACTATTTCGCGTATAAATGGCGGCCATCTTGGAATTTTGGGAAAACCTCCCATGGGATTGATGGGGACTTTTTTGTGGGTTATCAATATGGTCTCCAGAGTCACCGTGCAAAAATTCAGCTTTGACACCCAGATTTCTACCCCAGACCCTGACAGTAGACTAACTTCTGGACCCCCCACTAATACTCAAATGGACCAGGGGGTCCAAAGATTTGTGATTTTGTCCAACTTCCCATATTTTGAGAACTTTAGACTTTTGATATGTTGTTCAGCATACATTTCTGTAATCAAATCACGAATGATATGTAGTGTTGCAATATTTTCCTATCTGACCCCATTTGGGCCATAAATGCCCTGGACTATTTGTATCAATTATTGGTATAATCGTACTTGTATGTACTATACATATAATGGAGCCTTACAATACATTATATATTGGTGATATAATTACCGTACATGTGCGTGTCTATTATGTAACATGAAACATACAAACTAGTTGACAAAACACTGGGTGAACACATGAAAAAGTATGACACACAGAATTGTACATGTATGTTTTGAAAATAACTGACTTTTATTCAACTGATTTTAAAAATTATTTCAACCATGTACACCGCTATGTGAGGAGGATGTGTTCTCTGTTCGAGCATGTAATAAAATTTCAACAGCTTTCTTCATATTGGTATCGTGTATTTATCGCCCACGTGATTGGGCGAATCTTGCTCCCATCCTGTTGACACAGCTACATCACAAGTCTAATGGAAGTTCACTATGCCCGCTTCCCATAGTACTTCTTAGTCATCCGTGGCGTTATAACTAAGGTGACATTTGCCACTTGTTGCTGTCAAGTTTCTGTGTGTGCCTATGAAATATTTACAGTGCAGACGCATATTTCAGATGCAAAACAGTTACGAATGTGGCATTTGAGGGTCAAATGGAATATGTCTTGGGCCAAATGGAAGGCAGCACAAGGCTAGTTTGTCAAATATTACACAGATGTGGGAGAATGAACTGAAAGTAATGGCTATTATAACATGATATAATTACATTTTAAGTACCGCCGTTGTACCAAGATAACACTGTTAAATTTGCACTGTTCGCGTTGTATTGGCGTAGAATTATTGTGCGGCGTTAGCCGTACTATATCTGTTAGTGTAATTTTGACCCCATGGTACTACTGGTGAGGAACTTGTCCATGCGTGGACTTATTGCTACCGAATTAAGTCAGCGATGACATTATCCATATTTCATGTCACAATCTCAGATTACAACAAAGTTAAGTAGCAAATATTGAACAAAGAAAACATACACCTTTGTCATTTGTGGAAAGTGCAACTAAAACCCATTTTGGCAAGAATAATGGACGAATCGACAAACAAATGCGAGTAATAATCAATTTTCGCATGGACAAGCTCTGCACCAGTATTAGAGGTATTATGGTAGTGTAAGACCATCTACGAGAATTGTTCTCTGTGAGAGGGAAGTAGAGAGTTATTACAATACGAGTTCGAGTTACAATACGATCCGAGTTCATTGTTTCATATTGTTATCAAACTAATCAATAGGCTTTAAGTTGATTTGCAAATATTGTGTGAGTGAAAACACACACCATAGTCCTTTGTGGAAAGTTCAACCAAAACACATTTGGGCAAGAATAATGGGCAACTCAACAAAAGAGCAGGTGAGAATCAATTTACCCATGGACATCAAAATATTCGACAGGTTGTCATAACGTTCAGGTTCACAATTAGAATTTTTATATCACATGGAAACAAGACCCACAATATTTTGTTTGGTTGTTTAACCAAGAAATGTGTTTTGTGTCTACTTATCCTTGATTTTTTTTGTGTTCACTCAGCCTCGAGTACTGGTTCTACTCTCCTTTGTCCCTGTGGCCGCACACGTAACCTCAAGTTCTGCTGTTGTGATGCTTGTACTACAGGAGTGGTGTGCCTGGGAGAGATGAAATATAAAATATGACCCCAGTAATTGACTTTCATGTTCCCACAGTTACCACGATACTGAATTATTGATAACAGTCCGGTTCTGGTATCTTGCAACCTTCACTTTCACGACTTTGAGCGAAAGTGTTCATCAAATATGTATGGTGCCCGTGCTAGGGTGCTTTTTCCACCTGGGTACAAGCACACTATATCTATCAACCATGTAAATGATGCTTGTAGCGACCAGGAAACTGTCTAGGTATCTGGTTTAGAATTCAGTTGAACATTTGGAACAGGCCAGGGTGTATAGTGAGGGAAATGTTTTTGTTAAATCGTTTGAATCCTTTCTGAAGCACCTCTCAATTTTAACACTTCATTTCCTGTTCATCATGTTGACGCTGCATTCGGGCTTCTCATCGTGTCGATTTTGAATCCCATTTTATTCAACCTATCAAAGTCATGACCATAATGTTATCTACATCACGTAAAAAAACATTGCCGTCACTACAATTATTAAGTTCCTGTATTATAAATATCACCCTTCTGTCAGCAAGGGTAGAGTTTACGGCGATATTAGAACACAATATCAAATGTGACCCCTCTGCAGAAACGTGGAGCAATTTTAGGCCGTTCATGAAGACAAGAGTGGAGTAATTGGATGAGCGAGGGCTATGAATTCATACATAAATTGTGATAATGCCAATAGTGATTGGCATGTGCCAAATAATCTGCAATACCCCACTCAGCCCAGTCACTTAATATTTTAATGCCCTGTTCATTAGTAGCTAATAACATGTTAATATTTGAACATGGTGGGAACAAAAATAAATTCTAATATACACAGTGTTTGGCTCATGAAAAACTGAGCAATTTCAGTTCATGGAAAAAGAGAAGTAAACACATTTGCAAGTGATAAAAAGTTAGTTCAAATGACGCCATGTTGATGTGTCATGCAATATTTACAGACTTTTCAATTACTCCACTTCATCCAGGCACACCCTTGAACCCACAACACAGAAGACATGTTCTTGCTTCAAGCATGTAATAGACATTCATCAACTTTCCGTATTCGGGTTCGTCTATTTGTTTTACCAATAATTCGCGTCGAAAGCGATGTAACTGATCCAGCTATGCCCACATTTACTTGCGGTGGAACCGATGAGTCAAGCTCCAATCTTGTTGACACAGCTACATTACAAGGCAATTGAAAGTTCACTACTTCCCATAGTTAAATGCTCAGAACTCGTGTTCTTATTAGTCATCTGTTGAGTGATTGGTTTGATGTTTGTCCTGTGTTTCTGCCTAACAGTTTGTGTGCACATGAAAGATTATTTACAAATATTTTCCAGACGCAACATATCTACAGATGTGTCATTTGCAGGTCAAACGGAAGACATCTTGAACCAGCTGAAGGCAGAACAATATTGCTTATTTGTCAGTTGTTAAACACAAGTACAAGATTGTTTAGATGTGTGGAGCGAGAATTTGTTGTTATTATGTCCTGTGATTATTAGAGTAGCAGTAGCGTTTTTCAGTAAACCATCGTACGAAGATAACGCTGCACTGTTTGTATTTCGATTATAACCTCATGACAGCGAGTGATGATTAGAAAATGACTTAGAAAAATACTATAACATATGGCTCCACTAAATGTTTTTTATTTGGCATCCAGTAACCACGTTACTGAATTATTGAATAACAGTCTGGCTCTGGTATCAAGAGCCATTTTCACGAGTTTGAGCTCCCAAACTGTCTCTGAATAATGCATGGTATACGTGCAACCTGGGTACAAGCACACTATCATGGGTAACAGCCATGCAATTTATTCCGTTATCGTCCAAGAAACTGTGTACAGTTTGGTTTAGACTTTGGTTGAACATGCGGAATACTTCGAGATAGGTATTGGTGATGGAAAATTTGTTGTTTGAATTATCTCCTGAGCATCTACTTTATTTTGCCTCTATCCTTTATATAAAAGTGAAAAAACACCCAAGATAACCATCTCATTTAAATATTAAAATGACCTGAAATATATGGTCGTCTCTTCAATTACTGGTATTAATTACATCTCCTCTACTGTTCATCATCACGCGTCTCTGACATCAAGGACATGTTTCATTAGCGATATTGAAACACTTTATTATCGAAGGCAATTCTTCCGCGGACACGTGGACCAATTTTATGCCGTCCATAATAACATGAGTGAAGCAATTCGATAAGCAAGAGCTATGAATTTTATACATAAATTGTGATAATGTCAATGAAAATTGGCACGTGGCGAATATGTTGCATTAACCAACTCGTTATTATGCGAGTGTCAGGTGTACAGTATTGTGTATGGGAAAAATGATATTGCTTCTAATAGGATTTTCCCTTGTGGAGTTTTATAATTTTCAAGCTAAAAAAATAAGCCCACGGGCTGAGAAAGATCACTGAAGAAATGTATAGTATTCAGCAACAACTGAATATTCACCAAAATTTCTGTTTTGAACTTTCAAAATCAATGAAGGTCAACGTCAAGACCACCACAAAAACCGCCGTGTATGATTTCCCATTTGAATGTGCACAATTATCAGTTCTATTTGGCTCTATTTTAGCTCTCCCGTGGTCCCTGCATGATAAGACACCTCCAAAATAAGATTTCCCTGTCTGTAAAAACCTTTTTTGTATTCCCCAAAGATCAATTTAGCATGTAAATGAACCTGTGAAATAAGACTTCCTATAGAATAAGACCTCATTTTCTCTGCAAAAGGTGAGGTCTTCTTACAGGGACCACTGTATTTAGAAGTAACCTAGGATTTGACACTATATGGCTGTCATTATAAACGATAAAGTGGACGGGATGTTTTAATTAAAAAAAACCTTTTCAAAGGCAAATAAATTAACATACATTTTCTGCCTGGAAATGACAAATAACAAATAGGCCTAGTGATATGATTTCGAAATGAAAACTAAATTCATCACTCAGGCAGAAAATCAAAATGGCCGCCACAAACAGACCAGCAATTCGACGGCAAAGAAATTTATAAACATCACAAAGATGTGAGAAAAGATGTATGTAGGAAAGAAATAGGGACCAGACAGGTTTGAGAAAATGGCCGTTACAGAAAACGCCATTTTGAGAAGAACTAGAAAAAAAACCTCTCTTGAATCAATTTTAGGCATTTTTCCCAAAGTTTCGCCCGTGAACCTTAAAGATGAAATTGTGGACGACAGTCAGCTAGACGGACGGATAACAGGCGCAATGCCACGACAAGTTATCGGGCCAGGTCCGGGAACCTGATAAGTAATGGAATGGGTACCTTCGCACCACATTAAAACACACGTGTATCAATATGATTCGTGACAGTTAGATAAATGTTCAGATAAAACTATCAGTAAGTTACGCATATTTAGCTATTTCTTATCGACTGTTATCAGAGCAACACATGTAGTTTTTCCTATACCTTGCTATATTAGATGATAAAATTAAACACAAACGCTATTTCATTTTGAGGCATCAATATGGTCTGTGAATAATTGTATAATTTTCCCCTTAGAAGTCCCGACAATATTTTTGTCAGCGTTCGAGTGCTATAAATAGTTAGGCATAATGCTGTTGAAAGCTAATTGTTATAAATCATAGAACCTTACCTAACATTTAACTGGTCTTTATTTATATTCGACCAATATTGAGAACACAGATGAGAAGCTCGTCTATTTCACGTTACCATTCATGTTTTCTGGGATTTGATTTTATCGTTGAAATCAATACGTAATGTTTCTAGAATTTCTTGACATACATCGCCCAAACGAAATCATCCATTCCAGTTTTTATTCTATTATCACAGATATTGCGATTGACGTTAGCGTTGTGTTTGTGTGTTTTGGCGCTCGCAGATGAAGGTGGGTTGATTACACTTTTTATTGGTATATCTACCTGATCTCAAGCAAATATCATTGCGTAAGTCATTGGGTAAAATCGTAATGTTATAGAATCTATTTGTAGAAAAACGACAGAGTTCGTGAATATTCTTTTTCTTTACTAAATGGTTGTGGAATATCTAAGCGTCCAACTTCTCATCCAGGATGCGTGGTGGGGGAATGGGGGCCGATGAGCGAGTGGGTCAGTCCTTCTTGTCGACATACCCCCACTGCCAGTGGTCCAAATGTGGGAGGTAGGAGCGGTCATGGAACTTCCAACCGACTCGCCATGATGGACATGAAATTGGAAGCTTTTGAAAAGCTTAGAACTTGCCGACGAGATGGATCATGTCCCGAACGCGTCAGCAAATCCCGAGCGAGGGAGAATTGCGTGGACGGTAGGTTATTCACAGTTCTAATTAGGAAGTTGTCTTTAGTTGCCTTTTTAGCTATTATCCCGTGCAACGATGCAGAGATATACACACTGTCACAGACTGAGTCTGGTATTGCTTCGCTTTAGAAAAATCAATTAGTGAAATCCAAAAATAAGTCACTTTGAAAGTCGCGTTGGAAAGTTCTATGGTAGTATGTAAAGTGACTACTCACCGGTGACAATGTGGTCGGTTTTGCATATAAAACAGAGAGTTTAAATGCCGCGCAATTGTAGTCAGACCGAACCTGCTTTCAATACATCCGTGATTAGATGAAATCATTTTAGTACACGTTGAATTGTGAACGACTTAGGGGATGCAATAACAGTTTATTGAATGATGGTATTATCTATCATCTGCACTCTAATAGAGGTATTCCAAACGTTAGTTTAAAGAGTGAGTCAATTCAGCCACCATTTAATCCAATTCCAAATGTGGGATGACTTGACATTGTCAACACAAATGAATCAATAATATACGAAGATCTATCATTGACCACATGATAATAAACGTTATATGATATATAAAGGTTATGATAGATAACCTTCATTCATTGTGTTATGAACGTATCTCATCATGGTATTATTTTACTACAAGGAATGGCCGGTCCCTACGCCTGCCAGAACATTGACATGCTCTCACAGACTGGACTCAGCGATCTCTGCGGCAACGAGTGTGGGGCGCCACTAGCCGATATGTAAGTATATATATTAAATTTCCAAACGTCCTTCGAAACGTCCTTCGCCATTTTTTGCAGCTTCCCGAATTTTGTCTCGGAATATCTTGATATTTGCATGATATAGGCCCCCTACAAGAAATATATTTCACATAACTTCAGGGATCGTATTCGAATACATATTTCACAAAGGTAACACAATGTTGTGAAAAATACTTTAATTCGATCCGACGTGCTTGTGCGCGTCGGCATGTGCTGTACATACATAGTGAACATTTTCGGAATCTGCCCTCCGATCTAATATCTTACATTTATTTAGTACCGGAGCCGATACCTGGGGCTGGTACGATGACGTCACAGGCGATGAATACGCCATCATCAACATGAATATGGGAACATCTTTTGTCCGCGTCACTGACGCGGAGAACCCCGTAGTTCTTGCCTACATGCCTGGCACTGCGTGAGTGTACACCCCTCTTGTAGGGATTATTACGTACAAGGTATGCTATGTAGTTGTTAATGTAGTCACGAATCTACATTGAATAGGGAGTAATTATATGGAGTGGTTATGCGAAAAGAATTCATCGAATCTCAAGCAGTAATCGATATGATACAGTACAATGAAAACTACATGTCATGTAATTAATAACACTAAACAAACTCCGTACAGGCATATATGTGAATACCGAATGAGCTTACCATATAAAACCCTATTTAGTTAGTTCCAATGAGAAATCCACCAACACCATTTTGCATACGGGTCTAGATAGGTACTTCACTGATATAGCTTAAAAACTATATATCACATTTTATCACACATATACAGTGGTACAACAATTAGCGAGATTTGGCGCGATGTCAAAGTGCTGAACAATTACGCCTATGTCGGTTCCGAGTGGGACGGCCACGGACTCCAGGTGTTTGACCTTACCCGCCTGAGGACGATGAACGGCCCACGGGTTACCGTCGATCCCGACACGACCTTCATGGGCATCGGTAACAGCCACAACCTCGTCATCAGCGCGTCCTCCAACACGATTTTCGCCGTGGGAGCTACGTTCAACGGGAACGGTCTCTGTTTCGGTAAGTGGCGTCAGTTAGCTTGCGAGAGTTGCTGGAATGTGCACCATTCAGTTGCATAACATTGAAACTAACTCCACCAATGAGATATTGATATTTGTCGCAATCCATATAGTTGCAGATATTGAAGTTTGTCAAGAGTAACAAGAGTAATATATATAACATTCTTAACATATTATACCACTATTACAAGATTTTATATATAACATTAATAACGCGTAGACATTAGGTGACATGAAAGACCAGGAAATCACAAAGAAAATCATATACAACTACTTCAAACATGTATGGTGCTTGAAAACATTCGTTCAAAAATGTGCACATGAATTTGAAAATGTCATCCAGGTGGTCCGTACGCCATTGACGTGTCCGATCCTCTAAATCCACAACGCACGGGCTGTTTCGGCGCTGATACCTACACACACGATGCTCAGTGTGTTGTGTACAACGGCCCAGACACCCGATACACCGGCCGGGAAATCTGCTTCAATTATAATGAGGAAGATCTCGTGATTGCTGACGTCACAGATAAGGCCAATATGCAAATGATCAGTATCGTCAACTACGCAGGAAATGAGTACACCCACCAGGTAATCCAGCGAAATTACGATGTATACAACGAATATAAAGCAGAAACTACTATTCCGAATCGTGATCTTGAAAGGTGTATTTTGATGTATATGTATTTGAGAAGACACCAGTGGACCGAAGATACATTTTATCGGTAGTATCCTTTTTATATGCACCAACCTTTATGTTGGTCGTGGCTGAATGTTAACTACGAATGAGTTAATCTATGTGTAGGGCTGGTTGACTGAGGATCATTCGATCTTGTTGATGGATGATGAGCTTGACGAGTATTACAGCTATGGTGGAACGTAAGATACTTTTTGGATCAAACACATTACAGTAGATCTTTTGCCAATAAGATCAGTGTGAACGACCGCGAATTTTATCATTTCCCTGTCAAGGTTTCGGATTTTGAGTGATTTGTATACACATCATACATTAGCAGTTTTACACCAATATGTACACATTTTTAATACACACTTGACTTACACACAGTACCTTATACAAAACACATAGTAGGTGGACAGTCGACATAAGTTCATCACCCGCCTTTCAGCCAGGAACAGCGAACTCATATCTGGGACATCACTGACCTCCAGAACCCGGTGCTAGTCAACACGTACTGGGCTAATTTCGACTCCATCGACCACAACATGTACGTCCTGGGTGACTTGGCTTACCAGGCCAACTACGAGTCAGGCGTGAGGATCCTGAGGATCTCCCAGAGTCCCCCAGCACTGAACGAAGTGGCTTACTTCGACTTGTACCCAGGTTTGACTGAGGTATACTTCAGCGGAGCTTGGACGGCTTATCCTTACCTGCCATCTGGTACGTACTCTTAGTTGAAACTGTATATATTAAAAATACCATACACATGTATGTTTTCGGGTGAAATACTTTTACACGGTGTTGTTGAATATGTAACAGATTTAATTTGGTTCATGGTAGTCTAAAGTTCACCCGGGCAGGTGCTTATACAACTAACAATACCTTGAACCTTCTTGAAAGGCAACCCACTCGCAATCTAACGTGTCAATGTTTGTTGCGTATGGGGATGTTTCCAAAACTTTCGATGTTGATTCATTATTGTCTGTTCTTCAATACCTCGTCCAGGCAACATCATCGTGAGTTCCATCGAGGGTGGTCTGTACATGCTGAGCGCTAATGTTGCGGCCATGGACGATATGAAAGAGGCAGGGACCACCTACCGAGAGCGTTCGATGTCTAGGCCCATCCTCAAGGCTGATGACATTGACAGCTGTCCCGTCACTAGGATCGTCGAGACTGAAGTCGTACACAACCAGTGTTGACTTCGTACCAGTCTATCGGATGGTTAATAAAATAATCAAAATACATCAATAAATTATAGTTTTGATATTGTAATGAGATAAGTCCACACATACACAAAATTCGGAGTATTGGAGCTTCATCGGAGCTCATTCGAACAAAACATTCGAAAAAACATATTTTCCAATTCGAAGCTGAGTAAATTACATTCTCATTAAAGTACTAGGAACATGCAATATAATTGAGAGATCTAGTTTTGCTGAGTAAAATGTTGTTTACTGCATGCCAATATCTCTATTGGTTAAAAAGTTATGGTGATTTGAAAGCCACATTTTGGCAGGTTATAATATATGCTGGATTGAACACTTCTGGATTTTTTCAGAAGCTAATTAGTATGCAAATGAGGTATTCGTGACGTAGAAGGGGGATTTTTTTTAATTAGGCAAGTTTGAGTCTTAATATAATTTTACTGGTCACAATTATTGCAAACCTAAACTTTACACATTGATAGGAATGGTCAATAATCAGTGTTGTTCAAAGTTTTACTGTTGCCACGGTTACTATTCACTGCTGGAGTCCCCAGCAACCACTGGTTGCTATGGGCCATAACTACCAGAAACAGGGGTTTCGACAGATTTTGGTTATTGTATATTAAACTAGGAATGTAGAATCAATCCATTTGCACCTTTGGTTTCGTTTGTTTATCGATATGACTGTGGATTTGGTCCATAGCAACCTGGTTGCTAAGGGCCTTGTATCAATATTGGTGACCTTGGCAACTATCCGGATGTGAAATTCATTGACTATCAATTATGGAGGGCATGTGGAATAAGCTTTCTTGATTAATTGCAATTTCTAAAGACTTTAATATGCCAATGAATCCAGCTAATTAAAAAACGTTCCCCCATGTGACGTCATGCATACAAATTTGCATATTAATGAGGTATATATGATTTCCCAAATTATATAGTGGGCAATTTGAACTTTGAAGCACTAACTTTTGAAGGAATTGAGACATTCATAAAGCTGTAAAAACCTTTCTGATCATCTCACATGGTGCTTGAATCTGAGCTTACATCATATCTTCATGTTCCTAGTACTTTAAAGCCTAACTAGAATGAAAAAAATATTTTTTTTAGTTTAGTGTCAATATCAAAGACGGAAGTCTGGGGATCATTTCTGTTTTTACAAAAATGAAATATCTTGAATAGTCACTATTTTATGGCGGTTTGTTTATGACATGTCCTATTGACCTTTCGGGGTTATATGCAAATATGCAAATGAGCAATGATGACGTCATATGAGTCAATGAAAGATAATGAGCTCATTGAAACCAGTACTGCATAATATTAAAGAACATGAAAATCATATAATGACTCCATACAGAAAATATTCAAATTTTAAATAAATTTTGTTGGCGTCATGGCAACCAGAGCCGGAATATGGCCCATAGCAACCACGTTGCTATGGAGATTTTGTTGCTAACCATTGATAATTCCACATCATTAGGAGCTCAAGTTTTGTTACAGTATGATCCTTTGTCAAAATGTTGAAAGAAAGTAGCACCTTCACATGTCCTAACAGTTCAATTGTCCATAGCAACCCACCCAACAACTGGTTGCTAAGGGGCGCTAGCTCTGAATGTGTAGCCTTGACAACATGATGGCATAACAGAAGACTGACTATGCATTACCACAAAACATATCAGTTTCTATAGGAACCTTTATCTACATCATAACCCTTGCATAAATGAGGTTTAGATAGCTAATTATGGTACTTGACTCATATGACGTCATGAATATCTAATTATAATAATTAATGAGGTCCTGCAAAATGCTTACAGATTGGAAAAAAGTAATTCACGAAAATAGAAATATCTCCGGTTGTGGTTGAGATTTTCAAGTTCTGTAAAAACCAAAATGATCAGGGAAACCATATCCACGGTATAAGAACATAAAAATTATACACTCTAGTTAGACTTTAATATACATATTTCTTGGTATACTGCACTGAAGGTAATGTCTTTTCGCATGATAGTGGACTTGGTTTGTTGTCAACAAACACGTGGAACATCATGTTGATGATATAAATATAGGCTCATATCGAATTCAATGTCAATATTCGATAACCTCGAAGATATATACGAAAAAATTAATCTGGAATTTGAACCATCACTATCGTTTCGAATCAAGATGATTAATAGTTGCAAATTGATTACCAATTTTCAAACTTGTTATCATAATTCAACTATTATTTGTAAGATAAAATGGGTATTGTATGGGTAAAATGGCTTAAAATGTAATCAATCAAATATGTGTCCATGCGGTGCAAAGTAAAGCCAAAAAATATGAGGGTTTTTGAATATCCTATAAAAACAAAGATTATTCCATTAGACGGCAGATGGTCAGTTTACAAGGTCAGGCTCCTACAATATGCATAGTTTTGTAATTCCCTCAAAACGTGTTTAGGTCCAATGAGAGACGTTATCATTGCCTCTCGGCAAACATCCCATCGTTCATCCCGTATCAACACACTCCAGGGTCATACGATATCAATTATGCACAATGTCAATCTCATCCAGAAGTGCAGCACACCTCGGATATCGTTTTATGGGTGATGGCGACCTTGAGTCCTCTATGTATTCCAGTCTACATCCTGTTCGAGTAACATTTTTCACTGTCATTTCAAATCGAGAGGAGAATCGCAACAATGCTCTCTCCTCACAAGATGATGACATTTATCGATACCCATACAAGATTGTCCATCGTATATGCAATACACATGTATATGTATTTAAATTTATTGAAAACCGACTGAGTGGAGAAGCACTGTTGAAGACAAAACAAGTAAACGTCAGGGATCCAGAGCAGCAAAAGTGGTCGCCGCATGAAACAAATGCGTTGGCCAAAATTCTTGCTGTGAGATCGTCAGTCAAATAAACTGATAAATTTGAATGATGTTTGTGCTAGAATATCAGTTCGTGCGTTGAGCGGCAGGTGGAAAAAGGTGCACTTTGCTAAGCGGCACCGGAAGTTAAAGTAACTTTGTATTTGATATAGGCCGCCGATGATGCGGCGACCAATCACTATCAATTGTAGGCGCCATAACAAACGGATGTGTTCGTGAATGAAAATCATAACGTTTATCATACAACTTTGGCGACAATCTGTCTTCCAGTATTTTGAAATCACCAGTATGATGCAATAACGATATCTCTCGAAGTTTGACTGTTTCAGCTTTCCAATATGGAAACATCTGGATCTTAGCAATTGGTATCCTGATTGAATGATTACATTCAGAGTAATTCATTTAATGCGGTTATAGACATGTTCGAGATATGCGGTTATATGAGTTGATGCGGTTATAGACATGTTCAAGATATGCGGTTATATGAGTTGATGCGGTTATAGACATGTTCAAGATATAATATATATATATAAGTCCAGGGTCAGGCTAAAACACATAATATTGTATGGAACTTCATGAACATCGCCTATATGGCCATAAGGAGGTGAAAGAGAATTTCCTGTCCCACACGTGGAACCCGTCATGTTAGGTTAGATGTTACAGTAGGTGTGGTGTCATTGTCTTAGACCCTAGTTTATGAGCAAACCCATACGTATAGGCATATGTACTTACATACGCAATTGGGAATTTGAACAGAAGTCAGACTGTTTTAATAATAGTTTGGTATTTGATAGCATTGTACAACCGACTCTCAGATCTGGATGTTACAAACGATTTTTATAACTTATACCGCGACATATTTATGTTATCCCATTTTTTAATAATACACTCACAAAGATATATTAGCTCAGCCACAAATCAATCTGGGAAAGAAAACACAATCGTATGAGGGTTGCTCGTACATGCTTTAACGAAGGATGTCACTGACGAAAGCGCAATACCCAAATGAAATTGAAGACGCCAAGTCGACGTTCTGCTGGAGGGATCACGATACGGACACGACACCGGACCAGCCGCGTGTGATACCCTGATCTTGTAATCCAATATCGAGATAGTCCAAGAGACTTGCGAAGGCAAACAAACGTGACCATCACTTCCCAAGAAGAATCCAATTTAAGAGCCGACTTCCACTGAAACTCCTCGAAGTATTGCCGTTTCCGGGTGTTGCAGCCCCGCTGGTTTTGTCTTGCAAACTTCACAAGCACTAACATATTTGTAGTTTTTGAATGCATCGCGATAAACGCTGTAGCCTAACTGAATGGTTTGTGAAACCTAATACTGAAGGGGTGGGGGGGGGGGGCTATATAAACAATGCATCCCAATCATAATGGAATGATGAAGCAGTAAGCTTTTTGTTTAAGTAATAAACCAACTCTTATAACAAGTGTCTTGTTCGTTGCAGATGGAACGAACATCTTCGGGTTCAATGGAATAAGATACAGATATCAGATCGAGGAATTTGAACGTATTCATTCATTGTAGTTTAGTCTTTTAGATGGTCGATATACCCTCAATGATATGTGTATCTAGGTTAAGTTATGTGCATGTACTTCAATTTTTGGTATTCCGTCACTATTTAAAGTAGCGACTGGCTGTTCAAATCAATTTCGTGGAGATTTAACCGAGACCGGCGCGAATTAATGCTATCTATCCTCCGCCCCGGTTTTAAATCAAACCCGGTGACTAGTTGCCGAATGGTGCTATTTCGGGCCATTGCCACGGTCACTTATCACTTCATCTCAAGCGGTGAAAATGCTCAAGTAAAACATGCGTATTCCATTCTGATTACTTGAATTAGTTCCCGTTTATTGAAATGGAGCGATAAGAGATGGTGGCCATCGATCGACAATTTGATGCCCATGAACATTCGAAGATCACTCACTCCATCTTTCGATAATTACTCTCTATAAATACAATATTTGATGGAAATTTGTTTTTTTTGGGTTATACTGGACACCAGATAGAAACCACGTTAGACCAGATTCGCGAAGTTTTTAATCAGCGCATATATGTCTGGCTGGCGAAAGAGGAGTATCCGTTTTCTATCAATTGAAGCTGTAATGCCACAACCAACTACAATATATTGCTAACTGTTGAAGATCACATACAGATCGCAAGGCATGGGAATAATACAACAGACCATAATCGAATTCAACAGACAAGTATCAATTGTCATCATTGCTAATGTTTGTGAACTGCAACAAACTATGATAATTGGATGAAAAACGCCAGAGCTAGTGCAAACTTGGCAATGGTCCAGAATGACCGTATTTGGTATGTTGCAGGAGGTAATACGATTATATATGTGACAAGCTTTATCGGTATGTTGTAGTATGTGCGGTATGGCGCCAGTGTAAATTCGGTTGAATGGTTTGTCTGGTTTTGTTTTATATTTTAAAAATGTATGCCATTGTCATCATCAAAATCTGATTAAATTGACGGTGAATGGGTTGATACTTACCTACTATCACAATTGGCTTACATATCGTCATGAATGTTTAAAAAAGGTCCATTTACTGGCGATAAAAATGCTAAAGCTTAAAGTTGGAATCACTTTCAAAATCAGCCAATTTTAGCATTCTTTTTTGTCACGTAAATTTGACAGTACATCTCGAGATAGTCCGGAATATATAGGAAATATGCACAGTTCGACAACAGATACTCAGAAAATTGTCGTTGATCGTGCATGAAAACAGTGGATAGAGGATGATCGGCCTGCCTACATTGCCCGTTGCCATAGTATCTAGACAAATACCAATGACGTCATCAGAGTGTGTATAGAACTCGCCCAAAAAACGGGCCGCTTTTAGGAAAAAAATGATGCAAATCTTGATTTGGAATCTCAATTTAGGCACGTAATACACATTCTCAGAACCAAATTTGTACAATTTCTCATTCTATAGACAAAATAAAGCTATCGCAGAATGAATAAATTTTGTCAATTCTAAAAGTGATTATAGCTTTAATATGTTGCCGAAGAGCCGAGGTCTTTCACACCTTCGGGACCTGGATCCAGTGGCTTTCAAATGACCCTGTCGAAGTAAACATGGAATGTGAAAACGACGGTAGCAGAGAAGCAGCGGAGGGCGAGGTTGAAGTCACGGCTGCTGCTCCTGTTAAAAAAACGTAGGAAAGAAATTCGAAACAGAAGAGGATTTCTTCTTCCGCCACGGTCCAGGGATCTCCAAGCTCTGCGTCCGGAAATGGCAAGGACAGCGCTGATAGGCAGGCCCCTTTTGACACTGATACGGCGCAGGTACAGCCAAGTTTGGAGCGCCAGAAAAATCCACCCAGTCAGTCACCCAGGCACGAAAACACAGTCGTCAACGTGCGCACAGGATTCCTGCAGGGGAGTTACAGGAAGCCTGCAAAAAAACAACATAATCTGAGAAAATTGATTATAGGTGGGTATCTTCGGTTGGAAAGACATCCCAAACGAGGTTTCCAGCAAAGGGACTGAGCAGATAGACTAACATAATGATATTCTTTTGCGTGGTAGTTTCATTTGTTGTTGACACCTTCGTTATTATTAATTCTAACATGGTGATGTCAGAGGGCTCTCAGCATTTCAGTCATTTCAAAAGGTGTTATATCAGTTGATATACGGCCCTAGGGCCTATATCAGATTTCGTTTCCAGGAGCAACGGCCTACAAAAACGTCACGACCGCAACAAACACATGTAGCCATGGTATTGTTTGTTTGCTCACAATCATTTACCATGTTAGAATAGAAATAATGTATAGAAATTGTCTGCAAAATAAACTTCTCGGGACAGGTGATATAGCCACCTGTCACCTTGCCCTCGAAGTTTATTGTGCGACAATTACTCCAAATCTATACATTATTCCTTAACTATAAACACATGAAATGAGATTATCCCTCAATTATCGTCCGATTGCCTCTTTGTCTACATGTAATCACCATATAATGGAACTTTTGCCCACTGCCAAGGGCGCAACCACTGGGGGGGGGGGGGGGGGGGGGTCGGGGGGGGTCACGACCCCCCCAACCTTTGTGGTGACCCCCCCCCCCCCCCAACTTTGGGACAGTTTTTTTTGTGGGAGATATAATGTTATATGTGCATAGAATTAATGCTAAAAAACCATCAGATGAAACCAAATACCACCATTTATCATGTGTATTTCAAAAAAATTTCCGGGGGCATGCCCCCAGACCCCCCTATAGTGTTGCTTCACTCCTTCGGGGCTCGCGTTAGAAAATCATGTTTTATCCAAACATTGGACCGACCCCCCCAACTTTTACACCGTGGTTGCGCCCCTGCCCACTGCTACTGTGCATGGGGGTTGATTGGTTCACAGTTGAACAAATTCATCAGTTAATAGGAGGTGACACTCGTCTGTTTGTGTTTGTCAAGCAATTGTTTATCGTAGCACACACGAGATATGTGCTGCAGGATTCACGTAACAGGCGCTGGAGTATTCACGTAACAGGCGCTTCAGTATTCCAGTTAAACATGGATGTAAAATTGCTCTAAAATTTCTCTTTCCACTAAATTAACTTTGTACACATCAATATTACCAAATACGAAGGTCAGATTCATGGATTGTGCATTGTACTGGAAAAGTACAAGCATTACGTTGCGATATTCCTGGCTGGATCTCATCAACTGGCAATGCCTTTTCTTCGTTGTAAAGTAATTTAGTATGCAAGTAGCACTAGATGAAAAATTGCCCCCAAATACCTCTTTCACTAAATTTACAGCAAAATAACTTATTATGTGTAACAACTGGAACAATATCACAGGGAGGAACCGTTTGTCTGATTCTATGTGCATTTGCCTGATTCTATGGGCAAAAAGTCTGATTGCGGGGTAAGCTGCGGGGCACCAGTAAAACATGCTGGATCGACGGCTAAGTTCTCAACACAATCTGATGGCAGATGTTCTGTTTACTTCTTTGCAGAATATGATCCATGTTCAGTTTCTTATGTGGTGTTCACCGCTCTTCATATATCTGTCGCACAAAAGTGGAACGGCTAGGCCGTGGAGCAGTTAGCCATCATAAATCACCAAAGACAAAGCGCCTCCAGTTACTTACCAGGATATATTGACCACAAGAATAACTGCATAAGAAACTGAACATAATCCATATTCTGCAATGATTTATGGAGTAAATAGAACATGTGTCATCAGATTGTGTTGAGGAATTTGTCGTTGATCCAGCATGTTTTACTGGTGCCCCACCGCTTACGTGCCCATAGAATCAGACAATTTGCTCACAGAGTCAGACTTTTTGCCCATAGAATCAGAATAATGCACATAGAATCAGACAAACGGTTCCTCCCTGTGAATATAATTAACTGAATATACAGTGCTCATCATGTCCTCAATGATATCAGTATTGGTGTGTTGCATGGACCTATCTGACGTGTGCGTTTTTGATAGCAACTTTCCTACAGAGAATTATTATGGCTGGTGACTGTGGGTACTGCAGTTTCTCATCAGAGCAACGGATGACATTATACAACACTGCATCCAGTCCGACGCTGGTCCCAATACTGATCAGTGAGGTCATGGTGAGCACTGTATATATTCAGTTTATGTTTAGTGTACATACATATTATACCGTTCCAGTTGTTAAATATAATGAATAATTTTGCTGTAAATTCAGTGGAACGGGAGATTCGGGGACAATTTTACATCTAGTGGTACTTGCATTGCCAATTGATGAGATCCAGCCAGGAATAATGCAGCCTATATGCTTGTACTTTTCCAGTACAATGCACAATCCATGAATCTGACCTTTGTATGTGTTTATATTGATGTGTACAAAGTTAATTTAGTGGAAAGAAAAAATTCAGGGCAATTTTACATCCAGTGTTACTTGACTATTGAAGCGCCTGTTACGTGAATACTTCAGCGCCTGTTACGTGAATCCTGCAGCACATATCTCGTGTGTGCTACGATAAACAGTTGCTTGACAAACACAAATAGACGAGTGTCACCTCCCATTAACTGTTAGGTTTGATCTACTGTGAACCAATCAACCCCCATGCACAGTAGCAGTGGGCAAAAGTTCCATTATATGGTGATTTCATGTAGACAAAGGGGCAATCGGACGATAATTGAGGAATAATCTCACTTCATGTGTTTATAGTTAATAATAACGAAGGTGTCAACAACAAATGAAACTACCACTCAAAAGAATATCTTTATGTTAGTCTATCTGCTAAGTGGCTTTGCTGGAAACCTCGTTTGGGATGTGTTTCCAACCAAAAATACCCACCCACCATCAATTTCCTCAGATTATGTTGTTGTTTTTTGCAGGCTTCCTGTAACTCCGCTACAGGAATCCTGTGCGCACGTTGACGGATGTGGAAAAGGGAGCTCTTCCAGTATCGACTTCGACTGGCGGGAAGAAGGTATTCACATTTTCTAGGAAGAAGTCCGCAGGAAAACAACCCGTTTCCAAGAATGCTCAGCTTCGAATCGTGCATATCAAAACCCACATGTTGGGCCTTCACCTGTCCGACGCAGCCATGTTCAGCAGGCGACCAGGAAATAACACAAAATTTGATAGATATACTCTGATTTTTATCACTTATTTAAACCTGTTTTTGACGATATTTTTGCGATGGAAATGTTATCGTTCTATAACTTGGGATACTTCACCTGGGAGTCAAACTGCAATATTCTACTAAATGTCAGACTTCTATCACTGTGCCCGTCTGTCAGTGACCCTCTATATTCACCATTGTTGCGTCGATCATAGCATATATTTTATCATGACTGTAACACTTGGCGTCGTGATATGCTTGAATTTATGTTTTTTCAAGCACCTGTTATATTCTTTATAAATATATTTTGAAAATAATGAATCTTGAAAATATAGTCTACCAACTAGTTGTGTGACCTTTACTTATGTGTAATGGCTAGGCATATGAGTTGAAATCATAATTGAAATGTAATATGTTTAATATGCGTTGGACTTTGGTCGTTGCCCCCATCGAATGAACTACTTGCAGCTCAGCGCAAATAGCGCAACGTTTTACCACAATGGATGGAGCTCTTCACTGTCTGGTTATTATGCGGCCAGTTTAGTCGGTTTCCAAAAATAACAAATAAATAATAACACATGCCAGTACTCATCGAGCAGTAGAATAGCAGCGCAGGCGTACAGAATCACCACATATTCATGTTATGGCGAAGTTCATAGACATCATTCTAACGTAAAGCGAAATACTAGCAGATATGGAAAACCTTGATGGTGGTTTGACGTACGATACGTACTATAGTGTCCAATTTATTGTGGAATTCTGTATTGCTCCGGTGCTTGTAACTGTTGGGGTGATCGGGAACATCTTGTCATTTATTGTACTTGGACGCGACAAAAGCATGAAAAAATCAGCGAGAACTCTGCTACGTGGTCTTGCTTTGGCTGACATTTTCTACCTGGTTGGATATATTATTATAAATGTGACTTTCGAGTACACTATACCAGGAAAACTACAACATTTGAAGAGTTTTCTGCTCATGAGTGCATCAACAGCACAAACAATCACCACGTGGATGGTGTTTGCTGTCACCGCGGATAGATACATCGCCGTCTGTAAACCGTTCTACGCAATACGATATAGTACCACGTCCAGAGCAAGGAAAACTGTTGTCGGGATTTGGGTATCAGCAGCACTTTACAACCTCCCCCGTCTATTTGAGATTGTTTATCTCTGGCACAGTCCGGCGTACTTCTTCGTCTACATGATAGCCATGTATTCATTGTTTCGTTTTCTGATCCCTTTCACCGGGTTGATATTCTTCAATGTGCAACTCATTCGTACCATATTGGAGTCACGAAGAAACCACCCCACAGGATCGACGGGACAGGGTGGTCACAACATCAAAGTGGTGGTTGCCATAGTCACCGTATTCCTAGTCTGTACTTCTCCGGATATGATAGGGATCATTTCTGAGGCATTTCTTCGATATGATGTCATATCGTTTGATATACATATAATTGTGGTAATTGGCAACTTCGGACTTCTTGTAAATTCAAGCATCAACTTTATCATTTACTATTTCCTTGGAGAACGGTTCAGAGCGACTCTCAGCGAATTGATATGTGTGAGGACACCCAATGATCAACCTGGTTTATCTTCTACGCACACGCAAACAGATGTTTAATTATCCATAATATATACTGATCAGGCAAGAAAAAGGCAAGTGGTGTGGTCATTTGATTCATTTTCGGTGCGAGGTGGGTGCCGGAAATGTCCCCTGATTGATGCATCAGCAAGTGTGTTTGATAAATGATGGGAAAATGTGAAAATAAACATGCTGATCGGCACAGGTGCACTAACAGGAACATTTTGGGTATACAATACTAACACGTTGCCACTCCCATATGTAAACAAATGCATTCATGCTTCACTGTTCATAAATGTTTTTGAAATACATATTTCTTAATACCAAAGCCCCATCATGTACATTGGATGTGACATAAACTGGTTCAGGTATGTCGAACATCAACCTTGTATTGTATTGCTCATCAATTATGATGAAATGATTGCACATATTCATAAACGTTTGTACATGTTCGAAAATTCAGTTCATTCTGGAATCATTTCACTGGCGATAACTGGAAGTGGTATTTCATGTAGATCGATCCAATAATGATCTCGTATACGTCGAATTACATCCATGTAATTGATTAAATCAACATCTTACGTGGATAAGTGATATGCTATTGTAAACTATATTATGGAATTTCTAATTTGAATACTGGTCCGGAATACGCACGGCTGATCCCATGAATACGTGTAGTTAACAAATCTGCGTGTCATCACACCCATTTGTAAATCTGTGAAAAAGCCGGAAGCTTATTTTCTCAGTGTGGCTTATCCAAATAAAAACTGAATGATCCGAAAGCAAAACCACGTGACCAATCACGATTGGATTTCATTGTCCTCTATTAGATGAAATAAAGGGGTTTCCATGTACATGAGCCATGGCACCGACGTGTATGTGTAAGGGTCTGCGACTTGGAGTTCAGATCTGACTCGATAGATCTCGACATCTATATGGTGTGTGTGTGTGTCTCTATCGCTTGGAAGGACCATAAAGAGAGTAATGTTCTATCTAAATTTAAAATTATATTATCAAGGTATAATTGGATAACTCAGAAGGAGTTCAAAACCACAAAAATATCTTGTGCTGGCCAATCTACGTTTTAGTGATGTAGGTTTCTTGGAGGTCAGAATGTTTGATTTGGTTTCAATTTCCCCTGGTTTCATTTCGTATACAACTTATAACAATATAAAATAATTTATTGGGGGAAACATTCCCAGAGCAAAAGAATGATATAATTTGTAGCCCGTATGATGGAAATTACAATCATCCTGGGACGTTCGCAATCACATTTGTGACACATCATAGTTTCAGTTGTGTTATTGGCAATAGGTTCTACATACATTACAATAAAACACCAGTGTTGGGATTTTATTAATTGGAAATTTATGTTAGCATAGTCAAATTGTCCTCATTTTAATGCTGCCCTGTCAAGGCTGTGTGACCAAGATGCAGTGACTGACTTATTGTTACCATTAGATTCCTTGTCCAATCCTCTGTCATCTCTAGAAACATTACTATCCCAGTTGCTATAGTTACCCAGATACTCAATGATTAAAAAATCATTATGTTCAAAATTTTCCATAGATATCAATTCATAAAGCAGAATCTGCATATACTGCCTTGTGTTTCTATGATATAGACAACTAGTTACTGCTGTTTAATTCGTCATGTGTACCGGGAACCCCCGTAAACAAGCCCTCCCGATAATTGGCCCATTGGCGTATTAACGGAAGATCTTTCCGAAAATACGCCCGGGGTATTTTCAGCATGTTTTCGTTCCATGGTAAAAACGAAAACGTTACTACCAATAAATAATCCGAGTTAACCGTTTTATCGAGGCCTACATATAATATACAAGTTTGACATCGTTTCATACCTACATATAATATTCAGCTGCTATATTCTCTCTCCGGTATGATGAGAGAATTTCTGAGAAAACAAATTTTCTGAGAAAACAAATTTCGCGATTTTCTTTTTTATCAAAGCTGTATCGACAGTAGTGATAAATTCCAGGATGTTAAGAATGTACATAACACATAGAAGTGGGCAGTGCTACTGTTAGCGATATAATCAGTATTTGACAGCGCGGCCTAATAGATCCATTGTATATTCACAAAAATATTCAAAACTGTATTCCCAAAATACGCCCCAGGGCGTATTTTCAATTTTATACTTCTCTGAGGGCGATCTTCCATGAATACGCCCGGGGCTTATTCACGGGGGTTCCCGGTAGCAGGAAAGGGACACTGCATTTCTATTTGGTACTGTTTGAACACAGAAGCAAAAACCAAAAACTCCTTAGTTTATTTCTCCAAATACAAGTACACATATTTTTTTTTAGATTTGACATTGATTCAAAAGTCAGTCGTATTTTGAACGGTATATTTGAGGTCTTTCATTACCAGTTGTAGACTCCAAAGACAATATGAGTGTATTCGTGTGATATCCATGTGCAAAAAGAAAGTTATATATATTTCAAGAAGAGTACATTAGGAAAAAATATTCCACGGACAACTGACAAGCCAGATCACCGTAATAGGCCTACTCGAGGTACTGTACATGTATATAAATACAGTAAACTCGGAGTTTGGGGATAAAGATCACAATGAGTTTATGTTTCAAATTTTCTTTGATACCGAATAGAAGGAACATTTCCATGTTTTCTGTGGTGTCTAATCAAATTTTGGAAAAAAAATCAGCGGTGGTTTTCAACAGATTATCCTTTTGTCAACACAGGGCATTTCAATCGACATTTCAGGCGATCTCAGTATATATCCTACTTTTGCAAAGTTGAATAAAAAAAATACATTTAAACATAAAAATAATAGTAGGACATAATTGGAGGACAATTCTTCGATCGGAAAATATTTTATCTTTTAAGTTAAGGAACATTTATAATTTTCAAGTTGAGAAAGTTTCCTTGATTCTCAAGTTGAGAAAGTTTGCTTAATTTTCAAGGTTTAACTTTCGTATCAAATTATGGAACAATTTCGTGGAATTTCTCAATATTTGGTTTGAAAAAAAATACTCCACAAAGTTGAGGAAGTTCACATTAGTTTGAGGAATACACCTGGAATTTCCTAAAGGGTGTACAACGTTCCTTAGTTTGAGGAATACACCTGGAATTTCTTAAAGGGTGTACAACGTCACACTCAAACTGGTACATGAAATGCGTGCCAGTATGGCTGTCATAAAGTTTAAAACGGAATAACCGACAAGTCAAAAGTGCGATCATGTGCCCGTTTCATGCTTCCTTCACGTGAATAGCAATTGTCTGTTCAGTTTCATTGTTGATTCTCGAGCCTGTTGTAGATGTTACAAAGTGAAGAGTCAGATGTGGATGCTAGGCTTTTATTCAGAGAATTATACACTTGTAACACTTGCAGTGTGAAATTCGTTTGTTGAACGTTTGCTTTTTGGAAACACTTCTAATACATGACAACCTCTTGTGAGAATCAGATATAACTTGATACTTTAATGCTTGATACGAATCTTCGTCCCAACCTATTATCGTGTTCAGATACAAAGAAATTCATTGATTGATCTATGCAAAGCGATATACCATATTTACAAGCAGGACCTGGGGGACGTGACATAATAACACAAAGTAGTTATCAATATTTTTGTAGTAGTAGTATCACCATGGTGGTCATTGACATCGAGTTCATTAATCCTGAATGTAAGGGTTTTGATCTGCGGAAGAAAAAAGGGTACATTCTATGAAAATTGCAATAAGGCATGCATCTGGGATTTGTAAATGTGTCCATTCATTATGTTTTCAACATCAGCATATTTTTTTACCAATAACTCCACCATTATTATGTTGATTATTATGTTGTTGATTATATATTATTATTATCTTGGTTAGGAAACCATACCTCTTAGGCGGAACACCCTGATCTCTCGGAATCCCACGTTGTCGGGGGTAACAGAGCAAACAGCTGTTACTGTCACTCGCATGAATGTCGACTCTACGAATGGACTGAGGTCAAACTGCTGCCAGTACTGGCCACTGCACTCCAGCGGGTCCTCGCTGCTGTTGAAGCACTGCAGGCCCAGCTGGAGAAATAGGTCAGCTGGGGTAAGTTTTAATATACAAACATAATGTTCTAGCGGGGGTATATTCATGGATAAGGTAAAGGATGGATGGTCTACACGTATATACAATTGTCACCTGTTGTGAGACTCCATAGTCGAAGTCCATGGTGATCATCTGATTCTGTGAGTGTCGGTTACACCTCTGCAGGAACCCAACAGCCATGATTGTTGACGAAGTTTCACCAGTGTTTTTTAGGTTCACCTGTATCCATGCCCCGACCCCCTCACCGTCCGTCACCCACTCGTTCCCTGCCCCAGGGCTATCCACGTCATCAATAGCATATTGACATCCGAAGTCCGAGGGATTGTATTCACTGGATGCTGTACAAGTTGCTTGCCTGCCTTGCGATGCCGCATCGATGAAGGTGGCTATTCGAAATATCGAGTATGTTGAGGAAATCAAGTCAAACTGATTGCAAATGACATTTATGTCTTTTATTCACACCTCACAGATCGATTTTACAACTATTATGAAATGACTACAATCATTTTGTGATGATACTGCTACGTACAAAAAAAAATCAACCCCGTCAAATTCTGAAGGCACCAACCTAACTCTGGTTGGACACAATTCTTGAATGGATTCACCCTAATTCTGACACTCTAGTCTGCATGAAGATTTTTGTATTAAAGTCGTTTCAGCTCGAGAATATATTTTTTGGATACATAATCGTTATTAATAAATAATTTATACAATAATCGCCTCCTGCTGTACTACACAAATGTGGCAGAGAACCAACATAGCTTGCAGAACATTCTGACAGTAGAATTTTGACTTTGAGTTGGCTTTTGATAGAAGGTAAGGAACTTTTTTCAAGCCATGCAACTGTTGCGATTTCACGAGAATGAGAGTATTGTATTGACGAGCACAGAGGCAGGAGAACGTTAAATTGGAACCCAGTCAAACTTATCAAACTGAAATGATATTATAACTAACATTAACATTATAACGTACTAGACCAATCGGGTTTGCTAAACAGGTGTAAACATAATGGTACTCGACCGTTCGACCGTTCGTACCCCCCCCCCCCCCCCCGCCTCCAAACCACGTATTTCCATATAATCACCGCAGCACAGACAAAAAAAAATTAGCCCAAGGGCTAAGAAAGGTTACCGGACAATACATATTTTAGATATTAGTAGTGTGTGCCGTGACCTTGGAAATAAGGTCATTGGTCAATTCAAGGACACGATAATATTCGGCATATGTCATTTCTAGTATGTCCACAACTGATTCTTAGGCTGTAAAGATTTTTGTATTAAAGTCGTTTCAGCTCGAGAATATATTTTTTGGATACATAATCGTTATTAATAAATAATTTATACAATAATCGCCTCCTGCTGTACTACACAAATGTGGCAGAGAACCAACATAGCTTGCAGAACATTCTGACAGTAGAATTTTGACTTTGAGTTGGCTTTTGATAGAAGGTAAGGAACTTTTTTCAAGCCATGCAACTGTTGCGATTTCACGAGAATGAGAGTATTGTATTGACGAGCACAGAGGCAGGAGAACGTTAAATTGGAACCCAGTCAAACTTATCAAACTGAAATGATATTATAACTAACATTAACATTATAACGTACTAGACCAATCGGGTTTGCTAAACAGGTGTAAACATAATGGTACTCGACCGTTCGACCGTTCGTACCCCCCCCCCCCCCCCCCGCCTCCAAACCACGTATTTCCATATAATCACCGCAACACAGACAAAAAAAATTAGCCCAAGGGCTAAGAAAGGTTACCGGACAATACATATTTTAGATATTAGTAGTGTGTGCCGTGACCTTGGAAATAAGGTCATTGGTCAATTCAAGGACACGATAATATTCGGCATATGTCATTTCTAGTATGTCCACAACTGATTCTTAGGCTGTAAAGTCAATAATAAGCGAGATATTAGCCATTATGTCCTGTAACCTTGAAAATGAGGTCAAAGGTTGAATTCAAGGTCATAGCAATATTCAGCTTATATCATTTCCTATACGTTCATAATTGATTCCTAAGCTCTAAAGTCGATAATAAGCGTGCTAATAGCCATTGTGTCCTGTGACCTTGAAAATTAGGTCAAAGGTGAAGTTCAAGGTCATGACAATTTTCAGAATATATCATTTTCTATATGTTTATAATTGATTGCTAAGCTGTAAAGTCGATAAAAAGTGAGATATAAGCCATTTCGTTCTCTGACCTTGAAAATGTTCAGCATATATCATTTCCTATATGTTCATAATTGATTCCCAAGCTGTAAAATCGATAATAAGCGAGATAATAGTCATTTTGTCCTGCGACATTGAAAATGAGGTCAAAGGTCAAGTTCAAGGTCATGACAATGTTCAGAATATATCATTTTCTATATGTTCACAATTGATTGCTAAGCTGTAAAGTCGATAAGAAGCGAGATATTATCCATTTTGTCCTGTGATCCTGAAAATGAGGTCAGAGGTCAAATTCAAGGTCATGATAATATTCAGCATATATCATTTCCTATATATCCTCAATTGATCCCTTAGCTGTAAATTCGATAATAAGTGAGATATTGGCCATTTTGTCCTGTGACCTTGAAAATGATGTCAAAGGTCAAAATCAACATCATCAGAATATTTGGCATATATCGTTTCCTATATGTCCACAATTGATTCCTAAGCTGTAAAGTCGATAATAGGCGCGATATTAGACATTTTGTACTCTGACCTTGAAACCGAGGTCAGAGGTCAAATTCAAGGTCACAAGAATATTCATTCTATTCTATTCTCATTTCCTTTATGTCCACAATCAGTCCCTAAGCTGTAAAGTCGATAATAAGCGAGATATTAGCCATTTTGTGCTCTGACCTTGACACTGAGGTCAGAGGTCAAATTCGAGGTCACGAGAATATTCAGCATATATACTTTCCTATATGTCCACAATTGATCCCTAAGCTGTAAAATCGATAATAAGTGAGATATTAGCCATTTTGTCCTGTGACCTTGAAAATGAGGTCAAAGGTCAAATTCAGAATATTCAGCATATATCATTTCCTATATGTCCACAATTGATTCCTAGTCTCTTATCTCAATATTAAGTGAGATATTAGGCTTAATGTGTCCCATTATAAAGCATAGGAGAATTTAAAATGGGAAAGTCCCATTTGGGCCGAGTTTGGGCCCAAAATGGCCAACTTCGAGCGATTCAAGCACAACGAAATTTATACATGTCACAGGGGTACATATGAGGAGTGTGCATCAATAAGAAAAAAAGTTACTGAACAGATTTTGAGAAAACGACCATCAAAGTCCAAAATTGGCCATTTTTAGACGAAAACGGCCGCTCTGACCTTGAAACCGAGGTCTGAGGTCAAATTCAAGGTAACGAGAATATTCAGCTTATATCATTTCCTATATGTCCACAATTGATTCTTAGTCTTTAATTTCAATTTTAAGTGAGATATTAGGCTTAATGTGTCCCATTATAAAGCATAGGAGAATTTAACATGGGAAAGTCCCATTTCGGCCGAGTTTGGGCCCAAAATGGCCCACTTTGAGCGATTCAAGGGCAACGAAATTTATACATGTCACACGGGTAGATAGGAGGAGTGTCATGCATCAATAAGAAAAAAAGTTACTGAACAGATTCTGAGAAAATGACCGTCAAAGTCCAAAATTGGCCATTTTTCGACGAAAACGGCCGCCATTTTGAAAAATTAGCCCAAGGGCTAAGAAAGGTTACCGGACAATATACATTTTAGATATTAGCCTTTTGTCCAGTGACCGTGAAAATAAAGTCACTGATAAATTCAAGGCCATGAAATTTTCAACAAATATATCACTTCTAGTATGTCCACAATAAATTCCTAAGCTGTAAAGTTGATAATAAGTGAGACATTAGCCATTCTGTGATGTGACCTTGAAAATGAGGTCAAAGTTCAAGTTCAAGGTCATGAAAATATTCAGTATATATCATTCCTCTATATTCGCAATTGATTCCTATGCTGTAAATGTAAGTATCAATCTATTACCACCAATACAATCAGATTTTGATGATGCCAATAAGAAACGTAAAATACTACATTTTGCAATAGAAACAAACAAAGCCCGACCCGAGTTTATCCAAAGACACACTGGTGTCTTCAGGGGCAGACAATGTGTTAAATGTAGTTGTTTCTACTGTACACCAGATGGAATTAGTATACAACTGCCCAACAACCTATGAAAATAATTTAGAAATCCGAATCTAACCCCATGGAATAGATACATGACAAGTACAAAAGTACCCAATCACAAGCCCGAAGGGTACTGAGTTGATGGTATCCTCGGGGACAGATTTAACGTCCACCAGCAGTGACACCGACTCAGTGGTATAAATGTAAGTATCAATCTATTACCACCAATACAATCAAATTTTGATGATGCCAATAAGAAACGTAAAATACAACATTTTGCAATAGAAACAAAGCCCGACCAAATAGTTTATCCAAAGACACACTGGCGTCATCAGGGGCAGATGTAAAGATGATAATAAGCGACATATTAGCCATTTTGTTCTCTGACCTTGAAAATGAGATCAAATGTCAAATTCTAGATCACCAAAATATTCAGCATACATCATTTCCTATATGTTCACTATGGACCCCTAAGCTGTAAATTTGACAATAAGCGAGATATAAACCATTTTGTATTCTGACCTTGAAAATAAAATGACTAACCTTGAAATTTAGGTCAAGGGTCAAATTCAAGGTCACTAGAATATTCAGCATATATCATTTCCTATATGTTCACAATGGTTTCTAAGCTGTAAAGTCGATAATAAGCGAGACATTAGCCATTTTGTCCTGTGACCTTGAAAATGAGGTCAAAGGTCAAATTCAAGGTCACGAGAATATTCAGCATATATCATTTCCTATATGTTCACAATTGATTTCTAAGCTGTAGAGTCGATAATAAGCGAGATATTAGCCATTTTGTCCTGTGACCTTGAAAATGAGGCCAAAGGTCAAATTCAAGGTCACGAGAATATTCAGCACATATCATTTCCTATATGTTCACAATGGTTTCTAAGCTGTAAAGTCGATAATAAGCGAGACATTAGCCATTTTGTCCTGTGACCTTGAAAATGAGGTCAAAGGTCAAATTCAAGGTCACGAGAATATTCAGCATATATCATTTCCTATATGTTCACAATTGATTTCTAAGCTGTAAAGTCGATAATAAGCGAGATATTAGCCATTTTGTGATGTGACCTTGAAAATGAGGTCAAAGGTCAAATTCAAGGTCACGAGAATATTCAGCATATATCATTTCCTATATGTCCACAATTGATTCCTAGTCTCTAATCTCAATATTAAGTGAGATATTAGGTTCAATGTGTCCCATTATAAAGCATAGGAAAATTTAACATAGGAAAGTCACATCTGGGCCGAGTTTGGGCCCAAAATGACCCACTTCGAATGATTCAAGCGCAACGAAATTTATACATGTCACAGAAGTACATATGAGGAGTGTCATGCATCAATAAGAAAAAAAAGTTACTGAACAGATTTTGAGAAAACGACCATCAAAGTCCAAAATTAGCCATTTTCGACGAGAACGGCCGCTATGACCTTGAAACCAAGGTCAGAGGTCAAATTCAAGGTCACGACAATATTCAGCATATATCATTTCCTATATGTCCACAATTGATTCCTAGTCTCTAATCCCAATATTAAGTGAGATATTTGGCATAATGTGTCCCATTATAAAGCATAGGAAAATTTAACATGGGAAAGTCCCATTTGGGCTGAGTTTGGGCCCAAATTGGCCGACTTGGAGCGATTCAAGGGCAACGAAACTTATACACGTCACAGGGGTACATATGAGAAGTGTTATGCGTCAATAAGAAAAAAAGTTACTGAACAGATTTTGAGAAAACAACCGTCAATGTCCAAAATTGGCTGTTTTTCATCAAAAATGGCCGCCATTTTGAAAAAAAATGCGGAAATCAGAAAACTAAAAAAGCCGTTCCTGGAAATATTTTTGGGTATTTTTATGCAAAATTTCAGAAATATTCCATCGTAAACTTTAAAAATAAAAATGTGAACGGACGGACGACGGACGGACGACGGACAGACGACGGACGACGGACGCAACGCCACGGCAATAGGTTATCGGACCAAAGGTCCGGTAACCTAAAAATGACTCACGCGGACATGTTCAAATTTACCCAACATGGCATCACCATGCCATAAATAGCTCACACACCTATGGTCGGACATGGCCTTATATGAAACATCACATGACACCACACAGCCAATCAACAAATGACACGTGCATACTTGACACGTGACTTGCCCTTGCTCGAGGAGTTGGATGTAAGAAGTCGAGGGATACAGGCGCCATATCAGATATGTGTGGACGAATTTTAGCTAGCCAAACACAGCAAGCCAACGAGTCATATTTGTGAAGAGAGGACTGAATTAAACATTGTGATCCTATAATGTATAATTATTTTGTCGCACCAGGGCCATATTTTGAATACGGCCCTCTCAGAGAGGGCCATAAAGGCCGTATTATAATACGGCCCTGGCCCTGTATGTGGAAGCAGCCCGTAACGACTGTCACTGCGAGTGTACAAACAGTGTATACCAAAAACTACATTGTTTGTTCACCTGAGTCGATTTCATCATTGCCGAAAATTAATCCGAATGACGTCACAGGCTGCACGCTGCGCCGGACTATGTAGATACGAAGTCATACTATGTTGGTGTTCACATTGGAGATTGAATACCAACAACATTCGCCGACAGGTGGCAGCACACGAAAATGAAAAGTAGTGGAGATACATATTGAAGCAGCCTGAACCATTCTGAACTTATTGAACTGGACGATTCGTATTGACAACTTGATAGTCCCATTGGAATGGCTTGCATCATCTGCGATCCACGAATGGAATACAATTATATGCCCTCCAGTCAGTGAGGAGTGTAGGCAAAACACGTCAAATCTGCCATCTACAGGGACAGTACACAGCCGTGGCTTTAACGAAGAGTGTTATGGTACTGGTGCTTGGTACTTGTACTTGGGGTAAGGGGGCGCCATAACTCGATGATATGCCCCCTAGACAGAAACCAGGGATCGGGGAAATCCCCTACTCTTTACGATAAATCCCAAGGAATCTGTTAGGTGCCAGACACCATAAACAGTCTCTGACACCACCCGGCCTTTGTTTTTACCGCCAGTCGGGCTGCACTGGCGTGGGAGGTTTTCAGGCACAAGTGGCGCTGAGCGGACTCGAACCCATGACCTTTAGATCATGGGCCGAGCGCTCTGCCACTGCACCATCCCGCACCCCTGGTACTGGTGCTCACTATAAATTCGTATCTCATAGCCAGGACACCAAACATGTAAATGGTGTCGATACTACGATACATGGCATGATCTATTGGTTTATGCATAGGCCTACCCGTTCACATGTCAGGCACTGAATTCATTCACGTGTGACCAGTTTTAGATGTATGACTCGCATATACAGACCGGGCTGACATTTAGTGCTTAGGTAGGTAGGTAGTTTATTTTCGAAAAGTACAAATATACTATTTTACATTTGAATATATTATTGGACAATTGTACGATTCGAGGTTGGCGCCAAAGACATGAGCCTGTAGCTTGTGGGACAAGCTGGTGCCAACCTTTATATTCGTAGATGATAATTGTTTAAACTTATTGAGAAAAAACAAATAATTGAAAAGAAAAAAAAATATAGAATATAGATGGAATGAGGAAAAGGAAGAACGGAAGACAAACCGAACAAAAAAGAAAACATGCGAGGAGGTATACATATATAATGGATAACTAACCACATATATTAATATGTTGAACGAACTAATTATGCATACAAGTACATTGATAGCCATGCAATATATTTGGAGACGGGGAAATACAATCACTTAATGTAGGCTGTTATCTTAAAACGGAACACAAAAGAAAAAAAAATCACGAATATAGATGGAATGAGGAAAAGGAAGAACGGAAGACAAACCGAACAAAAAAGAAAACATGCGACGAGGTATACATATGTAACGAGACAATCAGAGATTGCAGACCCTCGCCCTTCAGATTTAGTCACTAAAATTAGGCGATAATTGAGAGTTTTGGTCTTAAGACCATCGGTTGTACGCCATACGATTGGGAATTGGCTAAAGAAAAATACAAAAAAAGATTGAACATTTAATATTGATTAGAACCGGAGTTATAGTCAATTATGTGATTTTATTTTTTCAGTTGCCATGGCAACCGTTTTCACCCGATTTTGGCAAAATTTGAAAGGGACTGAGCCATTACCATAGCACTCCAGCCCTATAAATTTCAAATCGATCGAACCGTTTGCCTTTGAGTTATGAGCGCAGACATTTGCACTGAAACGTCGCTGGCCAAAAATAACCGAAATCGTGACCCCCAATTTTTCGACATCCGGCGATAATGGAGAGTTTTCGTCGTACGACCATCGGTCGTACACCAAACGATCAGGAATTGGCCAAAGAAAAATACAAAAATAGTTGGAAAAATAATATCAAATAGAACCGGAGTTAGAGCCAATTATGTGATTTTCTTTTTTTCCGTTGCCATGGCAACCGTTTTCATCCGATTTTGGCAAAATTTTGAAGGGTCTGAGCCACCATCATAGCACTCTAGTTCTATAAATTTCAAATCGATCGGACCGTTTGCCTTTGAGTAATGAGCACAGGCATTTGCACTGAAACGTCGCTGGCCAAAAATAACTGAAATCGTGACCCCCAATTTTTCGACATCGGGCGACAATGGAGAGTTTTCGTCGTACGACCATCGGTCATACACCATACGATCGGGAAATGGCCAAAGAGAAATACAAAAGTAGTTGGAAAAATTAATATCGAGTAGAACCGGAGTTAAAGCCAATTATGTGATTTTCTTTTTTCCGTTGCCATGGCAACCGTTTTCATCCGATTTTGGCGAAATTCTGAAGGGAATGAGCCAGCACCATAGCACTCTTGCCCTATAAATTTCAAATCGATCATGTCGTTTGCCTTTGAGTTATGAGCGCAGACATTTGCACTGAAACGTCGCTGGCCAAAAAAATTTGAAACCGTGACCCCCAATTTTTCGACATCGGGGGAAAATGGAGAGTTTTGGTCGTACGACCACGGGCCATATATCAGATGATCAGGAATTGGCCATAGAAAAATACAAAATTAGTTAGAAAAATTTATCTTGAATAAAACCGGAGTTATAGTCAATTATTGATTTTTACATTTTCCGTTGCCATGGCAACAGTTTTTGTCTGATTTTGACCAGATTTGAGGAGGACCGAGCCACTGAGATACCGGTTCATCCCTATAAGTTTCATGTTGATCGGACCATTCTCCTTTGAGATATACGCGCGGACAGACAGACAAACAAACAGACATACAAACGGACAGACCCAATTGCAATACCATCTGCCCCTATCGGGGCGAGGGTAATGAATAACTAAGCACATATATTAATATGTTGAACGAACTAATTATGCATACAAGTACATTGATAGCCATGCAATATATTCGGAGACGGGGAAATACAATCACTTAATGTAGGCTGTTATCTTAAAACGGAACACAAAAGAAAAAAAAAACACGAATATAGATGGAATGAGGAAAAGGAAGAACGGAAGACAAACTGAACAAAAAATAAAACATGCGAGGAGGTATACATATGTAATGGATAACTAAGCACATATATTAATATGTTGAACGAACTAATTATGCATACAAGTACAAGTACATTGATAGCCATGCAATATATTTGGAGACGGGGAAATACAATCACTTAATGTAGGCTGTTATCTAAAAACGGAACACAAAAGACATTCAATTATATTGATAAAATATACAACACCAGTATGATTTACTTCGAAATCATAAAAAAAACAGAGGAGAAGAGAACCAATGAGAAAAAGAGGAAAACAAAAACACGAAAGTATACACACAGCATGTAACTGCAAACACACACATATACACACACATATGTAGACATATGCAAAGTCATGGACAAACACATGTACACACAAATAAATACATACATACGGATATAACTGCGATATATTATTAGAGGTTTGAGATAATCTACATTTTAATGCTATATTAATACATAAACGTTCACTTATGCTATTTACAGAGCTGACCTTAAGTTGATAAGACTTACGAAGTATACATGCACATTAATACGCTATCAACGATGTTTACTTGTTATACTATACACATTAGTATAGAAAAAAGTAATATCAATTAAGCTTACAGACTATTACAGATTATAATTAAATATATTAATTATAGCGAGGGCTAAGTATACATGTTGTGGATAGCCGACTGACATGCTGAGACCACGGGTACCTAAATAGACCAATACCCCGTGACAATTATGGATTACATTAGTGGTTACTGGATATATTTAGAGATTAATAATCGCTTAATTTTGGTTCTACTTTAGTTCTACTATCCTTTATGTCAGTAGGGAGAGATAACCACAGCTCCGGTCCTTTGTTCACGAAGCTGTTTCGGATCATATGCGTGTTTTTAAATGTACACACACAGAAGTGTGGAGTAATGTTGTGGGGGGAATTAAATATCATGTCGGATAAGGCCCACGCCTTCGGCGCTGCGCGCTTCGGGCCGTATCAGCGATAAATACTCAGGCTAGGGCCTAATCTTATAAATAAAGGAGATTTTGAACTAAATTGTGAAGTAGTAGAAAAAAAACCCGGTGTTCGTTGGGATAGTCACTACCTGTGTGCGTTAAAGTGGCATTACCATTTCGTCTTGGATTTCAATGAGTGATTGGACCACCAGGTACGAATTTGACTTTACATAATGCTATTGAAATTCGTCGTGATAGGTCTAGTATTTAACCTGTGAAAAATACTTTACATATGTAAACGTGCATGTATACCAAACGGATGTAGCTTATGTGCAGAATGGAAACTTACAGCATATGAAGTTCCATACTGACTTTCTTCTTAATCAAAATCACATTACAGTTGTTCAACCCCCCCCCCATCCCCCCCCCCTCCCCCCGCCAGATCCTTTTTCCGAAAACGAGCTGAATCGTTATTCACGATACTATCTCCATGACATATTCAGGCTGATATCGTTGAATCAAGGTAGCCATTTCAGTCTGAAACGGACATGTATGGTTTCCCCTCTGGAGTTTGCTGTCTCATTGACTGAAAATGGTGCAAGTTTAGAACGTATATTCCAATTGATATATACTGTACAGAAAGTTCCATATTGGTAATCGGTACCTAACAGGGCCTGTTTTCAACTGGCTGATTCCTTCGAGCATTCAATAATTTATTCCATTTCAAAAAGTGATACTAAACCAATTCTGAACCTGCATGTGAATTGGCGTACGATTTGATGGATTAATACACATCTTTACGCAGGTGAATAGGGTGAATGTTTTCGAATAAATGATAATTAGTTTACTCACCATCGTTGGCGAAAATTTTGAGCTCAATGAAACCAGTTAACGATGACGTTTCACACATTCCTGTGATCTCGAAGATGACATAACTGGTAACGGTTGCAGGGATGTAGAAACTTTGCCAGAATTTGTTGTCGCACGACCAACCACTTTCTACATTCTGGATACACAGCGGATACACCTACATAAAAAAGTTCATGTCATGGATGATGATCATGACATTTCTCTGACCCATGTACATTGTCGTTCCAGTCATGAATAAAGTAGAACCATGTCACAATGAGATGCGACAGTTTGATAACGATATCTAAATTATTGGAGAAATAATGCGACACTCCACAGGTGAATATCACCCCCACTGTCGGGTTTCGGATGCAGTTCTTAGTTAGCTTTTGATGCAGTTCTTACTGTAAATTTCTCCCCCTAGGATCTGAATGAATTTTCGCATCAAATTCAAATTCTTATTGTATATAATTATCAACGATAAATACTCACATCTACGAAGTGATTGTCGCTGGTTTTCACACGTACAGAGCTTGCTATATCTGGCGTCCAGCAAAGCATGAACAATCTTAAACGTGTGATTCTATAGTAGTAATCGAAAGAAATTTTCAGCCATGCCCCAACAGTCTCAGTATCCGTGCCCCAAAAACCACCCCATTCACCATCAATGGCCTTGTAGCATTGGTACGTCTCCGTATCAGGTGGTTTCTCACTAGATGCTGTGCATGTCGCCGTGTGGTTGTTTATCGCAACATTCTTCATCGGTTCTGCAAAGTGGATTTGTACATCTGCGCAATAGAAATTTCATCTTCCGGGTAAACCGACGAATCGAGGTTGCAACTTTAATTTCAATTTTCGATACACATATTATGATGAATTTAGTAGTGAGTATCTGGAATTTTTAACTGAAGACTCCTCTATTTTTTCCAACTGTTCTGAAGTTGGATATTTGCAAGGATTATGGAGGGTTAATTACTTTGACACTGGATAAGGGACTAGGTTCTAATCTCTCGGAATACTTTATACCTGGTGTTTGTATATGTTTTCATATGAAGACTAGATTCAAATCTCTTGGAATACTTAATACCTGGTGTTTGTGTATGTTTGCATATGAAGTTAGCCATTCCTTCGTCTGGTTAATAACCCATATGCAGAAATATTTTAGTGATGCATCTCTTTATTTGGGTTTGTTTTGATTTCTGGATTGTTTTGTTCGGTTTCGTGTGCAGTTAAGCATTAATTCTGTCAGGAGCCTACAAATTGTGGATAAAATATTTGGTATGACGTTGCAAATTATATTCCAAAATGTTTTGTTTTAGGCATCATTTGTTTTTGGCATCATGAATATCTGGTTGTAATGTTGAGAATATAGTAGGTTGATACTTTTATTCACCATATCTCCAAGATTAAGCAAAGATTACATCTATGTTCAGCCTAATATCAGTGAAGTCCCGTGAAAATTAATGAACCCCGTACGAGAGAGGTGAGCTGAAGAAAAGGTAAGACTATCGATGAAATGGGGTTTGACTATGGGATCACATACCAAGTTCACAGTGGGGTCCGTCGAAGTATGGGGTACACCAGCATCCATATTGTCCGTCACCAACATCCACACAACTTCCACCATTCTCACATGGATTCACGTCACATAGGGCCGAGTTTTCAGCTTCTTAGGAGAAAGGTAAAATTCGTTCATTCATTAAGACCAGTATGTTATTCACCATAAGACTATCTGCACAAAAATAAGTCAACGGAATCAAAATAGCATATCTTATTTGATATTGACTCCACATACCGATAGTTTGCTCTTTCGTTTCACCAGTAGGGAAGTCCGCTGCATTCTTTATAGTTTCCGGATGTGCTCGGTGATAATTCTTACGGCAAAAAATAAATAAATTTGTTCAATGAAAACCATACAGTATATTCGAGGTGTACTATTGAACATTGCTTGACATCGGTTCTCTTACGCGAAGTGCATGGCAGTAATCAACATTTGCGATAACAAACAGGTTGATGAGGATAACACATCGAATGGCGATCATCTTGGCTTCGGTTAGGTGTGTGTGCGATCGATAAACTACCACTCTCCTAGAGGTTGACGCTTTTATTGGCCAGCCAACAGGGCTCTTGCTTATCAATAACTGCTATCAGCAAGTTTGTGTTTTCAGTGATCTAACAAAAGCACACAATATGCACTGAAACTATTCAGCTGGCCACATAAACAACTATCTTGACTGTACATTACTTATATGGCGTGTTATCTAAATCGGCTTATCGTTCAGGGTTTTCCCTTTTTGTTATTAGAGACCACATGATTGATGTGCGTGAGGACTGTATATTTTTGTTCCTGTATCATATCGCAAGCCTAACAACTAATATCATAATATTATGGTGATTCATACAGGCCTGTATTGTTTTATGGGAAAAAATGTAAGATGGGAAAACACGTAAAACATTGTTTGTTTGTTTGTTTTTACGACTATGTTGGACAGATTGACTGCTTAATTGCGCTACCAGGATTCAACATGTTATTCGGTTGAGTGCCCGGGAGACTTTTGGTCATCAACATAAATTTATAGGGGACGTGTAGGATGAATATAAGTATAATTAGTATAACTCATAATTCACTATGAATAGTGAGCTAATATCAGATCAGCATGGCAAACTCTAGGGGTTGTGATGCCGGAATTTAGGGACTTGAAAGGGTGTGGTTTCAAAAACGTTTAGCAAAATGTATTACAAAGCACTGCTTTAAAATCACCACATTGGATCGAATGGTTATCATAAAATGTTTTGATCCATTAATCAGCATTTTTAACAAAGTTATTGAATCCATAAAGATGCAAAACATCAAAATAAAATGTGTACAACAATCAGCCCAAGGGCTAAGGAAGGTTACCGGAACAAATGTTTAGTTTTACACCACACCATTTTTCATCAAAACTGCCGTATTGAATGTCAAATTTGAGGTCACCATTGAAATTGCAATAATTCTCATTTGATACTGCCAATATTTGAGCTCTATCTTAATATACGCACCAATTCAAGTTAAATTTAAAGTTAAAGTTATCACAGCTGAACCTAATTATCACAGCTATCACAGCTGACCTTAATCCGCTTTCAAAGGCACTTTACACTTTAACCCCAGTCCGAGTGATTGTACTTGGAGCAGCCACACTCAAAGCGCTCTATACAACTCCCATAACCTAAACTCAAAGCGCTCTATACAACACCCGGTAACCTAAAAATGGCAATTGGGCATGATGGCTTTTATTCAATGAAACACGTGTGGTCATGCATCTCAATGAGTGGTTCTTTGCGGCCCACAATTCCATCACATTTACAACAACCAAATTTGGCACACTGACTTCTCAAGATTTCACCAGTCTTGTGTTGGGTACATTCGGGCTTTGTTTGCACTTAGATCTCCATTGTCGTTATGAAACAATCGGAGAGCATAATATGTACATGCATTATTTTTTTTCAACTCGTGGTTATGTCGGTGAGAAACAGTGATAACAAGAAAGTCATTGAGGCATCATCAAAACACTTCTCCACTCCTTGACAATATCATATCTGAGAGGAAGCACGTAGAGATTAGTAACATCATGCAGTGGTATTCTCAAAACAAAAGCGTAACGCACGTGAACTTCCTTATAAGGCCCATATCGAGAGACAGTGATATGTTTTTTTCTTTGATTGTAAATTACCTATTTGATATATATACTGACCAAAAAAAGAAACGCAACTTTTCAATATTATTGTATAATTTCATTAAAATAAATAGTTATGTCATGCATTTTGTAATACATGAGCAGTGAAGCATCTATACTATGACAATCATTCACAATATTCAGGAATCATCACACCCGTTAAGTTTTGCGGAGCACACAAAGCCACATCTGGCAAAAGTGAGAATGACATGATCAGTCATTGCTGCTATTTGGTATGGCTATGGAGCCCAGGACGACAAATTTCGTTCAGTTGTGACTGTCCTTGGCGAACTTAAGTCATGTCCTACAAAAACCACTTAATTCTACCCCCATACAATAACATCGGGCCACCTTATCTCGCAGACCGCATGCGTGAGCATACCGGTCACCTGTACGACGTCATATTCGTGTTCCCCCATTGGCGGTGTGAATAGCAAATCTGGATCTGTTCGTAAATGTGTATGTTTGACCAGTTTGATGTTTTCCACCATATCAGTCCCATTCAATGCCGAAAAACCTTTTTCCTTGGCTCCGTTGGCATCGCAACTCGGTGGGGTTACGTATGTTAAGGTCACCCTCTTGCAGACTGTTACAACCTGTATTTTCGCTAACCCTGGATAAATTCCAGTCCTAATTCCCGGCCGGCATCCTTGTTGCTGATCGGAAGCATGATCGGAAGTGGTCACGAAGGTGTAATCGGCTTCATATGACGTTCAAATCCCGGAGTCGTTCCATCAGGTGTTGCAGGTTTTGGGCATTTTGTTGCATTTCCATTGGCTACAGTATTACTTCTTAGACACCATACAATGGCTCAATGGACGATAAAGTCGGAGGCCAGGTCTGTGATGACACATTTTTGCTCAGCTCATCCTATACGCACATTGCTGCACCAAACTTGTAAGGTTCGATAGCGTTTGCATCGACAATTTGCCTAATGTTTTGCATGCCTTTTATATACCCCAGTGAGTACTAAAAGATCACACCATAACTGGGAGTGGCTGAGTAGTGCAAATGCTCAAAGACGACCATCTATATACGTAACTTTTGTCGCGTCGTAATTTGTCGCCAACGGAGCGAGTAAATGTGTCGCGACTATTCCTTTGCACTATATGGGCAGTCACAATGCTCAGATATTTTGAAATACCATTTACAATGATGCAAAAAAAAGGTTTGCCCAATTTCCAAATTGCGTTTCTTTTTTTTGGTCAGTATATATATTCGCTATATGAATTCATTCACTACTTCATAAACCTTTGCTCCGCTTAATGTGCGAGTAAGCTTTAAGCACTTGTTTTTAGCAAAAGAATATGCATGATTATCATAGATGTCGTAGAATTTAAATATGTGTATTAGTTATTGAATAAATTGTGATGTGAGATCTACCACTCAAGCTAATCCGGGGTCAACTTCTCGTTTACTACCCACTGGTCTAGTATTTACGTACACGTCGTTCTGCATATTCATATCACTATGGCCAAAGATATTTCGTACCAAGATTACCAACATTTGGCATTATTTCCAGTGTCATATGGGTTCATCTTGCACAAATGTCCGCGATAAAAATAGAGGCCGCGTGCTATAAAGGCAATGCAGGCCAAAAAAATAAGACTTTATTGTCTTAAAATGCAGGCCAAAAAGTGAGACTGTATTGTTTCACGTAAACTCATAGTGATTATGATTTTTATTCATAAAGTGTCGTGAAATAAAGAGTAACGTATATAGAATTTTGCCCTTACAGTAGCACGGCGAGCCAGAGCAATACCACTTGCAGCAATACGTGCAAAAGGTCACACTAGAGGTCAGATTTAGGAAAATCACTTAATAATATACCTATATCCTTCAAATAACTTGAATATGTAGATTGGAACACTCAAAGATCTCATTACAAAGATTTGAAGTTATTTCAAACAGTTTTGTTGAAAAGAGGGGGACGCTCTACTATTATTGCACGTGCCACTATAGACTCAGAGCAATTGTTGAAAATGATTTCACGAAAGCAAGGTGCCCGAGACACCAAAGGCGTGGGGGTCACTGTCACTTGTCACGAGAAGATTATTTTGCAGTTAAGTTACGATATTCAATGCCAAACGATGTAAAAATTGTATTTTCTCCCAAATGCAACAACATGTACGAACACCCAAGTCGAGGGCATGGGGCTGACAATCCACAGGTGATATAGAGACTTTATGCAATCACTCCAATTGCAATCCTCAACTTAGATCCTAGATCCTCAAACTTAATTTGAAAATCAGACCTAAGCCCCAATGCCTAGATCTAATAGAAAATTTTGTAATTTTATAGATGATAGATTCCGCAAAGACAAAGCTAGGAAATAAGGTGGGAAATAAGGTGGGAATGCTGGAAGGCCAACCGTGGGCCTGTGTTTGCAGCGCCCATTTCCGTGACCGGATTGGTCAGACAGTTAGGCTTCGTGCTGGTGTTGAGCCTTCTACCTTCTACCCTCTCATTGACAGGCGGTAAACGTCATCATTGTGAATATGATATTAGCTCGTAACCTGTTCAGAATGTTGAAGATCTTTATTCTAGAAATGTGTATAGTTCCTAGTACAAAAGCGGCATCATGCTAAGTCAAAGTTTGTTCCTAAAGCAACCAGCGTAATCTGGTAATGTTCAAAGGTATTTCAAAATCCGATACAACATCTATTTTTTTGGTGGTTCATACGAATACGGTTTGTGTAGTCATTGTGATGTCTCAGCCATTAGAAATTGTATTTCATGTTCAACCTAAAGTTGTTATTTTGCTCCGGATACTTATCCTATTATATTATAGTATCGAGGCAGGTGGAAGGCTCCCCGACCCGCACCATGTCGGTCGCGATAGACACAGTTGGTGATCCATGTCCTGGAGTCGCTTGAAATAACGTGCCCGACTGATTTGTGTATGAATGAAGAATTAATGCAAGTGCAGGAGTGTGGGTTTTGCAACTGGTCATCCATATCTCAATCATTTTTGTGTGTGTTCGAATATTCTCAATGTAATACTAGTTTTTGTGTATGAGTAGGAAACGGATGATTCTAGTTACACCTTTTGAGAGCGTTCTAACAGTTCCCAGTTTGTTATATTTGTTAGTGTATCCATATATAATGTTAGATTTGAGTACTTGCCCGCGGGGACAAATAATTATCCACCAGCAATGACACGGACTCAGTTGTAGCATCAAACATGGAATCATGTGAGTCGACATACAACTCACTTCTCTACAACTGGGGTAATACCCCGTCTCTATCTAAAGATGTCCATACGTCCCTTCAATGGTACGGGATATCGGGCGAGAACCAGGCCAGGGATTTCGCTCGGACTTTCTGGGCGGGAATTTCGCCCCAAATTTCCAGTATGGAGGGACTCAAGGACTCTTAACTCCTTTGAGTTTTGAGTGTGGGGTACATTGTGATTGGTGAATGTATAATACAAACTGACATTGTCATAATTTTGTCGTTAATTTGTACCAGAAATAAGGTGAATTCACAGGGAGTCTGGTGTAAACTGGGAATATAGGAGATCAGTTGATATTATATACCCTGCCACCTCCTGACGGTTTTCGAAGCTCGAGCCGATTGTCAAGACACAACAAGAGGGACTCTTATCAGAAGAAAAATAAGATCACACAACCAAATGTTTAATGAGTCAGTTCCATCTCACGTGTAAACACAATACAACAAAAAAAGTAAACCAACCACAAACAAACAACACAAAAGGCACCAAACACTATATCAAAACACTACCGATATAGTATTGGCTTCATATGGTCACTAGGATATCAGGTATAATAAGAATGCCAAGTAATGAACGTCATAGTGAACAGGTTTTTAATACTCAATTATGCATATGGCCCTCATCCGACACACAATGTGTGAATAATAGTAAATAGGTCAATGAACCATGATTTTATAGCTATCGCTGCGTGTGGAACCGGACGATAGAACTACAATGTTTGGGTCCGTTGTCTTGTCACATATACTGTATTGTATCTGGCAAATATTGAGTACTTTAGTATTGGTGAAAGCTGTTAGGTCCGGTCGGATGTTTTGTTGATATTTGTCATCAGACGTCTGGGTAAATTCCATGATTATGTAAAGTTATGCTCGATGGCAACCTTTTTCTGCCAGACCATGTGATATCATAGTTATCAGATAAAACTGTGCCGTTCTTTCGTAACTAATGACCGAGTGAATTACGAATGAGGGGTATGAGATACATATATACTAATATTGGTATCAATCTATTAACACCAATTCAACTAGATTTTGATTGCATCTACTTGTTGTATATCACTATTATGTGTGTCAAGATGGAATGTTACCCAGCACTGCAAACAAGCCATTCACGAGTATATAATAATCAATTATTAATTCATTGCCTTTTGATTGAGTATCTATGCACGTGTTAAACACCTCTGCATGGGGTTTGGTTCGGAGTTCCTAATCGTTTGGTTAGCTAGTTGGGCAAATGTATATTAATTCCATCAATTTTACAATATAAACGCTTACACAATGTTTATTCCTGTTTCTTATTTCTATTTAATGTTTGTTATCGTCATCATCGAAATCTGGTTCTTTCAATACGTTGATACATACAATTATGGCACATGTACCCGCCTTCCTCCAGAACCCATCTTATTTGTAAGACTGGACGTTACAAAAAAATACTGTGATGGATGCAGCAACTAAACTACTGTAACTACACGATTTAATCACGAGTTTGAGACTTGGAGATGGACAAGAAGTGACTTTATTGGGATGGAAGTCAGACAACCATTATCCTATCGTCCAAGAAAATGTCACCAGAATACGGTCATGTAGACATTAACTGTATCACAAGTCGAAGAATTTGATAAATCGGATCGGATCTCCTAATCTTTAATTCATATAAAAATCATTCGCTGGAGTGGAAATACACCCAGATATCGACCTGTAGATACACAGATAAGTACACATGAATCATGAGTGAACAAACATACCCTATGCAGAAATTTACAATGAGTGTTGCTGCAGTGGAGAGGAAAACTCATCCTCGATGAAAATCGATCTGGTGTGTCGTGATCCATGAACATAATGGACTCATAATCTACATGCATTCCAAAATAAAACGATTCATACAATCTCAGACAGAACCATGCGAATGGTTGACGAGGAACAGTACAATGGTACAAGAGACGCAAACTGTGTTTCCTATCAACACTTGCAAAAAAAAATCCTCGTTTTACACATGCCCTATAATTGCTCAAATGCTTACTATAACAAAGAACTATCCTGGAATAGTATATATCCCAGTTTCCCTTGCCATAACTTATTCAAGTGATCTGCTTAACATAGCATATCGCATACACTGGTGTCGTCATTGCAAAATACATGTATTAACGAGTACACATTATTTGGCCAGATCTCATTGATTGTCGAAAGTCTAATTTGTATCAATCTAGATATGTACGCAAAGCGTGATTACTGTGGAAAATGACTCGAAATAGGAGACCATTTGTTTCAATTATTTTCCTGTATTATAATAATCAAACGAAACGATTAAACAACTACATTAACCACACTGTCTGCCCCTGATGACGCCAGTGTGCCCTTTGATAAAGTATTTGGTTGGGCTTTGTTTCTAATGCAAAATGTTGTATTTTACGTCTGTTATTTGAATCATCAAAATTTGGCTGTATTGGTGGTAATAGATTCATCTTTACTATATGACTAGATTATGAAAATACATTCACTCGCTTCTTCATGCGACTATCCATCAGATCTGAAGATAAAACCTGTTTGTTTCAAGGTAGTAATACAATCACCGTATAATTCCTGAACTTGTACTGTGATATATGTATAATATATATAGAGTTCACAAACATACAATCAAAATAAACAGGAATCAGACTGACGTATTTAACTCAAATCGAAATCAAAACAAATCGAAACAAAGTCGAAGTAAAATAATACTAATTACACTACACAGGTTGATAACGTGATAGCTTACACTGTTGTAAGGAAACCTGATATTATTCTAAAGACATGATTCAAGTAGCATTTAAATATCTGAAATTGCCCATTGCTACGCTACACATTTCCACTAGACTCGGTAGAAAACAACAACAAAAACCAAACAGGCATAAAATTCATGGCCTTTAGTCTTATGGTCCGATTGCTCTTTCGTCCTGCTATAATACAATTATATGACCGTCGTACGCCTCTCTAGACAATCCTCAGATTTGTGATATTTGTTTTCTTCGCCGTATTTATACATACTGCCTCAGTTGTAAATTGTAATTTCATTCACGTATTTTAAAAACATCTCTTTGCTACTGGTAAGAAGCATTATATCAACTACAAAAACACCTTGGAACTTCTAAAGAAAAAATTGCAGTGCGAAATGTCATTATTATGAGCTGTTTTGCACGCACTGTGTATATCAATACTCGTATGTGCACGGGTGTCCTTCAAATTTCTTTCAAGATCGTTGTTCCATCCTGGACTAGCCCATCATGAGTGTTCAGGATATTTACAAATGTGTTTCAGACATAAAATTGTACGGGACTTGGGGAAATTACGAAAGTTGTCAATTCTGATGAACGTCTCCTGTGTTATGGAACATAAAATAATACCTGATTGTCATCATGGACAATGTGTCCGTATCGTCATATATTTCAGGCACATTTCCTCATATAATTGTATTCGATGAATAATTGACGACACCACTCTGAATTCACCTGTCTGTAAACCCCACTTCCAGGGGTCATAAAGGTCATCTTTATGCCACACAATATTTGATATGCACTGCGAGTTCCGCACTATTCCATTAGTCAAAAAGCTTGTATTATGGATTTGTAACATAAATTCCGATGCTTTTGTCTGGCATTACTTATGTTGTAAATGCAGGTATGCCAGATTTGTCCATGTTACTTTATAATTGCTACATGATCTCAAGCAATGTACTGTCATGACGAACTCACAAAATACGAGAAATTGTGCCGTATTCGGTACTGCATATGGCATATGCATTCATTGTGAAAAATTAGTATATAATTACTACATAAGTACTGTTTGCTGTTGAAAAAGTGTCTAACAAGTCATTGCAACCACAAATAGCATTATTATGTTGTAGAGAATTAATGAGAAATTGTTCGATCATAGATTTGAAAAGCTGACGTCCAAAGGGCCTTTGAGATATACAAATGGACAGTTTACGCTAGCTTTCTCTGCTCTACCATACAAGAGCATATACATGTACCTATCTAGTGGTGTGCTGCGCTCAGGATAATTTGCGAGCCAACTTTCCATTCAGTACATCTATACACAGTGACTTCTCGAAAACTGCACTGATGCAATGTTCATTATTTTTCTTATCTTCTCAACAACAACGCTGAGCACGTATACAGTGAAGTCAAAGTAAAAACTGTACAGTTCTCAAACCACCAAGGCGTCCAGCGGTATCGAGCTTTGTAAACATAGAATTAGAATGTATTCATGTATGGTTATACGCAAATAGATTTTAAAACCGAGCAGCTCTAAAACAAAATATACAGTTTTTACAGTTTTCACGAACGCTGTTCACATGAATTTTGATGACTGCCCAATGAAAATTCAAAAAGATGAAATTGGATACATAAATAGCACTAATATTATGAAGAATGATCAAGTTTTTAGGTGTATGTTTAGATTCGCACAAAAAGTGGAAAATACATGTCGATTTTGTCTGTAATAAAATATATAAATCCATCTTTATTTTGAACAGAGTTAAAAATTTACTTCCTCAAAATGTAAATAATATATCTCAGCCTGATAGAGTCGCACATAAGTTATGGCTTGATAACCTGGGGGAAATTCTAGTCTTACGATTACAGTGCTCAAATTACCAAAATGTGCTGCTGTTCGCATCATAAGTAGAGCGTCTTATACTTCGTCCTATACCGAACCCTCGTTCAAATTATTAGATATACTAAAAATAGAAGATTTGTATATTTTACATGTGTTGTTATTCATGTATAATTACTGAACGAATAATTTACCCAGTTCATTTCAAAAATTCTTCAGGTTAAATAGTGAACTAGTAACGCGGGTTACACGCCAAACACACTTGTAAAATATTCCCAAACCAAGAACAAAATTTACTTCTAAACTATCAAAATATACATTTCCCTCAATATGGAATAATTACTATTCACTTTTCCCACTAAACAATAATAGGATAGCCACAAAAAACATTATGCAAATCATACAATGTAATAACGCATACTGTAGAGACTGTAACTAATACTAACAACAACCATTTTATTAGAGAGGTAACTGAAACTTTAATTTATATTTTTGGTCCGAATGCTGGTCCTGTTCTCCGCTTCCCACCCTTATTTGGCCTGCTGACCATGCCCGTTACTGCCTCTGAGGGCAGGCTCTATGTGCTGCATTGTATTTATGTGTCTTATTATATTTATAATTTTCCTTTCTTTTTTTAGGGGTATCACAAGAAGACGACGTAACTGTCATATGGTACCCCGGACAACAACCATCTAGAAGTATAATATATTTTAATTTCTATTATTTCTATTTACGTCGTTGTGTTTTGGTTTCTCATTGTTAACTTTGTATTATAATAGCTGTCCGAAATAAATTTGTCCTCTGTCCTGTCACATATAATGTATTGTATCTGACAAGTATTGAGTATTTTAGTATTGGTGAAAGCTGTTAGGTCCGGTCGGATGTATTGTTGCCAATTGTCATCAGACGTCTGGGTAAATTCCATGATTGTGTAAAGTTATGTTCGACGGCAACGTTTTTCTGCCAGACCACGTGGTATCATAGTTATCAGATAAAACTGTGCGGTTCTTTCGTAACTCATGACCGAGTGATTAAGAATGAGGGGTATGAAATACATATATACAAATATTGGTATCAATCTATTAACACCAATTCAACTAGATTTTGATTACATCTACTTGTATATTACTATTATGTGTGTCAAGATGGAATGTTACCCAGCACTGCAAACAAGCCATTCACGAGTATATAATAATCAATTATTAATTCATTGCCTTTTGATTGAGTATCTATGCACGTGTTAAACACCTCTGCATGGGGTTTGGTTCGGAGTTCCTAATCGTTTGGTTAGCTTGTTGGGCAAATGTATATTAATTCCATCAATTATACAATATAAATGCCTACATGTTTACACACTGTTTATTCCTGATTCCTTTTGTATTGAGGTTCATTATTGTCATCATCGAAATCTGGTTTTATCAATACGTTGATACATACAACTATGGCACATCTACCCGCCTTCCTCCAGAGCCCATCTTATTTGTCTGACTGGACGTTTATAAAACAAATACTGTGATGGATGCAGCAACTGAACTACTGTAATCACAAGATTTTATCACGAGTTGAAGACATGGAGACAAGAAGTGACTTTATTGGGATGGAAGTCAGACAACCATTTTGCTATCGTCCAAGAAAATGTCACCAGAATACGGTCATGTGGACATAAAATACGAATTACATCTAAAAACATTTGTTCAATGGAAACATTACCATGTTTATTATGAATTTTATGCATCTGACTGATATCATATTGGCCAGTTCATTCGAACTATAACAGAGATTTCAACTGTATGTATCACAAGTCGAATAATTTGATACACTGGATCTGATCTTGAATCAAAATAGGAATCATTCGACGGAGTGGAAATACACCCAGATATCGACCTACAGATACAATATGTACACCTAAAACATACAAGAGGTGGAACAAACATACCATATGCAGAGATTTACAATGAATGTTGCTGCAATAGAGAGGAAAACTAATCCTGGATGAAAATCGATCTAGTTTGTCGTGTGATCCATGAACATAATGGACTCATTATCTACATGCAGTCCAAAATAAAACGATTCATACAGTCTCAGATCAAACCATGCAAAATGGTTGATGAAAAATAGTACAATGATACGAACATTGTGTTTCCTATCAACTCTGGCAAAAACATCATCGTTTTCAGATGCGCTATTGCTCCAATGCTTACTATAACAAAGAACTATATAGTAGTATATATCCTAGTTTCCCTTGTCATAATTTATTCAATTGATCTGCTTAACATAGCATATCGCACACACTGGTGTCGTCATTGCAAAATACATGTATCAATAAGTCCACATTATTGGCCATATCTCACTGATTGTCAAAATTCCAATTTGTATCAATCTGGATATGTACGCAAAGCGTGATTACTGTGGAAAATGACTCGAAATAGGAGACCGTTTTTTAGGTTACCGGACCTATGGTCCGATAACCTATTGGCATGGCGTTGCGTCCGTCGTCCGTCTTTGTCCGTCTTTGTCCGTCGTCGTCGTCGTCGTCGTCCACATTTTTATCTTTTTTGTTTACGGGCGAATTTTTCTGAAATTTTGCAGAAAAATACTTAAAAATAATTCAAGAAGGAGGTATTTTTTAGTTTTTTGATTTTCGCTTTTTCTTCAAAATGGCGGCCGTTTTCGACGAAAAAGGCCTGATTTTGGACTTTGGCGGCCATTTTCTCAAAATCTGTTCAGTAACTTTTTTTCTCTTTGATACATAAGACTCCTCATATGTACTTCTATGATGTCTATAAATTTTGTTGCGCTTGAATCGCTCGAAGTGGGCCATTTTGGCCCAAACTCGGCCCAAATGGGACTTTCCCATGTTAAATTCTCCTATGCTTTATAATGGGACACATTAAAGCCTAATATCTCACTTAATATTGAGATTAGAGACTAGGAATCAATTGTGGACATATAGGAAATGATATATGCTGAATATTGTCGTGACCTTGAATTTGACCTCTGACCTTGGTTTCAAGGTCAGAGCGGCCGTTTTTGTCGAAAAATGGCCAATTTTGGACTTCGACGGTCGTTTTCTCAAAATCTGTTCAGTAACTTTTTTTCTTATTGATGCATGACACTCCTCCTATGTACCCCTGTGACATGTATAAATTTCGTTGCCCTTGAATCGCTCGAAGTGGGCCATTTTGGGCCCAAACTCAGCCCAAATGGGACTTTCCCATGTTAAATTCTCCTATGCTTTATAATGGGACACATTAAGCCTAATATCTCACTTAATATTGAAATTAGAGACTAGAAATGAATTGTGGACATATAGGAAATGATATATGCTGAATATTGTCGTGACCTTGAATTTGACCTCTGACCTTGGTTTCAAGGTCAGAGCGGCCGTTTTTGTCGAAAAATGGCCAATTTTGGACTTCGACGGTCGTTTTCTCAAAATCTGTTCAGTAACTTTTTTTCTTATTGATGCATGACACTCCTCCTATGTACCCCTGTGACATGTATAAATTTCGTTGCCCTTGAATCGCTCGAAGTGGGCCATTTTGGGCCCAAACTCAGCCCAAATGGGACTTTCCCATGTTAAATTCTCCTATGCTTTATAATGGGACACATTAAGCCTAATATCTCACTTAATATTGAAATTAGAGACTAGAAATGAATTGTGGACATATAGGAAATGATATATGCTGAATATTCTCGTGACCTTGAATTTGACTTTTGACCTCATTTTCAAGGTCACATGACAAAATGGCTAATATCTCGCTTATTATCGACTTTACAGTTTAGGAATCAATTGTGAACATATAGGAAATGATATATGCTGAATATTTTCGTGACCTTGAATTTGACCTTTGACCTCATCTCCAAGATCGCAGGACAAAATTGCTAATATATCGCTTATTATCGACTTTACAGCTTAGGAATCAATTGTGAACATATAGGAAATGATATATGCTGAATATTCTCGTGGCCTTGAATTTGACCTTTGACCTCATTTTCAAGGTCACAGGACAAAATGGCCAATATCTTGCTTATTAGCGACTTTACAGCTTAGGAATCGATTGTGAACATATAGGAAATGATATATGCTGAAAATTCTCGTGACCTTGAATTTGACCTTTGACCTCATTTTCAAGGTCACAGGACAAAATGGCTAATATCTCGCTTATTATCGACTTTACAGCTTAGGAATAAGTAAGTAAGTAATTTATTTCCAAATTGCACACAAGATGAACATATTCAATAGATGATATAAGAAATGCACAATTTGTGGACTCCACCAGAGGCCGATGCCTGTAACTTGATTGCTCAAGCGGTGAAGCCCATTACATTGAAATAATAGTAACACAAAATATGGAACGGATAGGAACAAAATATTTACAAGTTGGACTCACGTATGAGTTGCATACTACATGTAACAACATCACAAACAAGTAGATATATATATACATTAATTTCACGTAGAAATACATACTATTCACATTATTCACATACACCCATATACACAGGAGATGATGATACAGTTGTGCCAGAATTAACAGATTGAACCTAAAATGTACACATTTACTACTGTGAAATGCCAAACTTGTGGTATTACATAGAGTGAGAAATGAATGAAAAAAGTCCTTTTTCATACCCCCCCCCCCCCCCATGACACACACACCCACACCCACACACATCCTTACACTATTGGCAAACGATATTGATTCCTAAGCTGTAAAGTCGCTAATAAGCAAGATATTGGCCATTTTGTCCTGTGACCTTGAAAATAGGTCAAAGGTCAAATTCAAGGTCACAAGCATTTTTGTTGAATCAATTGTGAACATGTAGGAAATGATATATGCTGAATATTCTCGTGACCTTGAATTTGACCTTTGACCTCATTTTCAAGGTCACATGACAAAATGGCTAATATCTCGCTTATTATCGACTTTACAGTTTAGGAATCAATTGTGAACATATAGGAAATGATATATGCGGAATATTTTCATGACCTTGAATTTGACCCTGACCTCATTTCCAAGGTCACAGGACAAAATTGCTAATATCTCGCTTATTATCGACTTTACAGCTTAGGAATCAATTGTGAACATATAGGAAATAATATATGCTGAATATTCTCATGACCTTGAATTTGACCTTTGACCTCATTTTCAAGGTCACAGGACAAATTGGCCAATATCTTGCTTATTAGCGACTTTACAGCTTACGAATCAATTGTGAACATATAGGAAATGATATATGCTGAAAATTCTTGTGACCTTGAATTTGACCTTTGACCTCATTTTCAAGGTCACAGGACAAAATGGCCAATATCTTGCTTATCAGCGACTTAACAGCTTAGAAATCAATTGTGAACATATAGAAAATGATATATGCTGAAAATTCTCATGACCTTGAATTTGACCCTTTGACCTCATTTTGAAGGTCACATGACAAAATGGCTAAGATCTCGCTTATTATTGACTTTACAGCTTAGGAATCAATTGTGAACATATAGGAAATGATATACGCAGAATATTCTCATGACCTTGAATTTGACCTTTGACCTCATTTCCAAGGTCACAGGACAAAATTGCTGATATCTCGCTTATTATCGACTTTACAGCTTAGGAATCAATTGTGAACATATGGGAAATGATATATGCTGAATATTCTCGTCACCTTGAATTTGACCTTTGACCTCATTTTCAAGGTCACAGGACAAAATGGCCAATATCTTGCTTATTAGCGACTTTACAGCTTAGGAATCAATTGTGAACATATAGGAAATGATATATGCTGAAAATGTTTGTGACCTTGAATTTGACCTTTGACCTATTTTCAAGGTCACAGGACAAAATGGCCAATATCTTGCTTATTAGCGACTTTACAGCTTAGGAATCAATTGTGAACAGATAGGAAATGATATATGCTGAAAATGCTCGTGACCTTGAATTTGACCTTTGACCTATTTTCAAGGTCACAGGACAAAATGGCCAATATCTTTCTTGCTTATTAGCGACTTTACAGCTTAGGAATTAATTGTGAACATATAGGAAATGATATATGCTGAAAATTCTCATGACCTTGAATTTGACCTTTGACCTCATTTTCAAGGTCAACAGGACAAAATGGCCAATATCTTGCTTATCAGCGACTTAACAGCTTAGAAATCAATTGTGAACATATAGAAAATGATATATGCTGAAAATTCTCATGACCTTGAATTTGACCCTTTGACCTCATTTTGAAGGTCACATGACAAAATGGCTAAGATCTCGCTTATTATTGACTTTACAGCTTAGGAATCAATTGTGAACATATAGGAAATGATATACGCAGAATATTCTCATGACCTTGAATTTGACCTTTGACCTCATTTCCAAGGTCACAGGACAAAATTGCTGATATCTCGCTTATTATCGACTTTACAGCTTAGGAATCAATTGTGAACATATGGGAAATGATATATGCTGAATATTCTCGTCACCTTGAATTTGACCTTTGACCTCATTTTCAAGGTCACAGGACAAAATGGCCAATATCTTGCTTATTAGCGACTTTACAGCTTAGGAATCAATTGTGAACATATAGGAAATGATATATGCTGAAAATGTTTGTGACCTTGAATTTGACCTTTGACCTATTTTCAAGGTCACAGGACAAAATGGCCAATATCTTGCTTATTAGCGACTTTACAGCTTAGGAATCAATTGTGAACAGATAGGAAATGATATATGCTGAAAATGCTCGTGACCTTGAATTTGACCTTTGACCTATTTTCAAGGTCACAGGACAAAATGGCCAATATCTTTCTTGCTTATTAGCGACTTTACAGCTTAGGAATTAATTGTGAACATATAGGAAATGATATATGCTGAAAATTCTCATGACCTTGAATTTGACCTTTGACCTCATTTTCAAGGTCAACAGGACAAAATGGCTAATATCTTGCTTATTATCGACTTTACAGCTTAGGAATCAATTGTGAACATATAGGAAATGATATGTTCTGAATATTTTAATGATATTGAATTTGACCTTTGACCTAAATTTCAAGGTCAGTCATTTTATTTTCAAAGTCAGATTACAAAATGGCTTATATCTCGCTTATTATCAAATTTACAGCTTAGGGGTCCATAGTGAACATATAGGAAATGATGTATGCTGATTAGTTTGGTGATCTAGAATTTAACCTTTGATCCCATTTTCACGGTTAGAGATATGGCGATTTCAGTGGTCACCTTGAATTTGACTTTCAACTTTCTCGGCTTAACTCTGTATATTTCTCCAGTAACCTTACTAGCCCATTGGGCTAATTTTTTCAATCATTTTCCCGTATTAGAAAAATCAACGAAACGATTAAACAACTACATTAACCACACTGTCTGCCCCTGATGACGAAATTGTGTCTTTTCGATGAAGGTTGGGCTTTGTTTCTAATGCAAAATGTTGTATTTTACGTTTGTTATTTGAATCATCAAAATTTGGCTGTATTGGTGGTAATAGATTGATATTTACTATATGACTAGATTATGAAAAATTGTGTCTTTTCGATGAAGGTTGGGCTTTGTTTCTAATGCAAAATGTTGTATTTTACGTTTGTTATTTGAATCATCAAGATTTGGCTGTATTGGTGGTAATAGATTGATATTTACTATATGACTAGATTATGAAAATACATTCTCTCGCTTCTTCATGCGACTATCCATCAGATCTCAAGATAAAACCTGTTTGTTTCAAGGTAGTAATACAATCACAGTATAATGCCTGAACTTGTACTGTGATATATGTGTTGTAGTAGTGGTTTTGCCACGTTTCGGCACTGTGGTTTTTCCCGCACTCGCGGTCCATATTTGTATTGCACTGTCGGCTCAGGAACGAAATGTACAGTTTGAGTTTGTTGTTTGTTGGTCGCTTGACAACATACGCCATCTTGAAAGCTTGAAAACGGTTCACACGAAAGTTGTGCATCTTCTAGCAGTTTCCATTCGTTGTTTATCTATTCTGATTGCTCCAGGTCAGTAGAATGTATTGATTTTGTTATTGGCTGCACGCCATAAGTTTATGTCAGATTTGTGGTTTAGTGATTTCAGCTGGCGGACGTACTGTCCCGATTATCGTCTATTCTTGTATATATTGTGGTTCTATTGTGACTAGAATGATTACTTTATTCGTTCCAGATCATCTCATCTTTCATTCGTTCCACTTACTTGCATCACTGCACTTGGACAACCAATCCAATATTGGGGTAAGCAATAACACTGAGAATTGCAGAATAACTGTGCACGTCTGAATGTATGCGTGTGTGTGCATGTGGCAAGTGAGTTCATACCATTTTACATACAACATATTGTTTTATCAAGTCGATAACTTGACTAGGTATAGATCTTGAACATTTCGATGAAACTCGATTATGATTGCATTTATTACGTTTCGATGGCTATTCGTCATAACTATTGACATTTAACATGTTCATTTGTTAATTACAGGTCCGGTATTTGGACAAATAAAGGATCGAAACTCGTTCTAGTTTGGGTATTTTGAGTGCCTTAGCCCGACCTACAAAAATGGAGCCTCCAGGGAGTTCACTGATGTCCTACCAGAGGTGCTCGTGATGTTCGCTCATTTCGCTCGCTTCGCTCGTGCTCGCATGGACTGACTTCGTTCAATTCACACACGGTTTGATCGCTTCGACGTGTCGACACATCTGTCACAGTGCATAACTCAATCAGCTTTGTTATTGATTGTGCCTGTTTGTTGTCATTTTGAACCATTTTGTATCCTTCATGCATAATATATTATGTGTTTGAAACTGTTTGTTTCAAGGTAATCATATAATTCATTCACTGGAGTAGTATTTGCCAACAATTTGCTGTATAATATTCATGTGCACTGACATTTAGGTATACATCTCATTGCATTGAAATTAGAATACTAGTATTTTATGTATTTGTACTATTAACTACTGTTGGTTTGTCAACCACTCTGTTAATGTTTCACTGATGGTATCTTTTGATCACATGTATTGAATAATTGGTTGAACTAGGTCTTTGTAGTGAATTTATCAAATACTGTGTGACCTTGACATTGGGTTCTCTGTATGTGCTTGGTGAATATCAAGTTTTCGTACATTGTGATCAGAAAATTATTGGTGTGTTGGCATAACAACTGCTAAGAAGTCTGTGACTTCTGTGTACATTTAAAAAGCACTTCCTTTGTGATTCTTGATTACAGTGTGGATTAATTTCAAGTTGAAATTGTCATCAACTGTTATTGCCTTGTGGTCCCATATATTTGGATGTGGTATGTCTGTGTATTCATATGTTGACAATATGTTGGTATATTATTGTTGATCGTGCCTGATCAAATATAGTGTTTGATGTTGGATCAGTTGTGATCCCAAAAGCTTTGTAAAAAAAAAAAAAAGGGAGATTATGTGTATACATTGAGTATGTTTGACTTGGGTATCTGATTAAATACATGTGTGTCTGAATACACATCTTGTTCTTTAACACCTAATGCTTGTTGGTTTGATATGTAACATTTGCACCAACATTCACACAAACACTTAACAACTCATCAAACATTCAGTGATACTTTAGTGTTTGAACTTGAGTATTTGAATACTTTGCGTCCGGTGTGTGAATACTTGATTGTTTTTTTGTTTGGTTGTGTTGGTCTCTGCCATTGATCATGGCAAGTGGTGGATTTCTTAGTACCAGTAGTTGTTCAGTATGGGTATCTGGTCTGTGCCCTCCATTGTCAGGGAAGGGCATTGACACTTTCTTCTCCCAGGCTGGTGAGGTTGAACATGTCGTTATTCCGGATGTTGATGGTTCGGAGGTTTTGGTTGTGTTCTCTGACAGTTCTTCTGTGAGTTCCGCCTTACTGTTTGACGGGAAGGAGTTTTGTGATGGCATCGTCAGTGTCAGTGTACCTACATTTAAACAGATGCATGTGGTGGACAACTTAACGCCGGAATCTGTGTACTCGACTAAAGACCGACGCTGGTCCAGGACACAGTCTGTTTTGCAGTCCATCAATGATTTGGATGAAGATGAACTGGTAGTGGTGATGGAAGAAATGGCGGTGCTAGCCAGGAACAAGGCAGATTCAGAGGGTGATTCAAAGCTGGAATTGCCGTTTCCTGAATCTAAGGTGCCCTCGTCCCTGGCGAGCATAGCTGTTACCATGCCACAGGTACATGTAAGTATGCCTCAGCAAGTTTGTAGCCCACCGTCCGTGGTGCCACTTTATGCATCTCAGTGTAGTTTTGGGGATACACCTAAACCAGGTATGCCATTGTACAGCTCTGTGCCATTTATGTCGCAACCGGCACTGGCACCCGCCAGCGTGTATCCATCGTATGTTTCTCAGTCAGTGTTTGCGCCAACTCACTCATTGACTCAAACCCGTCCTACATTCGTGGATCCCTCGCTGCAACCGGCTTACCCCGTAAACCCTAGACCTCCACCTCCGGTAGTGTCTTCTGTCGCTGCACCATTGGTCACATACAGTGCGTCGATGATGCAATATCCACGAATCATATTTTTCTCCGGGGATTCGGATAAAAATGATGCATCTTATCAACAATGGCGCAATGAGGTACTTTGCCTCATGGCCGAGGGACATCCTAGCACTCATATTCTTATGTCGATTCGGCGTTCGTTGAAAGGTACCGCCGCGGAAGTCTTGTTAAATCTTGGTCTGGGAGTAACACCAGAACAGATTGTGAGGAAGTTTGATGTCATCTTTGGAACAGCTCTCTCACCAGTAACTCTGATCGAGGATTTTTACAGTGCACGCCAGAAGGAGACGGAGAAGGTCGTTCAGTGGGGATGTCGCCTTGAGTCGCTACTTTCACGAGTTCGTGAACAGGGTGCGAACATCGAAGATCTTGAAGGGAAGTTGCGTGGTCGCTTTTGGAGCGGGTTGGTAGATGAAAGGGTCAAGAATGCCATACGCCACCGATACGACTGTGGGGAACCCTTTCAAATACTACTGACGGCTGCTCGAGCTGTCGAACATGAGGAGGAACGACATGAAGCTCAGGGTGGACACCAAACCATTTCCTCGAATGTCGGGAAAAAGGCTCCGGGACATCAAGCTAAGGTCCAGATCCAAGAGTCATCCGGACTTGAGTCGAAACTAGAGGCATTGGCTAAACAACTGGAAGTTTTGTCAAAGCACCTCAACAATATGGAGACGAAGACTGTGAGAAACCGTAACCAGCAGGAAAGAACACAACCCCTTGGCGAGAGACGGTCGTGCTTTTATTGTCATGAAGTCGGTCATCTGATTGCCGATTGCATGAAGCTCAAGAAGAAACGCGAGTCTCAGAACTCGGGAAACGCCAACTAGTCGACACTGCAGGGCGTGTGTTCGACTCCGACCGAAACGAATGCCCAACTTTAATCAGCAGAATCATTGGAGAGTCCAGCGTAACAGCTATCAATGTTGAGAACATTCCATGTTTGGCTCTAGTGGACACAGGAAGTCAGGTGACGACCATATCCTCAAGTTTTGTGGAAACTCACCTTCCAGATACCGTGGTACACCCTGTTACAGAATTGTTAACGGTCACCGGAGCTGGAGGGCATCAACTTCCTTACAAAGGTTTCATCGAAGTCGGGATTGCACCATACTCTCAAGCTCCGGAAATTGTTTACCCATCACTTCTTCTTGTCGTCCCATTCGATGCTTACACATCAGAAGTTCCAGTGGTGTTGGGCACGAACATCATCCGGCTGATTATAAAGGATCAGCAGAAACATGACTGTCACTTCAAGTTGAATCCAGCTTGGCAGTCTGCAGTGCAGGTTATGCAGAAGTCGATGGCCGCTGATGGCGTCTTAGGAGTGGTAAAGACCACTAGACCTGAAACCGTTCTACCGGGTCAGAAGCTAGTTGTCAAGGGTTTGTCACGTGTACATGGATCAGCAAGTCGACCGGATGCGTTGGTGATGCCAGAAGTTATGATGGAACATCAACTACCTGGTGGCTTGGCCGTCACACCTGGTGTTATGGAATGGCAACCTCACAGTGCTTCATGTTTCCGGATTCATGTGGAAGTCCAAAATTTGTCATCCCGGATGATTACAATCCCGAAGAAGTCTGTTGTTTGTGCGTTGCACGAAGTTGAACTCAGTGATACAGATGATGCGCCAGACACAAGTGAGGACTCTGTGTCAGGTGTGTCCAAGTTTCTCAGCATGTTTGATTGGCCACAGAATGATGCTGAAGTGGAGCCCTTACAGAAACTCCTCCTTCAGTGGAAGAATGTTTTCTCGTTGCATGATCTTGATGTTGGCCACACAGATCAGGTCAAGCATGAGATAAACTTGACTGATGACACGCCCATCAAGGTGCCACATCGACGGATTCCTCCATCCATGTATGATGAGGTGAAGAACCATGTACAAGAGATGCGTGGGCATTCCCTGTTGTCTTAGTGAGGAAAAAAGACAACAGCCTTCGATTTTGTGTCGATTACCGGGATCTGAACAAGCGGACAATCCGAGATGCCTATGCATTGCCACGAATTGACGAGACAATGGACCATCTCTGTGGAGCTCGCTACTTCTCATCATTAGACTTAAAAAGTGGATACTGGCAGGTGGAAGTCGAGGAACGCCACAAGGAAAGGACAGCTTTCACCCTTGGGCCCCTAGGGTTTTTTGAGTTTAACTCAATGCCCTTTGGGTTGACTAACTGCCCAGCTACATTTCAGCGTTTAATGCAACGATGTTTATCGGACCTCCTTCCACATCAATGTTTGGTATATCTTGACGATATAATTGTGTATTCAGTCACGATTGAAGAACATCTCGACAGACTCAGCCAGGTCTTCCAGAAACTCAAGGACTTTGGGTTGAAGCTCAAGCCATCCAAATGTCATTTCCTGAAGCCGGAAGTTTTATATCTAGGCCATCTGGTGTCCAAGGATGGAATTCAGACAGATCCGGCCAAAGTGGAAGTCGTTAAGAACTGGCCTGTACCCCGTGATCTCAAGGAGCTCCAACGCTTTATCGGATTTGTCGGTTTTTACCGTAGGTTTCTTCCGGATTTCAGCAAAGTTGCACATCCTCTTCACCGGCTGCTCAAAGGGCACAGCAACACCAAGTCCAAGAAGAACCCCAGATCCCGGCCTGTCGAGTTCCAGTGGGGCGAGGCCCAGCAGGAAGCATTTGAGACGCTCAAGACTGCTCTCACCACAGCACCGATACTCGCCTTCGCCGATTATCGACTGCCGTTCGAGCTACACATCGATGCCAGCAGCAAGGGTTTGGGAGCCGTCTTGTACCAAGAGCAAGATTCCGTCCTGCGAGTCATTGCTTATGCCAGTCGATCCCTAAAGGTCTCCGAGGAACATTACCCAGCCCATAAGCTAGAATTCCTCGCACTCAAGTGGGCAGTTACCGACAAATTTCACGACTACCTGTACGGCGGGAAATTCAGAGTCCTAACTGATAACAACACACTCACTTACGTATTGACCTCGGCACGACTGGATGCCACAGGACACCGGTGGTTATCACGAGTGGCCTCCTATGACTTCTCACTACACTACAAGAGTGGACAACAAAACATTGATGCGGATGCCTTGTCCCGGCTTCCGGAGGTCAACAACCACGTTGTCAAGGCCGTATGTGAAGTGTCATATGATACTGCTGGATTCGCTTCATCGCTGCCTTTAACCGTAGATGCTGTGGCCGATATAGAAGTGTCTGCCTCAACGGTCATATCGCCAGTGGATATGGTTCAGGCTCAGGCAGATGATGTAGATATTCAGTGGATTCGCCGTCACAAGGACATGGGTGAGAAGCCGACGAAACCAGATTATAAGGACACAGAGCGTCACAAGTTGTTTCGTGAGTGGGATCATCTGTCGTTGCAGCAGCATATATTGTATCGTACTATCAGAGTACAGGAGCGTCAGATTCGACAGCTAGTTGTCCCCAAAAACCTCCGTGAGAAAGTCATCTCTGCACTACATGACGACATCGGACATCCCGGCCGAGACAAAACACTTGAGCTCATCAAGTCTCGATTCTTTTGGCCTGGGCAAACATCAGATATCAAGGAATGGGTCACACGGTGTCTCCGTTGTGTGTGTCGTAAGGCGGCTACTGTCACTGCTCCCCTGGTACCGATTGTCACATCCGAACCTTTAGAGTTGTTGTGTATTGACTTCCTCCTGGTTGAGCCTTCACAGGGCTATGAACACTTGCTTGTTATGGTGGACCACTTTACCAAATTTGCCCGGGTGGTGCCCACGAGGAATGAAACGGCCAAGACTACTGCAAAGGCATTAGTGAACAGCTTCTTCAATGTGTACGGTTGTCCTCGACGGTTGCACTCTGATCAGGGACGCAATTTTGAGTCCAAAGTCATCCAGGAAGTCTGTGCCTTGATGGGAGTTGAAAAGTCACGTACCACTCCATACCACCCAATGGGTAATGGGGCCTGCGAACGGCTGAACCAAACCATCCTGAAAATGCTGGGTACGTTGCAGGAGGAAAAGAAAAGTAAATGGAGGGACTACCTAGACTCATTAGTGTTCGCATACAATTGTATTCCACACGAATCAACGGGGTTCGCTCCATACGAACTGATGTTTGGTCGCTCACCTCGGTTGCCCATAGATGACTTGTTGTCCCCGGATGTTTCTCAAGATCCAGGAAACATGTCTTTGACTACATACGCCGAAGACTTAAGGGAGCAGATCCGGTATTGTCAAGACCTGGCCAACAAGAAGATGCAGGCAATCGCAGATCGGCTGGAAGACTCTGCTACTACCCGTCAACGTCAATCTGTGCTGGTTCCAGGTGACCATGTGCTGGTGAAGAAGTTGGGTCTGGTTGGACGGCATAAACTGGCCGATCGCTGGGAAGACAACATTTATGTTGTACTGTCGCAACCGAATGAGGACATTCCTGTGTACCAGGTCCAACTTGAGGGGGGAAAGGGACGTCAAAAGACTCTGCATCGGAATCTTCTGTTGCCAGTTCGAAGTGCTGTTCCTAGGGCTGAATCACCTGACCAACAGACGAGGAAGCCAACACCTCGGCCAGTGCCGAAGCGAGCTGTCAACTCACAGTCTGACTTCCCGGAGACATCTGATTTAACTGACTCTGAGGATGATGACTTGATCCTGATTGATGTACATCCTGATCCCATACATCCACTTGAAGAACCAGGCCATCCAGAAGCAGTGGCAGAAGAGCAGAGCTCTGACGAGTATCATTTGGTCATGGAGGAGTCAGAGGATGAGGAGCAGGATCCTAATGACCTGGTGTCAGCACCTGAAGTTCCCCTGCACGAGAAAGAGGTAGACAAAACTTCAGCAGAGGTTGAGATGGAATCAAGCGACCAGGAAGTGCAGCAAGTGGAAGAAGCAATTGTCCAGGAGGATGTAGATCCAGAGAACCGTCCTACTGAAGAACCTGTCCAGGAGGATGTAGATCCAGAGGACAGCCCTACTGAAGAACCTGTCCAGGAGGAGGAACCTTCAACACCAGCGGGTTGTAGGCGATCGCGGAGGCAACGCCGGGAACCTCAGCGGTATGACCCTTGCCTGATGTCGCAAACTTCGGAACCTGTATCTTTTGAGATGAAGTCACATTTTGTGTTGGCCCTGGTTGATCGCCTTCTGGCGAAATGATATTCTGGGCAAGTTTGAATGCATGTGTATGAATGTAATAGTATCCAAAGGTGGAACAATTAAATCATATTTGCTTATTGATTTGTTTATTTTCAGGGTTTATCCTACAACTGTTTGCAACAGGATATGTTCTGTCGGTGAGATCCATATTCTGTTATGGACCTCTTCTCTCTTAGAGAGGGAGAATGTTGTAGTAGTGGTTTTGCCACGTTTCGGCACTGTGGTTTTTCCCGCACTCGCGGTCCATATTTGTATTGCACTGTCGGCTCAGGAACGAAATGTACAGTTTGAGTTTGTTGTTTGTTGGTCGCTTGACAACATACGCCATCTTGAAAGCTTGAAAACGGTTCACACGAAAGTTGTGCATCTTCTAGCAGTTTCCATTCGTTGTTTATCTATTCTGATTGCTCCAGGTCAGTAGAATGTATTGATTTTGTTATTGGCTGCACGCCATAAGTTTATGTCAGATTTGTGGTTTAGTGATTTCAGCTGGCGGACGTACTGTCCCGATTATCGTCTATTCTTGTATATATTGTGGTTCTATTGTGACTAGAATGATTACTTTATTCGTTCCAGATCATCTCATCTTTCATTCGTTCCACTTACTTGCATCACTGCACTTGGACAACCAATCCAATATTGGGGTAAGCAATAACACTGAGAATTGCAGAATAACTGTGCACGTCTGAATGTATGCGTGTGTGTGCATGTGGCAAGTGAGTTCATACCATTTTACATACAACATATTGTTTTATCAAGTCGATAACTTGACTAGGTATAGATCTTGAACATTTCGATGAAACTCGATTATGATTGCATTTATTACGTTTCGATGGCTATTCGTCATAACTATTGACATTTAACATGTTCATTTGTTAATTACAGGTCCGGTATTTGGACAAATAAAGGATCGAAACTCGTTCTAGTTTGGGTATTTTGAGTGCCTTAGCCCGACCTACAAAATATGTATAATATATATAGAGTTCACAAACATACAATCAAAATAAACAGGAATCGGACTAAAGTATTTAATTCAAATCGAAATCAAAACAAAATCGAAGTAAAATAAGAATAATTACACTACACAGACTGAAAACGTGGTAGCTTACACTGTTGTAAAGAAACCTGATAGTATTCTAAAGACATGTTTCAAGTAGCATTTAAATATCTGAAATTGCCCATTGCTACCCTACACATTTCCACTAGACTCGGAAAACAACAAAAAAAAAACAAACGGGCATAAAATATATGGCCTTTAGTGTTATGGTCCGATTGCTCTTTCGTCCTGCTATAATACAATTATCTGACCGTCGTACGCCTCTCCAGGGAATCCTCAGATTTGTGATATTTGTTTCCTTCGCTGTATTTATACATACTGCCTCAGTTGTAAATTGTAATTTCATTCACGTATTTTAGACACATCTCTTTGCTATTGGTAAGAAGCATTATATCAACTACAAAAACACCTTGGAGCTTCTAAACGATAAATTTGCAGTGCGAAATGTCATTATTATGAGCTGTTCTGCATGCAATGTGTATATCAATACTAGTATGTGCACGGGTGTCCTTCAAATTTCTTCAAAGACCGATGTTCCCTCCTGGGTAACATGACTGGTTGAATGGCATAGAGCCCATCATGAGTGTTCAGGCACATGTCCTCATATGATTGTATTCGATGAATAATTGAGGACACCACTCTGAATTCACCTGTCTGCATTCTTCACTTCCAGGGGTCATAAAGTCATCTTCATGCACTGGGACTTACGCATTGTTCCATTAGTCAGGAAGCTTGCTTTATGGATTTGTATCATAAATTCCGTTGCTTTTGTCTGGCGTTACTTATGTTGTAACTGCATTCGAGTATGCCAGATTCGTGCATGTTACTTTATATTGCTACGTGATGTCAAACGATGTACTGTCATGACGAACTCACAAAATAGGCGAAATTGTGCCGTATTCGGTACTGCTTATGGTGTATGCATTCATTTTGAAAATTAGTATATATTTACTACACAAGTACTGTTTGCTGGTGAAAAGGTGCCTAACAAGTCAATGTATCCACATATAACATTATTATGTTATAGAAAATTAATGAATAATTGTTCATTCGTAGATTTGAAAAGCTGAAGTCCGAAGGGCCTTTGAAATCTACGACTGGAGAGTTTACGATAGCTTTCTCTGATTTAACACACAAGAATATATACATGTACCTATCCAGTGGTGTGCTAAGCAACGGATAAATATTGATGCGAGCCAACTGTCTATTCAGTACATGCATATACATTGACTTCTCGAAAATTCCACTGAGGCAATGTTCATCATTTCTCTTATCTTCTCAAAAACGACTCTCAGCACGTATACAGTGAATAAAAGTATATAAAAACTGTACAGTTCTCAAACCGCCAAGGCGTCCAGCGAGAAAGATAATTATTTCACTCCAGCGGCACATGAAGCTGTCGAATTTCCAGAATCCAATAAGCTTGAGAATCACACGCATTGGAAGCAATTCTTCTGACAGTGAACTCCTGGCAACATGTCAGCAGGTCGAACAAACCTAATATCTACTCGAAACTGACAGACGTCCAACAGAGCGCAGCAGAATGAGATAACGAATCTTAATATATATAAATATGCGTATCTAGCGGAGGGGGGGGGGGGTCACAGGGGGCACGTGCCCCCCTCCCATTTCAGACAAAATGATGTCTTCATGCCTCCTCTTTGGGAGACTGTGCCCTCGTCCCTCCCTGTACCAATAATAAAATATATAATATAAGTCCTTTAAACATTTGCATTAGCGAAATTACAAAAGTTACCGAGCAGTTGATTTGTTCGGAACTCACTTGCGGAGATGTATAATAGGTGTCGGCCACTCTTGCCATATGAAGAGCCATGACGAAATTGCGGAGTCCCCACGTATTGGGTTACTATATGTGATCCGTCGCTCACTCATCGCACGGCACAGGTGAAATCGGGAGACAAACCAGACTTAGTGGACCATACACGTGTATGTTTTGTACTACTAAAAAGGAGTGCCACCATTATTGCCAAGTAATTAAAAAAAATGCATGTCAGTATCTGTATACATAAGGAATAACATTATTGTAATTTCCGACTTATGTTGGAAGAACTTCTCATACAATTTATACTCGCCCTTTGATCATTTATCTATGAAATAGACGTGGAATCAATACCCAGTATCAAGTATTCCGAGCAAACAAAACAGGGTCCGTTATCCAATCTCATAGTCCGGGGACAGAAAGTCATATCAGGCATACGAAGTGAGAGAAAACAAAAATGACAGGGAAACTCATGAACCCCCGTAAATGGCCATCAGGAAAAAAATTAGTTGAATTTTCACATGCATATTTTATGGTTTATGTCAAATTACAACTGATTACAAACTAGTCAACTATTTGATTGCAAAACTGGCTGTACAGGTAGTCATAACTGTTGAGTTGTCAAGGGTAATGTGTACCCAAAATAGGGCCAGAATGCACCAGCAAACCGCAAAGAAGCGATTGGCTTCTGGGCCCCTTTAGCGGGACACAGACCCCTTCTTAAAGTGAATGAGAGTGGGCATTTTGGCGTTCATTTTTCTCAATAATGGGCAGTTATTTGTCCATTCGTGATAAATAACGAAGCGGACAAACAGTGGTGTGACGTCAAAGGTATATTTTGAATCAAGCCTTGATCTTTCTCAGATGATGCTCACAACCATTTTTATGATGCTCACAACCCAAAAGTCGACTGAAAAATTGATATCCGAACCAACCGCTCTGTCATAGGTGTATGACGAGTACATTTATCGAATAACGAGTCGATAGACTACTAAGATGCCAGGACCGAGGTATGTTCTGCAGCATGATCTGATATACTCGATGATGATTTAAGGATGTCTGAGCAAAACCCTGTCTATCTTTAGGTTGTGATAAACAGGGACTGCGCAGTTGAGCATTGCACCAACCAAGCTCAACTCAAGCGTCGGTGAATTGTAGTGACACCCCTAACTCATTCGTGTCATTTCAAATTCTGATATGACCCATTTATTAGAACGAACAATTATCACCAGATCAATGGCTCTCTGGTGTCATTTGATGGCAAGCTACTCTGACTGGGCGTGTGAAATGTCATCCGGAGCATCATTGAACGGTAGAAAAATCCTGGCACTATTTATAAAATTATGAATTATAGGGCTATATTATTCAAAGCTCCTTTGACACTATATATGCCATGTTTTGGATGGTAATACGGTACGAACGTCAGTAGAGTGGTACGTGTCACGGTGATTGGGCCAGACCAAAACTCTCGCAGAGTGAAAAGCAAAAAGAAGCAGAAGCAATGGTGAGGAAGTAATCTCGTAATCATTCATCAATGAAAGTACCAGACAACAGTTTTGGAGGTGAACTGATTCACTCACTGGTGAAATGTGTATATACTTGGCAATATAATCGTTACGGCAATTAATTGCATCGACGTGAAAGAATTACATGTATCTAACATTCTAATCATGAAACGAGAGGCCATAGGCCACACACTTGCCGGACTAAGTACGCAATTATGACGTCATTTGTCGTGAATTCTTTACTGCTAACTTACTGTGAATGGAGTTTTTAAATATGCATGATATAATCGTGTTTATATATGCTATGTTATAACCAGACAAGATCATAATATCTTCAAATGCTGAGTTTCCTTTGAAATTTTACCGATTTGTTGCCACAAAAACGTCAATTACGTCAAAACGGATATATCAATTGTGCTAAAATTTGACAGAGACCATCACAGGACGACTCCACATCGTTTGCATATGCTAAATATGCAGTAAATGTTATAACTTTGCACATCTGACACTCAAAAGGCCAAAATGTCAGTCTGAATCACGTTTGACGTCATTATGACGTCAATTGACGTCCGATTCCGAAAATGACAACATATTTGGAAAGTACTCTCGAAGACCTTTCAAACGAGCTACTACTCGATATTTTTGCAAAAGGTCAAGGTCAAGGTCATTTTTGAGGTCAACTTCGACCTCAGGCGCTTGCAAAGGCTATCGCTCATACGCCTTAGGTGTAAAAAGTTATTAGGCTAAGTGAGTGCAATACTGTGGATTTACTTTCGTGTCTCTATCTTGCATACTTCCTGAGATATAGTGACCCACATGGTTTTCATTTGTAGGTCAATATTGACCTTGACTTTCGACCTTTGACCTTGAAATTTTCTGGAACAAAAGAACATATCCTTGACTATAAACTGGTGTATTATCAGATTTTTACGCACATTATTGACGCTTTTATCAGCATCGACAGCTTGAAACATGCAATTTCGCTTATAATGGGGCCGATTTCGTTGCCATAGAAACGTCAATTACGTCATAACGAATTGGCCGATCGGGCTAAAAATTGACATTGAGCATGAGGGACCGGTCCCACATCGTTTCCAAGCATCAGATCGAAAATCGGAGGAGGTGACCTCCAAGGTCAAACATTCGACCTCGGGCGAACTTCTCAAGGTCAAGGTCAAATGTCAAGGTCAAGGTCTCAGAAGATAGAACTCGAGTTTATCTACAATATGAACTTTATTTGAAGTCTAGGACCATTAGAACCGAAGTCATGGCCACTTATGTGTTTTCAACGTTTTGCTTGACCTTGACCTTGACATGGTGGACCTAGACACACCAAAATAGGACGTTTTCTGGCCGGTATACTACAGATTCTGCACACGAATTTTGGAAGCTTTTAATCAAGAACTGTGGACGCTAGAGTGCAAACAAACAAACAAACACACAAACACATCCACAAACCGATCAACATACTTGCCGAAATCTTTAGATTCCGGCAAGTAATCAACCTTATTACTATTACGGTATTTGCGACCGCGCAGAGACAAATTCCAAATTTCTAGAAATTTGAAGAACTCGTGTAGGGTTCAGAACTTCTCTTCCATATTCAGTGACAAACAACCAGTAACTCATATTCGCTTCACTTCAGTATTAATGGTCTGATAGTGTGTAATATCCTTAGTTCCTTACTTGAATGACGATGTAATAACGACCATAATTGACTATATTTACTGCCATATAATAGCCTCCACACAATTAACACCTCTATACGATTAATATCATTAATCAAGCAATGCATTGTATGGTGTCTCTTAAATTACAAGGTGATAACGACCATAGCAGACAAATTGACAACATGATTTTCCATAAGTTTTAAGTAACAATAGGGCTTGCAGAACTACCGTCCAAATTACACTCCAACCAGTAGTTTTCCCCCACTGACAACAATGAAACGGCATCGAGTTGGGAAACTATATCTTGTTAAGGATAAAGGTCAGATTGCTTTGTGGCGAGCAAACACATGACATAGATTCTCTTATGCAGATTGCGGGCGTCTCGAGGGACAGCTAGATATCCCATGTCATCAATTCCTCTGTTGGAGATGAAAGTTCGGAGGCTTGCCTGGATTGCTGCCAACGAGAAAGTCCGTGAGATTGTGTCTTGTTGATGAATGCATAGGAAGTTATTACAGTATATCTTGTCAAATACGAACCCTCTACGGGGATCTAGTATTACAAAAGATATTTACTTTGACCAGTTAATAGAATGGCCAGTCGTCATATCTCAGTGTAAAACATGACAAATTCGACTTAGCAGATTGATAGGTTTGTCTAGAGTCCATTTATACGTATATATATGAGTTGGTTGTTAAAGACAACATCAACATTCTGATCCAATTTCCGACTGGTTTCTAATTTATGGAGAGGAATCTTTGTTGAAAGAGCGAACATTTCTTCTTGTGGTAATGAGTTACTCAGATGAATATTCAGCTGGCAGATATAACATGGGACATAAACCTCCTATTTGCAATAAAACGTTGGGAGATATTATTCCCATGTATGTCACTTCATTCTTTCCTCGATGTACCTGATGAATAATAGATGCCGCATGTACATGGTCACCTTTCATCTCTTGTCGTGTGGCTTTCCCGTTGTCAGCCGCCTTAGCGACACGGGCAGCGAGACGCTCATCTCATACCACTGCTTCGCATCGCAACTGGCACTGGCTTGGCAACAGTAGTCCCCCACTGGGAGTTAGGAACCAATTAACGTGGGATCTTCCCTGTGCAGCCGGGAACAGCCCAATGTCACTCGACTCTATCACGTTGCAGCCTCGCGTGGTGAGACTCTCCTCACTCGCACAATCTTCTGCGCGATAAAAGCCACATTGTCAACATCTCATGCCCGCAGTCAGTCTTGGATATTGTCGGGGACGATGCAACAGCTTTGATAACTCATGACCAAACTACTGCGTGCAATTTGAAGTTGGGACTTTTACAGTTCTGCACCGTGTATTTGTTGGGTTTTACAAAACAGTGAGGCAACATGTGGACTTCTTTGTGGTTGCTGATGTACGGCATAGGCATGGTCACGTCGACAGGTTAGTGAAGTGTTCATATAATATGATAATTGGTATGCTATATCTGATCGCAGCAACAATACTTTATTTTTTTTCGGATTGAGTGTTAGAATTATGTTTTGAACACCAAGGTATTCGAACGATCCTGGGGTCGTACTGGATTTCTTTCTTTTTTTTCGGTCATTAGGCAGTCGTACACCGATTTCATCAGATGTCCTGTAGAAACACATTATCAGCTCTGGTGGCCCCAGTGTGTATTTCGAAAAAAATATTGATGGTCGGTCATGATTGTACTGGGTTGAATACGTACATTTCTAACACTTGACAATTCCGAGATGATATCATTTCACTGAATTATTTAATCGCATGGGTTTGATGAAGAGTTTTGATTCAGAATGTGTTTAATTCACAAGAATAACGGGAAAAACCAGTGCACATTCATCATGTTCACCTGAAAGGTATAATTACAAACAAGAGAAGCCTCCATCTCGCATTTCATTCTGGTGCGTACCACAGTAAATGGGTGAGAAACTTGTTGACACACATACGTGCAAGTTGAGACGCTCTTAACCAAGTCGATGAGTCGCACAAGTCAGAATATATTTATTCGTAATGTCAGTGCATATTGGAGTTGACACTTGGGTAGTCTTCACCAGACAAAGCAATGGAAGGACTAGCAAGGATGTCCAGTGGAGAAAATTGTTTGTGTGTCCGGCAAACTTTTTCTCCCGATATAAAGCTGTGTGATCAGGTTGCCTGCCCCACGATGAACTCAAGAAACATGCTGATTATTATCCCAAAATTCCTACAACAACGCTACCCCAATTTTTCACAAGCTTATATATATTATGAAAGATTTATTCCATGGGGGTTTGTTTCGGATTTCTAAATTATTTTCACAGGTTGTTGGGCAGTTGTGTACTATTCCATCAGGTGTACAGTAGAGACTACTACATTTAACACACTGTCTGCCCCTGATGACACCAGTGTTTTACGGTTGTTATTGGCATCATCAAAATCTGACTGTATTGGTGGTAATAGATTGATACTCACATTCATACCACTGAGTCGGTGTCACTGCTGGCGGACGTTAAATCTGTCCCGGAGGATACCATCAACTCAGTAGCCTTCTGGCTTGTGATTAGGTACTTATGTACTGTCATATATCTGTTCCATTGGGTTTGTTTCGGATTTCTAAATTATTTTCATAGGTTGTTGGGCAGTTGTATACTAATTCCATCAGGTGTACAGTAGAAACAACTACATTTACCACACTATCTGCCCCTGATGACGCCAGTGTGTCTTTGGATAAACTATTTGGTCGGACATTGTTTCTATTGCAAAATGTATGTTAAGTTTGTTATTGGTTGAAGAAAACTCATCGATTGTACTCAGTTTCTTTATTTGGACAACGATGAAAGAGTCCTGCAAAGACATAGAAAAATAAAGAAGGCTATAAACGCACAATCATGATGGTATTGGAAACTAATCATAAACACTACAAACATAATCAATAACTAGTCAGTGTATCAACAAAGTCTCTTGTCAGCGGTAATCTCTTCATCCCCCCCAGTCCGAGGACCTAGGTCGGAGCAAGTTCATGGTATAGGGAGGCGGACTCAAATTATCCATTTTCCTGATTCTGGCTCATATTGTTTGGGTGGCTGGATCACACGGCGGGGGCGCAAAGGAGAGGCTGTCGGCAGCTCGGGTGGATCAACAGGAGTGGGTACGTCTGGGATCATGCCTATCGATGAATGGGGCTCCTCGGACTCTGGCTCAAAGGTGGTGTCCATATCTGATGTTGGGCAGGTTGCAATAGGGGGCACCTGAGCGTCCTTGGTGAGGTGGCGTTGGTGAGCGTCTTCCTGAGGGGGGCGTTCCACAACAGGAGATTGTGAAGCCGGGTGCTGTTGGTCACCACGGCTTGGGGAGGGTAGCAGAGCATCTGGTTGCTGCAGGTGGATCGAGGGTGTGGCTGGTACATATGCACGAAGGAACCGGCGATTGCGCAGTGTGATCCGTCCAGAGCCATCTACCTTGACACGATACTGATCATGACCGGGCGATTCAACAACAATCCCCGATCTGTCCCACTTGTTGGGGTGAGGTCCTTGTTGGTTCTGAAGAAAGACCCGCTCGCCAATCGTCAGGGGGCGCAGTGGGCGAGAGTGAGCCTTCAGTGCTTCGGTGGTGCGAGTGATGCGTGCTCTGAGGGCACCTTCCTTTGCGGATCCTGCAAGGGTAGTGCCTGCCGCAGAACTAAGCACTTCTACCCAGCCTAATAGGCGATCACCCACGACCAGGTAATGATGCCCTCGATAGTCAAAGTAGTCAGCAAATACTGCCTCAAATGGAGTTGATGGTGGTGACGATGCGAGCGGGGGCGTGGCGGCCTGTGAGGGTGCATTTCTGTTGCAGTCAGCGCATCTATCCCTGGTTGCCCGGATGTCCTTTGACATTCCCGGCCAATAGACGATAGCACGGGCGTGCTGTTCCATTGTGGAGGTTCCTTGGTGAGCCGCATGCAGGTGTTGTAAGACTTGGCCACGGAGAGACATGGGGACCACAACACGATCCTGATACAAGAGAACACCATCTTCAGCATAGATAGACTGGCAAGTGGGCCAGAGGCTTGAGAGTGCAGGGTCACTCCCATCGACGGACTCAGTACCCTCCTCAAGTAGCTTTAGCAAGTGGCACAGGGATGCATCAGCAGCTGTTTCTCGTGCGAGGAGGGACCAGGAGATCATGCCTAGCTGTTTGGTGTCATTGCAAATTGCAGCCATCAGTGCCGATTCTGCAATATCAGAGATACTTGGCGATCCAGGCAGGACATCAATGTCTGAATATGATGGGGAGGGATATCTAGAGGCAGCGTCGGCAGCATGGTTACTCTTTCCAGGCGGATGACTTATCTCAAATCGCCATGGAAGGGTGCGTTGTTTGAGGCGAAATAACCGTGAGTTGGTGATCTCATCCAAGGTGCGATCACCGAAAATTTTCACAAGTGGTTTGTGATCAGTGATGATGACTAGGTTGTCACAGCCTTGTGTAAAGTATTTGGTCTGTTCTAAGATCCCCAGGCAACAGCAAGGGCTTCTCCTTCGATGGCAGCATATCGCTGCTCTGCTGATGACAGGAACCGTGAGCCAGCCAGAGTGATCCTCCATCCTCCGGGGCAGCAGTCTGGAATTCCTGGTGAACAGTTGCAGTGTTGTTGGAGGAGGAAGTGCCCAATGCCACGCTTAGACCAGTCAGGACGTAGACATGTACGTTTCTGTATGTCGAAGATCTCCACACCTTCACGGATGGCTTCAATGATAGCCTCTTTGGATGCTTGGAAGGCTCCTTCCAACTCAGGTGACCATGAGAATTTACAGCGTGGGCTGAGGAAGGGCTTGAAGGGTGCCATTGTGTCGCGCAGCTGAGCATAGTTGGATACCTGATTAACAAGGCCAAACCTGCTTCTAATATCAGTGGTGTTGGCTGGAGAGGGAAAATCCCTGATTGCGTTCAGGTATTTCGAAAGTGGTTCAATTGTATTGTCTGACACTCTGAAGCCGGCGAAGTCAACACTCCTCCCTGCAAACTGAAACTTGTCAGGGTTGAGGACAATGCCAGCTCGACCAACGCATGTGAGAAAGTCGATGGTTCTCCACCAGTGCTTCTCAAGATCGCTGTCATAGTGAATGGTGTCATCGACACAGCGTTCTTTGCGCTCAAACTCGGCTAAGACAGCATCAAATCGCCGATTGTATCCATCCCCTGATGACAAGAAGCCCTGGGGTGCCCGTGTATAGCGCCAGCGACCGAATGGCGTGATGAACGTTGTGAGGTGGCGGTCAGATGCTCGCAGAGGGACACTATGATATCCATTCCAGGCATCTGTGACAGTCTTCCAAGTATCCTTGGGGATACGATGTGCAAGGTGGAATGGCGACTCCATGGCATATGTCTCCCGTTGACAGAACTTATTCAGCGGCGAGAGATCCACTGTACGTCGAGGGGAGCCATCATGCTTCCTAGTGATGACCATCCTGTGGCACCATGTGACAGGCTCCCCATATGGGACACGCTCAATGACGCCAAGGGCTTCATCACGGAAGAGGTCGTCATGTACCCGTTGTTGCCAGTGGAGGGGTACATTTGCTGCAGTGTGACACGCTCTGGGTGTGGCAGTTGGGTCGACATGCATCTCAATGGATGGACCTTCCATACATGGCAGTGCACGATGGGGATATGTGTTGAATATGGAGGAGGCATATCTGTCAAGCAACCATGCCTTCATATGTGGATTGTGTTCAGGGGTGCACGGAAACGGCAGCTTGGGAGGGCGTGGCGGTGCCGCCTCACGCTGGGGACATGAGCATGGATCCTTATGTGTGTCACTGGAGCTCTGGCATCCATCGTTGAAGGTTCGTGTGGCATTGATTGCTGGCGATGCACCAGAGGCATGTGACTGGTCTCCATGGAGCTCACTCCCTGGTGCGACATTGTCAAGGGACGGGAAAGTGCGAGGCAGGAGTCCAAGGTTGAGTAACGAATCATAGGACAGGTACATGGCTTGGACGGAGCTGCTCACATAGACCATGGATTTACATGAGGCCACTTCACCGGCACGAGATTTTGTCTCGAGCTTGGCAAAGAATGCTCCCTCTATGGCGATTGGGGAGCGATTGGCAGCTGATAGACTGAGGCATATGGGGTGTAGGGCATCATGTGGGAACCCGCAGACCAACATCCGTTAGCGAGTGTGGTGAAGTGTAGGTCTACCAACATCCGCCTATACGAGTTAGGTTATGTTGGAACTTACGGACTCTTTCATGAAGAAAACTCCTCGATTGTACTCAGTTTCTTTATTTGGACAACGATGAAAGAGTCCTGCAAAGACATAGAAAAATAAAGAAGGCTATAAACGCACAATCATGATGGTATTGGAAACTAATCATAAACACTACAAACATAATCAATAACTAGTCAGTGTATCAACAAAGTCTCTTGTCAGCGGTAATCTCTTCATTGGTATCATCAAAATCTGATTGTTTTGGTGGTAATAGATTAATACTTAGATTCAGAACGGTTGAGCGTGAATTAGCTTCAGTCAGCTACACAACGGATGGTTGTGGTTCAAATAGACGTGGAATCAATACCCAGTATCAAGTATTCCGAGCAAACAAAACAGGGTCCGTTATCCAATCTCATAGTCCGGGGACAGAAAGTCATATCAGGCATACGAAGTGAGAGAAAACAAAAATGACAGGGAAACTCATGAACCCCCGTAAATGGCCATCAGGAGGTGAAATCAGGTGTTCCGGAAAGAGTGAGCATTTCCTGCCCCACTAGTGGCACCCGTCATGAATTCCCAAAAATTAACATGAAAATAGATCTAGTTGCATGGCAGACATGGATTTGCTGTATTTATCAACCAGATCATGATGACGTCCATAGAATTTCTTAAACGCAGCGATAAGTCTTGGTAAAACATATCCTTGTCGTAGCAGTTTATAGACTAGCTGGGCACTTCGATAGACAAAGTCCTCATATTTGCAACTAGCTCTGGAATAGCGTATAAGTTGAGAAACAAACACACCATATGCCGGTGACATAGGAATGTTGCTGCTTAGAAAAGGGAAATTGACTATGGAAAAATTGAAATCATCACGTTTGTCATATAATCTAGTTGACAGGTTAGAATCATTATCAATCTCCAACCTCAGGTCTAGATAGTTGGAAAAATTAGCGGATTCTGTAGTATCCTTAATTTCAAGTTCCTTAGGATATATGACATCCAAATAATCACCAAACTTGGGATTATTTAGCGACAATACATCATCTATGTATCGGAAAGTGAAATTAAAATTACATGTTAGTTTCTTAGAACCTCCTCTTTGTAAATGTTGGATAAAATCTGATTCATATGAGTATAAAAACAGGTCTGCCAATAATGGTGCACAGTTTGTAAACACACCCGCATAGCGAATAATCTGAAAAATTGTTTTCTATGTGTGTCTCACGTGTGAGCTGACTAACCTAGGCGATGACATATTCATTTTGCAATTGTTCTTATCAAGAACCGTATTGAACCCTGTTAATGATATCCACACCATATGTGGGTCACATTGATATCGGTGAATTGAGAAAGGTAGCAGGTACTTCTTTTGATTGCAAGAATGAAACAAAAAATTACATATTCCCTGTGTGCCATCAGCCTAGAATATGCGCCAAGGTAACCGTTTTACAATGAAATTGAAAATAATTTGCTTCTAAATTGAACAGGAAATTAACATCCTGGTATCATCATGCAATAATGTTCTCCATTTAGTTATCAACAAATGCTACTATTTGACTTGTTCATTGAAATATGCCACTGAGAAAATGTGTGAGATTATTCCCCCATCAAATTGGGGCACTTCATATTGTAATGTAATGTACGATAAAAGAGTAAACACGGCCTTGACGATGGCGGAATGGGGTACATTATCGAGAGCCACAAATTAGTTGTATCTTTCTGTATGTAGACCCGACTTGCCTTATAAGGATATTACAATGTCCAAGAGCTAACCATGCATGTCTGGAATCAACCAATATCCATAAGAGCTGATCAGCGCTGACCAGTACGATGACCATATTACTGTTTTTGTTTTATACATGAATGATTTCCCAACAAGAGGGCGTGAAATGCATGTCGGGTGTTTACTGAAAAATTCCGATCAATTTGCAATCGTCGCCGGTAACCCCATTGTGCTCCGCATCAGATCATATCGGTCCAGATATGGTCTCCCAAGGCAATTATTCCTAATTTTGAAGACTGACATTACAACCGATATGAACTCCATTGATAATAGGCTAGGATGCTAGAATTTGATTAGAGATATGGATAATTAAGGGTAATTAAGTGACAACATCTGTTGAAGGGGAAACACGGATAAATATGGCTTGCATGCCAACAATAATTTGCAAGATATCATACTGTGCCAATGACCTTCCAGGACTTTGTGTTGAATGAGTTGCAGATTCGACAGAGTATTCAAACAGAGGACAACTTGACTCACTTGTCAGTCACAGCATTACAAAAAGCATTTGCCTTTCGAGTGAATTGACATAACTAACTATGGATGTTGTGATCGGTTGAAGATGCTTGGCTGCACTCATCTCATAATGAAAGAAATCTCATACATTGTGCAAAAGCACAAGTTTTGCGCTGATTGCACGCAGTAAGGCATATCCATATCAAATATGTGTATCGAATCAGCAGGGCCTGACAATAAAAATATACAGTGTTAATCCCAATTGTCATGTTAAGCCCAGCATGAGATTTACAGGGTAAATATGTTCTCCAGGGCTGAATAACATGTATGCATAGCAATTACTAGATTGCACAAGATGACTTATTCATATGTTTTGCAGACGAACAGACTTTATGGTAATCGTGATGGGGAACAATTATGGAAACTTGTTTGGAAAAAATATAAATATGAATGAGGAACGAACGTTCACCGGTTTTCAGAGATTACTTTTATGTTGGTTCGGGAAATGGAATATAAATTGCATATTACTTATTCATACTCCAGCCACCAACATATTTGGCAGTGATTGTGGTGGAAACATCAAATGGCGAGACGTGGAAAACAACATGGAGAGATATATTTTATATACATGTACAAGTTCCGTACAGTGTCTACACTTCACTGTTATAATTCCCAGTGTCGCTATGGAGAACAAACACATGAAACCGATTTAGAAAATTCAGAGTATATACTACATAGACTCAATAATTCTAGAAGCTCACTCGATGCTCAAGACAAACCCTCCAGACGTTCACATTACCGCAGATAGATGCGAGAAATGTTTCGTTTTAAATATGATGACAAAGGTTATGGAATGATGTAACGTACCTAAAATATACATTATGATTGCTTTTAAACACGGGGGGACAATGCAATGTCGCCACAGCCTGGTTGCAGTGACTTCAGCCATCACTTATTCCCCGAGCAATGCGTCTGTTTTTAAAGTTCTACAACATCATAATGACATGATTGATTGTGCTGAATGTGTTGAAATTGTCACTTTCCATGCTGATGACCCAAACTAATCACTAATATACATACCGTGAATAATCTGCTTGTGCCAAGAATGTCTTTCGAGTACAACTAAACCAGTCATCATATAATGTACAAAATTGGCGATATATTATCGTAATTGTCTCGTTGAAGATCGAAATAAATTATTACATGGTCGTCCATCCACTGCACTGATTTGCTCGCCCTCTCATATGTACAAGGTGAACAATGTGTGCAAAAAGGGTGGAGGGGGTTATAGTTTGCCGTGTTATCCAAGTGCACATTAGAATGTCTGGCCGAACTTGCGCACCATTGCCATATTTGCAGACCGACGTTGGTTTTGTTTGGATGGTACTCACTATCAGGACACAGTAAATGGAGATGTTTAAATAAATAATACCATTGTATGAGCGAAACGGGGAACTATTTGTTAGCTACGTCACAATGGAATGTAATGGTTAACTAATCACTTCCATAACATAAACAATTCACACAGAATTATTCACAAGTATTACATAACCAGCTGTTATCAACACTTATGGAATGCAAGTGTATTCATTGACATGAAAAATACACTATGTGAATTTCAGTGTATACAACCATTGCCCTATTGGAAATTCGGTATTATCGCCCCATTTGTTTTCCCCTAACTTGGTCGGCCCAAGTATCATATCCTGGGCTTTCATCTATTTCAAAAAGGATTTAAAAGCTGACAGACGGATTAAATGGCATTCATTTAGTGGGTGAGTAGTATTAAGGCGCAGCGTATTATACTTGGGACACTTGGCCTTAGCAGTGCTTAACGTGCCATTGAGTTCACGCTCTACTCATCTCAGCATCTCAACAGAATTGACGTACCAAACAGACAACTCACACTCAGAAGACCTTTGTTTTGCAACTCGGTCTTCTGTTTTCAATAAGGTTCAAACTGCGAGAATACAAAGTTTTAAGGAGATACATATTATATTTGAGTCGTATGAACAATCAACAATTTGATCAATGTCAAGGCCACGCTAAGGAATAAACAAATGGGTGATAATATCGAATTCCCCATAGAGCAATGGGTGTATACCAACAACTTGAATGATGGTATTAAATGACAAACACGATACCCATTGGTGCAATCCTTATTGCAAGAAAACATCAACCTACATGTAAATCATAATTTGGCGATCATTCGTCATTAGTCTTCAAACTATGTTGAAAAGTAAGAGCCAGTGAGGCCGTAGCTTCACTAACAAGCCAAATGTGGTGATAATTTTTATAACGGATCGACCCTGTTCCAATTCCCACGATACATTTCTGCCTCTCCATCTATGCCTCTGACATTCTCGATATGATTAATAGTCCCTGTGGCATACAGGGTCGTGGCTCCTTGTACCAACTTATATAGGGATCTCATTCAGGGTACATGACAGTTACGTTGTACTTAAGTTCTGCAAATTTCTACAGCAGTAATTCCGTCTTTTTATACACATGATGTTCATGTAGAAATGTAAGAGTATGACGTACCGATTTTGTACAACAGTTTACAAATGATAAACGGTACACTTTAGCAAACGACAAGCTGTCTATGCTTCTAATTCCCAAACGTTCGCATTTTTGTTTTTGAAAATATGACTACGAAAGTTGTTAAACCACGTGACCTCCCTCAAAACTACATTATTATTGTCTTTTAAGGTGGGGTGGGGTGGGGGGGGGGACAAACGCGATCCTGTGGTCGTCAGCGACTGGATTGTACCAATTGTAATTATCATTTTGTCCCCAAAATATATGTATGGTTCTGTAACGAGTTTGGTCTGGCTGTCCACCATGGCATGCCTGATTGCCTAGACACGACATGCGAGAACTGATAAACTCAGATTAATCATTGTATCCATGGTTTGGACCATCTACAAAAATCAAGATTTTTTTTAAAAATAAATATAGTTTATTCATATTTGTGATCATATTTGTGTTGTGAAAAAAAAGTACAAAAATGACACGGTCCTTCTCTTCACTGCACTGACTTGTTTGACTCAATGTTATGCACAAGCTAACGCTGTGTAGTGCATAACAAGAGAAGCTTTTTGGTTTGCCGTGTTATCCAAGTGCACATTAAAATGTCTGGCCAAACTCGACCACAATTACAATATTTGCAGACCAACGTTGGTTTTCGTTCCAATGTTATTGACTGAGAGGACGAAGTAATAGGGATAGAATGTCTATATGAATAAAACCATTGTATTAGGGAAACGGGACACTATGTTCTAGTTTCGTATGCTATTCTGTTGTGGACAATATGCATATTGATGATGAATAATTTCTATTATGGATCAATTTACATCGAGTTTATTCATAAATTTTACATAACCAGCTGATATCGACACCCATGACATTCAATTATACACTATGTTCTATCGAGTGTATAACCCTAGCTTGCATGATGGTATTTAGTGAAAAAAACGGGATACCCAATGGTAGAATCCATAATCCAGGAAAGCGCCAACTGGGATCAAATTCGTCAATAATATTCCAACTATGTTGAAAAGAAACACTGGATAAAACCATTAGTAAAACATATAGCCGAATGTTTAGATGGTTTCATCGTCTCGATCCTGTTCGTAATTCCACGATTCACTGACGTCTTCGCACATTACCTCTCATGCCTCGGAGAAACTCAGCATGAATAATGGTCCTTGTGGCATGCATGATCGTGACCTCAAGTAGGAATTGATTCGTGAGAAAGTATAGTGATCACTACTCCTTGATAAAAATATTGATGAGCAACTGTGAAGCAGCGGGTATATGATTCCACAAGGTATGAAACTATTGGAATTACAAGAATTCGAATCAGCAGTGTCTGACAATAAAAATATACAGTGTTAATCCCAATTGTCATGTTAAGCCCAGCATGAGATTTACAGGGCAAAATATGTTCTACAGGGCTGAATAACATGTATGCATAGCAATTACTAGATTGCACAAGATGACTTGTTCATATGTTTTGCAGACGAACAAACTTTATGGTAATCGTGATGGGGAACAATTATGGAAACATGTTTGGAAAAATATAAATATGAATGGAAAACGAACGTTCATCGGTTTTCCGAGATTACTTTTATGTTTGTACGGGAAATGGAATATAAATTGCATATTACTTATTCATACTCCAGCCACGAACATATTTGGCAGTTATTGTGGTGGAAACATCAAACGGCGAGACGTGGAAAACAACATCGAGATATATATTTTATATACATGTCAAGTTCCACATGATGTTTACACATCACTGTTATAATTCCCAGTGTCGCTGGACTATGGAAAACAAACACATGTAGGTTAGAAAAATCAGAGTATAGTCTACATAGACTCCATAAATACCAGAAGCTCACTCGATGCTCAAGACAAACCATCCAGACGTTCATATTACCGCAGAGAGATGCGAGAAATGTTTCGTTTCAAATATCATGACAAAGGCTATGGAATGATGTAACGTACCTAAAATAACATTATGATTGCCTTTGAACACGGGGGGAGGGACAATGCAATGTCGCCACAGCCTTGTTGCAGTGACTCCAGCCATCACTTATTCCCCGAGCAATGCGTCTGTTTTTAAAGTTCTACAACATCATAATGACATGATTGATTGTGCTGAATGTGTTGAAATTGTCACTTTCCATGACAATGATGACCCAAACTAATCACTATTATACATACCGTGAACAATCTGCTTGTGCCAAGAATGTCTTTCGAGTACAACTAAACCAGTCATCATATAATGTACAAAATTGGCAATATATTATCGTAATTGTCTTGTTGAAGATAAAAATAAATTATTACATGATCGTCCATCCACTGCACTGATTTGCTCGCCCTCTCATATGCACGAGGTTAACAATGTGTGCATAAAGGGTGGAGGGGTTATAGTTTGCCGTGTTATCCAAGTGCACATTAGAATGTCTGGCCGAACTTGCGCACCATTGCCATATTTGCAGACCGACGTTGAATTTGTTTGGATGGTACTGACTATCAGGACGCAGTAAATGGAGATGTTTAAATAAAAAATACCATTGTATGAGCGAAACGGGGAACTATTTGTTAGCTACGTCACAATGGAATGTAATGGTTAAATTAATCACTTCCATAACATAGACAATTCACACAGAATGATTCATATGTATTACATAACCAGCTGTTATCAACACTTATGGAATGCGAGTGTATTCATTGACATGAAAAATACACTATGTGAATTCCAGTGTATACAGCTATTGCCCTATTGGAAATTCGCCCCATTTGTTTTACCCTAACTTGGTCGGCCCGAGTATCATATCCTGTGCTTTCCTCTATTTCAAAAAGGATTTGAAAGCTGACAGACGGATTAAATGGCATTCATTTAGTGGGTGAGTAGTATTGAGGCGCAGCGTATTATACTTGGTACACTTGGCCTTAGCAGTGCTTAACGTGCCATTGAGTTCACGCTCTACTCATCTCAGCATCTCAACAAAATTGACGTACCAAGCAGACAACTCACACTCAGAAGACCTTTGTTTTGCAACTCAGTCTTCTGTTTTCAATAAGGTTCAAACTGCGAGAATACAAAGTTTTAAGGAGATACATATTATATTTGAGTCGTATGAACAATCAACAATTTGATCAATGTCAAGGCCACGCTAAGGAATAAACAAATGGGTGATAATACCGAATTCCCCATAGAGCAATGGGTGTATACCAACAACTTGAATGATGGCATTAAATGACAAACACGATTCCCATTGGTGCAATCCTTATTGCAAGAAAACATCAACCTACATGTAAATCATAATTTGGCGACCATTCGTCATTAGTCTTCAAACTATGTTGAAAAGTAAGAGCGAGTGAGGTCGTAGCTACACTAACGAGCCAAATGTGGTGATAATTTTTATAACGGATCGACCCTGTTCCAATTCCCACGATACATTTCTGCCTCTCCATCTATGCCTCTGACATTCTCGATATGATTAATAGTCCATGTGGCATACAGGGTCGTGGCTCCTTGTACCAACTTATATAGGGATCTCATTCAGGGTACATGACAGTTACGTTATACTTAAGGACGAACTGCATGTAAAATCCCGAATCTGGAATGCGCCAGTCCTCCATTCACTTATAATGTAAATATAAAGGTAACAAAATCATGAACTTGCAAACATCCATTTGGCACCAGAATTTACTGTGGCGACCTATACTCATCAAGGATCACCAACCGAGACTTGGTTCTTGACTAAATATGATTAATTGTCTGATAATTGTCATTTTCAAATGTCATTTTGTGACTTATTTCTCAAAAGACAAAGTACACTCAAAACATGCCCAACGGCAGGATTATTTCTTACTGCTGACAACTAGTAATGCTAGTAAAGCTCACAGGTGAGTTGCGCTCGGGTGCACCAAATCCGCCTAGTGTATTCCTCTCGCAGAAATTCAAGTCGTATATTGGATGGTCACACAACAAGACGTACATACCCAAAAACAGCTTGTTTGTAACGCTGAAGATACGACGCCTTGTTTGTTGACGCGTGTAAAAGTGATATATGTAATCATCAATTGTACAATTCCTGTGATACTTTTTATAGAACCATGTCTCGGTTCATCATCCATGGGTATACATATCGCTGTTAATGAAGTTTCAGGAAGAAAGGTTGGGTAGTCTTGCTGATTTAGTTACCTTTATGCTTACATTATCAATGAATGTGACAGCGGCTCGCTGCAGTGTTTGGTTTGTCACCCGCAGTCAATCCTTAAGTTCTGCAAATTTCTACAGCAGTAATTCCTTCTTTTCATAAACATTGGTATGATGTTCATGTATAAATGTAAAAGTATGACTTACCGATTTTGTACAACAGTTTGCAAATGATAAACGGTACACTTCAGCAAACGACAAGCTATGCTTCTAAATTCCCAATCGTTCGCATTTTTGCTTTTGAAAATATGACTACGAAAGTTGGTAAACCATGTGACCTCCCTCAAATCAACATTATTAGGGCCTCTTATGGTGGGGTGGGGGGGGGGGGATTGGGGCATACGCGATACTGTGATCGTCAGCGACTGGATACCCTATCTGTAATCATCATTTTGTCCCCAAAATATATGTATGGTTCTGTAACGAGTTTGGTCTGGCTGTCCACCATGGCATGCCTGATTGCCTAGACACGACATGCAAGAACTGATAAACTCAGATTAATGATTGTATCCATGGCGTGAACCATCTACAAAAGTCGAGAATGTTTCTCGAATAAATATAGTTTATTCATATTTTTTATCATATTTGTGTTGTGAAAAAAAGGTACAGAATATGGCACGGTGCTTCTCTCCACTGCACTGACTTACGCTGTGTCGTGCATAACAAGAGAAGCTTTTTGGTTTGCCGTGTTATCCAAGTGCACATTAGGATGTCTGGCCAAACTCGACCACAATTACAATATTTACAGACCAACGTTGGCTTTGTTCCGATGCTATTGACTGAGAGGACGAAGTAATTGGGATAGAATGTCTATATAAATAAAACCATTGTATTAGGGAAACGGGACACTATTTGCTAGTTTGGTATGGTATTACATTCTCACAATATGGAATATGATTAATAATTAATCATTCATATTACGGAGACCATTAACATCGATTTTATTCATAATTTTTACATAACCAGCTGTAATCGACACCCATGACATTCAGGACCATGTATTAACAACCTCAATTATACACGGTTCTTTCGAGTGTATAACCCCAGCTCGCATGATGGTATTTAGTGACAAAAACGGGATACCCAATGGTAAAATCTTTATTCCCCTAAAGCGTTAACTGGGATCAAATCCGTCAATAATATTCAAACTATGTTGAAAAGAAAAGACTGGATAGAACCACTGGTACAACAGATAACCGAATGTGTAGATGACTTCATCGTATCGATCCTGTTCGTAATTCAACGATTCACTGACGTCTTTGCACAATACTTTTATTATGCCTCTGTGAAACTCGCCATGAATGATGGTCCTTGTGGCATGCATGATGGTGACCTCAAGTAGGAATTGATTCGTGAGAAACTATAGTGATCAATAAACCTTGATAAAAATATTGATAAGCAACTGTGAAGCAGCGGAGATATGATTTCACATGGTATGAACATGATGAAACTGGAATTACAAGAATGTTACCTGATATGCCGTCCTACCATGACGAGATGCAGGCGATCTATCTTCCCAACGCCAATTTGCTAGCATTGCCTCCTGTATAGCTTGTGAACATACAGCTTGTTCTGTTGCAAACAGTATCATTTGTGCTGCCAGCGAAACAATGTTTTGTCTTTTCAATATATCGTGCGGAATGAAAGCATCAGTCCCTGTCCGAACAGTTCAACGATGATTTTGTAGTTTATTGAACCTCATGGTGGCTCAACTGAATATCAACATATTTAAATGAGACTTTGTATGGATGTTTTTTTATATGCTTTTGGAATGAAATAAACATAGGTGCAAGTACATCTTCAAACTGTACGCAGACGGTGCATTCTAGTTGACACTATGCTTCTGACACATATCAGAATACCCTTTGGGTAATCCAGAAAGATTATAAAGTAGTGACAGGTGTTCTGGAAAGAGTGAGCATTCCTGCCCCACTTGTCGGAGCAGTTTTTAAAAAGACTACACTTCACCAAACAAAGTCCTCATATCTGCAACTAGCTTTAGAATACCGTAGTTGTGAGACAAACACAACATATATGCTGGCGACATCATATAATCATTAACGAATTTATATCTTATAATAATGAAAATTAGGAACGACAATATGTAACTAATTAATGATTCAGTGTAACCAACTGTGTTTGACAGAATCTTCATACTCGCTCATGAATCTTGCATCTAGACAATTCAAATATGGTGACATGTCTACATTCCACAACAGCGAATGCAACCAGGAAACGTTAGTACCCGTGGGAATACACCGCCTTCAAGTCCACTTTGACGCTCTCGACGTTCGCCGTGTGATGAATGGCTCTTGTGGTATAAGGGATTGTGACCTCGATGTGGGAACTTTTCCTGTTCTACCGCTTTTCAATGCACTTGCATATATAAACTGCCACTGCTATAGATTTGCAGCAGAGGCCAACTGCATCAAACTATCAGATATATTTGCTATGATACCAAAACATATATGGGTCCCTGATAATAGCCATTATCTAGTGAACAATTCGTACCTCGAGATGAGGTATCGTTCGCTATATCATTGATAGTTCAGGAGCATATTTCTATAGAATACGAGAACCATAATTCATGACAACTTACGTGCCCAGCAGTGCAAGTACGTGTTGTAAATTCCTACCATATGACTGCACTTGTCGTTTGCCCTAAAATAGTTCTGCGCTTTTGTTTCTGTCATTGTGTGATTATAATCGCTCACTAATCATTCAGTTTGGGACAATGACTTGGAAGTAATATCATAAGACCCAACTGGAAATGCATATTTCTCACAAGTGTGTTATCAATCTTAACCACCAACACTGGGGCTCAACTACGTTCTGCGCCGGATGTTCGGTCCCGACCCTGTTTCGGTCCGGCTCAGACCTTGTTTCGGTCTGCCTCAGACCTGGGAGACGGCCTAGGCTAGAAAATTGATGACAAATATTTAATATAAACCATTATCGGAGAAGTATTAGTTGTTTATCATTGTATATTTAGTTTAGTATTGATATCAAAGCTAGCCAGGTCATTTGAAGTGATATAGGCCTATAGCCAGTCATCATCAAATATCTGAATGTTATACATATCAGTTTTAAGCCTGTGAATCAATTATACCGTCATAAATGTATCAGGAATGTATTATTTTGTGAATATATATGTAACTACTTACACACACAACTCGACCAAGCATTTTCGATTATTATTAGAACAGGAAAAATTACTGTGGAAAAATTGAAATCATAGTCAAAATCTTGATAGAATTATGACAGATGTGGTACCTAATAAAACATCATATAATCATTATAATATATTGATATCTTAATAGTGAAAACTAGGAACGACAATATGTAACTAATTAATGATTCAGTGTAACCAACTGTGTTTGACAGAATCTTCATACTCGCTCATGAATCTTGCATCTAGACCTGTCAAATATGGTGACATGTCTACATTCCACAACAGCGAATGCAACCAGGAAACGTTAGTACCCGTGGGAATACACCGCCTTCAAGTCCACTTTGACGCTCTCGAAGTTCACCGTGTAATGAATGGCTCTTGTGGTATAAAGGATTGTGACCTCGATGTGGGAACTTTTCCTGTTCTACCACTTTTCTATGCACTTGCATATATATACTGCCACTGCTATAGATTTGCAGCAGAGGCCAACTGCATCAAACTATCAGGTATATTTGCTATGATATATATGTGCATATATGGGTCCCCAATAATAGCCATTACCTAGTGAACATTTCGTACCTGGCCTGGAGAGAAGGTATTGTCTGTTATATCATTGATAGTTCAGGAGTATATTCCTCCCAAAATACGAGAAACATAATTTCTGACAACTTACGTGACAAGCAGTGCAAGTACGTAATGTAAATTGCTACCATATGACTGCACTTGTCGTTTGCCCTAAAATAGTTTCGCGCTTTTGTTTCTGTCATTGTGTGATTATAATCGCTCTCTCATCGTTCAGTTTGGGACAATGAATTGGAAGTAATACCATGAGGCCCAATTGGGAATGCATATTTCTCACAAATGTCTGTATCAGCCTTTCACCACTAAGAGAACCTACCACATATATACAGCCAATGAACACCCTGGCAGCACGTGCAGACAGTATGTAAAATATAGGTATTCCGTACTGTACGCACGATGGAAATAGTATACAAACTACGTCCAAAACTTTATTATAGAGAAATATCTCGAACAAACCTCACGACAAGCTAGATATTAAGCATGAGAATATCCTGCATCCACTGATTTCTGTTGGCATTCAGCATAGCAGAAGATCCCTAAAAATAGGTTACTTATCTTGCGGGAAAAATATATGCTAAATTTACAGTAGTTTGACAGGCGATAAGTGAGGTTATAGAAACACTGTAATCCTCAGGAGGCATCGATAAATGAATGTTTAAATACATGCATTAAAACTTAACCGATAAACATAAAGTGTATATAATGGCATTTATGAAGTGCATATTATGGACATGACACACCTATAGGGAAACCATTTTCAGGATACTAGCCATCACTCTTAACCTTTGCTCTAGCAAAATCGTTATTGTAACCTGGTAATCGGCCCAGAAGGAATTAGTTGGTTATTTTCAGATTTCCCCGCGGATTACTGCTTCGGCAGGATAAAAGTAGGGTTATATTTATGGTTTGCAGATGGGAATTCAACATCCAAAACGTTTTGTTCACGGGCAGTATTTTTTGTTACGTTCTTGTGTGATCGGATGCATAATTTGATCACAATGTTTCAAAAGAATGATACCGTCCTAATGAAATGAGTTATTTTCAGTACAAGCCTGCAATAATCTGTACTTTGGTGTGGTATATGTCGTTCACATAACAATCAGCAAACATATGAACATCTTTCAATTTGAACTCTGGGGATAAATTGGCCTTGGACATAGTGATCACTTATGCCAGTAGGGATATTTATAGACATCGATTTATGCTGTTCATCCTCCTGGGCACTTGTTGGTGATCGCCAGTAATGGCGATTTTCATGAGCTGATACGTTCCATGACAATACATTTTCTGGACCACAATGCCCACCTCGTCTTACTCCCTACATCTCTATGTAAGTATCAATCTATTACCACCAATAAAGTCAGATTTTGATGATGACAATAACGAACGTATAATACAACAATTTGTAATAAAGCCCGACCAAATATTTTGTTCAAAGACACACTGGCGTCATCAGGGGCAGGCGGAGTGTTGAATGTAGTTGTTCCTACTGTACACCTAATGGAATTAGTATACATCAAGCCTAAAACCTAATAATTTAGAAATCCGACATAAACCCCATGGAACAGATATGTGACACGTCATTCTGATAAGCCAGTCTTTGTTTGTTTGGTTCAAATGGGTTGCCATTTTCACACAAGACGGCTTCTTCATTGGTGCTCAAAATTTTAATGACACATTTCCGACCCATTATGGAGAAAAATAAATATCCAAAACACGAATAAAGATTATGATATTAATTATCATTTTGTAATAATGAAAATATATGTGATGTTCATATATCATTTCGTCAGGTCATGGGAATATCTATAAATTCTGTCCGTGCATGTATATACAACTTATATTTGGCCATGAAAATGTTTAATGCATAACAGAATTCATGATTCGTTTTCATTTTTATAAACATGATTGTAGGTATGTCATATACCAATATTATATTTGGAATATTGCAACTGTTTGGAAAAACATTCCCCACAGCAGAGCCATTGTCAATGTGATAACTTGATACCATCATACTTGCATCATACCATTGATACTTGCATCATACGAATAAACAAATTCGACCAGAAATCAATTTGTATGTCAGTTGGTTATTAGTGACCTGGAAATATCTTACTGTTTTATGTGGGACGATTGCGAAGGTTAATGCTGTCTCGCCTCCGTTGAAAGCAATCCTCATCAAAAGGCACGTGTCCTACAATGCAGTGGCGAATTGAACAAACTGCTAAATTATCGCAAATGTTTATAATTTTTGCCATGTGCCTGTCCTGATGTCATTGACAGACGGTGTAGTAGTTTTGTCGATAGGTGATAATGATACGTAACAAAGACACAATGTGAGATATCATTTCCACACTAGACACGCTGTAATGATGACACAGTGATACACTTACATGAGTAATAATGAATGATAATGGTTACGTGAATTGACCAACATTAAACTGACTTGTAATGCTGTTGTGAATTTCAAAACCAACGTGCAATGCCGACAGACGTGTTCATATCCCCAACATCCACTGTCAGCTTATGTATATCCGATAAACCCAGTTTTCCCTCCTGGGAATAGACGGGCTTTGAATCCACTTTGTAGCTTCTGGCGTGTCACGGTGATGAATGGCTCTTGTGGCACGAAGGTTTATGACCGCCATGTAGTGACTTTTGGATCGCAGCTACTGGGAGTTTAGAGATGGCGGTGCTACGTCCTATTTTTATTGAAACATCTTTCATGTATAGGGGGCGATTGATGCATATCGGCCTGCTATGTTATCATGGATATTGCATATTGAAAATAGTAACAGCGTAAACGTTCCATGAAAATGCCTATGTCAAGACACATTTTGGAATTATCGTAAATGAATCCAGTCATGGGATGCGAATCTGTTTTTTCGGCATCTACTTGTGATTTTTCAACATCAATATAAAGGTTTTTACAAGTTACTACTTTTGCAGGAATAGAAATTTCAGCATTTATCTTGATATTATGATGCCTGCAGGCTGCACTCTCAGGAAAACAATTATCTGCACTTCGGACTGCTTGTGGTTTGCAGCAGTATCCTAGTTGTCTCACTAGTTACTCAGTAACGCAATATGCCCAGGGCAACCGAATTCCCCTGCAGTCAGCTTTTATGTTGAGATCATTATAAACTACACCCCTGATCAAATTAGCCGCGGACTCATTCACGCCACACTCTTGCTAAATTTAATTTGAGTACTGCACTTTTGGGGAAATTTCGGTGTATTCAGTCCTAATTTTTTCCTCGTCTCCCACGCATGTGGGGCTATGGGCACAATGCTTGGTCAAACCTCATGTGGATGATATAGGTATACATGTATATAGGTGTTTCGTGGCATCATTTGTCGTGTTTGCTTGTGTACAAGATTCAATGAACGTGTATTATGCCCTCGAGTGGACATTGCAATATACAGTATAAGAATTGAAAACCAATTGAATTACCTATGATAAAATGCTTTGTTTTAATGATAATAATTTTCTGATTTGTAGTTTTTTATCTGATTGTATTGGTGGTAATAGATTGATACTTACATATGACTCATGCACGCCGCACGCCGCGAAAGTTAATTTGAATACTGCAATTTGGGTAATAGTATATCCATTCCAATTTGTTCCACATCTCTCAATGCCACATGACTATGGGTATAACGATGGGTCGAAACTCATGTCGGTATACTTGTATTTACAATGTAGATGCTTCGTGGCATCGTTTTTGCATGCCTAGGTGTATGTTTCAAATATGTGTGTATGTTGTACACGGGTGGACATTGCAATATACAGTAGAAAGGTTTAAAAGAACAGTTAAGTGATATATGATATAATTATTTGTTTTCATGATAATCATTTATCCATTTTGTAGGTCTATATTTACAAGAACAATATGTCACTTGGTATCAATTTAGCCAATGATTTATGTATATGTCATTTAGATACCAAACCCTTTGTGTCCCTCACCAAAATACACGAATTGCTTCGAGAATATACTATTATATATTTTTTTATATACTATCATATTGAAATTAGGTTTGCTGCTTAGCCGAACACACAAACCCTGTTACCCGATATGCAGTCTTAATATGATAAGATGTAGGCATAATGTCGTCTTGTGTCCAGGAGAATCACCCGGCAAATGCGTTCACTTACTCGTGTGCCACAACGTTGAATGCGTCCAGAATGTCATATCAAATGAATCAGGTTTCCCCTGAGAATGGAGTGCCATCAAGTCACCATGTCACTTCCGATATTCACGGTGTGCCGAAGGGCTCGTCTGGTTTGAAGGTTTCTGACCGTCATGACGGGACTTTTGGTATTCTGCTGATCATTCCACTCTCAATACACTGGCATTTCTAAATAAATGCGAACTATGTCTTGTACGAATCCCATACGAGTTTATTACCATATAATGATTATAGGCAAAAACTACCTGAGTAACTAAAGAGTAGTAGTTACTCACCTGTAGTCGTGTCTGCGCAGATCTCGGTCCAAGCTATGTTACTATTCAGCTTTAATATCTAGACATCAAGCCTTCAGTGTTTATGTGTATTTGGCTCGCGGAGATTGGCATCATACAAGAATGTAATAAAACGTGCAATATTGTGCAAGTTCGGACCGTGCTGACATCGCAATTAATTACCATCAGTTCAATTGGAGATCCATGAACCTGTTCGGATACGAGTGAATAATTCGTCCCTCCAATCGAAGGCCAAGGAGTAATAGTTGCAATCTCATATCCCAGCCTACCAAACAAATGTCGCACAATAATTTTCAAGTGTTTTAAATGCTTATCTAAAAATATTCGGATCATCGCTTCTAGAATACCGATTATATAGCTCCTCAAGCTGAACTCTACCAAAGTTGGTGTTGTTGTTGTTGGTATGATAATTTGATAGTTGGTTGACCAGTATCAAAAACTTTCGTGAGCTGATAGACTTCCTGACTGGACCAGAACATGAATATTTATTTATTCCATATTTTCACTGGAAGCTGCAAATTGCTGATAACACTTTTACATATTTTCCCACATTCAAGAATTGAATTGGCGATACTCGAAAATATGTTTTGGGATAGATGTCGGAGGTAAATGATGTATTTGTGGGATGTTATGTTGATATTTTTGCGTCAAGTGTACCATATTTTTTACACAATATACTCCAATAAATCACCCAAAAACATATTCCCCATTGTCACCTGTTCCGACAACTCATTATAAAAATGGTGGTTACTTGGTTTATGTTGTTTAATACATACAGGATATAGTTTTCCATCCACGTCATGTTTGATTCCTTCAGTCATCAGTTTCCCGAATATCACCTATGGAAAGAAACATGGTCTGCATTTTAGGCATTATGGAAGGAACAGTTGTGCCCAAATGGTCAATGACCGAAGTTGACGTGCTATTGCACAGAGTCTCGAAAATGAGTTTAAGTCTTATATTATAGTTAGATTGAGTTGGTTTTGGATTGATACCAAATGAATAGTTGAAACAGCGAATGCAATTATCAAGAATTGGAAAATACACTTTGAGGGAAAAACATGTCTCTTTCAGTAGTAGTCACAATATGGGGAGCGTATCCCTTTTATAGAATGGGACTAGGACAAGAGCATAGCAAACATGTGGACCAAAGAGAGAACATGTTGACACAACACTTGGTATTTACACTCTTGAGGCTCGCTGTGGTCTTTCTTTAGTGAGTAAATTCACAGGACATTATTTGGCAAGGCAGGTTCATCGATCTAATGAAGTGACTAAACCGGCGTTGGTCAGAAAATAAGTGATTGCTTCATATCTGACGTAGGGTATGTAACAATATACATGTTGAATAGTGATATTGTAACAATGTTGCAGTAATGAAGCAACTCATCACACTATTTGTACCAATTTGTTTAATGATTTCACAATTTATATTTAACAGGGACTCATTTGTTTGACTACAATAAACGGTCCAAATAACACACTCAATTTGTGTGACTTTGATTTAATTCACAAATAAATGAGAAGGCAAAAGAGCAAAATTACAGATTTCACGGGGTTTTTTTTGCAGTTTTCGCAAAAAAAATGTCTGGTCAACAAGTTAATCCGATGGATCGGCTTTCAGTCAATATAGAGGTAGTTCACTAACGGCTGCAATTTCATGTGACTATACTAACGTACCTATACTTCCACAATATCAGCTGCGTTCATACTCCGTAAAATGTCAAACTCCCTCCTAAATCTTGTAGCTTGTGTCTTGTATGGTGTCTGTATGGCACAACAGCAAATGCAACCAGGAAAACATTATTACCCGTGGGAATGGACCGCCTTTGAGTCCACTTTGTCACTTGCGATGTTGGTGACGTGTTGAATGGCTCTTGTGGTTCAAGGCATTGTGACCTCGATGTGGGGACTTATGGTGCTCTGTCACTTTTGTAATGCACTTGCAAATATATATTGCCACTGCTAAAGATGCGCCAGCTGCTTCAAACTGGTAGTCATTTGCTAGGATGCAATATAGAATATAAAATAGTCCTGAAGACCAGTCATTTCGATATTGTGACCTGTAAGTCGGCCCTAAAGGAATTGGTTGGTGAGTTGTGGATTTCTATGGACGTCATCATGATCTGGTTGATAAATACAGCAAATCCATGTCTGCCATGCAACTAGATTTATTTTCATGTTAATTTATGGGGAATTCATGACGGGTGTCACTAGTGGGGCAGGAAATGCTCACTCTTTCCGGAACACCTGATTTCACCCCCTAATTTTTGGGGGTTCATGAGTTGCCCTGTCATTTTTGTTTTCTCTCACTTCGTATGCTTGATATGACTTTCTGTCCCCGGACTATGAGATTGGATAACGGACCCTGTTTTGTTTGCTCGGAATACTCAATACTGGGTATTGATTCCACGTCTATTCCCCTCAGATTACTAGTACCACTTCGGCAGGATAAAAGTAGGCTTTTATATTTATGGCTTACAGATGGGAGTTAAGCACTCGAAATGCCTTGTACAGGGACAACGTTTGCAGCTGTGTCCCGTGGTAGTGAAACACGTGGTTAAAAAATGACTACTTCAGAATGGGAGTACAACCCTGAAATATTGAAAACTTAGGTTTGCAGTTATGTCCTATGGTAATGAAACACATTGGTTAAAAAATGACTACTTCAGAATGTAAGTACAATCCTGAAATATTGAATACTTATGTTTGCAGTTATGTCATATGGTAATGGAACACATTGGTTAAAAATGACTACTTCAGAATGGAAGTACAATCCTGAAATATTGAATACTTAGGCCAAAAAAAATAAATTCTATGTTTCTGGTTATCGCGCGCGTCACTCCAAACCCCGCGCATCATTTCGTTTTTTTAAAAAAAAAATCGCGCGCATCACTTAAAATACTGCGCGTCACTTCGTTTATATATTTTTTTTACCGCCGCCCTCGACGTTTGGTTATTGGATGATGAAATAACACATACAGTGTCATATTCTACAGGTTTTACATTCAGTACCAGTTATTAAGTGATGCACATTTGTGAGTTATGTTTGTGTTGAAGAATATAGGCCTACCAAAAGTTCATCAATACATAAATGTAGCCGTGCGTGTTCGTGTTGTATTGTGTGTCAGCTCAAATATCACAAACGCTGATATCAATTACAATGTGGATTTGGTCAGTGTGACGATCTGAAAGCAATGAGTGGCAAATCGCGTCTACGAACGGGTAACAAATTGTTTTATACGTGTGCGGCCGGCAATACTTTAACCTGTTATCACACCCATGGGATGAATGAAATGCAGATGCAAATTGGTATGAATATGGACGAAAGGAATTAATAAAACACGGAAGCAACTTGGACAACCATATGTAAAAAAAAACATGCGTAATGCTACAAAGCATCTGGGCCACATGAGGTTTAGTTACTAAAATGTTTATCAAGGAATACAAATGTTTTGTTTAGAATATAACAAACAGTAGGATGTTATATGTACATAATATATTTAACATATAGGTGTTTTACTGAGGCAAATGTAACTTTCGTCGCTTCGGCGAGCACGACTCACGCCGATTGAGGAAAAAAAAAGAAAAAAAAATTCGCATCACCGCATCACTTTTGGAAGACCATTGTAACCAGAAACATAGAATTTTTTTTTTTGGCCTTATGTTTCCAGTTATGTCCTATGGTAATGAAACACATTGGTTAAAAAATGACTACTTCAGAATGTAAGTACAATCCTGAAATATTGAATACTTATGTTTGCATTTATGTCCTATGGTAATAAAACACATTGGTTAAAAAATGACTACTTCAGAATGGCAGTACAATCCTGAAATATTGAATACTTAGGTATGGTGAGATTTTTCGTTCACATGAACAATCCACAAACATATGGACATATTTCCATCTGAACTCTAGGGATAAATTGACCTTGAACATATGATGACCTGTGCCAATACCGACATTTATTGACATCGATTTATGCTGATCCACCCTCTTGAGCAATTTTTGATAATCGCCAGTAATGAACTTTCACCACTCCATATATTTTCCCGACTGCAATGTCCGCCTTGTGCTACTCTCTGAAGCAGTGTGCTATACCATTCTGGCGAGCACACTCGCTGTTTGAACGTTTCAAATCGGTAGCTATTTTGAAAATCTTCAAGATGGATTCATCGTTAGTGGTCGAGAAGTAAGTGATACGTTTCCGAACAATTTAGAAATAACATGAAGGAATAGCTTGAATATAACTGGAACATTCAAACATTAATAAATATTATGATATACATATATATTGTATAATACTTCTTGTTCAGATACATGTTGTTTGTGTGGTAGAATATCTATCAATAAGAATGCACATGCAAATCATGCAAATTCTCTCTGTCAGGAACAAACCCCTCGACATTCTAAATGATATTAAGCATGAAAATGTCCCGTATCCATTGACTGGATATTTCAGTTGCTATTTATCATAAGAAAAGGCCGCTCCAAATGAGTTGCTTACCTTGGCGAGGAAAAAAATATGTTTTTTTTTTCGACACGTGAAAAAAATAGATTCAAAATATTATATTCCAAAGAGCCAACGATTCATAAGTGCTCCAAAGACACACGTTGAAGTATTACTGATAGACAAACATTCATGAACATGATGTGTATGGATATATGAAGTTAATATTATGCTTCTGACGCATATCAGAATAACCTTTGGGGATTCCTGAAATAGAATATAAAATAGTCCCCAAGACCAGACATTTCGACATTATGACCTGGTAATCGGCCCTAAAGGAATTGGTTGGTGAGTTGATTTCCCTTCAGATTACTAGTACCACTTCGGCAGGATAAAAGTAGGCTTTTATATCTATGGCCCACAGATGAGAGTTCAGCACTCAAAATGCCTTGTACAGGGACAATGTTTGCAGTTATGTCCTATGGTAATGGAACACATTGGTTGAAAAATTACTACTTCAGAATGTAAGTACAATCCTTAAATATTGAATACTTATGTTTGCTGTTATGTCCTATGGTAATGAAACACATTGGGTGAAAAATGACTACTTCAGAATGGAAGTACAATCCTGAAATTTGAATACTTAGGTAAGGTGAGATTTTTCGTTCACATGAAGAGTCCACAAACATATGGACGTATTTCCATCTTAACTCTAGGGATAAATTGACCTTGAACATATGATGACCTGTGCCAGTACCGACATTTATTGACATCGATTTATGCTGATCCACCCTCCTGAGCAATTGTTGATAATCGCCAGTAATGACAATTTTCCTGAGCTTATCTTTCACGACTCGATATATTTTCTCGACTGCAATGTCCGCTTCCCGCTACTCTAGGAAGCAGTGTGCTATACCATTCTGGCGAGCACACTCGCAATTTTAACGCTTCGAATCGGTAGCTATTTTAAAAATCTTCAAGATGGATTCATCGTTAGTGGTCGAGAAGTAAGTGATACGTTTCCGAACAATTTAGAAATAACATGAATGAATAACTTGAATATAACTTGAACATACAAACATTAATAAATATTATGATATACATATATATTGTATAATGCTTCTTGTTCAGATACATGTTGTTTGTGTGGTAGAATATCTATCAATTAGAATGCACATGCAAATCAGATTTGGTCATGCCAAGTGCATAAATAAATGGCTGTATGTACCGCTATTTACGATACCAGGGCAATAAATTGTATTTCTAATACTGCAACTGTTTGGAAAACAGTTTCCCACAACAAAAGCATTGTTCATCATGAGATCTCGATGGCGTTGTGTGATGAACAAATTAGGAGAGAAATCAATTTGTATGTCAATTGGGTACCAATTAACCTGGAAATATCTTGCTATTTTGTCTGGGACAATTGATGATGGCACTGCTGTATCTCACTTGTTGACATCCAAATCTCACCAGACACACGTCATACAGTGTGCTGGCACATTGAACAAACAGTGCTAGATTATTTCATGTTTATAACATTTGTCTGTGGCTGTGCTGACGTCATTGACGAACGGGGTATAATTTTATCGATGGGTGATTATTAGTATTAACTTCTACAATGACATAATCAATTCTTAGACACGATCTCATATTGACATATTGATAAGCGTACATGTGTGACATATGGACGATAATTGTTGCATTGAACTGACTTGGAATATGTCGTAAAATTTCAAAATCAGGTTGCTTTCATCCCAAACATCACCGCTAGCTGAATATTTATATCCGATAAACCCAGTTTTCCCTCATGGGAATGGACAGCCTTTAAATCCACTTTCTACATTCTGACGTGGCGCGGTGATGAATGGCTCCTGTGACACGAGGGTATATGACCGCCATGTAGTGACTTCTGGCCCAGAGCTTCTGGGATTCTAGAAGTGTCCGTGTTACGACCTATTCATATTGTAAAACCTTTCATTTATATGGGGCTGTTGTTGCACATGAGACTGCTATTTAACACACTGTCTGCCCCTGATGACGCCAGTGTGTCTTTGGATTAACTATTTGGTCGGGCTTTGTTTCTATTGCAAAATGTTGTATTTTACGTTTGTTTTTGGCATCACCAAAATCTACTGTATTTGTGGTAATAGATTGATACCTACATTCATACCACTGAGTCGGTGTCACTGCTGGCGGACGTTAAATCTGTCCCCGAGGATACCATCAACTCAGTAGCCTTCTGGCTATTGATTAGGTACTTATGTACTTGTCATATATCTGTTCCATGGGGTTTGTTTCGGATTTCTAAAAAAATTTCATAGGTTGTTGGGCAGTTGTATACTAATTCCATCAGGTGTACAGTAGAAACAACTACATTTAACACACTGTCTGCCCCTGATGACGCCAGTGTGTCTTTGGATTAACTATTTGGTCGGGCTTTGTTTCTATTGCAAAATGTTGTATTTTACGTTTGTTTTTGGCATCACCAAAATCTACTGTATTTGTGGTAATAGATTGATACCTACATTCATACCACTGAGTCGGTGTCACTGCTGGCGGACGTTGAATCTGTCCCCGAGGATACCATCAACTCAGTAGCCTTCTGGCTATTGATTAGGTACTTATGTACTTGTCATATATCTGTTCCATGGGGTTTGTTTCGGATTTCTAAAAAAATTTCATAGGTTGTTGGGCAGTTGTATACTAATTCCATCAGGTGTACAGTAGAAACAACTACATTTAACACACTGTCTGCCCCTGATGACGCCAGTGTGTCTTTGGATTAACTATTTGGTCGGGCTTTGTTTCTATTGCAAAATGTTGTATTTTACGTTTGTTTTTGGCATCACCAAAATCTACTGTATTTGTGGTAATAGATTGATACCTACATTGCATATTACACATAGTGGCAGAGTTTAGTGGCGGAAGTTTACAGCATAATGGTTCCACGAATACGCATATATGTTGTGGCACATTTTAGGTTACCGGACCTATGGTCCGATAACCTATTGGCATGGCGTTGCGTCCGTCGTCCGTCGTCGTCGTCATCCACATTTTTATCTTTTTTGTTTACGGGCGAATTTTCCTGAAATTTTGCACAAAAATACTTAAAAATTATTCAAGAAGGAGGTATTTTTTAGTTTTTTGATTTTCGCATTTTTTCCAAAATGGCGGCCGTTTTCGACGAAAAATGCCTGATTTTGGAATTTGGCGGCCATTTTCTCAAAATCTGTTCAGTAACTTTTTTTCTTTTTGATACAAAACACTCCTCATATGTACTCCAATGGTGTCTATAAATTTCGTTGCGCTCGAATCGCTCAAAGTGGGCCATTTTGGCCCAAATTGGCCCAAATGGGACTTTCCCATGTTAAATTCTCCTATGCTTTATAATGGAACACATTATGCCTAGTATCTCACTTAAAATTGAGATTAGAGACTAGGAATCAATTGTAAACATATAGGAAATGATATATGCTGAATATTCTCGTGACCTTGAATTTGACCTCTGACCTCAGTTTCAAGGTCAGAGCACAAAATGGCTTATATCTCGCTTATTATTGACTCTACAACTTAGGAATCAATTGTGGACATATAGGAAATGATATATGCTGAATATTCTGATGGTTTTGAATTTGACCTTTGACCCCATTTTCAAGGTCAGAGCACAAAATGGCTTATATCTCGCTTATTATCGACTCTACAGCTTAGGAATCAATTGTGGACATATAGGAAATGATATATACTGAATATTCTGATGACCTTAAATTTGACCTTTGACCCCATTTTCAAGGTCATAGGACAAAATGGCTAATATCTCGCTTGTTATCGACTTTACAGCTTAGGAATCAGTTATGAACATATAGGAAATGATATGTGCAAATTATTGTCATGACTTTGAATTTGACCTCATTTTCAAGGTCACAGCAGAAAATGGCTAATATCTCACTTATTATTGATCTTACAGCTTAGGAATCAATTGTGGACATATAGGAAATGATATATGCTGGATATTCTCGTGACCTTGAATTTGACCTCTGACCTTATTTTCAAGGTCACAGGACAAACTGGCTCATATCTTGCTCCTCTGTTGTCTGTATGGCTTGGGAATCAATTGTGAACATATAGAAAATGATATACAATGTATACTGAATATTTTGATGACCTTGAATTTAAACTTTGCTTTCATTTTCAAGGCCACAGCACAAAATTGCTAATTATGATCTCTCTGATTTTTTAATTTACATCTTAGCAATCAACTGCGGACATGATATATGCTTAATATTATATATGCTGAATATTCTCTTGACCTTGAATTCAACCAGTGGCCTGGCTGACATCTAAAATATTAAACATTGTCCGGTAACCTATCTTTGGCCCTCGGCCTAATTTTTGTATATGGATTCAGTTTTGGGATACGATTCTGTGTTTTGTCGACATCTGTTTATGCCTTTTAAACATCAATATGAAGGTGTACAAGTTATTACTGTTGCAAAAATAGAAAATTCAGCAATTTATCTTGATATTGTGATGCCTGCAGGCTGCATTTCAAGTAAAACAGTTTACTGCACTTCGGACTGCTAGTGGTATGCAGCAGTATCCTAGTTGTCTCACTATTTACTCAGTAACGCGATATGTCCAGGTCAATGGAATTCCCCTCGGATACCCCTGCAGTGAGCTTTTATGTTGAGATCATTATAAACTACGCCCCTTATCAAATTATCCGCTGACTCATTCACGCCACACTTTTGCTAAATTTAATTTGAGTATAGCTCTTTGGGGAAATGTTCCGTGTATTCATTCCTAATTTTCCCCCACGTCTCCCTATCCATGGGGGGCTATGGGTATAACTCTCGGTCAAAACTTACCGATGGATGGCATCGGTATACATATAAGTATTTGGTGGTATAGTTTTTAGTGCATGCCTAGGTGCTTGTTTCAATATATGTGTGGACATTGCGCTATACGGTATATTTGTTGAACAGCAGTCGAAAAACTTAGAATGTTTTCGTTTATTGATAATAATTTATCCAATATGTGAATATCTATCATGTTGAGAGCAATGCGTCAGTTGATATTCGTTTATCAAATAATGTATGCACGTGTCGTTCAAACCACATAGTTCTTGTGTCAATTTTTGTTTCCACAAACATGATTTGCTTGGGGAATATACTACTATCAATGTTTAATTTATCAGCGTTCGCCCATTCATTTATCCCACCCAATCGTACAATCGTTCTTGGAGCAGGATGATTATGCTATCCATTCACGCCCCTGGATGACTCACTCCACCTCCTAATCCCCATTGAGTTGTCATGCATTTCATGTCCAAAAGTGCAACGTGATCTGCCAGTAACAGGCTTTTATTGTATTACGATTCCACTCCCATCTCATTTATCCGCATGTTTTAGACAGCTGTCGCCTTGGGATATTAACACAGGGGCTTTATAATTGACGGATTGACAATAATACGCGTTATGAAAATGTAATGTGTACTTGAACATGTTGAATTGCCGTCTGGGTGTTATTTCCAGAATGGTGAACACTTGAATGGTGAATACACTCATGGAGGCACATGCATAATAATTGATATTTGCCTGGATTCTCTCCCAGACAATAGTGTAGCGTGACAATAGTGTGATGCAACTAATCGCTACACAGATGTGTGGCAGTCATCAGCAAATTATAATTATAAATTCTTCACATCTTTTTCAAGTTCATATTATGTATTGTCAAATGATTGGAGGTCAGGTCACCCTGTGACAGTATAGGCAGCAATAATCACGAGTGATTGTCTGTGCCTCCCCCCCCCCCCCCCCCCAGCGCCAACCATGGAATTAAGCGTTTCACTGTGAAGTGGCTTGAGCATGGTATTCGGTCATCTTCATGGTCGATATACATTATATACATCAACAATTTAGCCAGCATGGAACGGATAATTTCATTCTCGAATTCCACCCCCCTCCCTCCGCGCATGACTAAACAGAGTGGTGTAACACGACGGTCAAGCAGTACGCACTGGACGCGGCTGGACGCACAGTCAGCCTCACGGTGGACAACACGACGTCCACGCTGGGCAAGCCTTACTACTGCTGGGTGGACCTACAAGCGGGGCACAACCAATACGTCATCGTCGACGTCACGGGCCTGAATGCCGGGAAGTATGACGTAACCCATCACAGGTAGTGAGTGTTCACATTACTTATATATTTCGATGTAGATATTGTGTCGTTTTACAGCGACCTGGTGTTCACATACTATGTGCTATATTAATCATCACTATCAGTGGAAACTGTGATATTGTGATACATTGTTGTGATACATTTCAGTCGCTCCCTGAATTAAGTTCCTAAAATAAACCAAAATATCACCACGAGTTGAAAAGCGTAACAAAACATGAACTCCGTAAGAGATATGACAGAATTCATACCATGTATATGCGCGAATATAACTACTACAATATCACCCATACCCTCCCCAGCTGTGTGGATGGATTCCTCAGGGTATCGGAACCACACCAGCGCAATGTTGCCACGGCCTGGATGCCCCCCATTACACTGTGTGGTAACTATGACAATATCCGGGTTAAACGCTATACGGTGACGTCATCGGCTTTTGTTGAGTTCAAGGTCGACGAGGCCAAGCCGGACAGTGGCTTCGAAGTAGACGTTATGTTCTTGAATAAAGGTTGGTTTCCATCTAACGGTTTACATCAATTGATTAGTTGGAATTTCAGTGTTTTACACCACATTGATATGTTCCCGTTCATTGCACTTTCCCATTCTTCTTTTGCGAATATATACGACAATATTTTCATTTTCAAATGTGAGACTGGTGGCATGATGGTCTGAAAGTGGCATTTTATCTTAAGTTGTATGTTGCGGATTACAAAACTGGATTGTCAAAATCCGTTTTTTTCTGTATTTGGCGTACTTTTTATACTGAGCAGGGACAATTTGAAATTGATATAGGTCTACTCTATTGGATTATATTTCAAGAGGTGTAAATTTAGCTTGACTTGGATTTGAAACTTTGTGATATCACGGGTGTCATATGGTTTAATTACGTCACTTCTGTTTTGTATGTTTATGCACGTCTATTTTCTTATACTCTGCCCCTTTGATTCAAGAATATAGAATTTTAATAGATATAATTTTGATTTATAGTCAAGTAAAATATGGCATAACTTTTCATCGATAAAAATATGATCGATAACTTTTTATGTATACCTTATCAGACGAAAATGATATAGGTATGTATGGTTTATCTACAGTCATGCGTTAATTAATTTACATGTAAGCGCTTCATGACTTTTTATAGCATAGTTAATATATAGTTGAATGTTAGTTAAACCATCGAATGGTCTTGAATGCGAAAATTAACGTTAGGCAAATCAAGTGCTAGAACAACCAACAAATCATTGATATAATCATGGTCACTGAAACATACTTCGCACTACATGCACATATCAAATACACGTACATTCAATAAATGTGAGATTGATGTTCAGTTATTTGTCTGCATGTATTTATGAAGAAGTTCGCATGTTCAGTGGAACTTGCTGATTTGGAAAAGTGTTGTTTTAGAATAGGTTTCGTCGCATGATATAACACGCTGTGAAAGATTTATTTTAATAGGACTTCTCAGAGATGTATCGATTCTGATCATTTTATACGCTTCATCTTTTGGAGATAGAGGCTGTAAAATGTTATTATCATTGTCATATATTTCTGTAAATGACGATGACTGACAGACTTCATACTTAATGGTATGGCAATTGGTGATAAATATGCTGTTCAATTATTACAGTGGACGATGATAGGTATCCATATGGACACATTCTAAGGACTGATGGACGTATCAAGAACACCAGTACGTATGAGTTACAGCTTTAAACCTCTTAATTGGTTCGACTAAAATGACTATATAATACGAATTAGTGGATAAAATGTGACACGAGACCAATGTTCATCAGGAAACTAACATTGATTTGCCTTTGGAGACAAACAATCTAAATTTGAATTATATTCGATAAGGAAAATAAATCAGGATGGAATTCTCATGGTTGTCAGAACCAAGCAGTTATTTTTTTATTCATCACTGAACTTCCCCCGAACTCCACACCAGATTGTGACTGGCTGGTGCCCGTTGACACGTGCTTTGGTGGTTGTGACCTGGTGTCGCCGGGATTTCCAGGGGTTTACCCAGAAAACATCACATGTAGGTACAACCTGGTCAACTTTGATGATGGTCGCGTCAACGTCAAGTTTGGAGGCCAGTACGGAAAGTTCGACCTACAAGAGAGGTTAGTACATTCCAAAGTATATAAAAGCAGTTAATTATGCAATGAAGCGAGTTAACCCTAGCCGATCACAATCTCATTAACATCGTATATTAAATAACACGTAATTTAAGAATACATGACGCCCGCTGTCCCTGTTGTATTTTTGTTCAGTAAAAACTGCATTGACGATTACATTGTGGTATACGACGGAGCGACGAATTCCAGCCCTCTGATTGGTCGATATTGTGGACAAGACATGGCGGACATTATATCGAGTGGAACAACCTTACTGGTTGAGTTTCATAGCGCTAATGGCGGACCACCCTGGGACTACAGTGGCTTCAGCATGGAGGTGCTGGATCGGTGGAAAAGTTAGTTGTTGTGCATGTTGTTCCACAATATTTCCACAAAATACTATTAGTTGTAATTTCATTGAATATTATAACTCAAGAATGAACAGTATCTTTGAGGTTTACAGTAGCGGACCTTGTCGTTATGCGTATGTTGTATGACTGTAGTGTCTGGAATTATATCCAGCTTCATTCTATCGTGATTCGGCAACATACCCGTATCGTATACATTTGGTATGTACCATTTCTCACCTCTTCCATTCAGATGATCACGAGGGCGGGGTCAAAGTTCAAGATTCCACGTGTGATTGGACGTTTGATTCCAAGATGGCGTCAGAGGGCTTGGCTCACACTCCAGATCACATGATCAACGCTCAGACCACGTGCCACTATAGATTTGTCAACAAGCCTGGCGAGACTACGAAACTAAAGCTTAGAGTTCATGATCTCAAGTAAGCACTGCAGGGCGAGTTATTTGTTCAGGGATTAATCCAGATTTACATCTAGGCACACACATTTTGTGTGTGCAGAATAACCGGACGATAAAAATAAAATCATACATTTCACTTATATTATTTTCCAGGCCAAATTGTGCAGAATATCTGGAAATCTACAGCGGTGATAGGAAGTTGAATAGAATTTGTGCGGAGGCAATACAGAACAGAAGGAAAGGAACTTGGTTTGAGTACGAAGTGAACAACAGACGGGCATTGGTGAAATATCACACGAACGTCAGGAGGATATCCAACCCTCTGCAGACCACGATCACTTATGAATTCTCCAACCAATCACAGAGCAGCGATATCAGATACGGAAGTGAAACTGAAAGTAGGTTGTCACTTGAATTCCAGAAAGTATCAAGAAGTGAAACCAAACTGATGAAAAAGAATACTGTTATCATAACATTTTTTTTCAATACACTGAACTTAATTGTTATGAACAGTGTAATAGTTTTTCTCTTGTCACCAATCTTACCCCAGCAACACAGGAAAATCTCCCACACAAGATGCAAACGATAAAAAATGGTACAGGTCAGTACAACACAGCATATCATAACCCGATTCATTGCAACCATTTCATTTCGTTCAACTTATTTGGATACAAGTTCAATCAAATATTCAAACATGTGAACAGCCAAACAGTTCATTCATATCTCGTTCGATTAATACAGATTGCGACCACGTGATACGAGTGGACGAATGCGTGGGCCTATGCAGGGTGGAGTCTCCAAATTTCTTGGAAATGAGCGACCATTCTGGAAGAATTTGTAGATACCTTCTCAAGAACTTCCAGGCGAAACGCGTACAAATCCAGTTCCGAGGGAGGTCGGATCAGTACAAATTGCCAAATCGGTGAGGGTTATCTTTGTGGAACAGTTGTCCACGAAAATTGATGTGATTCAATTGGTCCGATATTGAGACATGGATGCTATATTTACCCACGCTACAGTAATTTGTGTAAACTTTCATCTCTCAGTTGTGACGACGCGGTGATGAAAATCTACGACGGGGAAGATACTACGAGCCCGCTGATTGGTAAATATTGCCGAGCAGACGGCGAATTTATCGTTTCCTCCGGTCCTGCACTCTTCATAGAATTCTACGCGCCCTCTGTCGGTCACAACGCAACTTACGAGCAGTTCAGCATTGAATTTACGGACCGGTGGGAGAGTAAGTATTTAGCATTCAATATAATTTTTGTGGTTAATACCAAGTTATTTAATTCACGATATACTCACTTATGACAACCAACAATGGAGAAGAACAATGGGAAGTACCAAGCACAATCAGAGAAAAACGAATCATAATTTCAGATAAGCATCTTCACGGTGAAAAAGAATTGGACTCAACTTGCAACTGGTCCTTTAACTCTGAAATTTCCTCGGATGGGTTTTTCCACACACCTGATCATTTGATAGAACCCTTCACGACTTGTGTGTATCAGTTCACGGGCGCTACCAACCAGATCGTGGAGATAAAGATACGGTCACACGCATTGAGGTAACGCCAATGGATGTTATACAGAGCTTAAATATATCACTCTGAGGCCATTGTCCCTCTCGCTCCATTCAAGTGTAATTGGCGATAAAATACGTGAATAAAAATACGTGAGCAGAAACCACATCGACACATATTGGTCCACAGTACGAAACAACTACAATGAAGTTAAAATTTCAATATTTTGGCCTTTGATGAATATTGTCGTATGCTTTCACTCTAGGAATACGATCACAATGAGAATATTTCGACCAATCACATCATGCAACCTATAATTATTTTTCATTATTTAAAGATTTTTTTTATTATTATATGGATGATTTTTTTTCCCTCAAAAATCATTGATCGTATGCGAAATACGTGGCGTTTAATGATATGTAATACTCTAACTATATTTTTATGACAGGGAAGGCTGCGAGGAATATCTGGCGGTCTATGAAGATAACGAACTCGTAGATCAAATATGTGAGAAAAGACTCGTTGCGTCACAATGGACCGAATTTCTCTACAATTCCACTGGCAACGTTATGACCGTGAATTATCATACGTCTGTCCGAAGGGTGTCAAATTCACAGCCCAACTGGATATACTACACGTTTTCAGGTAACCTTGACTGATATAATTACCTAGCTATATCACCTCAACGTGTGTTATGTAGTTTATATATTGATAAATCACACCATGACTATAATAATATCAATATCCTACATACGATGTAATCTACTCAAAAATTAACCGAGCAACCCATAACTTGGATAATGAAACACAATTTTCTCGAATCGAGAAAAACTCGGGCATATTGACCAAAATGACATTATTGAACGAAATGATATGATAAATATATGAGAGTATTTCTGCTTCGTATATGTTCGCATTTCGACCGTCTCTACATGTTTGTATTTTCATAAATTATGATTTTATGAAAAGACAATGGTATTTCAACCGATTTTCATCATTTTCATTGCTTGTTTTAAGTATTTATTGCTCTTTTCACGAGATAAAAATCGTTGGTCTGCTTTTGTACCATTAACCTACGATCAATTCGGCGACGACACTTTTAACTGCAGGCGCGAATCCCTTGAACGTTATGATGGAAACCATACTTCTATCTATCACGGCAGCAACACTGTTCACATATAGAACGAGTGCATTATGAAAACGCAGCGGAACAAATGGAATGGCAAAGTACTCGTTTGCCGGAAACAAGAATATTTTTATAATATTGATAAATTATTTTGTTACTTGTACGTTTGCAACACTTCAACTTGCAACACTGCTCAAAATACTTTGTACTTTCTGAATATCTTATTGGTGTGCATTACAATTGTAAATAATATATATATAAATCCCCTGTACAGTTTAACTTTACGCGAATCTACTGTAATTGATTGCAAATCACTCGGTGTATGCAAACTGTTATATATTGCATTAAATGTGTTATTTTCTTATTTTACTATGCACATGATGTTGTGAAAATTATTATGGTCACAAATAAACGATATTTCTTAGGTATCTGTTCACTGCTTACATAAAGCTTCCTGCTAACACATTCAGAAAAAAACCCACCGTATTTGGAATAAAGCAGATTGAACCATACTTTTCTCGCAGGTGTGTAATCAATGCTGTATTTTGGTTAAACACCTGTCGGTCACGGCTGAGTAATTTTCTTTATGGTTTAAAATAGAGAAACCCCTCGAGTAACAGGGAATTATTCAACATAGTCTCGGGCTGCCGCCTTCGACCATGTTGAATAACCCCCTGTGCCTCGGGGGTTTCTCTATTTCATAAACTGATTTCTGCTTATGCATGCACCCAATACAGTCACTGCAAGTGACATCTAATCATTACAAAAGATGATGGCGGTGAATCAACACAACGGACTCAAATATTTCAGTTTGACCACGATTACTGATACATTAAATATGTTTTATAGTATATCATAACTAAATACAACAAACGTAGGCCAGTAAATCCAATGAGGACTCCTCCCAGCCCCCTCCTCCCATCAACAAATTGAATTGTGTTGTAACCTGACTCACCACATGAGCCTAAATCAACAGAATGTGCGCTGATTGATTTTTGGTCACGCAACTCCACCATTAATTATTCCATCGTGAACTATTTATGACAAGACGTGTCTGACTGAAAAGTGATTTTGGAAAGAAACGATGTACCAATTCGTTTTCGAATGCCTGAAATCGAATACACACATATGCACGTGTGGGTTATATACGTTTAAGCAACATATGACATCAATAGCGCAGATTGTGCGTATGTTATTTCAACAGAAAATGTTTCCCAGATACATGTCACGATTCATTACTGATTTATATGTGTTTTGCATTATCAATGTTGGTTTTAAATACTGCAAACTGAAGTGCATGGTTTGGTTATTGTAGTCAAATTATGGCCATGAAACATTACGATAATAAAATCAAAATAATACGATAATTAATATGTATGTAATTTCCTTTGGCATACACAAAAATATCCTTTGCCAAATGTTATTTGTGTAAGCTCGATTTCTGTTACTTGTAGCACTGACTCCGTCAGTACGGATGCACTGATGACACAGCCCACTTCCTGGACGGTTCATTCCCACGCGCCCCATGTGACGTGTACATAATGGTAATATGGGGTCAAGAACTGAAAGGTTCTTTAGAAGCATTCAAAACGGCTGCCCATTTATGTGCATGCAAAAAAGCATGCAAGGGTTGTTTTTTTTCCCATCAGCCAGTAAATCTATGGACGAAGGTGACGAGTGTGTTCAAATGAGTCACTAACACGCCCTTTAATGGTATGATTATGGATACCGTAGCTTGTTGACATTGAGTGTTGGGCGAACGTCAAAATGATGGTTTTCTTTCGTTCTTGGCATGTAATCTCTCGAATGGTGGGTCCACTTTAGAGAGTCCACAAGAAATTTAATGCATGAATCGATGACGGATTTGAGCAAATTACGCAATTTACGGGGGGGGGGGGGGGTGTAAACATTGTGTATATTAGCCTACTTTCACCTGTCGTGGTCATGTGAATGTGCTCTGGCTCTAATGTCATGTCCCACATTCAGCTGATATTACCCGTCGATGTTGTTCTCAAATGTCTTTTTCAAAATGATGATATCCGAGGGCGTGTTAAATTGGCTGAATAATTGTACGTCAATACAGAAGAATCACAAAGTTAAGTGATGAAACATTTGACGATGTTACGTCTGGAGGCATATTACAATGTCACAGCCGCTCTGTATATTTCAAGTGTTTTGGCAGTGTAAGTCGCCAAACAAGTATGTAAGTAGTTTCAACAAATACTCACTATTTATTCTATGCTGGTATCGGTTCATGACCGGGCATTTAGAACCGGGTGTGAGGGATGTAGCTCTGGGCTTACACCGACATCAACACGATTTTGAACAGAATCTTTTTATTCAAAAATAGCAATGTATCATGCCACATGTTTATACATTGAACCAAAACTTATGGCTAAACTGGAAACACAATACAATCTCAATGATTCGTTATGTACGGGAGACTGAACAAGACTTTATATCACAGTCGCAAATGCCTGTTCCCAGGCTATACAGGACATGAAATCGATCTCAGCATTTAAGAAATACTGTACATCTGAGAAACACTAACTTCACAATCGTCTGATGTCAGACACCGGCCAATACTGGAGACATGTAATATCTTTACTGAAGTATGTACAATATTAGTGGCAGAAAAGTCCGCTGAATCCCACAAACAACAACATTTCCTACAGCGACCAGTTCTATCAGAATGGACTGGTGAGAGTTCGAAATATGCTATGTGAACCATAAGCCACATGGGTTTTTGTGGCTGAATATGATCTTGTTTAACATGACTGTCTAACACCGGCTGATCTACGTCGACTACGACTTGTGTTATCCAACGTGCGACACACCCGAGTCTGTCACTGGACTGAAGTTTTACCGCATGTAACCAATGCTGTTGATCGTGCCTGGTGAGGTAATAAGACGAAAGAGAATTGGAGCCACGTGATTCAAAATTGTATTTTTGTATTCGTCGATTTACGTATCTCGATAATTCGACTTACTATCTAAATAAATCGACTTTTATATTTTTGTAAATATAATATTTATCTCGATAAGTCTACTTATGTCTTGATACATATCTTCATGATCGTAATATTTCTATTCATTATTGATATCAATATTAGTTACTTATATCTGGTTGGGATCATACCAACTTTTATCAAGCAGTGGCAACACTCACTTTTACATCATACAATTGTAACCCTCCTCTGGCTGTAGCCACCGCCAAACAGTGACCTTGGAGAGCGAGACTGCACACCGATTGACTTCTGGTATCAATGGCCCTTTCCCCTCCCGTCCCGTCACACAACCACACGGACCCGTCCCCGCACCCGACCCACACACGACCGGACGGGTCCGCGCACACAACACTCGGGTACTCCAGGCTGGCAGGGTAAGGGACGGAAGTGACGAGTGATCCGTCCGTGACGCAGTACTTCTTCACAGCATCATCCTCACAGACAAGGACATCACTGGTCATTGATACGGACAGTTCGCCTGGGAACACAGACGACACAGAGACAGGCTTCTCCCAGACCAGTCCGGGGTCCGACACGCCTTCGTATAGCCGCAGGTGAATCTCGGCACCCTTGAAGTATGAAATCAGGGTGAATAATAATAATAATTATCCCAAAGGCTAAGGAAGGTAACCAGAGATATTTATAGTGTTTCAAGGCACAATGGCTTTCTCCATCAAAATTGCATTTTTGATGATTATCACTGAACGTCAAATTCAAGTTCACCACAGAAGTCACAATTTATCTGACTTTCCATCAGAATGTGCCAATAGTTAAGCTCTATCTTGAAGTGTTCTGAGAGTTTACTCCATATGATCCCCATTATGAAGGAAAATTGGGTGAAATTTTCATTAAAAAAATTGCCCAAGTCATGTCAATTTGTTTTTCAATGGCATTTTTGAATGCTTTCAAACAACATTTTTTGGACTGGAAAATGACTCAAAACAGATAGTGACTTGACCCTGGGCCAAACAAATTCTCGCCGACCCTTCCAAAAACAAAATGGCCACTATGGGCAGACCTGCAATTCTAAGGCAACGAAAAACATACGGATGCACACAAGTACATGAGGTAAATCTTATGCATCATTTTGAAAAAATAATGTCTGAACGGATTCTGAGAAAATGAATGGATGTGCCAGTATTTAAGCTCTATCTTGAAGTATTGTACATGTGTATATTAAATACATCTCCCAATATGAAGGAAAAAATTGGGTGTCCAAAAAAGCGTTTCAAAGGCGAGAACATTTACTTTTATTGTGATGGAAATGGCTCAATACGAATAGTGACTTGATTTGAGGAAAAATAAATCCACCGACCGTCAAAAGGTCTGAATAGCCGCTACATGTATGTACAGACCGCCAATTCAAGGGCAACGAAACTCATGCGTGTCACGAAGGTATAGAAGCGGAATCTTATGAAATAAATTCTCAAAGCTGTTAGAACAATTCTCTAAAAAATGGCCGCCAAGGCCCAAAATTGGTTGATTTTCGTCGAAAACGGCCGCTATTTTCAAATATAGAGCCGTAGGGCTCTGCGCTTACCGGACCCAAGATATATGTTTCAGTTATATGTAAGCTGAAAGCGATGTCATGAAGTCATGAGAATAATTGCACATCATTCACGCCTAAAACTTGCTCTACGTAAGTCGATCATGTTAGAGCCTAATATACAATGATATGAAACTAGAACTGACTAGTACTGTCAAAGATATTCTTTGCTTTTGTATCGGTTTCAGTTTATTGAGGTCAAAGGTCAAATTTAAGCTCACACGAATATTCGGCATATATAATTTCCTATATGTCCTCAACGTTCCTATATCACCTCAACGTGTGTTATGTAGTTTATATATTGATAAATCACACCATGACTATAATAATATCAATATCCTACATACGATGTAATCTACTCAAAAATTAACCGAGCAACCCATAACTTGGATAATGAAACACAATTTTCTCGAATCGAGAAAAACTCGGGCATATTGACCAAAATGACATTATTGAACGAAATGATATGATAAATATATGAGAGTATTTCTGCTTCGTATATGTTCGCATTTCGACCGTCTCTACATGTTTGTATTTTTCATAAATTATGATTTTATGAAAAGACAATGGTATTTCAACCGATTTTCATCATTTTCATTGCTTGTTTTAAGTATTTATTGCTCTTTTCACGAGATAAAAATCGTTGGTCTGCTTTTGTACCATTAACCTACGATCAATTCGGCGACGACACTTTTAACTGCAGGCGCGAATCCCTTGAACGTTATGATGGAAACCATACTTCTATCTATCACGGCAGCAACACTGTTCACATATAGAACGAGTGCATTATGAAAACGCAGCGGAACAAATGGAATGGCAAAGTACTCGTTTGCCGGAAACAAGAATATTTTTATAATATTGATAAATTATTTTGTTACTTGTACGTTTGCAACACTTCAACTTGCAACACTGCTCAAAATACTTTGTACTTTCTGAATATCTTATTGGTGTGCATTACAATTGTAAATAATATATATATAAATCCCCTGTACAGTTTAACTTTACGCGAATCTACTGTAATTGATTGCAAATCACTCGGTGTATGCAAACTGTTATATATTGCATTAAATGTGTTATTTTCTTATTTTACTATGCACATGATGTTGTGAAAATTATTATGGTCACAAATAAACGATATTTCTTAGGTATCTGTTCACTGCTTACATAAAGCTTCCTGCTAACACATTCAGAAAAAAACCCACCGTATTTGGAATAAAGCAGATTGAACCATACTTTTCTCGCAGGTGTGTAATCAATGCTGTATTTTGGTTAAACACCTGTCGGTCACGGCTGAGTAATTTTCTTTATGGTTTAAAATAGAGAAACCCCTCGAGTAACAGGGAATTATTCAACATAGTCTCGGGCTGCCGCCTTCGACCATGTTGAATAACCCCCTGTGCCTCGGGGGTTTCTCTATTTCATAAACTGATTTCTGCTTATGCATGCACCCAATACAGTCACTGCAAGTGACATCTAATCATTACAAAAGATGATGGCGGTGAATCAACACAACGGACTCAAATATTTCAGTTTGACCACGATTACTGATACATTAAATATGTTTTATAGTATATCATAACTAAATACAACAAACGTAGGCCAGTAAATCCAATGAGGACTCCTCCCAGCCCCCTCCTCCCATCAACAAATTGAATTGTGTTGTAACCTGACTCACCACATGAGCCTAAATCAACAGAATGTGCGCTGATTGATTTTTGGTCACGCAACTCCACCATTAATTATTCCATCGTGAACTATTTATGACAAGACGTGTCTGACTGAAAAGTGATTTTGGAAAGAAACGATGTACCAATTCGTTTTCGAATGCCTGAAATCGAATACACACATATGCACGTGTGGGTTATATACGTTTAAGCAACATATGACATCAATAGCGCAGATTGTGCGTATGTTATTTCAACAGAAAATGTTTCCCAGATACATGTCACGATTCATTACTGATTTATATGTGTTTTGCATTATCAATGTTGGTTTTAAATACTGCAAACTGAAGTGCATGGTTTGGTTATTGTAGTCAAATTATGGCCATGAAACATTACGATAATAAAATCAAAATAATACGATAATTAATATGTATGTAATTTCCTTTGGCATACACAAAAATATCCTTTGCCAAATGTTATTTGTGTAAGCTCGATTTCTGTTACTTGTAGCACTGACTCCGTCAGTACGGATGCACTGATGACACAGCCCACTTCCTGGACGGTTCATTCCCACGCGCCCCATGTGACGTGTACATAATGGTAATATGGGGTCAAGAACTGAAAGGTTCTTTAGAAGCATTCAAAACGGCTGCCCATTTATGTGCATGCAAAAAAGCATGCAAGGGTTGTTTTTTTTCCCATCAGCCAGTAAATCTATGGACGAAGGTGACGAGTGTGTTCAAATGAGTCACTAACACGCCCTTTAATGGTATGATTATGGATACCGTAGCTTGTTGACATTGAGTGTTGGGCGAACGTCAAAATGATGGTTTTCTTTCGTTCTTGGCATGTAATCTCTCGAATGGTGGGTCCACTTTAGAGAGTCCACAAGAAATTTAATGCATGAATCGATGACGGATTTGAGCAAATTACGCAATTTACGGGGGGGGAGGGGGGTGTAAACATTGTGTATATTAGCCTACTTTCACCTGTCGTGGTCATGTGAATGTGCTCTGGCTCTAATGTCATGTCCCACATTCAGCTGATATTACCCGTCGATGTTGTTCTCAAATGTCTTTTTCAAAATGATGATATCCGAGGGCGTGTTAAATTGGCTGAATAATTGTACGTCAATACAGAAGAATCACAAAGTTAAGTGATGAAACATTTGACGATGTTACGTCTGGAGGCATATTACAATGTCACAGCCGCTCTGTATATTTCAAGTGTTTTGGCAGTGTAAGTCGCCAAACAAGTATGTAAGTAGTTTCAACAAATACTCACTATTTATTCTATGCTGGTATCGGTTCATGACCGGGCATTTAGAACCGGGTGTGAGGGATGTAGCTCTGGGCTTACACCGACATCAACACGATTTTGAACAGAATCTTTTTATTCAAAAATAGCAATGTATCATGCCACATGTTTATACATTGAACCAAAACTTATGGCTAAACTGGAAACACAATACAATCTCAATGATTCGTTATGTACGGGAGACTGAACAAGACTTTATATCACAGTCGCAAATGCCTGTTCCCAGGCTATACAGGACATGAAATCGATCTCAGCATTTAAGAAATACTGTACATCTGAGAAACACTAACTTCACAATCGTCTGATGTCAGACACCGGCCAATACTGGAGACATGTAATATCTTTACTGAAGTATGTACAATATTAGTGGCAGAAAAGTCCGCTGAATCCCACAAACAACAACATTTCCTACAGCGACCAGTTCTATCAGAATGGACTGGTGAGAGTTCGAAATATGCTATGTGAACCATAAGCCACATGGGTTTTTGTGGCTGAATATGATCTTGTTTAACATGACTGTCTAACACCGGCTGATCTACGTCGACTACGACTTGTGTTATCCAACGTGCGACACACCCGAGTCTGTCACTGGACTGAAGTTTTACCGCATGTAACCAATGCTGTTGATCGTGCCTGGTGAGGTAATAAGACGAAAGAGAATTGGAGCCACGTGATTCAAAATTGTATTTTTGTATTCGTCGATTTACGTATCTCGATAATTCGACTTACTATCTAAATAAATCGACTTTTATATTTTTGTAAATATAATATTTATCTCGATAAGTCTACTTATGTCTTGATACATATCTTCATGATCGTAATATTTCTATTCATTATTGATATCAATATTAGTTACTTATATCTGGTTGGGATCATACCAACTTTTATCAAGCAGTGGCAACACTCACTTTTACATCATACAATTGTAACCCTCCTCTGGCTGTAGCCACCGCCAAACAGTGACCTTGGAGAGCGAGACTGCACACCGATTGACTTCTGGTATCAATGGCCCTTTCCCCTCCCGTCCCGTCACACAACCACACGGACCCGTCCCCGCACCCGACCCACACACGACCGGACGGGTCCGCGCACACAACACTCGGGTACTCCAGGCTGGCAGGGTAAGGGACGGAAGTGACGAGTGATCCGTCCGTGACGCAGTACTTCTTCACAGCATCATCCTCACAGACAAGGACATCACTGGTCATTGATACGGACAGTTCGCCTGGGAACACAGACGACACAGAGACAGGCTTCTCCCAGACCAGTCCGGGGTCCGACACGCCTTCGTATAGCCGCAGGTGAATCTCGGCACCCTTGAAGTATGAAATCAGGGTGAATAATAATAATAATTATCCCAAAGGCTAAGGAAGGTAACCAGAGATATTTATAGTGTTTCAAGGCACAATGGCTTTCTCCATCAAAATTGCATTTTTGATGATTATCACTGAACGTCAAATTCAAGTTCACCACAGAAGTCACAATTTATCTGACTTTCCATCAGAATGTGCCAATAGTTAAGCTCTATCTTGAAGTGTTCTGAGAGTTTACTCCATATGATCCCCATTATGAAGGAAAATTGGGTGAAATTTTCATTAAAAAAATTGCCCAAGTCATGTCAATTTGTTTTTCAATGGCATTTTTGAATGCTTTCAAACAACATTTTTTGGACTGGAAAATGACTCAAAACAGATAGTGACTTGACCCTGGGCCAAACAAATTCTCGCCGACCCTTCCAAAAACAAAATGGCCACTATGGGCAGACCTGCAATTCTAAGGCAACGAAAAACATACGGATGCACACAAGTACATGAGGTAAATCTTATGCATCATTTTGAAAAAATAATGTCTGAACGGATTCTGAGAAAATGAATGGATGTGCCAGTATTTAAGCTCTATCTTGAAGTATTGTACATGTGTATATTAAATACATCTCCCAATATGAAGGAAAAAATTGGGTGTCCAAAAAAGCGTTTCAAAGGCGAGAACATTTACTTTTATTGTGATGGAAATGGCTCAATACGAATAGTGACTTGATTTGAGGAAAAATAAATCCACCGACCGTCAAAAGGTCTGAATAGCCGCTACATGTATGTACAGACCGCCAATTCAAGGGCAACGAAACTCATGCGTGTCACGAAGGTATAGAAGCGGAATCTTATGAAATAAATTCTCAAAGCTGTTAGAACAATTCTCTAAAAAATGGCCGCCAAGGCCCAAAATTGGTTGATTTTCGTCGAAAACGGCCGCTATTTTCAAATATAGAGCCGTAGGGCTCTGCGCTTACCGGACCCAAGATATATGTTTCAGTTATATGTAAGCTGAAAGCGATGTCATGAAGTCATGAGAATAATTGCACATCATTCACGCCTAAAACTTGCTCTACGTAAGTCGATCATGTTAGAGCCTAATATACAATGATATGAAACTAGAACTGACTAGTACTGTCAAAGATATTCTTTGCTTTTGTATCGGTTTCAGTTTATTGAGGTCAAAGGTCAAATTTAAGCTCACACGAATATTCGGCATATATAATTTCCTATATGTCCTCAATTGATGCCTAAGCTGTAAAATTGATAGTGAGCAAGATATTAGCGATTTTGTGCTCTGACCTTGAAAACGAGGTCAGGTGTCAGGTTCAAGGTCATCGAAATATTCGGCATACATCATTTCCTATATGTTCACAATTGATTCCTAAGCTGTAAAGTCGATAATAAGCGAGACATTAGCCATTTTGTCCTGTGACCTTGAAAATGAGGTCAAAGGTCAAATTCAAGGTCACGATAATATTCAGAATATATCAACTCCTATATGCTGACAATTGATTCCTAAGCTGTAAAGTCGATAATAAGCGAGATATTAGCCATTTTGTGCTGTGACCTTGAAAATTAGGTCGAAGGTCAAATTCAAGGTCACGAGAATAATCGGCATATATAATTTCCAATATGTGCACAATTGATTCCTAATGTCTAATCCCAATATTAAGTGAGATATTAGAAGAAATTTGACCCCATTATAAAGCATAAGCAAATTTAACATGGGAAAGTCCTATCTGGGACCGGTCGAAGAAATTAAAATGGCTGCCACACGCAGACCGACGATTCAAGGGCAACGAAACTTATACACAGCACAAAGGTATATCAGGGGAATCTTTTGAAACAAAAATCTCGAAACTGATGAGACAGTTTTTGAGAAAATGACTGCCAAAGTCCAAGATTGTCTATTTTTCGACAAAAATGGCCGCCATTTTGGAAAACGTAGAGCCGTAGGGCACTGCGCTTACCGGACCCAAGATATGTTTCAGTTATATGTAAGCTGAAAGCGACGTCATGAAGTCATGAGAATAATTGCACATCATTCACGCCTAAAAACTTGCTCTACATAAGTCGATCGTGTTAGAGCCTAATATACAATGATATGAAACTAGAATGGAACTGACTAGTACTGTCAAAGATATTCTTTGCTTTTGTATGGGTTTCAGTTTATTGAGGTCAAAGGTCAAATTTAAGCTCACAAGAATATTCGGCATATATAATTTCCTATATGTCCTCAATTGATGCCTAAGCTGTGAAGTCGATAATAAGCAAGATATTAGCAAATTTGTGCTCTGACCTTGAAAACGAGGTCAAATGTCAGGTTCAAGGTCATCGAAATATTCGGCATACATCATTTCCAATATGTTCACAATTGATTCCTAACCTGTAAAGTAGATGATAAACGAGATATTAGCCATTTTGTGCTCTGACCTTGAGAATGAGGTCAAAGGTCAAATTCAAGGTCATTGAAATATTCGGCATACATCATTTCCTATATGTTCACAATTGATTCCTAAGCTGTAAAGTAGATAATAAACGAGATATTAGCCATTTTGTGCTCTGACCTTGAAAATGAGGTCAAAGGTCAAATTCAAGGTGATCAGAATATTCGGCATATATCATTTCCTATAGATCCACAATGGATTCCTAAGCTGCTAAGTTGATAATGAGCGAGGTATTACCCATTTTGTGCTCTGAACTTGAGAATAAGGTCAAAGGTCAAGTTCAAGGTCATGAGAATATTCAGCATATATCATTTTCTATGAGTCAACAATTGATTCCCAAGCTTTCCTAAGCTGTAAAGTCGATAATAAGCGAGACATTAGCCATTCTGTCCTGTGACCTTGAAAATGATGTCAAAGGTCAAATTCAAGGTCACGATAATATTCAGACTGTATCATTTCCTATATGTTCACAATTGATTCCTAAGCTGATTCCTAATCTCAAAACTGATTAGATAGTTTTTGAGAAAATGGTCGCCAAAGTCCAAAATTGGCCATTTTTCAACAAAAATGGCCGCCATTTTGGAAAAAACGATTCAATCGACGGAAAAAAAAATGGTCCGGAGATATGGGCCCATAGAACATATCTTGTGAATTACAGCAATATTCATCGAACAGATTTTTCCCAGCGTTTGACAACGCCGACGCGGACACGGATGGACGGAAGCCGGACGCAACCTGACGGCAATAGCTTATCGGACCATAGTTCCGGTAAGCTAAAAACAAAAATGCAAATAAAAAAAAAAAGCATCTCCTTTTGAAGAGTATTTTTGAGCATTTTTGTGCAAAATTTCAGAAAGATTCAGCTGTAAACTTTCAAAATTGTGGACGGATGACAAAAGACGATGGATGCAAAGCCATGCCAATAGAATATCGAACGATAGGTCTTGTAACCTAAAAATAATAATATTATAAAACACCATTATGGTGGTAGTCGGGAACGTAATTACATATTGGAATTATATGAAAATATGAACCTTACATGAAACATTAATGAAAATACATGGAAATATATAAATTATATTTCCTCATCACGATTTTTGAAAAAGAAAATAATGTCCATCGAATCTACCTTTTTCACCAGCAGAGCCTCACGGCCTTGTGGTGTGACGAGGACTGAGCAAGGCTCCCAGTCCACTGGGTGAGTGCCGTGACCACGGTAGTCGCCCGGGGCCTGGCGGCGGTATGTTGTCCACGAGTACGGGGAGAATCCGTCCGCCACCACCGCCCACTCGCCGTCACGGCTACACGATAAAGACCCTAGCAGCCTCATGTGTTCGGTATCCAGTGATAGAGGGAGCGGTTTCCCCGTCACCGACACCCGACTAACAGAGCTCTTGGAGATGTAGAGGAGAGCCGCGTCCTCTCCCTCACTCTCCCAGCACACGTCTAGTACAGTCTTCCCCTCCTCACAGGTCCACACTCGGGCAGGGGCCTGGGGAATACAAGTGTTATCACGACATCGCACAATGTTTATACACGCATTTGTAATTTGGCGGGGAGAGAATTGCGTACATGTTTCCAGCATTTGTCCCCTTCTTTTGTGCATCACTTGTTACCAGTATTTCTCGTTGAAAAACATCGAGTCATCAAATCACTCAATTGTACATGATAAGTCCTGGTATTCCTATAAATACTCCATGTACATACATACCTGGCTGGTCTCAGCGATTCGCTTCCTGGAAAAAGCAATTTACAAGAATACTCACTCAGCTACACTCATAACATGAAGACAATTGAACTCACACAAAATGCTGTATGTCAATTCGCCAACTACTTCGATTTCACTATGATAAACTCACAATTTGTCAGCTGGATACAGATCAATCTTCATTCTGTCAGCAAGCTTTCTGTCCATATTGTCCTGTTGCAGGATGTCAACTCTGTGAATGCCTCGTGATGCCACCGCTATCATCTGTTTTGTTAGATTAGCTTCATCATCCAGTTCTGAATTTTGACTAGATTTGGGCATAATGAATACTATGATCTTCGATTCAAGGCCACTAAAGTTCTTGAGCAGATCCACAATTATGCCTTCAACAGGATATAATTCTGCACTCTGGACTTTGCTTTCAAGCTGGAATTGCTCAAACACGTCATGGAACATCGTCACCTCGTCTTGACCTTCAGAGTCGTCCACCAACACAGCAATATCGCTGTATGAGCAGTGCCACTGACTGACACCGAACGGCTGAGAAATCAAGTCTCTGATGTGTATCAGAAGACTGTTATCTGGGCTGCACTCCCTCAACTTTGTGACATGTTTGACCTTAATGTCGATTCCTTCTATATCACTGACACATTTGAAGATGTCATCTTGATGTAGGTTTCTAGCCTGAGCTTTCAGAAAACATCCAATGATCTGCGAGTTCCTCTGAATCTCTTTCATGGTTGTGAGTGTGCAATCCTGGAAGTCACTGACGATATGCCCAACGAATTGTGACGAATCATGATGCTGATAGTTCTGGAACTTGGAATCCTGGAACACGCAAAGGTGTTTGTTTGTGTTTTTGATTTCCTGACATATCTGAGCAACTGTCCGCTCACTGTGTTGGTAGCAGTGGGTGTCGTCTATCACTATGGTCATTTTTTCCTTCAAATCTCCTCTCAGTAAGGTAACAATATCATCACTGGTTTTTGCGAGAAAGGTTTCCACTTTCCCAGAGGCTTGGACACGCTTGTTCAACGCGACGGATGCACTGATATAAGCGGACTTCTCCTTTCCCCCGCTCTCACAGACGCGTTGTGCCAGCATGGTCTTGCCGCATCCAGGGGCACCTTCGATTACATTCAGTTGGGTTTTAGCAATGGCCAACAACGTGGATGTCTGTTCTGCAGATAGTGATGTGGCTGCTGCATGATGTACAGCATCACGGAAATGTGTCTGTACTTTGGTCAGAACCCTCCCCAATGCTGTAATAATCCCTGTTGGTTCACATGTATTCTTCAACCATTTGTCATAGAAGGCAGGGCTGACTTTGTGGCACGTGTCAATGCTCAACTCCAAAAACAGGCAAGAAAAGTCGAGTGATGAAACTCTTTCACACTTCGTTAGGTTTTGAAGAATCTTCTTTTTCAGGACTCTTCCCAGGACCATGCCATATGCTATGATAGCCCGCTTGTTGGGATTGAGTCTGGTGCATATGATGAACAGAATAGCTTTCGCAGTAGCTGTAAAAGTATACAGATCCAATACGTGATCCTGCGGTTTCAGGTCCAACCCTTTATATTGCGGTTTCGAGAGTGTGAGATCGTGTTCTATACAGTTGTACAGGCTTCTGTCAGCAATTCCAAACCCTTCTTGGCGTCCCAATTCTGTGTTCACTCTGTTCATAACGGGACGATTTGTCAATCGATCAATGTCCTCTGCTGCAGGCGTACATTGAAGTGGTTGCGTCATCTCAAACATTCTACACTTCCTCATGTGTTGACCAGAGTACTGGCGATTGAATTCACGTAGCTCGGCATGTGAACTTTGTTGCCTGAATGATATTTGCATGTCGTCTTCAAATATATCGGAAGCCTGCTCACTTGGTCCTGGAGAGCTCGGAGCTGGTACATCTGCTGTTTTGGTTGTTGATGTTGTGTGTTTTTCAGACAGTATTGCACTCGGTGCTCCAGACTGGTGCTTCCCTCGCCACTCACTGAACTCATACCCGTGTACCTCTCCATCATCAGTGACCACGAAGGATTCAGGTGTTTTCTCAAATACACCCCCGTACACTTGTGCGACACCGATACATATGAGACACCGTCTCTTCCCGTGTGGACATCTGTTACAGGGAGGCTGGCACTGGTAGGGTGGTGATCCGAGATGCAAGATGTCACACTTCCAATGAGTACCCTCGGACGGAACAACTGAGGGATCTCCCCAGATGCGCTGTGTGCCATTGATGTCTTCTTTCAGGAGCTTTTCTAACTTCTGCTTGAAATCAGCTTCTTCTGACAAATCAAGCTCCTGACCCACTATGACATATCCTTCTCCGGAAGGATGCTCTTTGATCCCGATTACGATCTCACCCCCTCCAGTCACATTCGCCATTGCCAGCAGCGTCTTCAATGTCCTTGGATCTTCGAGCCTCTCTATCAGTTTGTCTACAGTGCTGCAGGTGTACGACTTGAATTCCAGATTTGCTCTCTCTATCGCAGTACACCTATCATTGTAGACGTACCAGGTGTTCTGTGGAAATATTGTTGGAATACCTCCGACAACTCCCTGATTGACCACACCCGAGATGTTTCGCCAGTGACCAACATAGTGTGTGCTGCATTCAGCTCCTCTCGTGTGCAAGTAGGATTCTGTTGTGATGAAGACTGCTGATTTCCTAACCAGCATGAATAGATTGCCACTTTTCTCAGTAAGTGATATACACTGAATGTAAATATCTTCTGGCATAAACCTGAGTAGCTGATCTCCCAGACGACTTTGCCATTGGTCAAACTGTTTACTGTGCAGTGACATGCCTGAATCTATCTTTATGACGCCGCCGCTGGAGTTCAGTAGCGCTGATATCAGCTGATAGAGATGTCTTCTCCCAGTGTCATCCGTTGTTCTGATGCGGTAGGTATATTCCGGGTACTCCAGTTCATCAGCGAGTACCAGGTACCTGGTCAGGTCTGGTATGGGTATTGTAGATGGTGCCATCTCCTGTTGAGCAAGCAATGATGGAAATCGAAAGGTAATACAATCTGAAACAGTTACAGTATTTTTTTACTATCAATATTAGGAATAAAAATTTACTAATATCAATGTTAGGAATAGATATCTACTGATATTTTGTTCGGCATTATCACCATTGATACATCTTTTATTTTTCTTCAATGCATTATATAAAAAAATAGTAATATATTGTGATTGATAACCAAACTAATGTTCCCAAGTCAAGATTTCACCAATTTTGCATCAGAATCCTCATATCCAAGCCAACACTGTTCATACCATCAACGTTCCACACGTTATGGTTGTTGTTATTATATACATGTATATGTATTTATTTACAGATGTCCATACATACATATATATTTATAGTATACATATCTGGGGTGTCCGTTGCTGCGTTTAAGAAATTCTATGGACGTCATCATGATCTGGTTGATAAATACAGCAAATCCATGTCTGCCATGCAACTAGATCTATTTTCATGTTAATTTTGGGGAATTCATGACGGGTGCCACTAGTGGGGCAGGAAATGCTCACTCTTTCCGGAACACCTGATTTCACCTCCTAATGGCCATTTACGGGGTTCATGAGTTTCCCTGTCATTTTTGTTTTCTCTCACTTCGTATGCCTGATATGACTTTCTGTCCCCGGACTATGAGATTGGATAACGGACCCTGTTTTGTTTGCTCGGTATACTTAATACTGGGTATTGATTCCACGTCTATTGCAACCACTTACCGTTGTTATCAAGGCATGATGCAATGTATTTTTTAATCTCCCTATTTGTATTGATATATCTGATCAAAGCCATCGAAACGGAATTTGTTTCTACATTCGCTTGTGAAAATACACCTTTCAACCAAAACTTCTATACTTTTTTAAAAAATTTCCTTTTGGTTATGGATAACCACAGATGTGATGTCAACACAAAGGTTGTACAGGAATGGTATAAATGAACTAATGTTCCAACTAATACAGTAGCTCAGGTGAAAATCGATCAGATGGAAGTAAGCTTTTTACTAGGATCGAGGTTTCTTTGACGAATTATCGATGCCAATGTTGAAGGGTTGATAGCTGATACCCATGCTCGTAACCACTGGTAACAGTGATATACACCGTGTCGGTCGGTGATATATATTGCATTTTGGGTTTTACTGCACGGGTGATTATTTTCTGTAAATGTACAGTACATACCTGATTCGTGATTGGGAAGTGTCGCGAGGTTTTACATTTTGAACTTGGCTAGAACATTCATTTCCAGTGTTAGCAAGGGCGTTGTTCCTGGTGCTGAGTAAAGTCTCGTATCGGTGCTCGGAGAGCCATCAAGCGACCAGACTGTCTGTTCGCGTTCAATCTGGTCTATCGAACTCGCCGCCTGACTTTGGGGCGAGTTCAGACTACTGTCCTAAATAGTTTGTCTGTACGAAGATATAGCTACCTTCGACGACAGGTGATTCGGTGGCGCTGTATGATCAGCCATCCATGCCACCCCTTTTAGAGATACATGTATATACCGCGGCTGTAATTTTACTCTGATGAAAAAAAAAATTACCCCTTGTCGAGGTAGGCCAACGTCATGTCTTGTTGACAATTTCGTTACCTAATGTTAACAACTTGACCTAAAATCGTATGAAGAGATACCAATAGTTGATAGTTAATACAATATCTACTTTCATGGCACTTTGGAAAATTATATGGAACTCGGCTTCCCATTACGGCATCTCCTCTCCTCGTGTGTATTTGACAAGTGGTGAACGGGGGTAAATGGTGACATTACGACATTTCTCGTCTAGACATTTACAATAAGAACAATTTATTCACCCTCAACGGAGGTTGCTTGAATTGCGGAATGTACACTGTGTACTGTTACAAACCTGCTTTATGTCGAACTGCATGGATTTTGATTGGAGATTCCATTTTCAAACTCGCGGATTTATTATGTTTGTTTTTTTACGTTTTAGGGTTACCGTACCCATGGACCGACAACTTATTTCTATAGCGTTGCATCCGTCGGCGTCGTCATCCATCTAGCTGTTTATCTCTAAAATTTACGGATTTTTCCATAAATTTTGAACAAAAGTGTCTCAAATGTTTCAAAAGGGGGTATTTCCATTTTTTTCGCAATTTTTTCAAACATTTTGAGAAAAAAATTGAGACTGAAAACTTCATCCATCTTTTTCTTCATAATGGGACTTGTGAGGAACACTTCAAGATGGAGCTCAAATATTGAACATTCAAATGGGAAGTCACATATGGTGATTTAGTGGTGACGTTGAATTTGGCGGTGATTGACGTTGGAGTTAAAAATGACAACTTCGGTGATAAAAAAAAAAAACATGTGTAGCTCAATATGTTTGCTTACCCACATACTGATTTCAATGCATAGAACCACGACAACAGACCATACATATTGTTCTTGACACCGGATATTCATTCATTAAATATATTTTGATATTCAATGGCGATCTATTTGATGACAACACTCAATTCAGTTTCGAATGCGAATTCTTTGTGCGTTATGATGGAAGCCATACCGAACAGGTTTACAGCAGAAACGAGTACGTTATGAACAAACTCCAGAACTAAAGGTGTGACAGAAGTGTTAGCTTGCCAGAAATAAATATCGGTTATTACTACATACATATGCAAGGTATGTATATTTGGAACAATTTGTCAACTTGCAACACTGCTCAAAGTTTAGGTACTCTATGATATCTCAGTGGTTTTAATAACTGCTTTGTAGATGAATATGAATCCCATGTACAGTTCATTATTATAACAGAATGTGATCTTAGAGAAATTAATTGCAAATCACTCGGTGTATACAAATTGTTATATAAACAGCATCAAATTTGTTACTTATATTGGCTATGTACATAATGTTGTGAAGATTATTATAATGAAACATAAATTATATTTCTTAATTGTTTTGGGGACTTTTGGTCGCCTAAACAATCAGATAATCCACAGTTTTTAGAAAAAGATAAAATACCCTGTGTTAGGCGATACAATGATGAAAAATCAATATGAACACTCATGGTACATACAGGAGTCACCCTTCCCACAATATTTTCGCTGGTGACTAAAGATATCCCATTCACCCACTTTTACCAGTTATACACATTTTGCTTGCAAAATTGAAATAACACAGAATGTACGATATGGGTAAAATATGTCATTGGCCAGCGCGTCGCGCTGGTCTTCTATGTTTGGCTAAAATGAGACCCACGGAGGGTAGATATGAGTGGGCCCGGTCCTGCTCATGCTGCTATCATTTGTTAAATACAGTAATCTCAACAAAAGGATCACAGCACTTTCAAAAATAATATATCTGATTGTTTCCATGAGGTTTACATTTTAATCTTGTGAGTAAACGCAAATACTGTGAGAGCTTTGCGACACTTGATGATTTACCGTAATACATGCGTATACAGTAGCGCAACAAAAATATTGAGCTAAATTGCTGATGTTGACAGAACAATTACGGTAGGTTGCCAACTTCGATAGTTTAAGATATAAAATTGATAAAATGTGATGACAAATACTTTTTTTTTACACCAAAATAGACGCATAAACTCTCAATTTGATCCAAAACATTGGGCAACATTAAAACCATTGAATATCTGTGCTGGGAAATACATCGATAGAAATGTTCTTCTTTGTTTATTATATGGAGAATATTGAGCAATAAATTCGGGTTATTATTCACATAAACTTCCCCATCCCAACATATTTCCGCTGGCCACAAAAAGAATTCTCTCCACTGTAGGTTACTTGTTACGTATTCATTACATTGTACACTGTATCAGTGACTGAGCTAACTATGGTACTCCCTTCTAGTCATCAGTTAGAAAATGTTATGTCGCATGTGCACTGAATATGTTGTGGCTAAATAGATGACTGCCACACCCATGTAGATACTGAATAATTTATATCAATAACATACATGTAGATTTGGAAACTTGATTCTGTTAGTTACACGGGTGCCTAGGTGAGACACATGTCAGTGTCGAATGGGATCTTTTCATTAGAATTGTTGTCTAGTAATATACATGGCCCCCTGAATCTGTCACGTTTTGGGACATGCTGGAGTGAATATGCTAACAATTGGGGCGAACTATGTATTTTGGACAAATATCGGAACTTTCACCGGAAAAGGGTTTATGGCTTTCTGTCACTGATGAATCTTATCTTCACAACGCTTTCCCACTCTCCGTTCCTCTAAATGTATATTAGTCCCAGGATGGTTGAAGCTACAAAGCCAAATATGCCTTCCCGCACAAAACTTACATACTCGATTTCAATCGTGCAGGAAGTGCACGGTGTGAACATTTACATAATAGCAAAAATGTCTCAACTGAAATTTGATTTGGTTTATAACCATTATGAACGGAGCAAGAAATTCACAATTATTGGATGAAAATCATGTGAAACTATGACATATCGGTGTATTTACTGACATTAATCCCACCCTCCAAGGAATGAATTAGACTGTAACTTATTACTTCTAACTCCCACTGAATGTTGCAAGGCAACTTGAAACTTTGAAATGAATCAACATCAATCGTCGATCAACCATTACTGCTTCTGCTGTAGACATTCTAGGGGATGATTTCGTCAAGTGGTTCACATGCCTAGTATACGAATGGTACACACATCCATTACAAAAATACATAGAAGGTATGCAAGTTACCAGGTCAACAGCAAAGACTTCCCAGTCACGTAGGCAGTATACTTATTGTCGCCATATGGTGGCCAGTATCAATCCTTGAATTAAGCTTCTCAAATTGAACTTATTTTAGTATTATACACTTATTGCAATGTTGTGTATTCATAGTCATGGCAGAAAGAAATCTTCTGTGGATCTGTGTGATCGATGAAGAGGATAATAAATGAATGGCTCAATCTATCACGAACACCTGTGACATAACCTATGTAAAATGCAGATATAAAACCACTGTTGGCTAACACAATGTATCTACAGGTAGTGAACAGCGAGTACTGAGTAATACTTTTGATGCGAAAATATATCGGGGTGGCCATGCTCATTTTTCTGCTAGATGCTGATGAAGTTGCGGAAGTCCATGCTTTTTTTCTTCTTCAAAATTTCAGTAAATTCAGGGGTGAAATTTCAATAAAAATGATCCAGTTTGTAGATGGTTTTGGTTAAAATCACACACAAGTCCGCGTTGAAGATAATATAGTCAAATCAAAGTTGTGTACATTATACGATGTCCTATCAATAGTTGTTTGAATGTCTGATAGTAATTCAAGGAATTTCACCCTTCACCAACTCTGAGTGAGTCCATCACTTGCTATCTTCCTTGAATAATAACATTTCCTTTGACATTACCACGAAAATTGACCCACGGACAAATTCTAAATATTGATGAGCAGATACACGAATCACGTGCCCATAAATCCAATGGGGATCATAACTGATTTTCCCAAACATATTGACTTGCATTGTAAAAGTTGACTTCTGTTCTGTTAGTGTGTAACTGCAGTTCACCCTATGGAAAAAAATCAATAAAGCGTGTTGGTGCTGATTGATTCTTGGTCACGCAATTCGATCATTACTGGATCGTGGACAGTATATGACATGACAGGTCCAACTGCAAAGTGATTTTAGAGGGAACGGACGCACCAAGAGTCGTTTGGAAATGCCTGAATGCGAAACCACACTGCTTGTTGAACCGATTCATACCAAACACATAGATATTGTACCCATGTTATTTCCACAGGGAATGTTTTGTTAGATACACCTAGCTTGAATGATTGATATCTCCTGCGCAGTAAACTTTAGACATTGTAAGCGTGAATCCATTACATGACAAAACGTGCATTGTTTGGTATAATTATGACAGTATGACAAAATTTAATCTAATATGTATTTGTCATTCAAGGGTTTGAAACTATTTTGGAATGAAAAAGATCGACCCTTTCTAGTAACTAAAATTCTCTGGGGTTCTTTTTCTTAATTGTATCTCTTACGCGAATGCTCTTATGTTCCTTTTGGTATGGCCTTGTATAGACATCCCCGGGTGAAAGACTTTAAATCTAACTGACTTCGTTTTATTTTATTCATTGAAATTAGCACATAAAATTGATATTTCAAGGCCATTTAGCTGAACAAAAACGCCCAGTAACATCGGATTGTCCTTGACGCATTTGACCAACCAGATAGTGAAGACGTCAACTGCACGATGCATGAGCTAGCATGACGTCCTAACCAAAACTCAGGTCCATTTTCCTTAGAAATATATATAACGAACAATGATAATCATCTGAAATATAAAATGTAAACAGTGAGATACCATTTGTGGTGAATAAGTCAGCCTCAGGTTAACAAGCTTCCAGAGTATTTACTCACATTCCATACGATTCGAGGAAGATGTTTAGAGAGTCTCCCCTCCGGTGAGAGAATAGAATAGAAATTTATTTTGAACAAAATCAACAAAGAGCATATGCGTTTTTATGCGTTAAAAGAAGGGCAGTGTTCTTGAGCAAAGATGTATTTCATCTAGAATTCACTTATTTGTAGTTCTGTGATAAATCATCGCCACTCACAAATATCCTCTAAGGACGGAACATCGACAGATTTCATTATTATGCTGCGCTGGACCTGTAAGTGTGATCGAGTACAAAGACAAATAAATAACAAGCCCTATCATTCACATGCCCGTCTGACACTATGGAAACCTCAGTTGAATACCAATAAGTACTGTAATTGGTGGTCATAAAAATATCGAGGATATTCCTCGAATAGTGAAGTTTATACACTGTAAAAAACCGAATACTGACAAAGTATTTATTAAAACTCACTGACATTAATCATTCAAATGACACGTTGATGATAGCTGGGTAAAATATATATGAGAACTAGACGTCAAGGCCTGAAGATGCCTTGGGGCATTCCGTGTGAAGCTCTAATTCCTACCTAACATATACCTTGTCAAGAATCATGATGACTCTAAAATCATCTGTGGTCAAAGTTTAACTGACATACTCCTTAGGCATCTTTGGGTCGAACGTCCGTTCTGCTTTGTAACATACCATTTTTGAGATATCGACGAAAATCCAGAATGCCGAATTAGTAGAAAATTTCATGTCAAGGTCAGAGTTCATCCCTGATACCCTTTAGACATGTTTGTCTAGGGTGAATAGCCCGCTTTGCTCAACAAAGCATAAAAATTCGACACCAGGGGTCGTCTCGACCCAATATTCACCCCGTTCCCCTGGACTAGTTTGTCTTGTGCCAGGAAGCCGAAATGAAACTCCGTTTTGCTCTACCACACACCGTTTCCGAGATAGTATGGCCAAACAGGAAGTGCCGAGTCAGAAAAGCTAAATTTGACACCAGAGGTTGTCTAGACCCAATATACACCCTAGACTCGTCTAGTGTGAGGAGGCCGAAAGCAAGCTCAAGTTTGCTCTAAGATGCACCGTTTCTGAGATACGGCCAGGGGTCGTCTCAACCCAAGATACCTTCCAGAATAGTTTGTTTAGTGAAAGCAGGCCAAAATAAAGCTCCGTTTCGCTGCACAATGCACCGTTTTTGATAAGTCGGAGAAAAAAAATTCGACACCAGGGGTCGTCTCGACCCACGATATCCTCTAGCCTAGTTTGTCTAGTGCCAGGAGGCCGAAATTAAGCTTTGTTTCGCTCTGAGACGACCCGTTTCCGAGATACAGCCAAACAGGAAGTGCCAGGGGTCGTCTCGACCCAAGATACCCCCTAGACTAGTCTGTCTAGTGCCAGGACGCCGAAATTGAGCTCCGTTTCGCTCTACGACGCACCGTTTTCGAGATACGGCCAAACAGGAAGTGCCGAGTCGGCAGAAAGAAAATCGACACCAGGGGTCGTCTCCAGAGGTTGTCTAGACCTAATATACACCTAGACTTGTATAGTGTGAGGAGGCCGAAAGCAAGCTCAAGTTTGCTCTAAGATGCACCGTTTCTGAGATACGTCCAGGGGTCGTCTCAACCCAAGATACCTTCCAGAATAGTTTGTTTAGTGAAAGCAGGCCAAAATAAAGCTCCGTTTCGCTGCACAATGCACCGTTTTTGATAAGTCGGAGAAAAAAAATTCGACAACAGGGGTTGTCTCGACCCACGATATCCTCTAGCCTAGTTTGTCTAGTGCCAGGAGGCCGAAATTAAGCTTTGTTTCGCTCTGAGACGACCCGTTTCCGAGATACAGCCAAGCAGGAAGTGCCAGGGGTCGTCTCGACCCAAAATACCCGATATTTTTATGACCACCAAAATTGAACTCCGTTTCGCTCTACGACGCACCGTTTCCGAGATATGCACGAAACCCTCAAGGATGAAATGGTAAAAATTCTTCTGAGCTCTAGGGCAAAGGGCGTTCAACGGATTGATCCCAAAATCAATAGGGTTCTTCCCTGGTGGCATATGAACCTCCATGCAAAGATCTGCAGCCATGGCATAAATAGTTTTTGAGTTATCGATCGGAAACCAAGTCTCAAAATCAACCTTGATTTCATCCTCACGGACCTCAAGGACCCCGGGGCCGGCTCAAAAACAATTGGGGTCTTCCATGTAATATGTCTGACCAGTGGTGCAAATCTGAACAAGATCCGTTCAGGCACTCACAAGTTATCGATCGGAAACCAAAACGGCAAAAGTGAAAAAAAAATACTCAGACGAAACCATAAGGGCATTTCGCCTAATTATCATGACTGTGAAATCATCTGGACACCATCTGGTATTTTCACACACTCACTTCATCCAAGGTGCTTATAGTAGGTTATAAACACTGAACGAACACAGTGTAGGCCTACCCTGTCAGGAAAACATGTTTTCACTTATTTACACCACAAATCAGTCAATATGGTATCGACAAAATACCTTTATGCCATCCGCCAGAAATTGTATGGTCGCAGGCCTGTCTTAACACTTGAGTGTGGCTAATTCTTTATATATTTGTCATACAAGCTTTTTGTTGGATATAATATTGGGAGGTAAACGCATATCAGCTTTAACAAGTGATTTTGTTGAACATTAGTTCATGGGGGTCTCTTGACAATACGTTCAGTTTACCAAACTACGTATTATATTATATCATGGTTTTTTGAAGAAAAATGATTAAACAATGGTGATTCTCAACTGATGTAGTTCCGAAAAAGATTCTGTGACATATACACAACAATAGCGAACACGTGTTTTCCAACTGAATCTTTACTCTGATCACAAATCAAAACGTGGGAAAACACATATTTTACAATTCATCACAAGAAATGAGGACAATACAAAAACATGCCAATATTGCCACTAAAATTCGAGACTTTCTTCCCAATACTTGAAAGGCGTAGCTCTTTATTTTAGCTGACCAAGATGTGGGAGGACATTAGGACACTGCGTAGTAAATCAACGCAGTGCTCGCACACATTGCCTGGCGGTCACGCAAATCGATCATTACTGGTTCCATTGCGTGAAATAATAAAATTTTTATTTCCAAATTTGGTGGCTATAACTGTGTCACATCATGTAAATGTTTTGGTCGAATACCCAGAGGTGAATGTGCACTGGTGGCGAAAGGTGCGCAACTTCCAAACACAAATTTATGGTGATTTGTAGGTTATAAGCACAGTATTCCCAAAAGTGACTACTTTCCGGGAAAATCCACATTTTGTGATGTGCAACGTCAACTTTGGAATCAATGACGTACATGTTTATCTACTATGTGTTTGGATAAATCATTTGGCCTGGCTTTGATTCTATTGCAAAATGTTGCATTTACGTTTGCTATAATAATTGGAATCATCAAAATCTAGTTGTATTGGTGGTATCAGATTGATACCTAAAAACGTCAATGAATGGTCATGTAGGCCATGTCAGGGCAAACAGACATCCAGGCCACTTTCGACTTTGTGAAAAAAGAGCAAGAAAAGGGGACAAATGTCATTAATATGTTACACTGGACCGTAAGTGTGATCGAGTAGGTAGCCAAGTAAATAAACATTCCTATCGATCACAAGTCCCTGTGACAATTTAGAAAGAATGTCAATGACTCCACAACACATTAAGTTGTATATAATGTGGAGGGTCGACGGGTAGTGGCAGAGGGCAGTGGTCAATATGAATGAGCAAAAACTGCCAAGAAATATTTTCAGGTAAATACATTTCATAACCCATTCCAGTATAATTGTTTTTATTCCAATGATAAACCATCAGGGCAAGTACGGTTAACAATTTTGTCGTTATGTTATCGACGAATGTTATTCCACTTACCAAATAATTCTAGCTTCACAGGAGTGGCTCATGCTAGATTACAAACATGACCAGGGCTGAACTGAACCCAGACGGTATCAGTAAAGCATGTCATTACTTATTCATAACACTGTTCGTAAACAGGGCTAATTATGGAACGCCTTCCAAGTCGCCGAGCAGAATATGTATGACCACAGGTGCCTGATCGAATGAGTTGCCGCTATTGAATAGGTGTGTTCAAATATAGCCTCGACACACCCATGTATATCATAAATAATTAATTTTCGTAACACACATAATGGAAATGTGAAAATGTTCCTATGCACACTACATGTATAGTGTAAGGATTGTGAAGGATGGTATACTTTTTGTCCAAATTCACTGAGTGTTGTATTCATGCAAATATGATTTATTTGATGAAAAAATATTCTGTTTTTTTTTTCACTTTATTCGTTGTATTATCCCAAAATCGTGTGTTTTATCGTGAGTTTCATCATTTTTATAAACCCATCTACATAATTCATTTTCGGCATCGCCGTCACGGTTTCTGAAATAAATTGATATGCATAATTAAATTGGCAAAATAAGATTATTCTACATCCATGTCTTTCACTTCACAGTAGATAGATGCCAAGTCTGCATTGACGAATGTGGACTTTTCATCAGACGTGACCTTCAACGGAACTTACCACAGCTTGTCAATAGTCATGGCTTTCCTGAACCTGTCACGTTTTGGGACCTGCTGGATGGAATCTGCAAACAAGTATGTATGTTGAGCAAACACACTACCTCCCATTGGGAGGGGAATTATCACTTCCTGTGGCTGATGAATCCTGCCCCTCTCTCCCTCATTCGTTCGCTTGCTATCTATATTTTGACGTTTGAAAGTATGAATCTAAACATAACCGGTGAACTTGAGCGTAAGTGATCATCTTTATTATTACATGTACATTGATGGCATGGTAGCTCATTTCCATGCCCGGTGTGCACAGACAACAGACAACCTCATTGTGATACCACACAAACTTACATACATGTATTTGATTTCACAAGCGTGATGTCATATCGATATCACAATGACCTCATAACTGGGAGCTCTACCATGTCAAATATGATGTCACCGTGACATCAGAAGAATGGCATCACATACTTGAAATGATATCGCTGTGGTATAGAATAGAATAGAATTTTTGTTCCGACACACCTTAAGGTATTTATATGAGGGAAGTCTTGTGGGAGTCTTGTAAGAGTGAAATGATAATGCTTGTTCCCCACAAAAGATAGAGCCACAATTTTTATCGACCACGTTTTTGTGGCAAGGGCAGGTAAGGGGCACTCTGAAGAGCTCTTGTGAAGGGATGAGCTCTGCAGAGATTGCAGACAGCAATCATCTCGATATGTGAATTTGTCCTAATGTCATTCCTTTTTCTTGAGCTCTTTCAATCCATATTTCACGGTCAAGAACAGCTGGCGTATCAAACAGTATTACCCCCACGACATATTGTTCAATCATGACAAGTTGGACAGACCCAACTCAATAAGTACAATTATGAATATTTGGAGATATTAATCCAAATCCTAGAAGATATAGAAAAAGACGCTACTGATGACAAAAACATTGCCACGGATTTACTGAACTTACGACTAGGTCGTAATTTGTGGCATATTGTATTTGTCAGAGTGAACTTTCACCAGGTGCGCAACAGACACTTTGATTCGGATCAATACAGCGTCTTTATAATCAAATGAGAAACCTCAATTACTTAAATATCTGTTAATTATTGAGTGTTGACACTATCATGTTGACGTATACCCCATGTAGTTTAGAAAAATGAGGATAATGATGAATATTGACTGCTCCACACAGATAATATAGATCGCTGACAATATCGATCATATTCATAATTCAGTATCACAGAGACAGAGTTTTAGAGTCAACATTTCACAGCCAATCTGAAGTGTCAGATTTGATGAGTTTCCGATTACTTTCGGTACACATCAGTGTAATGTGTATGCGCTAATCTATCTCAGCTTGCACCTGGATGTAGGGATCAATATTGTTATCTAGGCTATCACCTTATCTATCACCTTCTAGGCTTCATATACGTACAGTAATGTTACAATAAACGTTTCAATTTGCTGGTCAAATTTTTGCATATACCATGCCATCGTCAACTCAACAGCCTGAGTGTCTACTTTCGAAAATACATCATTGTAAATTATTTAGATTAAATAAATTGACTCTGAACATGATAAAATATATTACGCAAACCTGATGTATCCATCAACAAAATACATCATTGTAACTTATTTAGATTTTAAAATTGGCTCTGAACATGATGAGATATATTACGCAAACCTGATGTATCCGATAACCAAATTATTTCTTGTCTATTATAAATCATGATTTTATTACCACCATCATAATTATTGACAAATAATAATGACATGATGACGCACAATACACATCGATTTGCAATAAATATCACGCCTATGTCATGCGAACAGCACCGAAGAACCACTGTTGAGGGATAATATTAATTTTTGGAAGGTCGAACGAATTTGGGAAATGAATAGGAAATTGGTTTGCACGGTTCATTTCATTCGCAGCTCAATTGGAACCACTAATGGAAACTATGGCGTTATTAAACCCATTAGCAGCAATCCCGAAAACACTCAGTGGCTACGTGGTGTGAATAATCCCAAAGTTGCTGCTTGGGCTAATAGAGATATTGCTATTTTTTTTTCAATATCTTTTCAATCCCTACTCAGGGTTAATAACAGCTGGTGTATCAATAAGTACTTCATCCTTGACATATTGTTCAATAATGACAAGTTGGACAGAACCAACGAAATAGTCATGTAATAATTATAACAATGAATATTTGGGGACATTTATCCGAAGCCAAGTGGGCTTAGAAAATGATGCTATCGAGGTCAATAATAAGTGTGGACATTGCCACATATTTTCCTGAATTTACTACTTAAGTTGTCAAGTATTGTCAAGTATTCGAACCTCACAGCAGATGTTAAATTTGGAGTGTATTCGTCATTACACCTATATGGAGGATACGTCCAAAATGTGGAGTACAAAGTGAAAAGTCCCTTTATTTGTGACATATTTTATTGTCAGAGTGAACTTCCATCAATGCACCATATAAACATTGATTCAGATCAATACACTGCCTTTTTAAACAAATGACAAGTTTCAATTATTTGAATGACAGTTAGCTGCTGTAGTGTAGACACTACCGTGTTGATGTAAATTTCACGTAGTGTGAATCACGATGAGAATACTAGTGAATATTGACTGCTCCACATAGTGAGTAAAGTTCGGTGACAATATTAATCATATGGACTCATGATTCAGTATCACAGAGAACATACGGAGGCGACCTTGGGCTCTGCTGGTAAGTTTTAGAGTCAACATTTCACAGCCAATCTGAGGTGCCAGATTTGATGAGCTTCTGCTTGCTTTCGGTGCACATTAGTGTAATGTGTATGCACTAATCTTACACTGGATGTAGGGGTCAATATTGTTATCTAGACTATCACCTTATCTGTCATCCTCTTTGCTTCTTATACTTACAGTAATGTCACATTAAAAGTTTAAATTGCTGGTCAAATTATTGCAAATACCATGCCATCGTCATCTCACCAGTGTCTACTTTCGAAAATAGATCATTGTAACCTATTTAGATTCTGAAATTGACTCTGAACATGATAAAATATATTACGCAAACCTGATGTATCTAACAACAAAATATTTCTTGTCTATTTTTAGGTTACCGGACCTATGGTCCGATAACCTATTGGCATGGCGTTGCGTCCGTCATCCGTCGGCGTCGTCCGTCCGTCCACATTTTTATCTTTAAAGTTTACAATCGGATCTTTCTGACATTTTGCACAAAAATACCTAAAAATATTTCAAGACGGGGCTATTTTTTTGTTTTTTGATTTTCGCAATTTTTTCAAAATGGCGGCCATTTTCGCCGAAAAACGGCCAATTTCTGACTTTGGCGGCCATTTTCTCAAAAACTGTTCAGACAGTTTTGAGATTTTTATTTCAAAAGATTGATCTCACATACCTCTGTGATGTGTATAGGTTTCGTTGCCCCTGAATCGCCGGTCCGCGAGTAGCGGCCATTTTCATTTTCTCGACGGGTCCCAAATGGGACTTTTCCATGTTAAATTCTCCTATGCTTTATAATTGGACACATTATGCCTAATATCTCACTTATTATTGAGATTAGAGACTAGCAATCAATTATGGACACAGAGGAAATGATATATGCTGATTATTGTCATGACCTTGAATTTGACCTTTGACCTCATTTTCAAGGTCAGAGCACAAAATGGCTAATATCTTGCTTATTATCGCCTTTACAGCTTAGGAATCAATTGTGCACATATAGGAAATGATATAATCCGAATATTCTGATGATCTTGAATTTGACCTTTGACCTCATTTTCAAGGTCAAAGAACAAAACAGCTAATATCTTGCTTATTATTATTACAGCTTAGGAATCAATTGTGCACATATAGGAAATGATATAGTCCGAATATTTTGATGACCTTGATATTGACCTTTGACCTCATCTTCAAGGTCAAAGCACAAAATGGCTAATATCTCGCTTATTATCGACTTTACAGCTTAGAATCAATTGTGCGCATATAGGAAATGATATAGTCTGAATATTTTGATGACCTTGAATTTGACCTTTGACCTCATTTTCAAGGTCAATGTACAAATTGGCTAATATCTCACTTAATATCAACTTCACAGCTTAGGAATCAATTGTGGACATAAAGGAAGTGATATATGCTGAATATTCTCGTGATCTTGAATTTGACCTTTGACCTCAATTTCAAGATCAGAGCACAAAATGGCTAATATCTTGCTTATTATCGACTTTACAGCTCAGGAATCAATTGTGAACCTATAGGAAATAATATATGCTGCACATTGTTGTGACCTTGAATTTGACCTTTGACCTTATTTTCAAGGTCAGAGCACAAAATGACTAATATCATGTTTATTATCGACTCTACAGTTTGGGAATAGGTTGTGTACATGTAGAAAATTATATATGCTGAGTATTCTCATGACCTTGAACCTGACCTTTGACCTTATTTTCAAGGTCGGAGCACAAAATGGCTAATATTTTGTTTGTTATCAACTTAACGGCTTGGGAATCATTTGTGAACATGAATGAACTAATATATGGTGAATATTGTTATGACGTTGAATTTGACCTTTGACCTCATTTTTCCTTCATGATCGGCCAGTTCGGAAATGTTTCTAGGTCAGGTCAAGTGGTATAAACAAAACGTTCATACGCTCCATGTTCAAACGTGAGTGACGCGGTGAACTCGAAGTAAACAAAGTATTTAGTATTGTACAAGCGAAATCTAGTAATGTGTTGATGACAGTGACTCGACAATGGTAGCGGGACAGCATGGATTGGCTATGTTTATACCACTTGACCCTGACCCAATTCCACTTACTTAACCTGAAAACATTCCCGAACTCACTAATGGGAGCTGTACGGAGTAAACTCGTAAAATACTTCAAGATAGACCTCAAATATTGGCAGTATCAAATGGGAAATCATATTGCAGTGTCAATGGTAATCTTAAATTTCACCTTCAATGACCATGAAAGGTCAATATGACAATTTGAATAAAAAAACTTATGGTTTAAAACTGAAAATTTTTCCGGTAACCTTTCTCAGCCCTTGGGCTATTTTTTGTTATCATGGTTTCATTACCACCATCATAATTACTGACAAATAAATATAATATGATGCCGCATAATACACATCGATTTGCAATAAATATTACGCCAATGTCATGGGAACAGCATCGAAGAACCACTGTTAAGGGAAAATATTAATTTTTGGAAGGTAGAACGAATTTGGGAAAATGAACAGGAAATTGGTTTGCACGGTTCATTTCATTCGCCGCACAATTGGAACCACTAATGGAAACTATGGCGTTATTAAACCCATTAGCAGCAATCAGGAAAACACTCCGTGGCTACGTGGTGTGAATAATCCTAAGGTTGCTGCTTGAGCCTAAATGGTCCGATAACCTATTGGCATGGCGTTGCGTCCGTCGTCCGTCGTCAGCGTCGGCGTCGTCGGCGGCGTCCGTCCACATTTTTATCTTTAATGTTTATGATTGGATTTTTTCTGAAATTTTGCACAAAAATACCTATATTTCAAGAGGGGGTTATTTTTAATTTTTTTTTTATTTTCACATTTTTTCAAAATGGCGGACATTTACGCCAAAAAACGGCCAATTTCTGACTTTGGCGGCCATTTTCTCACAAACTGTTCAGACAGTTTTGAGATTTTCATTTCAGAAAATTGCTCCCACATACCTCTGTGATGTGTATAAGTTTCGTTGCCCCTGAATCGCTGGTCTGCGTGTAGCGGCCATTTTCATTTTCTTGATGGGTCCCAAATAGGACTTTCTCATGTTAAATTCTCCTATGCCATATAATGGGACACATTATGCCTAATATCTCACTTAATATTGATTTTAGAGACTAGGTATCAATTGTGGACACATAGGAAAAGATATATGCTGATTATTGTCATGACCTTGAATTTGACCTTTGACCTCATTTTCAAGGTCAGAGCACAAAATGGCTAATATCTCGCTTATTATCGACTTTACAGCTTAGGCATCAATTGTGGACATATAGGAAATGATATATGCTGATTATTGTCATGACCTTGAATTTGATCTTTGACCTCATTTTCAAGGTCAGAGCACAAAATGGCTAATATCTCGCTTATTATCGACTTCACAGCTTAGGAATCAACTGTGCACATATAGGAAATGATATACCCGTTAATCCGAATATTTTGATGACCTTGAATTTGACCTTTGACTTCATTTTTAAGGTCAAAGCATAAAATGACTAATATCTCGCTTATTATCAACTTTACAGCTTTGGAATCAATTGTGCGCATATAGGAAATGATACAGTCCGAATATTTTGATGACCTTGAATTTGACGTTTGACCTCATTTTCAAGGTCAAAGTACAAAATGGCTAATATCTCCCTTAATATCAACTTTGCAGCTTAGGAATCAATTGTGGACATATAGGAAGTGATATATGCTGAATATTCTCGTAATCTTGAATTATATTTGATATTTGACATTTTCAAGGTCAGAGCACAAAATGGCTGATATCTTGCTTATTATCGACTTTACAACTCAGGGATTATTTGTCAACCTATAGGAAATAATATATGCTGCACATTGTTGTGACCTTGAATTTGACCTTTGACCTTATTATCAAGGTCAGAGCACAAAATGGCTAATATCATGTTTATTATCGACTCTACAGTTTGGGAATAGGTTGTGTACATGTAGAAAATTATATATGCTGAGTATTCTCATGACCGTGAACTTGACCTTTGACCTTATTTTCAAGGTCGGAGCACAAAATGGCTAATATTTTGTTTGTTATCAACTTAACGGCTTGGGAATCAATTGTGAACATGAATGAATCAATATATGGTGAATATTGTTATGACCTTGAATTTGACCTTTGACCTCATTTTTCCTTCATGATCGGCCAGTTCGGAAATGTTTCTAGGTAAGGTCAAGTGGTATAAACAAAACGTTCGTACGCGCCATGTTCAAGTGTGAGTGACACGGTGAACTCGAAGTAAACAAAGTATTTAGTATTGTACAAGCGAAATCGAGTAATGTGTTGGTGCCAGTGACTCGACAATGGTAGCGGGACAACATGGATTGGCTATGTTTATACCACTTGACCCTGACCCAATTCCACTTACATGTACCTAACATGAAAACATTTCCGAACTCACGTATGGGAGCTGTATGGAGTAAACTCGTAAAACACTTCAAGATAGACCTTAAACATTGGCAGTATCAAATGGGAAATCATGTTGCAGTGTCAATTGAAAACCTAAATTGGACCTTCAATGACCATGAAAGGTCAATATGACAATTTGAATAAAAAATGTTATGGTTTAAAACTGAACATTTCTCCGGTAACCTCTCTTAGACCTTGGGCTAATTTTTATTCCGAGTACTAATAGGCGCAATCATACTCCTCGTATTTAACTGTATTTACAAACACAAGAACAGTTCACTCCGCATTGTTCACTCGGTATCGTATTATAACTTCGCAAAACATACCTGGTAGTCAAACGGCAATTTTGAATCGAAGTTTTAAGACGGCTATCGTATGTACATACACTGCCTGCCTGGCTAACCTACCTACCTACCTACCTACCCACCCACCAAAAAATTTTGGACTTAGAAAATTTTCGGCACTTTTTTCCTTCATAATGGGAGCTGCCGAGACTGCACTCATAGAACACTTGAAGATAGAGCTTAGAAATTGGCACTTTCAAAAGGGAAGTCATATATTACGACTTGTGTGGTGACCTTGAATTTGACCGTGGATGAACTTGAGAGGTCAAAGCAGCAATTTTTGGGTCGAAAAATATCTTGCTTATTATCGACTTTACAACTCAGGGATTATTTGTCAACCTATAGGAAATAATATATGCTGCACATTGTTGTGACCTTGAATTTGACCTTTGACCTTATTATCAAGGTCAGAGCACAAAATGGCTAATATCATGTTTATTATCGACTCTACAGTTTGGGAATAGGTTGTGTACATGTAGAAAATTATATATGCTGAGTATTCTCATGACCGTGAACTTGACCTTTGACCTTATTTTCAAGGTCGGAGCACAAAATGGCTAAGCTTGGGAATCAATTGTGAACATGAATGAATCAATATATGGTGAATATTGTTATGACCTTGAATTTGACCTTTGACCTCATTTTTCCTTCATGATCGGCCAGTTCGGAAATGTTTCTAGGTCAGGTCAAGTGGTATAAACAAAACGTTCGTACGCGCCATGTTCAAGTGTGAGTGACACGGTGAACTCGAAGTAAACAAAGTATTTAGTATTGTACAAGCGAAATCGAGTAATGTGTTGGTGACAGTGACTCGACAATGGTAGCGGGACAGCATGGATTGGCTATGTTTATACCACTTGACCCTGACCCAATTCCACTTACATGTACCTAACATGAAAACATTTCCGAACTCACGTATGGGAGCTGTATGGAGTAAACTCGTAAAACACTTCAAGATAGACCTTAAACATTGGCAGTATCAAATGGGAAATCATGTTGCAGTGTCAATTGAAAACCTAAATTGGACCTTCAATGACCATGAAAGGTCAATATGACAATTTGAATAAAAAATGTTATGGTTTAAAACTGAACACTTCTCCGGTAACCTCTCTTAGACCTTGGGCTAATTTTTATTCCGAGTACTAATAGGCGCAATCATACTCCTCGTATTTAACTGTATTTACAAACACAAGAACAGTTCACTCCGCATTGTTCACTCGGTATCGTATTATAACTTCGCAAAACATACCTGGTAGTCAAACGGCAATTTTGAATCGAAGTTTTAAGACGGCTATCGTATGTACATACACTGCCTGCCTGGCTAACCTACCTACCTACCTACCTACCCACCCACCAAAAAATTTTGGACTTAGAAAATTTTCGGCACTTTTTTCCTTCATAATGGGAGCTGCCCGGACTGCACTCATAGAACACTTGAAGATAGAGCTTAGAAATTGGCACTTTCAAGAGGGAAGTCATATATTACGACTTGTGTGGTGACCTTGAATTTGACCGTGGATGAACTTGAGAGGTCAAAGCAGCAATTTTTGGGTCGAAAAATATCTTGCTTATTATCGACTTTACAACTCAGGGATTATTTGTCAACCTATAGGAAATAATATATGCTGCACATTGTTGTGACCTTGAATTTGACCTTTGACCTTATTATCAAGGTCAGAGCACAAAATGGCTAATATCATGTTTATTATCGACTCTACAGTTTGGGAATAGGTTGTGTACATGTAGAAAATTATATATGCTGAGTATTCTCATGACCGTGAACTTGACCTTTGACCTTATTTTCAAGGTCGGAGCACAAAATGGCTAAGCTTGGGAATCAATTGTGAACATGAATGAATCAATATATGGTGAATATTGTTATGACCTTGAATTTGACCTTTGACCTCATTTTTCCTTCATGATCGACCAGTTCGGAAATGTTTCTAGGTCAGGTCAAGTGGTATAAACAAAACGTTCGTACGCACCATGTTCAAGTGTGAGTGACACGGTGAACTCGAAGTAAACAAAGTATTTAGTATTGTACAAGCGAAATCGAGTAATGTGTTGGTGACAGTGACTCGACAATGGTAGCGGGACAGCATGGATTGGCTATGTTTATACCACTTGACCCTGACCCAATTCCACTTACATGTACCTAACATGAAAACATTTCCGAACTCACGTATGGGAGCTGTATGGAGTAAACTCGTAAAACACTTCAAGATAGACCTTAAACATTGGCAGTATCAAATGGGAAATCATGTTGCAGTGTCAATGGAAATCCTAAATTTAACCTTCAATGACCATGAAAGGTCAATATGACAATTTGAATAAAAAATGTTATGGTTTAAAACTGAACATTTCTCCGGTAACCTCTCTGAGACCTTGGGCTAATTTTTATTCCGAGTACTAATAGGCGCAATCATACTCCTCGTATTTAACTGTATTTACAAACACAAGAACAGTTCACTCCGCATTGTTCACTCGGTATCGTATTATAACTTCGCAAAACATACCTGGTAGTCAAACGGCAATTTTGAATCGAAGTTTTAAGACGGCTATCGTATGTACATACACTGCCTGCCTGGCTAACCTACCTACCTACCTACCTACCCACCCACCAAAAAATTTTGGACTTAGAAAATTTTCGGCATATTTTTCCTTCATAATGGGAGCTGCCGAGACTGCACTCATAGAACACTTGAAGATAGAGCTTAAAAGACCTTGTCTGTCTTTTCTCGAAAACTGTCTGATCACTTTTGAGATTTTTGTTTCAAAACATGCTAATTGATGTCCTTGACATTGTTTATAAAGATGGAGTGCCTTGAATCGATCGATAGGCCCAAAATTATGGTCCAAATGCCCAAAAAGGCCTAAAATTCAATTTTTAGCTGTTTTCTCGAAAACTGCCTGATCGGTTTTCAGATTTTTGTTTCAAACCATGCTGATTGGGGTCCTTGACATTGTTTATAAAGATGGAGTGCCTTGAATCGATCGATAGGCCCAAAATTATGGCCCAAAAAGGTTCAAAATTTAGTTTTTGGTTGTTTTCTCGAAAACTAATCGGGTTTGAGATTTTTTTTTCAAAACATGCTACATGTGATTGGAGTCCTTGACATTGTTTATAAAGAGAAGTGCCTTGAATTGCTGAAGAGCCCAATCCGTGGGCTGGAGAGGCCTAAACAGGCCGATATTTATAAATTGCCATATAGGGCAAAAACGCTTGTACATAGGGCTTAGATTTGTATTATAAGTATATAGAAAGTCATATATGGTGCATCTTTTTGTGACCTTGAGGTTGACCTCAGATGACCTTGGAGGCTGAATCCCAAGGTCACGGAGACATGAAATGTGTAAATTGTCCGGTAACCTAACTTAGCCCTTGGGCTAATTTTTTCAATATTGTTATGAGTGTTTTATAATTTATTGGGTGAAATCACTTCGTATGATATTGGAAACGAATGAAGAAAAGAAACAATGCGAAAATATTCGACATGTGAAAGAATAACTGAATCGAAATGTCAGTATCTTGCCCTCCGTTTGCATTCATGACAGCTTGCACTCGTCGTGGCATAGTCATGATAAATGTGTTTATTTCGTCCACTGGAATCGCTTGCCATTCTTCCAAGAGTGCAGTACGGAGAGCAGCAACCGTTACTGGCAGTGGAATACGCCGGCGTACACGGCGATCCAAATTGCCCCAAAGGTGTTCAATTGGATTCATATCCGGAGAGTGAGGTGGCCAGTCCATGACTTGGACATTATTTTCAGCAAGACACTCCTGACATATGCGTGCGATATGCGGTCTCGCGTTGTCATGCATGAAGGTCACCTCGGGGTTACGTGTGACGTAAGGAACCACGTGTTGCAGGAGGATGTCATCGAAGGATAGCGTTGAGCATTTAGTGTTCCATCGACGAACACTAGGTTTGACCTCCAGCCATAACGTATAGCCGCCCACACCATGACACCGCCACCACCAAAACTGACATGCTCTCTCAGCAAAGCGTTCACCCCGACGACGGTACACTCGTCGTCTGCCGTCATTTCGGAAGATGGTGAAGCGAGACTCATCTCTGAAGACCACATGTCGCCAGTTTGCATTTGGCCAGTTTCTGTTGGAATAGCGCCGACCCCATGTGCGCCTGGTTTGCCTACGGACGTCCGTCAGCACCAAACCCACGTTTGCACGGTATGACTGGATGCCGTCATCGCGTAGCCGGCGTTGCACTGTCCTGGAGCTGATAGGCCTTTGGTGACGTCCTATTGTCTCCGCTGCACTCCGGGACGCTGGCAGAAAACGGTCCCGTAAGTGCGTTAGTCGTAGGTGCCGATCTTGTGCACGGGTAGTGACACGTGGTTGGCTGGGTCTTGGTCTGTCCGCCGTCGCACCTGTGTTCATATCGCATCTGCAGACGTGAGATAGTGTATCTATGGACGCCAAAATGCCTGGCTACTCTCGCTTCGGTCATTCCCGATCTCAGCATACCGATGGCCTGCTCCCTCATGTTGGCTTCTAAGCGTGGCATTGTCACTGTCCATGAAATTTTTATTTTTTCTCCCGGGTTTTTATACCCTTGACCAGTTGAGCAATAATCACCAAAAGCATTCACTAAAAGCTTTCACACAATGTCGCAATCAATCACTCATGATGAAAAGGGATTGGTACCGTAGGTCACGTGATTTATTGCTTGTTCTAAAAAAATTACCCCATTGTTCAAATACTCGAGGGGGTTGTGAACGGAATATTATTTGTGAAGAAATCAGTTGTATTCACTTTTCTTGCGCATTTCACTTTGTTGCGTTTTCATGCCTCAAGTGTCTTTATTCAACAGCTCCAATACCAACGGTGATGCCCTGGAAAGAAAATTTACCGACGGATCGTAAATGACACCTGTATCACAATGTGATGAATACACGATCATTTATTTTCAGCATTATTTTAACTTGGCATTATTTTAACATTGATGTTTCTGTTCCGCCTCACAGTATTCATTACCAGTATCGGCAGTCCAATAATGAAATATCGCCCAAAGCATATATGTAGCTTCTGGTGCGTTCTCTTTTCAGTAATATGGGTTTGTACAGGGATCACCCTATTGATCAATCCAATAAATATTGTTTAAACAAGAAAAACATTGGTTTGGGCAAAGAATGGTTGGTTTTCATCTGTCAAGGCCATACCATGCATTCAATCTGAGGTTAACCAATAACCAGATGTCGGTATAGCCGAATTAGAGGAGATTTGAGGTGCATTGATGAGATGCAAACCTCTTCGCCATTATCCTTTTAAATCACCAGAAATATTAATTGCTCAACCACATACTAATCGATACTCACTAATTCGTCGTTCAGATCGATGTTTGATACTGTAATACCTTTATCGACAATGTAATGTTTACATTATCGTACGGGCAGCAATTCTTGAATGTTTGCTCGAATTTGGTGTTATTCATCCGAAACGTTATCTGATATATATTTATTGACGTCATCAGATTCATGGATATATGGAACGACAAACATTTAATATACCACAGCAGGACTTGCCAAATAAATCATTTTTATGTGAGCAAAACAAAATAATTTCTATTGAGTGTGTATCGTGAAACAATTATGGTGATGTGAATGTTTTGACAATGATATTCTGTGGGCTCTCGTGTTCTCGCCAGATAAAAACTCCGCCCTGTCTGAATTATGATTCAGTTCAGGTGAAAACATGTCTCAAGTAGCTCCATCTTTGCAAATTTCGTTGAGTGCTTTGGTAATGGTAACTCTGTTACTATATATCAAACAAAAAAATGATCACGAGAAACTTCTTCAAAACCCCAATGGAAACATGTATTTACCGTTTGGAGTCGAAGGTATGCTATTATCTATATTTATATATAACCTTATCCAATTTAACCAAATAACAATTTCATCCATCGATTATTATATATTATTCAGTTTATTTTATTTACAGATAGACACTTCAAAACGTGTGAACCAACCGTCCGGAAGAAACTCGTCTTAGACTTGTGCCACAATATGAATATCAGTTTAAAAGGAACCAATTCGAATCATCTTATTGTTGACCACGATCGAAAGATTTTATACTGTCCTATTCCAAAAGTTATGAGCAGTTCACGATCGAAAGATTTTATACTGTCCTATTCCAAAAGTTATGAGCAGTTCACTCCTGCGTGTACTTCTGCAGAATCGCTCAGATGTGAACCCTGCTGAATTGGATGCGAATCCATGGTGGGTCCACAAACAAACATATTATAACAAAACGTCATATAACACATATGAGGAGAAGACTGCATTCAAAAACTACACCAAAATCCTCATAGTACGCAACCCATACAGTAGATTCTACTCAGCATACATTAACAAATTCATGAAGCTTGCACCACTGGTGAGGAACATTATGCGTCCAACCATCCGAAGTATTTTCCCTGATGCTCCGGTGGTTGATGATCTGGAATTTATCACCTTTGAGCAGTTTGCTTACATGATTACTCTTGATGCAAGAGATGAAAAGTACAAATCAATTAATTTGAAGCAAGTACAAAATGATGTTCATTGGCGGAGCCAAGTCGCACATTGCTACCCCTGTTCCACGGATTATGATTACATACTAAAACTTGAAACAAAAGACCAAGACATGGACCACATCTTAAGGATTTTTCGTACATCAGGAACACCCACGGAGAATACGGCAGAACCTTGGATGAAAAGAAATATTTTCAATCACACAGTTCTCAGTGTCGCAGATGCTTACAGTCAAGTTTCTGTGACGATTCAAGAAAAAATAAGAAAGCGCTATGAATTGGATCTTGCATTGTTTGGTTACAGTTTCGATCCCAAAACAGGACCAGTATGTCAGTACAATGATGTTAATTGTTGTTGATATAAGCGGACAAGCAGATAACTAAGCATCGTTATTGGACCTAGTTTTGTTTCCAATTTTCTATTGCTACTAATGAAGTGTGTGGTACAATTTGAATATGGTTGAATAAACAATACATACCTTAACTTGTAATTTGATCAATCAGTAAGTAAGTATATAAATTTAAGAAATACTATGTATGCAAAAGGAACCGAACAAAAAAAGCCATGGCCTGAACTCGACGCCCTTACTATAAGAATAGTATTTGGTATCAATTTGATGTCGGAAAAACACGCGATAAAGCCAGTGACGTGCGATTTGATTTGAATGTGATGTGATTACATACACCACCAGCTTAAGAATGTATGCCTGTAGTACGTATACATTTACTGGCAAAGATTTACGGGAAAATAATCACATTCATCATAATTGTTCGGTCTGACAATTGTTTAGAGTCCGGCCCAAACTCTAAGTACATTTAAGCCATGATTGTAATTTTCTCCCAAACACTGTCGATGATCACGTGATCACCACCACTAATGGTAGAGCAGTACACCCATTTGAGTGAAATGACAAAATGTGTACTTTGATCTTACAGAAGGGGATGATATGGGCAATAAATATCCAGTGGTTTGCAGCATTTATAGGAAATTAGACAAAATTCGAATGAAGGTCAGAGGCGCTTTTGAAGATTTGTTTTGAATGTTCAAGAACAGGTTGGGATCTCATCATCAGTGATGTGCAGCGCATCCAACAAGTAAGCAGTGGCCCAGATTTGACCTACTAGTATTCCTCCCCACCACTAAACCCCACAAACCTTTTTTTGTAGGCCAAAACATGCCGAACAGGACTGTGGAGGACATCAAGAAAAAAATTAGGATGCACTTACTGTAATACCTTCACAATGTGGCTTACCCTATATCATGTTTCGGCCCATATCAGTGTGTATTATTTGGGGTGTTGGTTTTTTCTGCGTTGCTAGCTCACTTTGGTGTATTTATGATTAGTATTAAATGAAAATTGATGAGTCTAAATCGCACACGATGTCATTAATCCTGTCAAATTCGATGTTTCCGACGAAAATATTTATACTATACTATATTTATTACTATACTACATTTATATATACTATATAACATTATGCTCTTTTGAAAAACACACTTAGATACCCATCTAATGTACTAAAACTTACTTGTTCATTGAAAGAAGGCTTCATTTTAGGACAAAGCATACATGTCATCGCATTTTAAAATTTGAAGTTTCAGATATTTTGTTGCAGCAAATAATTAAATTACATGTGCAGTGAGCAAAATTGAGGGTAAGTTAAAGTTTATATCACTTTATGAAATATAATTCATACATTTAGAAATATTTATAGATGTTAATATAAGTTAATATAAGTTAGCTATTTTCCCTAATGCTAATGATTTGAATCGATGTATGGCTCGGAGTTAGAAGGGACCATTGCATTCAGTCACTCGTATACATTCTTACATTGTGTTTTACTCAATGTTGTAGTTCATAAATGGAAATTGTCCAGTTGGCATAAACTGTAGTCACAATGATCATCAAGTCTTTCCAGGTTCAAATGTTTTGAGACCAGGAGACCTCACTCTCCACAAAGGACAGAGCCACAGTCATTATCGACCACATCTTCGTGGTAAGAGCAGATAAGGGACACCCTGAAGAAATCTTTTGAAGGGTTGAGCTTTGCAGAGATTGCAGACAGCAATCATCTCTACATGTGAGTTTTTCCTAGTGTCATCACTTTTCCTTGAGCTCTTTCAATCCCTATTTCACGGTCAAGAACTGCATGCGTATCAAACAGTATTACATATACTTCCTCGACATATTCAATCATGACAAGTTGGAGAAATTAAACCAAATAGCTATATGATGATCATGATGATGGATATTTGGAAACATTCATTCAAATCCAAGTGTACATAGACAGTGTAGAACATAGTGGGAACATCACCACGCATTTCCCGAACTTAAAACTGAATTAAAATGTCATATCGCTTGATATTGAACGATTGCAAAGTATTCAGCCCGCCAGCAGATGTGAAATTTGGAGTGTATTCGTCACTAGACACAAGCTGAGGATAGGTCCAAAATGTAGTTTTTATACACAAATTGAAAAGTTCCTAATATTTATGGCATGTTACATTTGTCACCATGTAGTTCCATCAGATGCACGATAGAAACATTGATTCATATCAATACACTGCCTTTATAATCAAATGACAAATTTCAATTAGTTAAATGGCGGTTAGATATTGTGTGAACACTACCATGTTAATGTAAATTCCATAAAGTTTAAAATTATGAGAAGAATGATGACAAATATTCGAACTGATGATTCAGTATCACATACGGAGGTGATCTGGGGGCACCCTTGGCAATTTTTAGAGTCAACATTTCACAGCCAATCTGAGGTGTCAGATTTGATGAGCTTGCTTTCGATGCACATGAGTGCAGTGTGTATGTGCTGAACTATCTCAGCTTGCACTTGATGTAGGGGAAAATATTGTTATCATCGTCTTCTATCTTACATACTTCTGATACTTACGTAACAGTAATGTCACATTAGTAGTTTCAATTTGCTGGTCAAATTATTACATATAGCATGCCATCATTGAATCATCAGTGTCTATATTCGAACGAAAATACATCATAGTAACTTGTTTAGATTAAAGCTGGAGTAATGGCTTAAAAGTAGACTACAAAAATATACTTAGGCACAAGTACCGCATGTGTTCATACGGTACTGTGCCCATTACATTTCCGAAAATGGCCGACCACAGTCGGCTGCATTCAGTTGCTTCAGCACTTGCTTCAGAGGGGTTTCTGCAAGTATATAAGACCCTCGTACCGTTCAATGAAGCGTGTCATTTGTGAGTCATGTCAACACGAAAACTTGTTGGCTGTTGCCGCTAAGGCATATATTGGTATACCAAAATAGGAACGCTAAAACGGAGGATTTTAGGATTATTACTTTACTATGACATAACGGTATATGTCTTAGTTCCCTCTACAATGCACATTGCCAACTTGTGTGATATTCTGCATCAACCGTCCATGCATACCACCTATTCGTTGGCACAGTTGACCAACGCCGTTCATGCTACATGTTGTTTTTCGGGATGCTAACATGTTGTATTTCGGAATGCTATGCTAGCACCCCCGCCCCAAATACTATTACTGCACGAGCTAGGTCAATCAGAATGTGTATCTTTTATACAGTGCGATAGCATATTACAAATAATGCTCACTGTCAAGGATGTTTGTTAGAAAATAAACTGTGACTATATCCAATTTCGGATACAATAAATTTTGTACACTAAACCCTGATTGGCAATGAAATGTATACATAATTGTCTCATCGCGAATCATGGTTGACGAGCTTTTCTGCAAAGCGAAGCCTAAAACCTAATGAATATTGATCAACAATAGTAATCCCGTTGGATGTAATCCGACGGGAGAATATGTGGCAAATTCTCAATTGTGATGTACATTCTGTTATGAATCTGTGTATGACACTTTATGTAAGCACGTCAATTGACATGACGAATATATCGTGTTTATTTATTTCCAGTTTGCAGATAGAGTTAGGCAAAATGATGGTTTATGCATAGTAATATAATGGTATAAAATATATGCTGTTGACAAGCAGTATGTGGTATATGCATTCATCGGGAGTACAGCGTGGTGTTGCAGCTCAGAGTATCGTGATTTGAAATTAACTATATCACATGATGACAGGCAAGTTTGATATCGACCGACGGCACTGTGTGAGCGGAGCTCTTCGAAGCAAACGCCGAGGGCAGCCGAAACTAGCCGATGGTACTTCGGAAATGTTCCGTAATGTCATGGGTGCAGTACCGCGTGGACACATGCGGTACATGTGCCGACAAATATTTTTTCAATCACTTTTGTCTTTAAATACCATCAGTCCAGCATTAACAATTTGACTCTGAACATGGTGAAATATATCACGAAAACCTGATTTATCCATCAACAAAATAATTCTTGCCTATGTTCATCATGTTTTCATTACCACCATCCTAATTACTGACAAACATACATGATAAAATGCTACATAATGCACATCGCTTTACAAAATATATTACGTCAATGCCATGGGGATTGCCAAAACAGCACCGAAGAACCACCGTAAGTCAAGAATAATAATTTCTGGCAGGTAGAACGAATTTGGGAAAATGAACAGGAAATTGGTTTGCACGGTTCATTTCATTCCCCATACAATAGGAACCACTAATGGAAACTATAGCGTTATTAAACCCATTAGCAGCAATTCTGAAAACACTCAGTGGCTACGTGGTGTGAATAATCCTAAGGTTGCTGCTTGAGCTAACATAAGTTTTGCCAGTTATGATAATCCTGTCTCTGAATTTTTTCTTTAACATGATATTGCTTGCTCAAATGCTATTTCGAAGCCTTTTTTCCCCTATTGGGTTTGTGAAAAATAATTTAGTAATATTCAATGCTGCAAGTTTACTGTGCTACACAAAAAATGGTGGGTGTTTCTGAATCTTATTTGAAAGTAGTGTTTCTTGGGCCATTCTGTGACCAAGAAAAATTTTCATCCGGTCATATATAAGATTGAAATATGGGCTCATAATTGTCACCAATGACACCACAACTAACTGTACAGCTATGCAGTATCCAAGCCTTGCAGAACTATCCAATGACTAGTAACAGGTGATACTGCGAATGCATGCAAAACTGTATAGAGGTCATAAAGAGGTGACTTCAATATAATATGGATTTGCAATGAAACTCATTGTGTCAGCAAATCAAAACAAGTCTATCGAGCATGGATCGCTAAATAAATAAAATGACAATTAAAATGTTGAACACCATATGTCCCTTGTGACGCAATTGTCGTTTGATAGATAAATCTTGTCGGGGTTTGATTTCACTTTGATAGGTTAACCAGAAGTATTTATTGGAAGTCGTGTTGTTGTACTGGCAATACCTCAATAAACATCTTCTTTTTTATTGCTAATAATGAAGTGTGTGGTATAATTTGAATATGGTTAAATAAACAATACAGACCATAACTTGTAATCAGTAAGTAACTATAAGCATGGACCTAGAGGAGAGGGACCGCCGACTGTCACGTGACTTTCACTGTTCGCAATGTATGATGTTCATGCGAGTGCAGCGCCACCTTGTGGTTGGCACGAAATTGGCACAATCGCATATTATCGCCCAGATTCTCCGAGGGTGACACTCGACAATTTAGTTGACACTGCTTAAGAGGCATGGGTGGCAGCAATTGCTGCGTTGTTGGGTGTCACAATCACAGCAAAAAGACCGGAAAATCTGTCAGCTACTTCTCGTTTCCTCGAAAAGGAGTCAGCAGTGAGCAGGATGAATGGCGAGGCAAATTGGTCGCATCGGTCAGTCGAGCGGATCGTGGATTCAATCCTGACACACACCGTATCTGCTCCGTGCATTTCCAGCAGGATTGCCTGATGTATCATGGTATGTACGGCATATGGTGTGTAAATTTCTATCCGTCCAAACTTAATGACTAGACTCTAATTGCCAAATGGACTAATTAGGGCCTACATCACAAAGACTGTAGGTGACTTCGGCCCATGGTGACCTCGGCCCGGTGATGTCGGCCCGCCCTACAGGCTACAGTATATTAATTATATTGGCCATTCAACTCAATGTTAAATGATCTTACTTTGACGGTCCATAACACCTTCCTAAAAAAAATCCCAGCCTAACCACTATGCAAGTTTTATCCTGCAACGTATTGGGCATCGCATGGTAAGCATGAATATATTTGACGACACATGGGATTTTTCGCTATTTTGCCTTGAATGGACCCGGGGTGAAAATACCCAAAATTATGGGTACTGATGCCCATGCAAAACCCTTTGATTCCCCAGTTCCTGAGAAGAACGCCAACAAGATACTGCCTTGAAAACCGGGTCATTATTTCCCAGCACTGCGTTCTTTCAGGTGAATATACACTCGTCCAGAAGTCTGGCCTAAAAAAATGAGGCGATGTTTAACAACAGTTTCCCTTTAAATTGCCTAAGTGAGGTGAACGCTCGCTGATTGGCTGAGCGAATTACTGTACACTGCCCTTAATACATAAGCGTTTCTGAGATATATGAATTATATTTTGTCAGTAGGTAGTCTTATATGTATGTAATTGTGAAACGAAATATAAACCTGATATCCCGATTCAATTCTCTGTTTCAGTCCATTTAATACATATGCTACATGTGCTGGAATTTATCACACTAAAAACGGAAAATTATCTTTAGAACCCATGTGAAACGTAACAAACCACTAATAATTTATTTAGAAAGTCAAGAATATCAAGGAGTGTTTATACTTGAAGTCGGCCAGCAGTTCTTGAAACGCTCATGTTGCATATAAATAGGTAAATAAATCCACATTGAATTCTTAGCTTATTTATTTTTTACGACAAGGTCAAACAAATATTAGACAACACAATGGATTACAACTGGTTTAATTCTGACGAAACAGATAACAGTATTAATACTAATCACAGAAAAGGTGACGAACCCAGAAAATGTCTACATGCAAATGTATCATACAATTTGATGATGGCAAAATCGTGAACATGAACAAGGCAATCAATTAGCCTACATCAGACGCTTCATAATTGGGTTGACTAACAGTATGAACAACAATCGAGACTTCTCAGACTTGCCATGCACAGTGATAGTTGTAACAACATAATTATCCATTTGCTGCCTGCCGCCCTAACACTATTAATTGCAATCTATTGGGCGGGCCGAAGTTACCGGTCCGAGATCACCATGGGCCGAGGTCACCGCACCCCCATCACAAACACCTGTAACCAGTAGAGGTAGTTACATCGCAACCCTGGGTCACCCAGTTTCGTTGGAACTACTGTAACCAGTAACCTGGCTGTAGCCAAACACCTGTGGCGTGTAGGTTATTGGACACTTCTGGTGGTTTTGTATGGGGGCGGTGTAAACATGAAAAATGAGACATGAAATAAGGTGCTGGTCAGAAATCACGTAGGGGTGGAGGTTGGTTGGATGGGTATTTTGAGTACTGGCTAAACGTTACGGACTGCTACGATTTGCGGTCACAGGGTTGGAAGGGAGGGGTCCACATGATTAATATAATTTGTCATGATAAAAAATACACATACATATAGGCCGAGGCCTACAGAATGCAGAACTACGTATAAAATCAGTCATCATGATCATGCACATGCATGCACATGTATTGTAAGAAAATTTGTGTGAATTTCTACAGAAAAATCTACTACAATTTCAAGTAATTTTAGCATGATTAGATGGGGGGGGGGGGGGGTAGAAATCGTCATCAGCCTCCTTCAGATAACAGAGCTCAAAAGAGAAGGAGAATATTCATATGCAAAAAAATATGTGACATAATTTATGAACGATGTAAAGATGTACATGTATGTGCTTTATTTCACTTACAAAAGAACATGCTCCAATGATCCAATGAATTTATTTCACTTACAAAAGATACACGTTCCAATGATCCATGTGTGAACGTTTAAAGATGAAGCAGACTTGATGAATTAAACCAGATTTGTTAAATATATGAATATGCCACTTCCTGATGCCAGGTACAGGTTACAAACTCATTCCTGGAAGTCTGCCTACTTTGCACATGCCCTTGAAGTCTCATGTGCCAAAAGCATCACTTGCTAGAAAAGAGCCTGTAAGATTGTTTCCTAGTGTCCAGTCTCTACTAGCATAAACTCGTTTCCCAGAGTCCAAACTCTGGCTTGACCCACTATATTATGGCACTTTTCAAATACAAAATAAGGTACCCATTGAATATGTTGTATATTATACAGTGGTCCCCAGACTCCCTACTGTAGGTCCTTTGCTGTAACAGCCATCCTCCAACAAAAGAGCAGGGTTCACTAGTATACATCATATTGCTGTCATTGTGGATGAGATATCTACATATGTGATATCTATATTCATAATCATATCATGACACCATTTTATTATCTTCCTGGTTCGCAATATTTCCGGGCTTGTCAGGGACCACTGTATTGTTGTTCGTGACTGTTATAAAGTTTTTGTTATGGTTTAAGTGAGGCTCCAGGTTAAACTCTCTTGGAAGTTTCCTTGTTCGGTTGTCATCATAAGAACACCTACTAATGTTTCATACTTAACTGTATTATCCTACGGATTGCCACAATCATACTGTGAAGTGGTAAATCAATAACGTATGAATAAATAATATAAGTATCAGAGCTATGTTCTATTTTCAAATATCTGTTAACAAAAATTGATCCTTGATGTACTGCACTATACCTGTACTATGGTTTGTAAGTTATATTTTTATGTGAAACAGAAGGACCGCCCTGCACCACCTGTTCAAGAAAAGGTGACGTATTTAAGCCTGGGTGAACTCAAGCGAGATGCTGAGAAGAATGTTGGTCACTGGTCCATACTCCACTCTCCGGATGATGTTATGGTCCTTGGCTTGTATGATCATGATGTAGGAGAGCTTACCAAGCGGGTCATAATCAAGCAAGACTTGACGGCTTCCGTACACTTTGGAGGTATATCAAGTTGTATTCGAATCAAATTAGTTGTGTTTGGTTCACTTTATTCACACCAATCTGAGAGCTTTGTTGAGCGTTTGTTTACATGCTTTTACAAAAAACATATTTTGCTCACAGAAATGCAACTGAGGGGGACTTGGTCCTTGGAGAAAACAGCGATCAAGCACTTCCTGGGACTCATGGACTGTTTCACAAGATGTACTGGAATAACAGACAGCTGCTACCAAGAAATACCATCCACCCTAGGTTACCGATTCTTGTGTTCCAAGATATCAACAGATGGGAAGCCAGTTGTCATCTCAACCTTGAGGTCCAAGCTGTGTACAGGTGGAGTGCAAGGCTCAAAAACATGTGAGGAATGTTTGAAGTTTTTGGAAGTCTTGAAGGAGAAGCTTGAAAGCAGGAAGAAGACCCAGGTTCACCCTAAGACTCCTCTGAGCACTCTGTCTAAAAACTCTCTGATAAAGGAACTGAAGGATTCCCGATCTGAGCTCAAGAAGCTACAACGTCTGCAGAGTGAAATAGTGTCGAAAGGAGTCCACCTGTCGCAAAATCTTCATGAAGGGTTGACAAGCAGCCTGAAAGAGCACTCTACTGGCTCCAATAAACTTATGACACTCTTCTGGGAAGAACAACAAAAAGCCTTCCAGACGTCTCCCAATGGCATGCGTTGGCATCCTATGCTCATCAGATTCGCTATTTATTTACAATATCAGAGCCCACGTGCATATGAAGCACTTCGAGACACTGGCGTTCTACGTTTACCAAACAAATCAACTTTACGTGACTACACCAATGCTATACAACCCAGAGCAGGATTTCAACCGCAAGCTTTTCAGGTAATAAATTTTATTTGTTTACTCCGAAGTGTTGAATGTGTGCATTGTATATTCACCTCTAACTATACCTATAGTGCATTTACAAATAAATACTTCAGTTCGTCCCAACACAAAAATCACCAAATATTAAATATATGCCATAAGCTTTATCAGATTATGTAAATCTATATGGGTTGGCTCTTTATTGCAGGAGCTCAAGAAACAGGCAGACCAGTTGTCAGATGCAAAGCGTTTCGTCTGTCTTCTCCATGATGAAATGTCCGTGAAAGCTGATCTGGTTTATGACAGAAGATCAGGTGATGTGATTGGCTTCACAAATCCGGACACCTGGCGTTTTGATCAGGTTCGTTAAATAACTATCTAAACGCTCTATCTCCTGTTTTTTGAAATTCTAATGGACTAAATCTTGCTCGCAATCTGATTGAATGTATCATGCATTTTGAGCAGGATGTGACTGACAACGTTGCTACCCATGTACTCGTCTTTCTGGTTGTTGGAGTCAACAGTCCAATCAAGATGAGTATTGGCCATATCGCAACCAAAAACTGCACAGCTGACCAACTCTTCCCTCTTTTGTGGACGGCCATTGGATACCTAGAAATGGTTTCTGGTCTAAAGGTATTTACATTCACTTTTGATGTTCACGAGATCCCATAAGCAGTATACATATCATTATATTTCTCCTAATAGATAACATAACAGCAAGAATCTTTCTACAAGTTCAAAAAGGTCCTTGGTTCAATATTGTTGGAACTCAATTTCAATATTAAGCAATTACTGGTATTCTCACCTGGTGCATGTAAATATTTCTTCTTGCTCAGGTAATCTCTTCAACGAGTGATAAGGCAGCACCGAACCAGCGCCTATATCGCATCCACCGAGTTGGAAAGGAGCCAGTGGTCTACAAGGCACAGAACCCATATGCTGAGACCGAGAGATGTGTATATTTCTTCTCGGATGCTCCACATCTGATAAAGACTATACGCAATAACGTCAACAAATCCAAACCTGGTGGGACACGATACCTATGGGTAAATATAGGGACTCGAATGACTCGAATTGAATGCGATGGAGTATATTTTTCTATGCAATTCATGGTAAAACAACAAACTGTAAATGTGAGTGTCATAAAAGTTTGGGATTATCGCACCATTCATTAATTTTTTGGGCTTTATTTCCAGAATGACGGTAACCACATCTTGTGGTCTCATGTCTACAGAGTTTACTCTGATGACATCGAGAGACAGCTTTACAGGACAAAGCTCACCTTGGATCATGTGAACTTGACACCATCATCAACAATGAGTGTGCGACTGGCAGCACAAGTAAAAACTCACTTCTCAATACTATCCATTCAGTATATTACAGTATACTATTTCAGTATAGGTATATGAGTAATTGAATATGCTGCGATTACACTATGATTTACTTGACCAAAACAATGTTCATCAAATCATTAGGGCATTTCGGCCCGAAATGCCCTTATGGTTTTGTCTGGTTTTTTTTTTTTTTTTTTTTCTTCTCTTTTTTTTTTACTTTCCGCCGTTTGGTTTCCGATCAATAACTCCTGTTTATGCGTATCTCGGAAAACGGTGCGTCATACAGTGAAACGGAGCCCAATTTCGGCCTTCTGACACCTAGACAAAATAGTCTAGTGGGTATCCTGGGTCGAGACGATCCCTGGTGCCGAATTTTTTTCCCCGACTCAGCACTTCCTGTTTGGCCGTATCTCGGAAACGATGCGCCATGGAGTGATACAGAGCTTAATTTCGGCCTCCTGGCACTAGACTAACTAGTTTAGAGGGTATCTTGGGTAGAGACGACTTCTGGTGTAGATTTTTTTTCGTCGACTCGAACTTCCTGTTCGCCGTATCTCGGAAACAGTGTATCGTACAGCGAAACGGAGGTTAATTTCGGCCTTCTGGCACTAGACAAACTAGTCTAGAGGGTATCTTGGGTTGAGACAACCCCTGGCGTTGAATTTTTTTCGCCCACTCTGCACTTTCTGTTTGGCTGTATTTCGGAAACGGTGCGTCATAGAGCAAAAAGGAGATTAATTTCAGCGTTTTTTCTTCGATTCAATACTAGTATATGTTAGGTAGGAATAGAACTCACACGAAATGCCCCAAGGCATCTTCAGGCCTTGACGTCTAGTTTATTCTACAATATCTTATTTGTGTCTCATTTTCTTGAAACAAATGGCAGGTTCTCAGCAGATCAGTGGCACAAGTCATGATGACGTATTACAGTCCGGAGATGGAGGAGACCGCGAAATTTTTCCTCTTGTGTGACAGGTTTTTTGATTGCCTGAACGGGCGGTCAATGAGAGAAGATATCTTCAAGAGGAAACCCGACCTGGCACCTTATCGTTCCCCTGATGACCCAAGGTTCGAGGTAAATATTGAGAATAATTTATAGTGACTGACCTTGACTTCAGCCATCTAAATACCTGGAATAGATGATGTTTTAAATTGTAGAATATACACGAAGAAATACTTGAATGAATATCTCTCGAATATTTCTTGTAAAAAACCTTCTTTAACAGTTCCTACAGGAAGAATTCCTAGGATACCTAGAAGCGTGGCGTAATTCAGCTCTGAGTCGGCCAAAATTCAAACGTGTGGAACAGAACAAGATGTTCTTATCATTCCAAACGTATGAGGGGATTGTCATGACAGGTATATTTAATTGTATTTTGGAAAAAAAATTAATGTTTTCCAAAAATTTGGAAATTTGAAAATTTGTTTGATGTACTTGAATGCTATTGAATTTCATTTCTTTTAAAATAAAGCTTGTAGTCTTTTTCTCCAGTTCATGCATTCATAGAGGCCACAAAACTCCTGCTCAACAGTGGTGTTGAATGTGTATTGAGCCAGAAGTTTTGTCAAGATCCTCTTGAGGAACATTTCGGCAGGCATCGCGGACTTGGGCTCAGACACGACAACCCTTCTCTGTATCAATTCGGGTTAGTGCACCATTCGGAATTTGCAAAATATATCAGAATAAGTTTCCCCAAATTTCGTTGACATAGTTCAGATATCAGTGATGCACCATACATTTTTCTTCTACTGAACGCAATGTAACTTTCAACTTGATAAATTGAGGCATCTATAATTGTTACAATGTGTTTCTCATGTAATGCAACTAAACTTCATATTTTGAGGTCTGCAAAGCTTGATTTTAATTCAATTTGTTAAAATTTATACATGTATTCAGTTACCAAGAAAATCAGCTCCGTCTCCAGCGTAGCCTGGCTTTTGTGGTGAATCCGAAGGGCAACACTGCAGGCAGGAAGGGGGAGAAGAGACCTGTGGTGATCACCAACAGCCCTCTCAAGAAAATCAAACGTCATTGATTGAGACCTTTTTCATAAATGTACTGAATATATGCACCCACCTACAATTTATCTGTCATTGTGTAATTGTACACCCAGAACATAATCGCTTGTCAACAATCTGACGGTGTGTAATAGTTGAATCACTGGTGTTAATATTTTTGTCCTTATGGGGCACTTTGGCTCAACCAGTAGCCGACACTAAATTTGTCGGTTTGGACCATAATTATAGTGTTCATACATATGTTGATAAGCTGAGGCTGCTTGACAAGACAAGTGTATATGTATTTGAATATGTATAATTGTATGCATGGCCACGGAAATTCCAGTTGATATGCTGGTACAGTATATAAATTGTGTATAACACTATACCCGATAGTATCGATGTCGATTTGAACCATATTATAATGTCAATACTTCAGACATGTTGACAACTGAATCTGCTTGAGAAGACAAGTGTATATGTATTTGAATATGTATACTGTATGCATGACCATGTAAATTCTCATTTGATATACTGGTATATAAAATGTGTATAACACTGTATCTGATAGTATCGATTTGAACCATATTACAATGTTCAGACATGTTGACAACTGAGGCTGCTCGAACGGGCAAGTGTATATGTATTTAAATATGTATATTGTATGCATGACCATGTATACTCTCGTTTGATACTGGTATATGATATGCTTGTAAGGGTAGTGTATACTATAACCTGAGATTTTTCAAAAATGAACAGGTGTCAAGACCTGGAAGTCTGCCCAAATTGCAGCAGTTTACTAAAGAGTAGTCTAGTATATAAACTGTGGATTCTGTGGATGTATTCGGAAATAAAAATATTGCCCATATGAAAGAATAAAGCGTTTTCATCCATCTATTTTTTCCTCGCAAAATGAAATATGAAAGTAACATGTTAGAAGATATTTATTGCATATTGTTCAATCAACCTTTTTACGGAGAGCTTTCTGTTTTCGGGAAGTTTTTGTTTTTAACAAATATTTCTCAAACATTTGACGACATTTTGCACGACATCTAACATGGAAGAAAAGTTGAGATATGTACAACAAAACATTCTCCTGTGCTTTGCTGTCAACATTCAAATGGTATGAGCAGTTGTAAAATATAGATAAAACTTCCTCGTCAGCTGTGACAGAATTAATGAAAAGTTGTAAAGAGAAGTTATCAAAATTAGTGGAAAGATTCCTGAAGATAGACTCAATCTTGACAAAGAAGTTCTGCATGTCCTCCACGGGTTCACACAAGCCTCCTCTTGTCTTTGCAAGCACAAGTTTACTCGAACATTCCTTGCTCGTCAGACGTGACACAATCTTGCTGTCCGTGAATTTTTTTCGACAACGGAAAAGCACAAATCCTCCAACATAAATTATGATGTCTTTCTCCTCCTCTGTGATGTCAGTACTGTCTGTTGTTGATGAAGATGATGAATTCCTTGTGGTTTTAACACATATTAGTTCTTCCATAATTTTCAAAACGATGAATGCTGAAAGAGGGCGACTGTTGATAGTTTTCCGTACTTTTTGAATGAGTGAATCTTGATGAAGATGAAACTGAGCCCATGCCTTCTCCCTGGCTGAGGCTGTGAACAGTTCATGCTGAATGAATGTAGTCATCTGTGAAGAAGTCCCCAGAAGTACTTTCACTGAAGTTGAAAACAGATTTCATTTTATCCAGTTATCTTCATCTTGTTGAGAACATTTATTCATCAGCGAAACAATCAAAACAAAAGCACCATGAAAGAATTATCACTTACCATCATTTTCTGAGAGCTGCAGCATATCTGGCTTCATCCATGGGGCCAGCTGCAACACGGGATCAGCTGAAAGTTGAGCTAGAACCTTGTGCACCACTGCCACGAGCTGCGATAACGAATCCCTGCTCTCACTAGTCTCATTCGAGACGTCTGTGGCTGTGTCACAAGTACTTGAACATGTTGAAGCAGCCGCTAGGTCGACGATGTCAGGTTCATCAAATTCCTATCACCAAGGAAAAAATATAACACATTATTTTACATTAAAACTGGTGCTGCGTTCCAATCATGTTGTGCAAATGGTGCGCACGGGTTTCCAAGGAGTATTTTGCGTTCTATTCATGACACAACTGGGAAATTCCCATTTGCACAACCTGTGAAGTTGAGGCAGTTGTTCAGACTCAATGTGCACAAGTAGGAAAAACATGGCGCCAAATGGCATATTGTATAAAAGTAATACAAAATAGAAACATTTTGTTAGTTTTACCTAGTATCGTACATACAGTATATGAATAAAATGATTCGAGACTGAAATTTAAAGTGAAGATTTGACTGAATTTTCAATTATTTTTGGCCTGAGTTAGTTCGAATTTTTATGCAATAATTAGGGTGGCAAAATGTGTGCCTTTTTCAATGGAACGCAACAACTCGTACTCTCCAACTTCCCGCTAGTGCACACCATTTGCACAACATGATTGGAACGCAGCATGGCTTACATCACATGCATTTGAAGGACACACGAAAAAATAATGACACTCGATTCTCGACAAATGCCAAACTGTGCCTATTATCGCCCATAGCTCGTTTGCCGATGGCACAAATGAAGCTCTACTCTTCATTGTTATGCTTAAGCCACATATATTCTGTTAAAATACATTTATTCAGAACTATTTTACCATCAGACTCTCCTCCAGTGCCTTCATATCCACGTCCATGATGTAAATTCAGAAAGTGTTCTTGATAACAAAAATATCTTCACATCGCCAGCTTTTGCCAACCACACGGTGGCGCTGCAATCGCACCAACATATTTCCCGCCATGTGACAGTCGGCGGTCCCTCTCCTCTAGGTCCATGCTATAAGCAAATTTAAGAAGTACTATGCAAACGGAACCGAACAAATAAAGCCATGGCTTGAACTCGACGCACTTAATCATGTTAATATAAGAAAAGTATTTGGTATCAATTTGTGAATACCCAAGCGAATGACGTGTGATTTTATTTGAAATTAGTTGGATGTTGTTGAGAGTAACTACTTTACTTTTGTTGAGATGTTAGGAGTATTGCACAGGTCGATTGGTTGAGAGTAGCAATCCGAATGGGATGTGATTACATACACCACCAGCTTACACTTGTCTGCCTTGCAACTAGATCTATTTTCATGTTAATTTTGGGGAATTCATGACGGGTGCCACTAGTGGGGCAGGAAATGCTCACTCTTTCCGGAACACCTGATTTCACCTCCTAATGGCCATCTTTCGGGGTTCATGAGTTTCCCTGTCATTTTTGTTTTCTCTCACTTCGTATGCCTGATATGACTTTCTGTCCCCGGACTATGAGATTGGATAACGGACCCTGTTTTGTTTGCTCGGAATACTTAATACTGGGTATTGATTCCACGTCTATTAGGAATGTATGCCTGTAGTACGTATACATTTACTGGCAAAAATTTACGGGAAAATAATCACATTCATCATAATTGTTCGGTCGCATGACTCTAAGTACATTTAAGCCACGATTGTATTCTTCTCCCACAGACTGTGGATGATCACGTGATCACCACCACTAATGGTAGATCAGTACACCCATTTAAGTGAAATGACAAAATGTGTACTTTGTTCTTACAGAAGGGGATGATATGGGCATAAATATCCAGGGGTTTGCAGCTTTTATACGAAATTAGACAAAATTCGAATGAAAGTCAGAGAGGCGCTTTTGTAGATTTGTTGGCCCATGTAGCGCAGCTTACTATTTCTTCTAAATTCGATGAAGATTAAAAATGTGCAAGACGGATTAAATATGGTATACGTTCAGTGGGTGAGTAGTATTAACAGAGTAAGGTGCGCTACTTGGGCCGATTTGTTCTGAATGTTCAAAAACAGGTTGTGATCTCATCATCAGTGATTTACAGCGCATCCAACAAGTAAGGAGTGGCCCAGATTTGACCCACTGGTATCCCTCCCCACCACTGAATAACCCAAACCTATCTAGGTGATGCCTCCAAAAATAATTTACTGAGGGACCGTAAATTCCAACCATATTACAATACACATATATGATCCTTTTTTAGCATTATTTGAACATTGGAGTTTACCAGTTCTGATGTTTTTATCGTGTTCATGCTTGTGTTTTGGATCACAGTATTTACCGCAAGTATCGGTATTCCAGCAATGAAGTATCGCCCAACACATACATGTACTTTATTGTACGTTTTCTGTTCAATGACATGGGTTTGGACAACGAATGGTTGGTTTTCATCTGTTATGGCGGGACCATGCTACTCGGATCCTGATCGTCCACCATTGTAACATGTAGTTAGCACACCCTCTTAGATATGACTCCTGCTGAACTGGATACAAATCCATGGTGGGTCTATGAGCAAACACATCATAACGTCACATAGCAAAAATTTCGGGAAGAAAACTACACAAAAATCAGTGCTCAATCTATACAATATATTCTACTCAGCATACATGTTTGGAATTGCGCCACTGGTAAAGTACATCATGCGGCCAACCATCCGAACTATTTTTGCTGATGCTCCCGTGGTTGATGATATGGAATTTATCGCCTTTGGGCAGTTTGCTTATATGATTACTCTCGATGCAGGAGATGAGAAGTACAAGTACAAAATGATGTTCACTCGCGAAGCCAAGTCGAACATTGCTTTCCTGTTCCACGGTTTATGATTACATACTAGAACTTGCAAAAAGGACCAAGACACGGACCACATCTCGAAGCATTTTCGTACATCAAGGACACCCACAAAGATTACCACAGAACTTTGGATGGAGTTTTTTTCTCAATCACACTGTCCGGGGAGAGCGCTATGAATTGGATCTTGTTTTTTTTTTGGTTACAGCTTCGATCCCAAAACAGGACCAATATGTCAGTACAACGAGGTCAAATGTTACCGATATACTCGGATATAAGCCGATTCTGTGAACAACTGAGCATCGCTATTGGACATAGATACAGGCATACAATAGTGTAGAGACCCAAGGTAATGACGTGTGACTTGATTTTAACTGAGCTAGTGGTTGTTGATTGTAACCACCGATAGCATTTGGGTCTGTCTGCCTTCCCGGCTGTGAAGCGGTTCGGTTCGCCTCAACAGTTGTCGAAATCTAATAAATTATTTTCGCCATCGCCATGGCAACCAAAAATTAAAAATCACATAATTGGGTATAACTAAACATAAAATCATGATATGATATGTATTATTATCTTCAATCGTTTCCCTGGTCTCCATAGAACAGGTCGTTTAGGAAAAATCAAATCAGAAATCTTTGTATACATTCGAAATTAACAAAAAGGTGTTGCGGAAGATACAACTCATGCATTGATATACATGTATCTATGTACATGTACCTTGAAGTAAGTGCAAGTCAGGCATGGTTTATATACATGTTTATACACTGGTGAAACGTAGGGTGTTGAGAAATGAGCCCTAACAGTTGCTACCCCCACCATCTACGGTGACCTACCACCAATACCATATCTTCCATATACAATCACATTGAGGAGCATAGTATCAGCTTGCCATCACAATTCCTTCATGTAGTATTGAGCGCGCGATAGTGAAATCAACACAACATCAAGAGGGCTTAATTTTCTAGTTTTCCGGGTGCATGTAAATGTAACTGAACTTGAATAAACAGCCACGGAATTACAAAATGGAATAAGTAATATAAGTTGTTCATAAGTTGTTTTGGTATCGGGTTGTTAATCACGTTTCAGAAAACATGATACAGTCTTCCAAGTATGCAGCATAATTATACCAATCAATGTATGATATTCACTTATATTCCATGAAGAGCTTCACTCACCAGCCGTCACATGTTTTTCAATAGAGACTTCATTTATAATCATTTCCAGAGGGAACATTTGCAAATTCCACGATGATGACCACGTCTTTTCCGTACATACTGGGACTTTGGACTGCATGATTATATGTATGTGTTTGACTACGTCTCCTCCGTACATACTGGGATCTGGGACTGCATGATTAAATGTATGTGTTTACAAGTATATCGATATCTACTCGTGCACATGCATGCGATGAAAGTGAATTCGAATCACCGAACTAAACAGTTCACAAATAAACGCAAGGAAAAAAACAAAACAACAACCAGATGACTATTTGGTGATTTTTGTCGTATTTCGTGGTGTGGCCACTGAAGAGAAACCACGTATGCACTATGCATTTGAATTATAACATGAGATATCTCATCCAGATAGTGATTTTGCGTCCGGCAGAAAAAATATTGCCAATTAAATGGTGTATACCCTGCCAATGTATGGACGTAGATGAAAGAACAATAATAATATTGATGATAGACCATCAGACTATTTACTAAATAATCAATTATTATCATTATTATTAACATTTCGATTGAAAGAAAACATGACCTTTGTAACTCGGAACATGGCCGTCGTAATCTGAAATGTGACCTTTGTAAGCTAGAGAAAATGGACCTTTGCAATCTGACAAAGGAGAAAGACCTTTGCAATCTGACATGGCTTTTGTATTAGCGCACACATGGCCTTTGTAAATATAGGATATGGGCCCAATTATCATACCTCTGCGCTTTCCTTCACAGTGGAGAGAACTATTTTTGTGGCCAGCGGAAATATGTTGGGATGGGAAAACTTGTGTGATTAATAACCTCAATTCGATGGATTAAATTGCTGATTATTCTCCATATAATAAACACAGAAAAGTATCTCTCTAGATCAATGGTTCTAATGTTGCCCATTGTTTTTGATCAAATTGATAGTTGAAGGCGTCTATTTTGGTGTAAAAACCATATTTTTTTTATCACACTTTATCACTTTTACGTCGGAAACTATAAAAGTTGGCTACCTTTCGTAATTGTTCTGCCAACATCAGAAATTTAGCTCGATAATTTTGTTGCACTACTGTATGCGTATGTATGACGGTAAACCAACAAAAAATATCGCGAAGCTCTCAGGGTATTTGCGTTTGTTCACAAGATTAAAGTGTGAACCTCATTGAAACAATCAGAAATATTATTTTTGAAAGTGTTGTGATCCTTTTGTTGATATTACTATATTAAAACAAATGATAGCAGAACAGGGGGCGTCCATGCCTAACCTCCGTGGGTCTGTTTTCACCCAAACTTACAAGACCAATGCGACGCGCTGGCCAATAACATATTTTTAACAATGAAGTTTATACACTCGCAGTTGTTACGAACATGTTCCACATACTGAATTATAATAATATTATAATAATATATATATGGCCCTGGTGCGAACAAATGAAGTATGCATTATTTTGGAATATTGCCTTTGTAACGGAGAACGTGGTTTTCGTAACTTGACCGCTTGGTCTTCGTAACTCGGCCTTTGCAACTCACGAAATTTCACTGAATAAAAAAATGTATGTGCCCTCCAAATTTGGAAGAGTATTCTTGCCTATAACTCACAGACTGATACATACATGTCTATGAATAAATTATTGGGTTGAGTATTACCAAACTCTCTGAATAATGCATAAGGCATGTTGCGTAGTGCATAGGGGATGGTTGGGGGCAGGATTTTACTGCATTTTTATTCGAATGGGTTTACTAACAAACAGGGAGACCCAAATGTAATACCCTCGCTTCCTTCGCTTATCGGGGTGAAGGTAATGATAATATTGAGTTTGAAATGTTCATTTGGTTGTGTTCACGACCTTGGATCACATATGGACTTGTTAATTTGGATTTTGTATTGTTTTTTTTATTTTTTATAATTTTGTCCATGACGTAAGGTTGAAATGAAACCAAGCGCAGTCTGGTGGTTTGTTATTTTTCCATGTTTTATAATAATCCTGTCATGGAAGGCATCGTTATTAAATGCGTCTTAAACAGTACTATACTGCATATAGTGCTCAGCCCCTCTTGGAGTATGTTGTCGTCTTGCATGTTATCTGATTGAACAACAGGTACACTGTACCGGGGGAAATACTCAATAATATGGAATCAGTATTTCACAGCGTGTATCGTTTTTTTATATCATTCATTATTCATTAACATTATTACTCACACACTTGTATCATCATTATCGATCAGTTGTCATTCCTTAGCATCATTATTTAGCTCATTCCTGATTTAGATCGATAACAGGGGCCTGTGTTACCACTTCCATACATGTATGTACAGTGAAGGTTATTCAGATTTTTTTTGGTCTTGTGTGACGTTTTAGTTGTCCCATATATTGCACATAATAATACCCGAGCATTTAAAACTGGCAAGAGTAACACCAAATTAGCTATAACTTTGTAATTAGTCAAAATCAATACCCAGTATTAAGTATTCCGAGCAAACAAAACAGGGTCCGTTATCCAATCTCATAGTCCGGGGACAGAAAGTCATATCAGGCATACGAAGTGAGAGAAAACAAAAATGACAGGGAAACTCATGAAACCGGTCTATGTGATATATTTTTCACTATTCACTGCCCGTGGAGAGTGATTGCGATGTGTCAAGTTCGGCCGGTTCTGACCTGGAATACATAAGACAATGAATAGAACCAGATTCTGAATTTTAACAACAATCAGCATTAGCAAACTGACAAACTGGTCCATCGTTTGGATCAAAATCATAACCAAACAACTTAAAATCTGATTTAAACATCGCACGTAATTTGTGTTGAATCTCATCTGATACCCCTCTGTAAGCGTCTGCTACGCCAAGAATGGTGTGATTAAAAATATTTGTACCTCTACCAGTTATACTGACAGCATTCACTTTTGGTATTATTGTTGTATTGAAGAGCCTCAATATATAACTTGCATCTTGCTCCATCGTCTCTACCTTCAGTATATAATCATACTCCGTGATACACGGCTGACAAAGTTCTACTTGGCTCCGCCAGTGTTCATTACGCAGGTCAGGCTTGGTCTCCAAAGAAGTATACTTTTCATTTTTCTCGTCAAGTGTAACCATGTAAGCAAATTGTTCGAAAGTGATATACTCTCTGCCATCCACCACTGGAGCATTGGGGAATAGAGATTGGATAAGCTGCGTGTATTTCCTTCGCACACCAAATTTAGGGATATGTTCGATGAATTTGTTGATGTACGCTGAGTACAATCTGCTGAAAGGGTGTCTGATTATGAGCAATTTCGTGTAGTTTTGGAACTTCTTCTGATGATCCTCAGTTTCATGTGACGTTCTATTATGAAGTGAATTCCTGTGCACGAAGAGTTCCAACGATGTATCATCCAGTGCACTTAAATCAATACCAGAGCGGTTTTCAAGCAGCATACGTTTCAGTGAAGAACTCATGGCTTTTTTAACCGAGCAGTATAATATCTTCCGATCATGGTCGACAATGAGGTACTTTCCTGCGCTGATGTTAACTTGCGGGCTTGAGTTCATTACAGATGGACACGTATTCGAGACAAGGCTCTTACGAACAAATGGCCTGCAGATCTTGTTTCCTGTATCTGTAGGGAATATGAGATTAGTCATTAAAACAGTGAATTTCATCAATTTACGTAGTCACAAAAAATCTCCTGAGCATGCAATTAGGAGGAGATGAGAAAAACTCTTGGGGCGGTCATCGCCAAGGACTTTTCATTTTCAGACAAACCGTTGTACATAGATCAATACCAGAGCGGTTTTCAATAATTCCGTGAATTCTGGTTATGTCTATTTCAAAATGTGTCAGTGATTGCTATGTCTTTGCCGACAAATATGCTAATATGCTAAGTTGGCTGGTAAAAAATCGGTAAAAACTACATATTTATGGACATCATCACAAAAGTAAGTTTTGTCGCCCCGCTTTCATGAAAGTTCCACCACGACGCATGTTCTTTGTTATCTAACTATGTTGTAGCAGCTATATTCAAAGTTTGAAACAAAATGTAGTTCATATGGCGAAGTCTTGAATACAAACACGAATTAATACCAAATCAAAGATATTCCTTTATCCTAGGTGAGGCCCACTCTAAACGAAATAGACGTGGAATCAATACCCAGTATTAAGTATTCCGAGCAAACAAAACAGGGACCGTTATCCAATCTCATAGTTCGGGGACAGAAAGTCATATGAGGCATACGAAGTGAGAGAAAACAAAAATGACAGGGAAACTCATGAACCCCCAAAAATGGCCATTAGGAGGTGAAATCAGGTGTTCCGGAAAGAGTGAGCATTTCCTGCCCCACTAGTGGCACCCGTCATGAATTCCCCAAAATTAAAATGAAAATAGATCTAGTTGCATGGCAGGCATGGATTTGGTGTATTTATCAACCAGATCATGATGACGTCCATAGAATTTCTTAAACGCAGCTATAAGTCTTGGTATAACATATCCTTGTCGCAGCAGTTTAGAGACTAGCTGGGCACTTCGATAGACAAAGTCCCCATATTAAATTCCTATTTCATTGAGACTACATGTTTTCTTTAAAGCAAGGACATATACGTCTCGAGAATTCAAGTTTCATAAGTTACCAGATATCGAATGGTCCACAGAGAATGTATATTTACTATACGTGTATATAGCTGGACGTCTAGGTCTAAACGTCAACGCCCGTTTTGCTTTATGATGCAACGTTCCTGAGATACACACAGAAGAACAATAAAAAATGCAGACTCAGCAAAAGGGTCAAGCTCAAATTTTAACCCCCCCCCCCCCACCACCACCAATTAGGATACTTTTGTCCAAAGCGACGAATCCTAAAATGACGCCCGCTTTCCGCGCTTTCCATGATTTCGACGAAAATGAAAAATACTGACTCGGCAAAGACAAATTAGATCAAGGTCAAAGTCCACCTGACATACACTCTGCGGTGTAGGGATCGTGAGCACGAGTCAGCAGCTCTTCCGAGCCCTAAATCGATGGGCGATTGAAGTTTTAGACGCAAATTCAAACGACTTCTTGATCGTGTATAGACATCCATGTACAATATCATAGTACTTGCCTAAATATTTTATATTTATTGTCCGAAAACCCAAATATCGCTTCCATCCTGCGGACCCCGGAGCCGGCCCAAACAATGAGCTCATTACTCACAACATTTCTTACTGGTTGTGAACGGTTCGCGAAGAAATCGTCCGGAAACCAAGAAAAAATGGGGGGGGGGGGGGGGGGAATATCGACCAAACCATATAGATGTATTAACATGGTACTTATGCAAGCAAGGGGGCTTTGTGCATTCAGAAATAAATTAGAGAGCATACCTTTGAAAACAAACGGCAAATGTATCTTTCCATTATTATATTCCATGGTTGCCCCGTGAGGTGTCTGTGCTATCTCTGCATAAGATAGCAGTATCACAAGAAGTAATAAACCGAGAAGAAGGCACACTTTGGCTCTCGGAGACATGTCCGCAGTATGTCGTTTAACAAAATTATGTACGAATCGTGTCCAGCGGAATACATACTCTTAAAAATACCATTACAAGCCAGGTCTGAAATTATGTGAAAAATATACACTTCAAAACATCATTACAAAGTACCAGCTGTTGTATATAATATAAACTAAGCCCCCCCCCCCCCCCCTCCTCCCAATTTTCAAATACAGCACATTTCAGTTTGATTGTATATTGATCCGCCTCTGTTTATCGATCTGTCTTTGATTAATTGTCTCTGACTTGGTTTCTTTTGGTAATGGTAGATGGTAAACTGGTCGGATAGCCAGAATAGATATTATATATCATTACAGTGTGTTAATGACACATGAATCATAAATCTGAAGTTGGAAATACATGAATCATTTCATAAGTCTGAAATTGGAAATATTATACTTTCTGTTGTCTTTTACACAGAAGATCATCAATTGAAGACATCCACCCTTCGCTTATTGCATCAATGGAGCAGTCAAACAGGAGGATGATTCGCAATAGAAAAAAGAAATATGCCCAAATCAACAAAGTAACTCTTCATGTACATACTCATGACAAATAAATAAATGCAATAAACTAAAGTGCTAAATGTAAATTTGTGTCGCTTGCAAGTATGTTGAAAAACTGCTACATACAGAGAGCATACTTACTACCATATTTCGCATATTATTTACATTTATGAATGTCACGAATATGTGACATGTTGTTTACTATATTATTCCCGTAGCAGGCTTCACGTTTTTGTTGACAGTGGCAAGTCCCATTGCGGGTAGTACCTGTAGAGTGAAGTATTATAGTGTGTGTTATTTCAGAGTTGAGTTTAGTTATATGTATATTATTTCAGTGGAACTCGTGGCAGCGCAATGTATATATGTTATTGCATTCATTTGGTTAATCGTGATGTGCTTGTTCACGCCACAGACGCTCACTAGGATATATAAACTCGAGGCTAATTTGTGTTTGTTACAATGCAACCGGGAGCTCAGCGACTGCACCAGACAGAGGCAGTAGTGATAGTGCGATGTAGTGTTATGTGATATTACCAGTATTATGTGAATTGTGTGGAGTGTCGCGTAATGGATAGGGGGCCCGTCATAGACCCGGGTTTATTACGGCCTGGCTGTAATAGATTGGGGGTCTACCCCAATTCGTTACAGCGGCCTTGTAATGGATGCGGGTACCTAGCACCTGTAATGAAATAGGGTCCAGCGTCTACCGTACCTCCGTGTGTCTTGTGTGTGTGGAAGAGGAAATCTTAGCGAATACCGTAATACCATGTTTAATTCAACATATACTGTAACATGTCAGATCTTAGCATATTTATAGCGGGATCATTATAAAATGATTGTAATTTGTTGCAATTATACATGTAAGATTACTAATGTCATGTATTTGCATTGAAATTGACTAATCTCGGCCTACATGCTGTGCTACATTGTGCAACGTATGAATCTGTCTGCATAATTTTGATAACTTTGCCAATCCCAAGTAGCCTACACACTGTACCTGTGTGTACTTCAACCAATACACTCAGTCTTTCATTCGCCTGAATTTTTATTGTCTTCCTTGATGAATTTTCTTATAGACTATTATGGTAGCATTCGTGGAATTTGAAGAATGCATACTTGGTGTAGTTTTCGTCCGAATTTGACATTGAATGCAGGGTCAAAATTTCGAAATTTCTTGCCATTTTCAATTGCTGATCCATTTCAGACCCTAATTTTTACATTTACACTGTACATGTACGCTCATAATATTTCACTAATGGATCCGTGAATTAATCAATGCATTTTCCCATGCAGGGTGGAATTGGTCCGAAAGTTGGGTAGGTTTATTCAACACAGATTAGAAAAAAACAGCTGAATATATTCCGATGAGACATATCTGCAATAATAAAATTGTGTTAAATCATACAGATTCAGTCATTTAAGTGGTCAATTTACCTGTGCATGAACACAAGAGGGGAAAGAGGGGCGCAGTTGGCTAGATTGACAAAATAAACAGGCGTGGAGCTGGGCCCGCTAAGGGCCCCAGAAGCCAACGACTTCTAGATGCTTTGTGGGGGAACTCTGAGGTTCTGGGAGCTCAAAAATATGTTATCAAGCAGACACTTTTCATATAAAACCATGTTATTTAAACTCGACACAGTTAAATGAAAAATAACTATTATCCCAGTAGTACGGTGGCTGATATATGCCATAGTTTATCTTTCAGATTTCATTTAATAATTTTTTTTCAAAAGACATTCTAAAGAAAAGAAAATAATTAAATGCACGTACTTAATGTTAAATACACATATATAATATTAAATACGTGTATATAATTATAAATGTGTACTTAATATTAAATACACGTACTTAATGTTAAATACGCGTACTTAATGTTAAATTAGTGAAAATGGTTGTGGTTATGTTGCTTTGTATGTCTCGTGAAACAAGGTATATATCAAGCGACAAGCTGCAAAAAAGAACAAAATATCTAACTGTCGGGTATTCAATATTAAGTACGTGTATTTAATATTAGTGTGCATATTTAATATTAAGTACACGTATTCAATATTATATACGCATATTAAATATTATGTACGTGTATTTAATATTATGTACGTGTATTTAATATTATATACGCATATTTAATATTATGTATGTGCATTTAATATTAAGTACAAGTCTTTAATATTGGGTGCGCGTATATTCAATATTAAGTACGCGTATTTAATATTATGTACGTGTATTTAATATCAAGTGTACGTATTTAATATTAAGTACTCATATTTAATATTAAATACGTGAATTTAATATTAAGTACGCGTATTTAATATTAAGTATTAAATATTTAGTATTAAGTGAGCGTATTTAATATTAAGTACGTGTATTACATCCGTCTGGAAAATATCGTAAATAAATGGAAACTAAAGAATAAAACTATGACATATATCAGCCACTGTATAGTAGCTTTACTGAACAATAACCAACACTTTAAAAGTGTGATGATATATAATTATATTTGATTTTATATTTATGTATAATGTAGACCTTTGTCAGAGGTGGATTCAGAGGGGGGGGGGCGGGGGATCTGGGACCCGCTCGATGGCCCCAAAATCAATAAACTTTTTTATGTTCTGATGTAGTTTCGAGTTTCTTGGGTTTAAATTCTACTGGACTACCTATTGATGCTCTATTGCGGAAAGTTTGTAAAAAGAAATTGGAAGTGAAGCAAGCGAGTTTTGGCCATAGGTGTTGGGCCCGTTTAAAGGTCTCAGAAACCAAAGATATATTTATGTTCTATGGTAGCTACCTGGCCTCTCATGGCGATAAATTTCACACAAACTCCCTATGTCATCTTCTCATCTGATCTTCTCAAATGTGTTTTTGAAGGGGAGGGGTGGTGATATGCTTTACCTTTCTCTAATTAAAAATATACCATTATTTCCAGGTTAATAAAAGCTGATGGTATTTTCCTCAGACACCTGTTTTTTGTTTTCGTTTTGTTGTTGTTGTTGTTGTTATTGTTGTTGTTGCAGTGTGAATATGCCGGTCATTTGCATATATATTTTAATATCATCAGTGGCATCATGTACACTTTTATAACATGTATGGTCCTCCTTGTGAAAACGTGTGTGAGCTATAAATTATGAGAAAACAATTAATTACCATTTGCTCATTCTAATTTTCAACTTGAATTATACTTTTCACATAAAATGACAGAAACATTTATTTTTGCTAGATTGATATGAAACAAGCAGGCGTCGGAGCACGCGTTACATGGCATGACAACACCAATGATATTGCGTCATATCCGTCAGAGAATTCCCTATTTTGAAAACGGGGGATGCCCTTGATCCCCCGCAGAATGGTGGGGGATATTTTGCTATGGCTGGTTGTTGACCCAGGCTGGTTGGCATTTCACACAAAGAGTTTCAAGACCACAGCACGCACAGAACGGCTCTGATGGCGAACGATATATATGGGTTGTCAGGCATGAAAAACAGTCGTTTTAAGGGGGTACCCTCAGAATTCGAGCTGTAGCAAAAAATCCAATTTATCAACATATATTTTCCTTACTATAGTGAGATCAGGAAATGAATTGGCTAGCTTTGTATATAAGCTGCTAAGGTTTATCTTGTTCTGGGACGGAGCTATGGAGACTTGAATTTGGGCTTTTTATCATTGTTTTGTATGGCCGAAGGAATTAGTGAAATCTGTCCACATCGCTCGAGATTCACGCCGAATCTCATCGCTGCTGGCTTTAATGCAGGGGATGCTGGGAACAGTATGGCGTCGGAGGTCCACCTAGGACCCCAGAAGCCAATGATGTCCGTCCGATACTCTTTGGTGCGTTCTGCAGCTCTCAGATATTGAGGATGCGGCGAAAACATTCCACCAGGGCGCAAAATCGGCAGATGCGAGCATGTGCAATGAGAAGGGGACAAACATACATGTACATGTAACTAATGTTATATTAATCTTCCAAAATATTACTCTGTAACATGTGCATGTAGCCTATATACGAAATATATTTTACAGAATCGATACAGCATATACCCTGGTATGCCGTAAGCACATTTAGGTCTTCATGATAATTTCACACAAAAATATATTCCAGAAAAAACAGGAACAAAACTTTACAAAAAAAATCCCACACATACATACAAAATTCGACCTAGGTCATACTATCACCGATTTTTTTCTGGAATTATAGGGGGGATATATACATGTGGTATGGACAACAATTAAACGGTAGGGCTATACATGAACGAATCTGGTGGTCGAAGAACCAGTGGTAATAGAACACTCCTCAACAAACAGACATGACCTCATTATCCTAACCACCAATATCTACTTCTTGGAAGTATAACTCATTTGTGTCAAAGGTTAATTGTTCCCTCGAAAAAGCATGAAACAAATTGGGGTTATAAAACTTCTGCCATTTTGATACCCTACATAGGCTTGCCTGGTAAAGCGGGAATCAAGCAATACATACGCATATACGTTTGGATTATACGATTCGGGGTGTTATAAGGAAGTAGTCCTATGTATCATCAGAAATACATAAGTCTTATGTATTTCTGGTATTAAAGGGAGCCTTCAGCAAATTTATTTTCTTTCAATAGTTGTTGAAAAACCATACTTTAGATCTGAACGAGGAATGTTTTTTCTTAACTAACCCGCAAAGGTTCCAAGCTAAAGAAATTTAATGTTCCTTTTGGCTTTCAGTAATATTAGCCTCTTCGTGCGACTGTGAATGGGAGGTGACACAGTCTAAAACGTACCCGTAATATTACAGGGACAGGAAGCTGTAACGAAAAGGGGGCCCGGCCAACATCATTACGACCCCAATCCATTACGCCTCAGTGGAGGACTTGACACTTTCACCGTGAGTACATGTATATATGTTGGATTTTATCGATAGGTCGGGGATAGGGTAAGATAGTTAGGTGGGTTAGGACATGTTGTGCTATTTGTTTGATTTATTTAGCTTCAGGGTCGGGAACTTGATATGATGTAACAGACGTTGTGACAGACGCCTAGAACAGGGCTGAACTAGAGAGCCGACAACAGACGTATACATACGGGGAAGAACTACGTGGGAAAACTCAAGAATTCAAGTCGGGTCGCCGCTAACCTCCAAGCAACGCGGGAGCGTCTAGTACAGCAGTTCAAGATTGAATGTAAGTATCAATCTATTACCACCAATACAATCAGATTTTGATGATGCCAATAAGGAACGTAAAATACATTTTGCAATAGAAACAAAGCCCGACCAAATAGTTTATCCAAAGACACACTGGCGTCATCAGGGGCAGACTGTGTGTTAAATTTAGTTGTTTCTACTGTACACCTGATGGAATTAGTATACAACTGCCCAACAACCTATGAAAATAATTTAGAAATCCGAAACCAACCCCATGGAATAGATACATGACAAGTACAAAAGTACCCAATCACAAGCCAGAAGGCAACTGAGTTGATGGTATCCTCGGGGACAGATTTAACGTCCGCCAGCAGTGACACCGACTCAGTGGTATGAATGTAAGTATCAATCTATTACCACCAATACAATCAGATTTTGATGATGCCAATAAGGAACGTAAAATACATTTTGCAATAGAAACAAAGCCCGACCAAATAGTTTATCCAAAGACACACTGGCGTCATCAGGGGCAGACAGTGTGTTAAATTTAGTTGTTTCTACTGTACACCTGATGGAATTAGTATACAACTGCCCAACAACCTATGAAAATAATTTAGAAATCCGAAACCAACCCCATGGAATAGATACATGACAAGTACAAAAGTACCCAATCACAAGCCAGAAGGCAACTGAGTTGAATTATTGTAACGGGAGCAGTGTTGCTCGAAGCGCTATTTTAATATTGCACAGCTGTCATTTATTGTACATATTGTCTACTTATTAAACGTTTGAAAATTATATTTGGTTGTCCGAGTTAGTTATTTGTCCAATATATGTGACAACGAATACAGGCCATTTGAAACTCCCACAACTGCGCGAGTTTTCGTTCCAATGACTTATTTCCTCAAATTACAATACAATAGTTATGTGTGATTTTCCGTACAAACCCAAATCCGTCATTTTCAAACGGTAAAGTAAGATGCACTGTATGCAGACACGACTACGCATGCCGGAAAATATTTGGGCGCTTGATCGTCAGCCTGCGGGGGCGGAAAATCACGTCTGGAGCACTGGCTGCTTCTGGACAAGCATAGCGGACCCAAACAATTTGTGTTGGGACTGTGATTCATCAGTGGGCAGCACGAAGATGCCTGCAAGACGTGCGGTGTTTGGTTGCCATAACGTGAATGAAAACAGAGAAAGGTAAGTGTTATTTGTCAAAGTTTAATTCTAGATTGATAATCACGAAAGAAAAATCAGACAAGAAAATTGAATAAAATCATGTTGCCAACATATAGACCTACTAGTATTACTGACAGTCACAAGCTGAGCTTTAGCCTGAGGCTATACACAATAAACATTTGTTTCTCGTTCTCACAGTCACATATCTCTTCTCAAAATTGTGGAGAAGATATTGATATTTTATCAATATTGTGTCAGGTACTATTTATCAGGACTGCTGACTTGTACATGGTGTAGGCCTATACTCCTTTTGTGTCAGGTGGGTGTTGATGCCTCATGTCACAGCTCTGTCCTTCCATGGCTGCAAAGATCCTGAACATTACAGTAAGTGGTACAAACTGATCAACCGCGCTGATAACGGGTGGAATGAAGTCAACAAACACACAAAGGTTTGCAATGACCACTTCAAATTTGGAAAACCATTCCCCAATTCACCCACCCGACCTTTTACATGAAGTGTTGTGTGACCAGCATCCACCCACTACTGTATGGTCGGCGACCACAGCTGAGACAGACACGTTGGACCACAACTACATCGAACACTCTACTGAAGGTATGGATTATCATTTAACACAGATCAGTGAAACTTAAACCTCATCACCTTATCACAAAATCATCGCTGTGTTAAAGTATAACGTAATGCATGGTTCGTGAACGAGATTTTTATGAGCAAACGAGGTGTATTTGAAAGTATATATTGTATAGTACATAGATTTTCGAATGACAACATACAATGTTTACAGCTACCTGTATCGTGCGTTTGTTGATAACACACACGTTTGAGCTTTTTCCAGATGAAGTGGGATATTTCTATTGATACCTTCACTTGTTGGTCGGATATTGTTTCCATTCCAAAAATATTTGATACATACATGTACATTCAATACTTTTTGTAAACCAGATTGATAACACACATTGTCTACACTTGACATTTTACATTTAGGTGTGTATGCATTTCCAACGTCATGATAAACATGTTATCAAGATTTTCTAATACAACAAAAACTTCTCACCAAATTTGCAAATACCAGCCGAAATTCTCAGAATGCGATTTTATCCTAGAGAAGGAACGCATTACTCTGGATCGTTGCGTGACGGCCGCAGGCTTCTGTTCTGTTAATGCTCAAGTGTCATGCTAAGACACCATTACTGGTGATGTTTATGACATTTTATCTGGTCTGGAAATGATGATAGTTGGAATCAAATCACTAATGATTACGGGAAGTTTTTTTTCTCGACTAGTTTGAATGGATGCAGCTCGACAAATCTTTGTATCCTTTTATTTTTTTTAAAAACGTGTGTGCTATAGTATCGCCATATGTATGTAAGTAAGTATTATGTGTGATTCCAACCAAACGTAGCAGTGATGCTTAACATTTCTCGGTTTGCTATGTTTTATGTCTCAAAATAACGATTGAGAAACTGCATCAGGTGTACAGTAGAAACAACTGCATTTAACACAATGTCTGCCCCTGATGACGCCAGTGTGTCTTTGGATAAACTATTAGGTCGGACTTTGTTTCTATTGCAAAATGTTGTATTTTACGTTTGTTATTGGCATCATCAAAATCTGGCTGTATTGGTGGTAATAGATTGATACTTACATCAATAGAGTAACCATTAGAAATGGGAACAGAATATCACTATTACCGGGTTTGTCTCCATTGTTTTGATATGTTTACAGCCATGGATGATGAACTATTCCGCGAGTTCCTATCATTGGTTGTTTTCTCTCGTACCCATCACAGGACAACTGAGCTTGTGAGTGCATGTGGGTATGTCAGCATGTCCTACTTTCCTACTGTCTGACATTACAGTAGGAAAGAATTCGATATTGATAGGATAATCCCTATTGACTTGTTCAATTATATTGTCGATCATAGTTATAAATGGTATAGCTGCTGGTATTGGTATCGTGAACATGGCAGCGTTGTGCTTACCTCCACAAATGTTTACTTCTCAACCACCTACGGGTGTGTTCTAATTTTATCCTGTTGTCCTGTTATGTCTATAAAATTACTACTACTTCTACTATATACCAACATGTATCTCAGGATATAAGAAATGTGTACACTATCAATTAAAGCTACTCTCTTCGAATGTATGCAATATTTTTCTCAAAACTAAATTTTTCTGCAACACATCTAATGCAAGATAACAAAAGGTTATCCTGTTGTCCTGTTATGTCTATAAAATTACTACTACTTCTACTATATACCAACATGTATCTCAGGATATAAGAAATGTGTACACTATCAATTAAAGCTACTCTCTTCGAATGTATGCAATATTTTTCTCAAAACTAAATTTTTCTGCAACACATCTAATGCAAGATAACAAAAGGTGTGCTTAATGATTTTGACCATTACAATGATCAGAGGTGTATTTTCATTCGTTTTATCACACATTTTGTACCGGTTATGTAAACAATCGAAAGTGTATCCATCAAACCCAAATGTAGACAAATGTACAAATCGCGCTTAAAAGTCCACATCGAGTACATTTTCCAGTTCGTATGTACATATACATTTACGCGAGAACCGCCTATTCAGATGAGCACAATTTCCCAGAGGACTGGTTATAATCATTACATTTGATGTGAGTATGTCTTATTCAGTTAATTTAACATGTTTAATATGAAATATAGTTTTCAAAAAAAATATTGAGTGGTACGGAGGCAGTTGTTTTAAAATGGGAGACGAACGGTGCATAAACATGGAAATCGTTTCAGTTTTCTGCTATTTGCACAGAATACATAATTTTGTGAACTCAAGCTTGAAATTTATTTTATGAACTGTTAAATCGTATGCTGAACATACAATAAAATTTCATGGATATATATTGATCATAGGTGATATAAAATAACGAGTAATATTTCTCATTCATTGACTCATATATTCATTACTATGAACAGTGCCTGATAATGTTAGCATCGTTAGCCTAAGCAACCATTTGAGAATTATTCACACCACGTAGCTAAGGAGTGTTTTCGGAATTGATGCTAATGGGTTCAATAACGCCATAGTTTCCATTAGTGGACCCCGTAATAAGGAGAGTGGAGTCAACCATACAAACCAATTCCCTCTGTTTATTGATCAGTGAATGCCGCATTTGCACTACCCGTCATAATCTTGCAGGACAGTATTCCTTTGCAATAATCACCATAATGACTGTGTAGATGTTCATTTTATAACCATATGTTCTGAGCACAATTTACACAATATAATAAGAATATTCACTATCTTTCGATATCCCCAATAGGTAGTGTTTATTTATTCGCGTTTCATTGCAAATTGTAATGCTTATTTACCAGCACATATAAATATGTACCGTTAAAAAGTTTACACCAAAGTAATTGTTCCCGCAATAAGTTACAACATTCCCAAGTTGAAAAATACCAGTGATGTATGGATACTTTCAATTTATACATACCTTGTGGCACGATATTTGAGAAAAAATTCAATATCTAAATGATTTATCTGTTCAACGCTCTCCAAAAAGGGGCAGTCCATCAACATGTAGATTTGTATCATGAAGACAAGTATTCTCAGCACAATACTTGGCAGCTATGTCTTGCTTACCTAGAAACCTAACTCCGAGTAAGCGCTGAATATTTCCCCAAAGATCTTCAAATATAATCCGAAGTCGCACAGATCAGAAATCAAGTTATTTATGAATTTTTATTACCAACCATTCATTTAGAGCGAATAATGTTTGCAACCTTTTTTCCTCACACTGACCGGTGATTGTGTGTCTTTTTGTTTTTACTTTACTTTTTCACCCCCAGTTACCCCTATCATTAAAAGAACATGATCGGTTTACGGTGTTGCCATGTGAAAGTAAAAAAATTAGCCCAAGGGCTGAAATAGGTTACCGGACAATTTTTACATGTGACCTTGAGATTTAGCACTCAAGGTCATTTGAGGTCAAGTTCAAGGTCACCAAAAGTTGTGCCATATATGACTTCCTATATGCTCATAATACAAACTTAAGCTCTATGATCAAGCGTTTTCACTCCAGAGGCCAATTTGTGGATTTCAGGCCATTTTGGAATGGCCGATTTGACCTTTCAAGGTCTTCAAAGGTCGATTTCAAGGTCACCAATAGTTGCGCCATATATGACTTCCTATATGCTCATAATACAAACCTAAGCTCCAATTTGTGGATTTCAGGCCATTTTGGAATGGCCGCTTTGACCTTTCAAGGTCATCAAAGGTCGAATTCAAGGTCAGCAATAGTTGCGCCATATATGACTTCCTATATGCTCATAATACAAACCTAAGCTCTATGATCAAGCATTTTCACTCCAAAGGCCAATTCATGGATTTCAGACGATTTTGGAATGGCAGTTTTGACCTTTCATGTTCATCAAAGGTCAAATTCAAGGTTACCAAAAGTTGCGCCATATATGACTTCCTATATGCTCATAATACAAACCTAAGCTCTATGATCAAGCGTTTTCACTACAGAGGCCATTTTGTGGATTTAGGCCATATTGGAATGGCCATTTTGACCTTTCAAGGTCATCGAAGGTCAAATTCAAGGTCAACACACAAATCACCATATATGACTTCCCATTTGAAAGTGCCATTATCTAAGCTCTATCTTCAAGCGTTCTGGGTGAACTCAGACAGCAGCCCCCATTATGAAGGAAAAAAGTGGCGAAAATTTCTAAGTCCGAAAATTTTTTCAAAGGGGCAAAAAGAAATGGCCCAAAATGGATAGTAACGCGATTTCACTGACCCATCGAAAAATTCAAAATGGCCGCCACACGCAGACCAGCGATTCAAAGGCAACGAAACTTATAAACATTATGAAGGACATAATAAGGCATCCTTGTGCAAAAAAAGAAAAAAAGTTACTGAACAGATTTTGAGAAAATGGCCGCCAAAGTCCAAAATTGGCCGATTTTCGACGAAAACGGCCGCCATTTTGAAAATATTGTGAAAATAAAAAAACTAAAAAATACCTCCTTCTTGAATTATTTTTGTGCATTTTTGTGCAAAATTTCGGAAAGATTGGTCCGTAAACAAATAAGATAAAAATGTGAACGCCGACGCCGGACGCCGGACGCAACGCCATGCCAATAGGTTATCGGACCATAGGTCCGGTAACCCAAAAAGTTACTGAACAGATTTTGAGAAAATGGCCGCCAAAGTCCAAAATTGGCCAATTTTTGACGAAAACGACAAATTCAAAATTGCCGTCACACGCAAACCGGCGATTCAAGGGCAACGAAACTTATACACCTCATGGATGACATAATAAGGCATCCTTGTGCAAAAAAATATAAAAAGTTACCAAACAGATTCTGAGAAAATGGCCGCCAAAGCCCAAAATTGACCAATTTTCGACGAAAACGACAAATTCAAAATGGCCGCCACACGCAGAGCAGCGAATCAAGGGCAACGAAACTTATACACATTATGAAGGACATAATAAGGCATCCTTGTGCAAAAAAAGAAAAAAAGTTACTGAACAGATTTTGAGAAAATGGCCGCCAAAGTCCAAAATTGGCCGATTTTCGACAAAAACGGCCGCCATTTTGAAAATATTGTGAAAATCAAAAAACTAAAAAATACCTCCTTCTTGAATTATTTTTGTGCATTTTTGTGCAAAATTTCGGAAAGATTGGTCCGTAAAAAAAAACGCCGATGTGAACGCCGATGCCGACGCCGACACCGGACGCTGGACGCCAGACGCAACGCCATGCCAATAGGTTATCGGACCATAGGTCCGGTAACCTAAAAAATAACTGGGTCCATAGCAGGTATGTAGTGAAAATTGTTAATGCGCACTCGAATTCGTCATTGAAAGCAGCAAGGACCCACGTTTGAGGTTTTTTTTGGAAAAACCCATGGGAAAAACCCTGGGTGGTTATGGGGAAACCCCATAGTTTCGGTTTCGATGACGTCACTTCCAGTTTCGGTGGTTATATGACGTCACTTCCGGTTTCGATGACGTCACTTTCGGTATTGGTTTCGGTGGTTAAATGACGTCACGGTGGTTATATGTTAATGAGGTAACCTCAGAATGAGGTTACTTGGTGGTTTTATGACGTCACAATGGTTATATGCTAATGAGGTAACCTCAAAAATGAGGTTACTTTCGATTTTAGAATTGAGGTTACTTGGTGGTTTTATGACGTCATGGAATTTTTTATGCTGTGGTAATTGAGGTTACTTTGTGGTTTTACAATTGAGGTTACTTGGTGGTTTTATGACGTCACGGTGGTGACTAATGAGATAACCTCAAATGGGAGGGGGCTGTTTTTAGATTTGAGGTTACTTTGAATGTAGGTCACTAGGTCAAAAGGTCACAGTGTCTAGACAATGTCCAAAAATAGACATGTGTGTGTTCAAACATGTTCAGATCAGAATGTCTCGATATTATGCAAATGAGGTAACCTGAAAATTGAGGTTACTCTCATATGATTGGACAACGGATATCATGTGATTTACCTTCAACCAATCAGCATCGAACAGGAATGTATATCAATTCTGCCCAGAGCTGTCACAGGTCATTCCAACTTTGGACACCGACAAGACAACATGTCAGATCGAAACTTCAGCATTGAAAAGCGAGCCAACCTTTTCTTTGGACGCAGGGTGCTGCGGCGCTTTCCGAATGCGGCCACAGATTTCTCATATGAGGTCGTCTTTTCCGATGAGTATTGGGAAGGAAGGAGACTGTTGGAGATGGACAGGGAGATGAATGATGTATGGCAGGCAGTGATCAATTACGTTTTGAGGGAGGGAGCCAATCCTGATGATTTGATCCGAATCCATATTGGACACAGAGTCCTCACACACGGTGACATCATTGTGTCACTGAGGAGAATCAGGGACATGACACCCACTTCCATCTGGGGGCATGTTGAGAAGATTTTACAGTCATACCAGACGTTAGCCTTGGACGACTCATTGAGACTGACAGTAGGAGTGATTCGTCTTCCTCGTGGTGGTACTGGGATCAAAATGACCAACCGTGAAGAAGCCATCACATCGAAGAAATCTGTGGTGAGAATCATGAACACCGACCTACTCTGCATGGCCCGGGCTCTGGTAGTGTGTGAGGCTTCACGTGAACATCAGGAAGGACAGATCAGTCGTTACGAATATGACAAGGTGAAAAAGCACAGATGTCAGTACCAGTCAACAAAAGCGCACAATCTACATGCTGCAGCACAAGTCCCCACGACTCAGCTTTGTGGTCTGGACAGGATTCCAGCATTCGAAGCCGTCTTAAATGCTGAGGTGGTCGTCTTCAGTGCTGAGATAGGCAACCGAATCATCTATCCAACTCAACTGAAAAATGACGGCAGACCTGTGTATTATCTCTACTACACCGGAGACCATTTCCATGCAATCAACAGCGTTACGGGTTTCTTGGGAGAAAAAAAATTCTGCAATCGATGTCTGCGCACCTACCAGAAAAAGCAGAAGCACAACTGCGATGCCACATGTCCGTTGTGCAAGACTGTGGATTGCACCAAGGACGGAACCTCTCGTATGTGTGGATCGTGCAACTTCACGTTTTACAGCCAGGGATGCTTTGATCGTCACCTGAAAGCGAACATGGAGAAAAAGGAAAAGTCCCTGTGCGATAGGAGAAGGAAATGTCTTGAGTGCCGCAAGGTCGTCGACAGTTTTAAGACACATCAATGCAACGAATACTATTGCGGATCCTGCAAAGCATCTGTCCCAATCGCCACTCACCAGTGCTACCTCCGTGCCGTCGAGCTTCCTGTCTAGCAGGGATTCAAATGCTGTGAGCGATAATGAAGGCTCTCTGGCATCTGGTGACATTTCAACTTGAAAATGTTGTCTTTTTGATAACTGTTCAGTGGTCATTTTGACGAAATTGTCCACTGGAGATACTAGATCAGCATTAACACCAACCTCAAGAAATATCCTTGCAATCGAACTGTAGTATCTAAGAATTTTTGCAGAGCAGCTATATTCCAGTGTTTACTACAGGTCGGCCATTTGTCTTTCTATTTTCTATTTTACGTTTGTTTTTAGCATCATCAAAATCTGACTATTGGTGGTAATAGATTGATACTTACATTGAACTATATGCATCGGGTCAGATGTTGAACTAACACTGTGAGTGATAGTGAATTGATTTTATCCAAAATAGTCAACAATGGTAATCGTTATGTGTCTAGATTTTACGGCATGTCAATACACCGTATGGTGTTGATCAGTATATACTGAACACACAAAATGCATCTGTCACGTAACTTTCGATATATTTCACTTTTATATGTCAATAAATTTCAACCAAGGTAAGAAATACAAGGAGTTTGTTTCTCATGGCGAACATCATAATTCTCAACCATCGACTATTTTCAAAGAACTCACTTTGTTTGTAAAACATATTATTCAACATTTCGAGTCTGATGGTAGAGCCAGAGAAATGTGCTTCATTTGTTTGTTGTATAAATAGTCTTGGTGTTATAGGTGGACCATTATTTGGATTATAGTGCCATAAAATGCCATTATTTCCTTCATATTGATTCTGTTAATCACAGCTATGTAGGAAACGAATAATAGACCCATTATTAATGAATAGAACTACACAAGGCAGAATCAAGATGTATTTGAAATAGTCTGATAAATATAATCTGGAATAAATATTGTAGTTGAAAAATAAAACTGAAATAAATCGTCATGAAACAGGTGACTACCACCTCTGGCCTAATTCATTGTTGCGGGCTCTGATGGTATATTGGCATAGTCTGTGTGTGTGTGTGGGGGGGATCTGAAATAAATAGCTCCACCAAACAGGTGACTACTTCCCCTGGCTGATTGATAGTGATCATGTCCAACCTTGCATGGAAAGTGTGATGTGTTTACCAGTCATAACTGCAAATGATCATCCAACGTGATGGATAGGGGTAACATCAAGGGATTTGTCTTATTTGGGGTTTCTGTGCTTATAATTCTTGTACTTTATTTAGGCAATGCAGGTGAACACACTATCGGAGCCGACATGAGTACAATAGATAAAGATTTCCCATTCGGGGTTGGAGGTAAGTTATCAGATATTTAACTGTAAACATTACCTGAAGATTTTTCAATTAGATTGATCTATATCTTCCATCTTATAGATACAGATGTGAGAACTTGTGGAACGAGGACGCGTCAGAGGCTTGTATCAGAAGTGTGTCGACGTATGACTGGCACAAACTCACATGGAATACTCAACACCAAAACCCATCTAATTGTTGACGATGTTCGAAAAATATTATACTGTCCTATTCCGAAGATCATGAGTACCACAATCAAGCGTATGCTTCTGCAAAACCGCTCGGACGTGGATCAAACTAAACTGGATGAAAAGCCATGGATTGTGCATAACAAGTTCAACGAAATTTCAATCACCAGCAGAGACCAGATGACAAAATTTCAAAACTACACAAAATTACTCATAGTTCGAAATCCATACAGTCGACTGTACTCTGCGTACATCAATAAATTTGTAGCTACAATGCCTAGATATCCTACAAGGGAAAGATTCACGGAGCTGATACAGATCCTGTTTCCGGATGCTAAGGTTGTGGGTGGCAAGGAATTCATCACCTTTCAACAGTTCGCTCACATGGTCACGCTGAAGACAAACGATATAGAAGTCAAACACTTAGATAAATTTCCATCCACAGGTAATGCACACTGGGGGAGTCAAGCCAAAAGGTGCGATCCGTGTTCAATTGAATATGATTACATACTGAAACTTGAAACCATGGAACAAGATATGGACGATATATTGAAACTTTTTCACGTGAATAATATCCCAAATCTGAATGCAGGTACTGCAGGTGACCCGAATAGCAACATATTCAATCATACTGTCCTCGGGGTGACTGACGCTTACCGTGAAATCTCAGAAGAAACTACGGACAGAGTAAGGAAGCTCTATGCCTCAGATCTCGAGCTGTTTGGTTACGACTTCAATCCAAAGACAGGGCCAGTTTGTCACTATCATGACGCAAAATGTTGTTGATCAGTATATAAACACAACTGACATAAACACGTAAGTACGGTACTCTTTCTAGAGAAACCATACACGTTATGTGCGTTGCAAGTATTGGCGGATAAAACCAACACTACTCATCTTTGAACTTAACTAAAATGGCATTGTGACAACGCGACAATCACACGATGGGGAACCTAAGCGACAATCCTCGGAGTGAGCGACAATCCTCGGAGTCGATTCAGATGAACCTCGGTTGAAATCTATCAATACATAGCTTCGTTGTCATATACTTTTGTATTTGAGGAGTGTATGGTGCAAATGTGATCTACAAACATGTTTCAGAGCAATATAATGACAAAACTATGTGAGTGTGTTTTTTTCTACTTTTAGGAAAGTCATAGCATGTGATGAAAACAAAACCTGGTTCGTGTGTTCTCCAGCAAGGGGGAAAGATCTCGTTTGAAGTGGCGTAAGAATACCAGAAAGCACGAGACCGAAACCACTTCAAACGAGAGTTTTCCCGCGTGCTGGAAAACACACGAACCTGGTTTTGTTTTCATCACATGCTATGAATTTATCATCCTAAAAGTAGAAAAAGAGCACAGGCGATAATGAAATGAGTTATTTGTTTGCGTACTGTCAGCACTATTCAATGTGCGGACAACTGTTGTTATTGAGTTGTAATCAAATTCACGCGTGACAATCTCTGGGCGACGTGCTGCAGCGCGAGACCAATAAACAAGTATTCATACGGGCACAGTGGTTAGCCATTTTGAAAAAGAGGCCGTGGACTGGTGCAGTTGTCGGATGATTTTATACATCAATCCTACATGTAGCAACAAGTGACAGGTAAATGTATTGTGTTAAATCGTTCCGGTAATGCACATAGATACAACTTCCATTCAACACATTCTAAGTCGCTGTCAGACTCGATCACAACTCGTCGTTTTTTGAAACTCTTTTCGCAGGCTGTGGGGACTCGCAGTCCCTGTCGATGGCGCTCACTGACCCCACGTGGTCAGCAGCAATGGCGCACGATTCTCTGAAGCCGAAGGCGGAGCCAGATACACGTTGAACGTACCCCCATTGATGGTTGAACCAGCGAACAAACCGCGCATGTTTAGCATGGATTTATGTGACTCGTTGGCTGATATGGATACTGCTTGTGAGTCTGTGACAATATCACCAGATGACCGTGAGCCCATCGAGACGGACTGCGAGGATGGCGCCTCCACGGCCAAAGGCGAGGACACTGCGGCCGCGGAGAGAGCGGGCAAGGCCAGTGGCGGCGGGGCTGGTGTCCTAGATTTGATGAAGATGGCGCGATGGACAGAGGTCCGCTGACAGAACTTGCATTTTGGAGTATTCCACACATCGCCCGTTGCTGGTCGAGGGACGTGACTGTATAATTGTTAACACTACTGACATTTTTGTGGCCAGACAGTTGCATGATTGTTGTAGGGGCAACTCCAGCATGCAGCAGGTTGTTGTTCTCACGTTGTGGTTGGTTTTCCTGCCAGTAATGTCAACTTTTTCACACATGTTTTTCAAGAGTGAGCCCAATGAGTTGAGTTGAGCTTTGTACCACTTTGATTCTTTTGATGTTTCATCATGTTTGTAGTTGACAGCTAGGTAGAATGGCGCATCTGGTTCAAGCATGGGTTTGGGCCTTTAAAATCGATACTTTCTGTAGATTCTGACTGGACATCGGGAGGGATCAACTTCATTGGGGGGAAATTCTGGGTGCAAAAGGTCTAATGTGGGAGGAATCTCCGGATCTGGTTTTCGTGATTCTCTCATTGAACATGAGGTAGTACTCGTCATTGTTGTTTGCCTGCTTCTCGACATCACCCCATCTGAGTTGTCGGTGTTCACCTATTGCAGGTAATCCGCATAATTTGGTGATATGGTACCATAGGGTGTTCAGTATACTTTGTGCAGTCGCATCCCCGAATTGCCCGCTTGCCCACTGCTTGTCTTTATCTTCTCGAGTGAGTGGTTCTGCTTGATTTGGTCGATTACCGTGACCTTTACTTTTCAGTTCCTTCCTCCTAGACTCAAGAACAAATCTTGTCAATGTCTTGTTATTGTCAACGTGCATCTAAAATAGTAATGACGTAATACATGTGCCAGGGCCCATTCGGGGTTCGCCCAATTTGGTAGTCATCATTCCTACTAGCTCGGCTAGTGGGATATCCCTTTAGCTCACTTGGTAGAGTGTTGGACTCATTCCTACTAGCTCGGCTAGTGGGATATCCCTTTAGCTCACTTGGTAGAGTGTTGGACTACTGTTTGTGGGGTCCTGGGTTCGAATCCCCTCTCGGGCAAGTGGACTTTTCCGAACCCTGTAACATACAGTTCGATATTCATTTGCAGTAAATCTTTTATGTAACGAAGTGAATTGATACGAATACAGATAAAATGCTATGCTACTATGCTGGCATGTAGATTAATTTAGAGAAAATGAGAATTTTTTTTTAAAAAAAACTTCAGGACTGAGGCCTATGTATTCCAAACCATATACACTTAACACGATACTAGTATGTTCTGCCTAAAGCCCTAAACTATACCAAAACTAGAACCCTCTCCATTCACATTTCATGGCTGATAAAGTTAAAATCATATGTTAGTTTTTGCCCACTTTATTTGATAGATTGTACACATAAATTTGCTGATGTAGTTAATATTCATGGGTTAAGTTCGACATTTTGGTGAATTGGTTCATTAGGCATCCTGATTGAAAATCGGTCCGAGGGTTCATGTTTTTGTCTGTTCTTTTTTTTTCTTCCGCCGTTTTGTTTCCGATCATAACTCTTGAAGGCCTTAATCCATCGTTCTGAAACTTTCACAGCTCAACCAAAATACTTTACTACAGCCTCCTCTTGTTTTTCGTCGACATTTGAAATCCAAGATGGCCACCAAGGGCCATGTAAACCCATTTTTGAAAACAAAAATTGGGCGATTTCTGTCAATGTCATTTTTTTCGACTTGTATAGTAGGTCTCACCATTTGAAATAAAATGGGGGGGGGGGGGGATGCCACAAAGCCTCTAGGCTTTTATGTCTAGTTCATATCAAACAAGGAGGTTTCTCTGTTATCAAGCTGAATAAAGTAAACACAAGCATAATTTCTGATCTTGCAGTGATCGTTTATCCATCATCAGGAAAACAGTAGTGCAATTTTGCAAATGGTCAAGAGCGTGACCATGTGAGCGAACTGTTCAAAGGTGATGAACTATTTGCCATCCATCGCCCTAGCATCCGGAAACAGGACATGTATCGCCTCCTTGAATCTTTCCCTTATACCATATTTAGGCATTTTATCCACAATTTCATTGATATATGCAGAGTACAGTCGACTGAATGGATTTCGAACTACAAGTAATTTTCTGTAGTGTCGAAATTCCTTCCTCTGTTCTTCGTTTGTGATTGAAATTTTGCTGAAATTCTTGCTATGCACAGTCCACCAGTTTTTATCCAGTTTAGATCCATTTTTATCCAGTTTCTGATCCACGTCCGGTCGGTTCCGCAGAAGCATATGCATGATTGTAGTGCTCATGACCTTCAGAATAGGACAACATGATATCTATCGATCATGGTTCACAATTAAATTGATTCCTCTGCTCTGCTTTCCTTGTGAGCCTTCGCTGGCCATACGATGACAAAGATCGGATACAAGCTTCTGACGGATAGGCGTTCCACATGTTCTCACCTTTTATCTGATAAATTATAATTTGATCAAGCAGTCTGATATAAATTCAGCAAACAAGCCTTTCTCATGTGATATTGTACCAGAAATGGAACCATAACCTTACTGCAAAGTATTCCGAGGAACAAAACTGAGTCAGTTATGCATCCAATTCCATATATCCGTCATCCCTGTAATCAGTATTTCCAACATATATTTTTATATTTGCAGTAAGTTTTGATCATATTTTTCATCCGACCGTCATGCTAAGAACTTGGACGTTGGTGAAACTTTGAGTTTGTAAACAGTGGAGGGTTCTGTCAGATGTAGATCTACACGTTTTTCAACTGTAGGTGCGAAATGTTTGCAGTGTAAGAACGGTATCTACATGCTATGTTATATTACTGAATGAAATCTTTCAGATATATTTAATTTCATATCATTAAGATGAGCGGATCTCAAGTGAAAATGCGGCAAAACGTGACACCCGAAATTGAAAGGTGTGGTGACGCTATCTTGTGGTGACATCACAATGGGATATATTTCTGACTATATTGACGTCACTTCCGATGTCACTTCAGCATGCAGTGTGTTAAAAGGTCTCTATGTTTTAGTTCAAGACTTCACATTTACTTTGCGCTTATTGCTTTCATAGCAGACGGAATTCTCCTCTTTGAACATGGGCCTACGGCTACAACTAGAAGCGGTATCCCAGTGCTCTCGGTCGCATCCCCGGACTGTCATTAACCCACCGGTTCTGTCTACTCAAGATTTTCCAAGAGTGAGGATATGAAAGCAACGATCACTGTAATAAGTCACTGATCACTGAAATAACAAAGAGTGTACAACAGGTGTTTGTGCCTTGACAAGAACATCCAGTCTTACCAGGACAGTGAATCCAATCATGGGTCTTTTACTCTACCCCAACTCTATGAGCCAACAGACTGGACTCACTGGGCCAGAGAACCCAGGCGGAGGGCTGGAACACCACCCAACAAAAAGACCCAGCAAGTGGAAATACAGAGTGTGTGAATCTACTCATAAAGCTGGGACTAGATCAGATAATAAACTGAAACTACACTGATGGGTTTGGTAATCCACCCGATTCAGAGGACTGGTCAATTGAAGGTACCAAGCCTGTGAATCTATCGGTTGGGTTGAAAGCATAACCCAGAACCAGTGGGAACTGACTAGTGACCAATCGCTAGAGGGAATTGGCAAAGATAAAAACAATGACCTCTGTGCAGGTGCGTTCAGTTGTAGATATGACACTCCACAATTTGAACACTATCAGGACCGAACAGCGTGCTGGAAATTCTACATATGCAGTTTCAACTATCAACACACAGGAAAGACTGATTTAGAAGGGCTGTATGCCTCAAACCAATAAACAACATAGGAAATCTTGACGGGCAGTTTCCAACCATTGCAAAAATCCTGTTGAATACCTGTTAACTCACCGGCAACACCGAATGACAGTTTTCCATATATTTCACTTTTTAGGGTCCCAAGAGTGTGTTCATTCGCTCTCCATAAACAAAGTATCAGGATTATTAGCACAAAAGTAGCAAAAAATATAATCTCCCGGAACTTAGCCATTAGCTTTTTTTAAATTTTCATCTCAAATGTCCCAATAGTGTGTTGATTCGCTCTCCACAAACAAAGTATCAGGATTATTAGCACAAAAGTAGCAAAAAATATAATCTCTCGGAACTAAGTCTTTAGCTTTTTAACATTTTTTTTTTATCTCAAATGACTTCTTGAATTACATCTAGTGACTGGTATAGTGACTGGACCATCAACTCAGTAGCCTTTTGCCATGTGATTAGGTACTTATGTACTTGTCATATATCTATTCCATGGGGTTAGTTTCGGGTTTCTAAATTATTTTCATAGGTTGTTGGGCATTTGTATACTAATTCCATCAGATGTACAGTAAAAACAACCACATTAACCACACTGTCTGCCCCTGATGACGCCAGTGTGTCTTTTGATAAAGTGTTTGGTTGGGCTTTGTTTTCATTGCAAAATGTTGTGTTTTACGTTTGTTATTGGAATCATCAAAATGTGGCTGTATTGGTGGTAATAGATTGATACTTACATTGAACGAGCAATCTATAAGCCACACCTGCCGTATTCAAATTCAGAAGGACACAATAATTATCTGTTTCTGGCAATAGATTTTCCCCCACCAGATTGGTACAAACCAGCATATAGTGTGAAAGCCTCGTAGACACTATATCCAAATTAGTATAGTATTGACACGTATATTCATGAAATAAATGTTTCCTAGCACATTTTAGGGGACACGTATGTTTGCAGAGAGTGCGTAGTTGGAGCATGCTAAGAAGTTGACCCTTATTCAGTATTTCATAATCCAGTTCTCGCCATCCAGAAATTGTTATATTTCAGTATACTCGACGATGATGGGCAGCCCAAAGAAGCCAGTACCTGCCACATCTACGGTGGCTGATATATGCCATAGATTTATTTTTCAGATTTCATTTATTTATTTTTTCCAGAAGGACATTCTAAAGAAAAAAAAATTAAATGCACGTACCTAATGTTAAATACACGTACTTAATATTAAATACACGTACATAATATTAAATACACCTATATAATATCAAATATGCATATATAATATTAAATACGTGTACTTAATATTAAATATGCGTACCTAAGGTTAAATACGCATACTTAATTTTAAATATGCGTACTTAATATTAAATTAGGAAAAAATTGATGTGGTTATGTTGCTGTGTATGTCTCGTGAAACAAGGTATATATCAAGCGACATGACGCTGCAAAAAAGAACAATATCTAACTGTCTGGTATTTAATATTAAGTATGTGTATTAACAATAAATACACGTATTTATTATTATATACGCGTATTTAATATTAAGCACGAGTATTTAATATTAAGATGCAGTGAGACCCACCATCTTGGAAGCCATTTTTTGCTCAGGGCAGAACCGCACCAAAAAGGAGTCATTTGTTATGAATTATTGAGTAATACTAGGTCTAAAATTTCAGGTTGTGGTAGCAGATTAGTCAGTTCTCAACATTTAAAAAATATGTTGGTAACCCATGTGGGTCTGGATCCATCCGGATCAAAACCCAATTTTACGCGTAGCGGTTCTCAAACTGAGTGAAGACAGGTCCCTAGGGACCTCAGTGTTTAGAAAGTTATATCTGTGTAATATTCGAGCCGAGCCTTACATTTTTGACTTTCTCTATAGGTACGTGAGAAATTGTCATCGTTCTCACTGCATTTTCAAGAAAACCGCCATTTTTCATTTTCAGCACGTTTTGGGGGCAACATTGCTGTAACAAATCTGCATTGAAATAGGCGACAATGCATAGTTTGTGGCACTTACTATTAATCCTTGGGATGTATTCTTCATCTGTACATATCCATTACAACAGTTGTTCCATTATTTTGTTCTAAAAACACAATCCAAATGATAACATTTCAAAACAGTTTTGGCATGTTTGTATTCCTAAATCACGTGATCAAGATGATACGTCATTGTATCATTACACATCCCAACAGCTGATCGGTGCCTCATTATAACAGGAATAATAATAGTATAATAATCGACTTTTCGAGCTGTAATGGAGATGCTCTAAGTAAATTCAAGTAATACACAGATAAATAACATTTCTTCAATGCCACAATACCGAATAATATGGGACTATTTGCATTGCTGCCGCACACGTAATTGGGCAAGGAATGACTCAGGACTTCTATTCGCCAGATGGCGCCTTGAATGTTTCCAGGAATTTCCCAAACAACAAAAAAGTTTTGAGGCACTGTCGTCAATCAAAACACTTCAGCTAGTCCAAAATGACTGATTTAGATACAGGAATGTTATACGCCAATGAGTTACAACGATCCAACAACTGTCAACGTCTGCAGGTGAATATATCACGTACGCAACCCATTCCAGGACACATGTGCTTTGCCCTTCAATCCGACTCGGAACCGATCGGAAGTAAACATTTGTCACAAAAATCACATGCAAGCCCATGTGCATCAACAGCTGACCAGCATGTAAACAACACTGATATGCGGGTCACGTGTGTGGTTAACCCTATCATTTGCCATGTCCGGCACATGGGAAGGTCCGATGCCAGCCATTTGTAGAATTTGGTCTGTCAACTCAGGGACATGCACACATTTTGGCCAGTGCAACAGGTTAGTATTTGTTTATTTTTTATACCAACAAACAGTGTTTGTTTATTATTGATACTGATTAGGACAGGCGGTCTGTTTACACAGAAAAGCACAGGAACTGAATAATGAACATGTTGTTGATAATTTAAATTGCCGGTACCATACAGTTATGGGTAGACCATCTACTGGTACTAGTATGTCTTAAATTTATTTCCAGAACTAGTACTTAGGGATCATTCGTTGATGCATCCAAAATTGCTATTATTCGGTTCATATTTCACTATTTGAACATTCGTTATGGACAAAAAATTGGCCCGAAATGTGTCATGAAATATTGACATTAAACTACAACAGCTTCATCGACTCCATGGAAAATGCTGTTGAAATTAACTGTACTTCTCGTTATTTCCGTTACTTAGTTCCTACAACATAGTACCAGCATAGAAAACAGCCAAAACTTTCTAACTAATTATCTAATATCACAGACGAGTACCTGTTCGGTTTGATTCCCATGACACGAATAATTGGTTCCTACTTCAGTTATTTAATCACTACTTAAATTGTGTGTCAAGTTTTGTGTGTCAAAATTGTGTGTCAATATTCCACTGGCGTGCCAGAGGTTGCAGGTTTCAATCCTACATGTACCCAGTCTAGCATACTGTACACCCAAAATTTACTTATGAATATTTCACAAATTACATGTTCACTTTACTTTTTTATTTGCAGGCCTCTACCACATGACATTTAGGGGAAGGGGGGTGTTCAGGCCCCCCCCCCCCCAGGACAATGAACCCCACCCACGTCTCTAAATCCTGCATCTTGCATCATGCCATGTGAACACATGCAATCACCAGAGCACCAGATTACAGATTCTGTCACCAGATGACAGAATGGATATTATGGATGTGTTGCTACGTGTTTTACCCGTATTATTGATGATGTTGATAACAGCTAATCACTGTGATGTGATTTAGCTGTTTGATTGGTGCCACATGAAGTGGATCCCCAGTTGGATATACTCACTAGCTGGATAAGTGTGTGCTGCTACAGAGATTGAAATTGTGGGTCTGACTAGCAACATCGTCTCTGAAGCGACGAAGAAAACTGTGTCATGTGTATCTACCCAAATTGGACATATCGGCAAGTCGATATGTGCTAAAAGACCTACTCTGTGCTGCAGATATACTGTGAGTACTAATTTACATAGATATAATGTGGCTTGCATACCGAGATGTGAACATTATTATCTGGTTTAGATATCATGTGGAGAGTTTGTATTTCCATGTAATGCCTGACATTATCATGTTTGGACCTGGGATGCTATGCCTCCAGCAGTTACATGAACTTTTGCAAACAGGCTGAATTGAATGACAATGTTTTTAGGTTACCGGACCTATGGTCCCCGTCGTCGTCAGCGTCGGCGCCGTCCGTCCACATTTTTAGCTTACCGGCCCATAAGGGCCGATAAGCTATTGTCGTGGTTTTTCGTGCGTTGTCCGTCGTCGTCGTCCGCCACATTATCTGTTAACATTTTTTATCTTTTTTTCGGGCTGATGAATTTGTGCATAAATTTGTGTGACTATTGGGTCAATACCCCCAGATGGTTTTTTTCATTTTTTTTTTATTGAATCGATTATGCGATTTTGGGGTCCATTTTTATGCCGAAAATGGCTGTTTTTGCATGTTCTTAACTTTAAAAATTACTTTCTCAAAAACTGTCTAATCAGTTTTGAGATTTTAGTTTCAAAATGTTCCCCCGATGTATATTTATAATGTGTATAAGTTTTGATGCTCTTGAATCGCCGGCCTGCGTGCGGCGGCCATTTTGATGTTGCTTACGGGGCCCAAATAGGACTTTCCCATGTTAAATTCTCCTATGCTTTATAATGGGCCACAATGTTCTAGATATCTCACTTAATATTGAGATTAGAGACTCGAAATCAATTGTGGACATATAGGAAATGATATATGCTGAATATTCTCGTGACCTTGAATTTGACCTTTAACCTCATTTTCAAGGTCAGAGCCCAAAATGGCTAATATCTCGCTTATTATTGACTTTACAGCTTAGGAATCAATTGCGGACATATAGGAAATGTTATATGTCGAATACTCTGATGACCTTGAAATTGACCTTTGACCTACTTTTCTTTATTGTCATTATTGTCAAAGCACAAAATGGCTATTATCTCGCTTATTATCGACTTTACATCTTAGAAATCAGTTGTTGACATACAGCAAATGATAAATGCTAATTATTCTGTAGACCTTTAATTTGACATTGGATTTGATTTTCAAGGTCACAGGACATGATGATTATTATCTCTCTCATTATTGAATTTCCAGCTTAGTAATCAATTGTGAACGTATAGGAAATCAAATATGCTGAACACTCTCGTGACTTTAAGTTTGACCAGTGACCTTATTTCTAAGACCACGGGACAAAATATAGCTACTAGTATTATATATTGTCCGGTACCCTATCTTAGCCCTTGGGCTATTTTTTTCTACATACTTGGGTAAATTGATCCCTGTATTTTGGATGTACATGTATTTCCATGCACATTCAATGTCTGTAGTAGGGTTTGATAGTGTCCCAGTCCTGGTATTCCTTGAGCAAATTCATCATGATGTACAGTAACCATGGTGACAGGGACACTCAGATGAAGGCCAAAATAGTTCATACATTTAATTTTTTGGTGTGTGTATGGCCAAAACAAAAAGTATTGTGAAACATGTACAGTATGTTAGTTATTAGATGTCTGACCATGTTCATTTCACGTTTTGTGACCATGGTAATTTATATGTACTTCTTCCCATAGTATACAATTTTCATATGAGCATTTGAGTACTGTTTTTCTATTATACAGGAAACTATTCAAATATTGAACATATATGATAAATACTTTTATTGAGAAACAGCCTGATTGCATCATGACCTACATATTGTCATTATGGTTATGTACAAATGCTGGTTTTTTTTATGTCAGTTATTCTGAGCCACTTTCTTGGCAACTAATACATGTATAGAGAAAAGAATGAACTGACCAATTGGATAAGTGTGTGTGCCTATGATAAAAGTGAATCAATAAATGAAACTAATGTCAAACAACTTGTAATCAAGAATTAAATTAACGATGGTTTTAATACTTGTGTTTCATGCTTGGTAGGTAATACTAGGTATATTAATTTACTGAATTTTGTAAATAAAAATTTTTAATTAATCACTTTATAAATTCCACTTGTACATGTTCTTGTATGTGTTGGCATGGCAGAATTGAACCATTTACAATATTAATAATGAAAAATATATATGTTCTAAAAAAATGTTGTGTATGCAGATATTGATTAGTAGTATTTAACCTCAGTATTGCAGATTAATATCACAGCTTGAGCAGTATACTGACTTGTTCTTGACATGCACATCATGTTCTAGTATTTGAGCTTCTATGAACATGAGGAAAGCAGTGTGCACCTTGCAGGTGTGTTACACATGACTGCACACACAGTCCAGGCAGGTGCCTGTAGCATGTGGCACACAAGATTCCTGTAAACAAAGTATATCTGCTTGTTCTCACTTATTCAACTTATTTTGCATACATCTTCCCCTTCCAGACAATGAATGAATGTTCCATAGGTGTACAAGGGTTAAAAAAGTAGTCCCCTTGGAAGTGAACCTGTGGCCATGATGGATTTGTTGTTCAGTTCTCACAGCAGAGTCAACTTCAAAAATCCATTGTATGGTTTTGAGGGGGAAATCTAAAAAAGTAAGGCTCGGCTCATAGGCTTGGGTATGTGGCAATTGTTGGAAAAATAGTTAGCAGATTTGTTAATGTATATTTCTATATGAACGGTGACGCGTAAAATTGTGTAATTTAACTTTGTCATTTGGCATCCTAAAATTTGATTAAATACTTCAAAATTCTTCTTTAATATAATATTGCTTGCTCAAATGCTATTTCTAGGCCCTTTTCCTCATATTGGGTTTGATAAAAATAATTTAGTAATATTCAATGCTGCAATATTTACTGTGCTACACAAAAAAATGGTGGGTATTTCTGAATCTTAAATACGCATATTTAATATTAAGTACGCGTATTTAGTCATTAAGTCCGCACATTTAATATTAAGTATGCGTATTTAATATTAAGTATGCATATTTAATATTAAATACGCGTATTTCATATTAAATATGCAGACTTAATGATTAAATACGCATACTTAATATTAAATATGCGTATTTAATATTGAGTACGCGTATTTAAACATTAAGTATGTGTATTTAATATCAAGTATGTGTATTACACCCGTCTGGAAAATATCGTGAATAAATGAAAACTAAAGAATAAAACTATGGCGTATATCAGCCACTGTACACATCTGATACAAATAGTATCACAGTTGATTGGAAGGAAATATATTATGCGCTGTCATTCCAATCCTTTACCCTTATAATTCTCATTCTACATGTCACTCACCATAACCAGATTAGATATATGCATAAATATTTCATCCGATGTCAGGCCCAACTCTCCAAAAGCCCATACTGTCATATACAATCTTGGGAAATAATATTTGTATTGTTGCATGATGGCCAGTAAAGGCGAAGCAGCTTTCTCGTAACTGATGGTATATCTGAAACAGCAATGCAGACCATATTATTACTATATATATGTCATCTTAACCGAAAAATGTTTGAGCATAAGTATTTTAAACGATCATGACAAAATATGCTCCCGTCATTAGCGAACACGAACACCAGTTCATCTGACTTTTACCAGTAATGATTATATAATTTTAGGTCATTGACTGGATACAGTGTTTTGAGGCACAAATAAAACCGAGAGCCTCAAACAATGTACCCAGTCGAAAGGTGCTACTACTGAGTTCTGGAAATTTTTGCCTTTTCGTATGAATCTTTTCGTATGAACTATAATCATAATTCATATATTGTAGAAACAACTACATTCAACACACTGTCTGCCCCTGATGACGCCGGTGTGTCTTTGGGTGGACTGTTTGGTCGGGCTTTGTTTCTATTGCAAAATGTTGTATTTTACGTTTGTTGTTGGCATCATCAAAATCTACTGTAATTGTGGTAATAGATTGATACTACATCAATAGTCTTGTGGGCTTTTCTTATGCTTTTTGCAAATAGTGTTTACACTTTGACAATTCGACATCAATTGAATGGATTATAACGGCTTCAGTGAGTGAATGAAGGGGACTGATTTCTGCGAGTGTTGGAAAATGAGCTGCAGTACTCTGCAAACACCGGTACCCCATCGTGGCACAGTTTTACTTGAATAGAATAGGAATTGATCAACTACTCGGATAGAAATTAATCAACTTCACAGTTTATTTGTATGGATAAATGTCTCACAATTATCCTGTAAAAAATTAAAATCGAAGATTTATTGACGCTGTTTAAAATACTATCAGTCACGAACTTTTACACAGCTGAACATTACATTTCATCACAAACTTCAACTTTAAATCGATAACTTGGCAGCCATATTCTATTTGTCAAGGATTTGCAGTGAAATATAATATCGAATATTGTCGTTTATTTTCAGTCCAGTAATTGCTTTTCTCGGCGTTTGGCTGAAAGACTGTGTTTGGTATGAATAACACATGGTGAAAAGTGTCAAACTTGTGACGTACAAAGGGATCGCTTATTCACAATCATGGAAACAAATAAGCGACCACAGACACGTCATTATAACAAGTAGCTTATATTAATGAAAAGAAAATACACAAATGGGCGTTTCCGATTCAATACAAAACCACTGTAGGAACCTCACTACCGTAACACGACGTTATCGTAGGCAGGCGTGTAGTTTTCTTCAGATTATCGTTTATAGAACACCTGTCACTCTTGTTCAATGATGAGCTTTGAAACTTCTTTGCATTACACATCTAATGGTTACGTTATTTTGCTAAAAACGCCAGCAGTTTGCCCGGAAATAGAAAATAAAAAACGACAGAATACTACCTTAAGATTCAGAAATACCCACCATTTTTTTGTGTAGCACAGTAAATATTGCAGCATTGAATATTACTAAATTATTTTTATCAAACCCAATATGGGGAAAAAGGCCTAGAAATAGCATTTGAGCAAGCAATATTATATTAAAGAAGAATTTTGAAGTATTTAATCAAATTTTAGGATGCCAAATGACAAAGTTAAATTACACAATTTTACGCGTCACCGTTCATATAGAAATATACATTAACAAATCTGCTAACTATTTTTCCAACAATTGCCACATACCCAAGTCTATGATTCGAGCCTTACTTTTTTAGATTTCCCTCTCAAAACCATACAATGGATTTTTGAAGTTGACTCTGCTGTGAGAACTGAACAACAAATCCATCATGGCTACAGGTTCACTTCCAAGGGGACTACTTTTTTAACCCTTGTACACCTATGGAACATTCATTCATTGTCTGGAAGGGGAAGATGTATGACAAATAAGTTGAATAAGTGAGAACAAGCAGATATACTTTGTTTACAGGAATCTTGTGTGCCACATGCTACAGGCACCTGCCTGGACTGTGTGTGCAGTCATGTGTAACACACCTGCAAGGTGCGCACTGCTTTCCTCATGTTCATCATGTTCATAGAAGCTCAAATACTAGTACATGATGTGCATGTCAAGAACAAGTCAGTATACTGCTCAAGCTGTCATATTAATCTGCAATACTGAGGTTAAATACTACTAATAAATATCTGAATACACAACATATTTTCAGAACATATATATTTTTCATTATTAATATTGTAAATGGTTCAATTCTGCCATGCCAACACATACAAGAACATGTACAAGTGGAATTTATAAAAGGGATTAATTAAAAAATTTTATTTACAAAATTCAGTAAATTAATATACCTAGTATTACCTACCAAGCATGAAACACAAGTATTAAAACCATCGTTAATTTAATTCTTGATTACAAGTTGTTTGACATTAGTTTCATTTATTGATTCACTTTTATCATAGGCACACACACTTATCCAATCAGTTCATTCTTTTCTCTATATTAGTTGCCAAGAAAGTGGCTCAGAATAACTGACATAAAAAATACCAGCATTTGTATTTTGTACATAACCATAATGACAATACGTTAGGTCATGATGCAATCAGGCTGTTTCTCAATAAATGTATTTACCATATATGTTCAATATTTCAATAGTTTCCTGTATAATAAAAAAAAACAGTACTCAAATGCTCATATGAAAATTGTATACTATGGGAAGAAGTACATATAAATTACCATGGTCACAAAAAGTGAAATGGACATGGTCAGACATCTAATAACTAACATACTGTACATGTTTCACAATACTTTTTGTTTTGGCCATACACACACCAAAAAATTAAATGTATGAACTATTTTGGCCTTCATCTGAGTGTCCCTGTCACCATGGTTACTGTACATCATGATGAATTTGCTCAAGGAATACCAGGACTGGGCCACCATCAAACCCTACTACAGACATTGAATGTGCATGGAAATACATGTACATCCAAAATACAGGGATCAATTTACCCAAGTATGTAGAAAAAAATAGCCCAAGGGCTAAGATAGGTTACCGGACAATATATAATACTAGTAGCTATATTTTGTCCCGTGGTCTTAGAAATAAGGTCACTGGTCAAACATAAAGTCACGAGAGTGTTCAGCATATTTGATTTCCTATACGTTCACAATTGATTACTAAGCTGGAAATTCAATAATGAGAGAGATAATAATCATCATGTCCTGTGACCTTGAAAATCAAATCAAATGTCAAATTAAAGGTCTACAGAATATTCAGCATTTATCATTTGCTGTATGTCAACAATTGATTTCTAAGATGTAAAGTCGATAATAAGCAAGATAATAGCCATTTTGTGCTTTGACCTTGAAAAGTAGGTCAAAGGTCAATTTCAAGGTCATCAGAGTATTCGACATATAACATTTCATATATGTCCACAATTGATTCGTAAGCTGTAATGTCGATAATAAGCGAGATATTAGCCATTTCGGGCTCTGACCTTGAAAATGAGGTTAAAGGTCAAATTCAAGGTCACAAGAATATTCAGCATATATCATTTCCTATATGTCCACAATTGATTCCGAGTCTCTACTCTCAATATTAAGTGAGATATCTAGAACATTGTGGCCCATTATAAAGCATAGGAGAATTTAACATGGGAAAGTCCTATTTGGGCCCCGTAAGCAACATCAAAATGGCCGCCGCACGCAGGCCGGCGATTCAAGAGCATCAAAACTTATACACATTATAAATATACATGAGGGGAACATTTTGAAACTAAAATCTCAAAACTGATCAGACAGTTTTTGAGAAAATAATTTTTAAAGTTAAGAACATGCAAAAACAGCCATTTTCGGCATAAAAATGGACCCCAAAACTGCATAATCGATTCAGTCAAAAAAATGAAAAAAAAATATCTGGGGGTATTGACCCAATACATAGTCACACAAATTTATGGACAAATTCATCAGCCCGAAAAAAAGATAAAAAATGTTAATAGATAATGTGGCGGACGACGACGACGACGGACAACGCACGAAAAACCACGACAATAGCTTATTGGCCCTTATGGGCCGGTAAGCTAAAAATGTGGACGGACGGCGCCGACGCTGACGACGACGCGGACCATAGGTCCGGTAACCTAAAAACATTGTCATTCAATTCAGCCTGTTTGCAAAAGTTCATGCAACTGCTGGAGGCATAGCATCCCAGGTCCAAACATGATATTGTCAGGCATTACATGGAAATACAAACTCTCCACATGATATCTAAACCAGATAATAATGTTCACATCTCGGTATGCAAGCCACATTATATCTATGTAAATTAGTACTCACAGTATATCTGCAGCACAGAGTAGGTCTTTTAGCACATATCGACTTGCCGATATGTCCAATTTGGGTAGATACACATGACACAGTTTTCTTCGTCGCTTCGGAGACGATGTTGCTAGTCAGACCCACAATTTCAAACTCTGTAGCAGCACACACTTATCCAGCTAGTGAGTATATCCAACTGGGGATCCACTTCATGTGGCACCAATCAAACAGCTAAATCACATCACAGTGATTAGCTGTTATGAACATCATCAATAATACGGGTAAAACACGTAGCAACACATCCATAATATCCATTCTGTCATCTGGTGACAGAATCTGTAATCTGGTGCTCTTGTGATTGCATGTGTTCACATGGGATGATGCAAGATGCAGGATTTAGAGACGTGGGTGGGGTTCATTGTCCTCGGGGGGGGGGGGGGCTGAACACCCCCCCCCCCCTTCCCCTAATTGTCATGTGGTAGAGGCCTGCAAATAAAAAAGTAAAGTGAACATGTAATTTGTGAAATATTCATAAGTAAATTTTGGGTGTACAGTATGCTAGACTGGGTACATGTAGGATTGAAACCTGCAACCTCTGGCACGCCAGTGGAATATTGACACACAATTTTGACACACAAAACTTGACACACAATTTAAGTAGTGGCGGAATGACTGAAGTAGGAACCAATTATTCGTGTCATCTGGTCATGGGAATCAAACCGAACAGGTACTCGTCTGTGATATTAGATAATTAGTTAGAAAGTTTTGGCTGTTTTCTATGCTGGTACTACATGTATGTTGTAGGAACTAGGTATCGGAAATAACGAGAAGTACAGTTAATTTCAACAGCATTTTCCATGGAGTCGATGAAGCTGTTGTAGTTTAATGTCAATATTTTTTGTCTATAACGAATGTTCAAATAGTGAAATATGAACCGAATAATAGCAAATTTGGATGCATCAACGAATGATCCCTAAGTACTAGTTCTGGAAATAAATTTAAGACATACTAGTACCAGTAGATGGTCTACCCATATACTGTATTGTACCGGCAATTTAAATTATCAACAACATGTTCATTATTCAGTTCCTGTGCTTTTCTGTGTAAACAGACCGCCTGTCCTAATCAGTATCAATAATAAACAAACACTGTTTGTTGGTATAAAAAATAAACAAATACTAACCTGTTGCACTGGCCAAAATGTGTGCATGTCCCTGAGTTGACAGACCAAATTCTACAAAAGGCTGGCATCGGACCTTCCCATGTGCCGGACATGGCAAATGATAGGGTTAACCACACACGTGACCCGCATATCAGTGTTGTTTACATGCTGGTCAGCTGTTGATGCACATGGGCTTGCATGTGATTTTTGTGACAAATGTTTACTTCCGATCGGTTCCGAGTCGGATTGAAGGGCAAAGCACATGTGTCCTGGAATGGGTTGCGTACGTGATATATTCACCTGCAGACGTTGACAGTTGTTGGATCGTTGTAACTCATTGGTGTATAACATTCCTGTATCTAAATCAGTCATTTTGGACTAGCTCAAGTGTTTTGATTGACGACAGTGCCTCAAAACTTTTTTGTTGTTTGGGAAATTCCTGGAAACATTCAATGCGCCATCTGGCGAATAGAAGTTCTGAGTCATTCCTTGCCCAATTACGTGTGCGGCAGCAATGCAAATAGTCCCAGATTATTCGGTATTGTGGCATTGAAGAAATTTTATTTATCTGTATATTACTTGAATTTACTTAGAGCATCTCCATTACAGCTCGAAAAGTCGATTATTATACTATTATTATTCCTGTTATAATGAGGCACCGATCAGCTGTTGGGATGTGTAATGATACAATGACGTATCATCTTGATCACGTGATTTAGGAATACAAACATGCCGTTTTGCCAAAACTGTTTTGAAATGTTATCATTTGGATTGTGTTTTTAGAACAAAATAACGGAACAACTGTTGGAATGGATATGTACAGATGAAGAATACATCCCAATGATTAATAGTAAGTGCCACAAACTATGCATTGTCGCCTATTTCAATGCAGATTTGTTACAGCAATGTTGCCCCCAAAACGTGCTGAAAATGAAAAATGGCGGTTTTCTTGAAAATGCAGTGGGAACGATGACAATTTCTCACGTACCTATAGAGAAAGTCAAAAATGTAAGGCTCGGCTCGAATATTACACAGATATAACTTTCTAAACACTGAGGTCCCTAGGGACCTGTCTTCACTCAGTTTGAGAACCGCTACGCGTAAAATTTGGTTTTGATCCGGATGGATCCAGACCCACATGGGTTACCAACATATTTTTTAAATGTTGAGAACTGACTAATCTGCTACCACAATCTGAAATTTTAGACCTAGTATTACTCAATAATTCATAACAAATGACTCCTTTTTGGTGCCGTTCTGCCCTGAGCAAAAAATGGCTTCCAAGATGGTGGGTCTCACTGCATCTTAACATCATATCACTAGATGCCGGGTATTACCGTAATGTCGAGTCTGTACTACCGTAACGCTATAACATATAGTTCTTATTAGATATTCTGAGATTTTGTTTAGCATTGTTCAAAACATTGGAACTTTCAAAAAAGATGGGTGACGAGGTACAATTATTTGTGTTACACTGTGTGACTGTTACCATATAAAATGACGAGATTTCGAGTTATATAATCAGACATTTTTCAGATTGTTGTCGTATTGGTGTATATCAAATGTTGACAAATTTATGATAAAAAAAATATTCAAGTTTACAAGGGTAGGTTTTTATATTAGAAGTTTCAATAGGCATTATTTATAAGTATAGATTTGTAGCCTTTTGGCTTGTGACTAGGTACTCATGTACTTGTATATTTATTCAATGGGGTACTTACTACATTTAGCACACTGTCTGTCCCTGATGACGCCAGTGTTTCTTTTGATAAACTGTTTGGTCGGGCTTTGTTTGTATTGCAAAATGTATTTTACGTTTGTTATTGGAATCATCAAAATTTGGCTATATTGGTGGTAATAGATTGATACTTACATTCATACCACTGAGCCAGTGTCACTGCTGGTGGACGTTAAATCTGTCCCCGAGGATACCATAAACTCAGTAGCCTTTCGGCTTGTGATTAGGTACTTATGTACTCTATTCCATGGGGTTTGTTTAGGATTTCTAAACGATTTTTATAGGTTGTTGGGCAGTTGTATACGAATTCCATCGGGTGTACAGTAGAAACAACTACATTTAGCACACTGTCTGCCCGTGATGACGCCAGTGTGTCTTTTGATAAACTGCTCGTTCGGGCTTCGTTTCTATTGCCAAATGTATTTTACGTTTGTTATTGGAGTCATCAAAATTTGGCTATATTGGTGGTAATAGATTGAAACTTACATTGTATAACTTCCACATTGATATGCATGAGACGTGGTTGTTTTTTTTTCACATTCATCATTATTTGCCAGAGTGTTTCATGGGGAAACAGCGGCTACTGCAAACTGACTGAATAGTCCCGACATATGGGAAATTATTAATGTATCTACCAAAAAGGCAGTGTTTTGATCACCCTATTGGTCAACGCAGGTCAGCTCCTATGGATAAGGATTGATTAACTCTTGGACCTCTGAAATATCTATATATGACAAGTCGTGTCTGCTTGCAAGAAGATACAAATAATTTGTAGCCATTTGTATAATGTTCCCCATATTTTCTCTCCACATCTTGAAACCCTAAAACATATAAGGTATAGACTCCAGGTTATATGTAATATCAAAGTAGTTCTTACTATCGTATACAGTATGATGAGCCACAAAATGGCTGTCGAAGTCCAATTGGGCGTTTTTCTGGACAAAAAAGGCCGTTGTGATCTTTCTACGTCATTGGAGATCAAATTGAAGGTCACCACTGACAACACCAAACATGATTTCACATTCGAGTGTGCGAATCTTCAAGCTCTATCTCGAAGTGTTCTAGTATAGGAGTTTACTTCATACAGCTTCCATTATGAAGGAAAAGGGGGACGAAATTTCAGTTGCAAAAAATGTTTTTTTTTGCTCGAAATGGCTCAAAACGAATAATGACTGATTTGAGACGCGTTTTTTTGCCGACCCATCAAAAAATCAGAATGACCGCCATTCTAGGGCAAGACAACTTATACACATCACAAAGGTCCATACGAGTATTTTTTTACATCAATTGAAAACAGTTTTCATGCAGACTTTGGACGTTTTCAGTGAAGACTGCCGCCATTTTGGGGAACATAAAAGAAATAACAGATAACTTCCTTTTGAAATATTTTCAGGTATCTTTGTGGAAATGTAAGTATCAATCTATTACCACCAAGACAGCCAAATTTTGATGATTCCAATAATAAACGTAAAACACAACATTTTGCAATAGAAACAAAGCCCAACCAAATACTTTATCAAAAGACACACTGGCGTCATCAGGGGCAGACAGTGTGGTTACTGTAGTTGTTTCTACTGTACACCTGATGAAATTAGTATACAACTGCCCAGCAACCTATGAAAATAATTTAGCAATCTGAAACTAACCCTATGGAATAGATATATGACAAGTACATAAGTACCTAGTCACAAGCCAATAGGCTACTGGTTGATGGTATGCAAAATTTCAGTACAATTCGTTCGTTAACTTTGAATATACAAAATTCATACGAGTATATTATCGGATCATGAGGCCGGTAACCTAAAAATGGAGCTTCCGACGCACAAAGCCTAAATCTGCAGTGCTACTTCGCTGAGCTTGCTCCGACTTCGACTTGCTATGACTTTGATTTGGGTATGTGCCACAACCGCCACTTCAGCATATTCATCCCAGGATGCGCCCCTACCATAGTCGAAGGTATTGTGTTCATTCATCCTCATGTTTTGGTTCTAATCTAATTCGTAGCCTGTTGCCACCCATATAAACTTTAGTTCTGCTCAAACGATGCATATCCACCGGCCAATTCAACACAATGAGTAAGGGCAATCGAATTGTCTGTTTACCGAGCTTTGATTATTCATCATTGAATTCATTCATTATTGAATTCATCATTCATCATTGATGGAAATTTCGGCAAGATTCGCTCGTTCACTATAAATATAGAAATTTCATGCGAGTATATTATCGGACCACAAAGGGCCATTTCAATATGCATAATACGTGTCAGATAAGTGTCAGCTCATGTTTCTCAATTCTAGAATTCATAGGGCCTGGTCGTGAATTATTGCTTAATATGAAAGACGTGTGACGTGCAGTTGAAACGTCACAGTGCTCATTGGTTCAGAACTTGTTCATCCGTGTTTATCTTTAGGGCTACATACAGTTAACCCGTGTATACTGTTCATTTTTTCACCCGACCACCATCTGGAATTGATTGTCTAGAGCACGAAAAAGATTCAAACAACAAATGACATCGGAACTGGTGTTACAGCGGATGTGGTGGCTATATGAGTGAAAGTCAATTATCATGGATAAACTATAGAAGTTTATTTTCAATGAAACTCCCCAGATGTGGCAAATTATCATATTTGAAGAAAAAACAACATATCAATCGACGACATACAACTTATTTATGTACATCAATAAGTTGTGTGTCATTGATTGATATGCTTTTTTCACGAACATAGGGGGGGGGGGGGGGCATGGATAAGTGACGAGTGCCGGGGTAAACCCATAGCGCACAAATAAACATTTCCGTTTGAATTTCTGCATTTTTTTTCTCGCACGCTAATACAGATTTGAAGGCGTTGATAACGTTCTACAACATATGAATTTACGTAAACGAAAAAGTGTGCGGTATGCCTTTTTCCCGGGCTTAGTCATGACAACAAATCAGGGTGCGAGAATACCCGATTGGCGTTGGTAATATATATGCTAGCGTCAAATATCTATATTGTTGTCTCCCCGCTGCGGATACTTAAACACTCTCTGAGAATCCCATGAGAGAATACTCACGTAGAAAAACTGCTTTCGATAATTTAAAGCTATAATCACTTAGAATTGACAAAATTTATTCATTCTGCAATAGCTTTATTTTGTTTATAGAACGAGAAATCCTACAAGGTTGGGTCTGAGAATGTGCATTATGTGCCTAAATTGAGTTTCCAAATCAAGATTCAAATTCGGGCGCATCAATTTTATCCTCAAAGCGGCCCGCCTTGTGCGCGAGTTCTATACACAGTCTGATGACGTCATCGGTATTTGTCTAGATACTGTGGCAACCGGCATTGTAGGCAGGCCGAACATTCTCTATTCACTGTTTTCATGCACGATTAACGGCAATTTTCTGAGTATCTGTTGTCGAACTGTGCATATTTCCTATATAGGCCCGACTATCTCGAGATGTATTTTCAAGTTCGCGTGACAAACAAGAATGCTAAATTTGGCTGATTTTAAAATTGATTCCAACTTTTAACATTACTTGACAGATTTGAACGTATATAAATTAATATAATCTGACGATTACTTTCATCCAATGGAGCATATTTCTCGTCACCATTGCTGATTTAAGGGAACATTTGCTTGTCTGTGGGATATGAGAATAAATACATCAACACGGTGTGCATTCAGTCAACCGCCGACCCGTCGCTCACTTCAAATGTTTATACTATATGTCAGTGCCTAATTTCCTTGTTTTGGAGCAAGAATATTAGCACATTTGTTTCATTCCATTCTCTGACTGAATTTTTACATTTAAATATCATATGCATTTATTTTTCTGTGTCCCACAACGAGCTATTTTTTTTAGCTTGCAGAGCGCGGAATGTTGTGAACCGTGGTACTGATAGTTGACACTGTAAAAGTCGGAATGGGTCCCGAGTTCAACACCACTGGCATTATTGACAGAGAAAAACTTTATGGATACATTTAATTCCCAACCAAGTTGAAAACGGTGCTGAATTTGATGGACACCTTGCTATTTCTAAAGGGCGTACTCGATCAGGGATTACTATTCCGACAATGACCATTCCTTTTACACCAGTATGAAACACTCAACAGTGCTTGAAATGAACGCACTAAGGAGTTCTCATCCGGGGAGATCTGGTGCTCTGCACCAGGTATGATTCTTGTAGATACTATAGTGGAAAGTATATGGGTATGGGTATGGTATAATTTGACAGAAATATTATTGGGAAACAGTCAACTAGTTGACGTGGCCTATTGAACGCGAATATGACAGGTGTTGCTTAGCGATTGGTTTCACGATGTCAGTCACTGTCATGTATTTCAAAATGTCGTTTGAAATAAGAAAGCTGAGGACTAAATTCCATGAGGTTCTCTTCATTGTTATTCCTGTGGTAATAATTCTGATACTTTATTTGGGGAGAGCAGATGAACACATCATTGGGGCCCACAGCATGGAAGTGCTTGGAAAGGCGTTTGGTGCTGGAGGTAAGGTATCAGATATTAAACATTTTGTAACAGTCCTCGAGTCATTTTACTATGTTTAAGGGGTGTAACTTACTCCCGTCAGTGCTTTATAAGATGCTTCCTAAATGTTAGTGCCGTCTATTTCTGGGTCCTCGTGAATCAGTCTTTCCTGTTTATTGGGCGTTACAACCATAAGTGTGAATTTTCCGGCTTGCTTTTCGGGTTGGGGTTCTGCTGGTGTCTAATTGGTGGAGCTCAATCTCCGCAACTGGATACCCCAGCACGTAGGTCACTGCTGTGATCCTTGTCAATATACCAAGTCAAGGCCATACGTATTGGTTTATTTCCCATCGGCTTAGGTCATACTTCCCAGTCTTACCAGTGGATTTACTGGATTGTTACATGCAATGGATGATGGGGATTTCTCTGGATGGGATGGATTTTTCGCCTCTTGGGTGTAATTTTGGCTCAGTACCTGGTCGAGTTCAAGCTTTACGAGATAATTCAAATGCTTGGTACCTGTACTTGTTGGGCCTTCCTTTGGGATAGAGTCCTATGACTATGTTCCCTGGATCGGTCGGTCCTGTTGCTGTCTCCTTTTGTTAGGGTAGAGTTCCAGTCCTATTGTCACATTCACTGGCCTGTTACTAGTGGATGTGATTTTATTAGGATGAGATTGAATACAGGACACTGATCTCTGCTTCCAAGAGGAAATATTGTGTAGGTAGAATCGAGGGTGAATGACGGTCAAGGAAAAAGCGAGAGAGGAAGAGGAGGCTATTTCTGGCTGTAGGTTCATTTTCAAGAACGAGATATGTCAGTGACGTGAACCCCAAGATCTCGGAGCAAAAATGAGGCCTTGAACTATGACCCCGAGACTTTTCGTACCCCACGTGCTGATGTCCTTTCAGAAGCGGTATCAAAACTACAGTCCAGAATATCCCCAATAGTGATATCACACGAGGCAACTCCTCCACAAGTTTGAATTTAAAGTAATATTGGCAGGAAAACTATTTTTTCTAAATCAATTAGATATATGCCTGTGGTCTCAGAAAAATAGGTTACAAAACAAACTATGCTTGATCAGATGGATAAATCAAGCATATGACAGTACTAGCAGCCGCTTTTCTTTTGTTTTGTGCGCCACTCAGAGTTGACCTACCTCTGACTTGACCTATTTCACGCTCGATTGGCTCGAACATATACGAGTAAGCTGGAATCGCACTGCATCAAGGGGTACAAAGCACCGAGAATGGCGGTAATGTAAACAAACTCAAAATATCTTCACCAGAAATTCGCAACGAATTCGATTAGAAAGGGGCATCTGTTCAAATTGAGCATACAAGTTCAGATATATAACTGTTATGTTTTCTTCGTTCAATCAGAAAGTTATGGAAAAATCCATAACTTACTGCCAATATCACTTTAAGTGTAAATGGAATATATGTCCCATGTATTTTAAGTCCCCCCGGACATATATTCCTAGGGGCAATATTCTGCCTGGACATGAGTGCCGGGGAAATATGACCTTGGACATGTTTTCCTAGGGAATTAGGTCCGCCGGACATATATTACTGAGAATATTGTCCCATTGGACAACATTTCCTAGGAATATTTGTCTGTGGGACCTATTTTACGTAGGACGTAAATTTCCTTTACACCGGCATTCATTCTTATCTGCTCCCCAGTCATTACATGGCTACATCTAGCGACGAGGTCATAACTTTTGCATGAAACCGAATGCAGTTATGATATGAAACTGAAAGATTCCGCCAGTACTACAACACAGCATGCCAATAAAAATGTGAACCTTCTGTGCACAATACAGCTGATAAACTCGTGGATCCCCATCTGACTGAAGCAGAAATGTTACTGTTGTGTCAGATTTAATTGTTCAAATAGTTTTAAATTTCATATATATACTCTTATTGACCACCCTGTACACTGTACTAATACTACTCAGTTATTGCTCTCGGTCAGTTTTCTCACACGTACATTTTATCCACCTTCCTCTTCCACACGGTTGATATTATCCTATGTTTTTTTTTATTATGTATCTGTATCATTCCTTCATACAGTATTTCATTTTAACTGTGTCACAACTATGTGCAATGTATTTTAGTATATGTGAATGCCAATAAAGTTGGTAGTAGTTTTCACACCTGTCTATTCATTTGGTTGGATCTAACCTTCTCTTCTACTTGTTTGGGTTACCCATTATACTTATTATTGGTTCCATCCTTATCATTGGTAATACCACATGATGATGGGTTTGAGATTGCTGAATTTATATCATACTTGATTGATTTCATTATATTTGCAGATACAAGTGTGAAAACTTGTGGAACACCTATTCGTCAGAAGGTTGTATCCGGCCTTTGTCATCGTATGGCCCGCGAAGTGTCACAAGGAAAGCCAAGCAGAAGAGTCAACTTGATTGTTGACCATGATCGGCAGATACTATACTGTCCTATTCCAAAGATCATGAGCACTACAGTCAGGCGCATGCTTCTGCTGAACCGATCAGACGTGAATCAGACTAGACTGGATGAAAAGCCATGGATGGTGCACCACCGGTTCTTCGACGTAATTTCATTCACAAGCAAAGACGAGATGGAGGATTATCAAAACTACACAAAATTACTCATAGTACGAAATCCATACAGTCGACTGTACTCTGCATACATCAATAAATTCGTGGCTAAAAGTCCAAAATATGATATAAGGGAAAGATTTACCCGGCTGATACAAATCCTGTTTCCGGATGCTAGGGTGGTGGATGGCAAGGAATTCATCACCTTCGAACAATTTGCTCACATGGTCACGCTGGAGCCAAACGATACAGAAGTCAAACACTTGGATGAATTACCTTTCACAGGTAACGCACACTGGAACAGTCAAGCCAGAATGTGTGACCCATGTTTGATCGAATATGACTATATACTGAAACTTGAAACAATGGAAGGAGATACGGACGATATATTGGAGCTTTTTCATGAAAAAAAAATTCCTAAGCTGAATTCAGGTACTACAGGTGACCCGGATAGCAACATATTCAATCATACTGTCCTCGGTGTAACTGATGCTTACCGTGAAGTCTCAGACGAGACTATAAACAGAGTGAGGAAGCTCTATGCCTCAGATCTCGAGCTGTTTGGTTACGACTTTGATCCAAAGACAGGGCCAATCTGTCAATATCCTGACGTAAATTGTTGTTAATAGATAGATATATATATATATAACTGACATAAACACATACCTACGATATTGTTACTTACGGAACCATAAACATTATGTGTATTGTGTGTATTGGGTAGGTGATATTCATTGACGCTGACCATGTTTGAATGTAAATATTATAAGTGAACGCTAATATTATTACACAGTATTACACAAAAAAGTGAGAACGAATTCGCCACCTGTGAACATATTCATGCAATTGTCAACATTGAATTGAATAAATCCATTGTCATATAAAATAGCAATTAGTATGAAAGTTTGTGGCAATATATAATAAAATGGGTTATGTGTGACACCATCCATTCTCATTGTCAGTGACATCTGTATACAATTTTTCATTGGCATGTAATTATATTCTTGTTTTCACGTAATTTCGTATTGAATTTAGTGTAACACTATTCAACCCTGGCGGATTTCACCTCGATCATTTGTGTCAATGTAGGTATCAACCTATTACCGCTGATAACCAAATTTTGATGATGCCCATAAAAAACTTAATATCAAAAACTTTCAGAATAGAAACAAAGCCCGGCCAAACATTCATAGCTGAAGCGACACTGGCGTCATCAGGGGCAGACAGTGTGTAATAATAGTTGTTTCTACTGTACACCAGATGTAATTAGTGTACAACTGCCCAACAACTTATCAAAACAATTTAGAAATCCGAAACAAACGCCGTGAAACATCCATTACTTATTCTCGCATACATATAATTTCGTATTTAACTTATTTTGTCCTGTGATGCACGACATCCAGGGATTTCATTTAAAGTTTCTCGATTTTGCATGACACGGTAATTTATAATTGATGACCGGACTCATTTGTTCGGAATCTTTCATATTGGGGTTTCATGCTTGATTTGATGATAACAATCAAAGCCCAAGATGAAATGTTTTGGAATATAAATAAAGCTCGACCAACCATATTTAATCCGAAAACACACTGGGGCCATCCGGGACAGGCAGTGAAAACTATGTTGTTGGTGCTACTGTACATTTGATGGAATTAGCATACAAGTGACGGAACTATCGCAGAAGACCCGTTCATGACCTCATACTCACAGATCAAAAACTTGATTATGCCAAAGTTAACGTCCAATCAAACACCAGCCAACTGTTCGAGGCATTCTACACGCGAAACATGATACCGACAATAAATAAACCGACTCGGATAACGCATCAAACGGCAACAATAATCGATAACCTATACATAAAACATAACTTCAGTGACACTGTTGTTTCTGGTATTATAAACTTCGACATTTCTGATCATTTACCAATATTTATGTTCTGGGGAACTAGGGTGACCAAGAGGGACACACGATCCCTGAATTTCAAGTGTAGATCTTTTACAGAGAAAAGCATACAACATATTCGAGAAGACTTGAGCAAAAATAACTGGGATATTTTGTTAGGCATGTCTACGGAATGTGCTTATAACTATTTCATAAAATCAATTCATAACGCTATGAACACGTGGGCTCCTGAGAAGGAGAAAAAAATACCTTATAAAAGCATTATCCGCCAGCCTTGGATGAGTTCCGGGTTGATAAAATCATCAAAGACCCGTGATAAACTATATAGATCCAGTTTAAATAAACCCAAACACGACGAGTCATATGTTCGATTTCTAAATTTTCGAAACACATTCAATCGAACTAAGCGATTTGCTCGAGATAAATATTACAGAGATTTACTTTACGCATATAAACATGACATTAAAAAAACATGGGGTGTTTTGAATACTCTGATAGGTAAAACGCACAATAAAACGTCAATCAGTGATAAGTTTGTTATTGACGGTGATGATCACACAGACCCGCTCAGAATAGCAAATGAGTTTTGTAATTATTTCACAACTATTGGACCCGACTTAGCTGCAAAAATACCCTCAAGCAAAAAATCATATAAAAATTATTTAGCAGGAGATTCGAATCCTCGATCGCTATACTTTGCTCCCACGTGTCCTGATGAGATATCGAAGATATTATCCTCGTTGAAAACGAAGAAAAGTACAGGCCATGATGATATTAGCACCACTTTGTTAAAGGAACTCAAGAGAGAAATTGTTTACCCTTTGTCAATTATAGTAAACTCGTCCATGGAGACAGGGTATGTCCCAGAAAACATGAAAGTAGCAAAAATTGTACCAATATATAAATCAAAATCACAATTGTCCTTCACCAATTATAGACCTGTTTCACTTTTACCATGTTTGTCTAAAGTTTTGGAAAAAATTGTGCACAAAAGATTATACTATTTTTTAGTTACCAATAATATTTTCTACTCTAGCCAATATGGATTCCGCCCGGGACATAGTACCATAAACGCGATAACAGAATTGTGCTACAATATTTTAACCTCGTTTGATGATCATGGGGCAACACTGTCGGTGTTCTTGGACCTCTCCAAGGCCTTCGACACGATCGATCATTCAATCTTAATAAGTAAACTTGAATTCTACGGCATTAGGGGTGTGGCCTTGGAGTGGTTCAGAAATTATCTGAACAACCGACAGCAATATGTTAAGTATAAAAACAGTACGTCTGAGAAACGTAATATAAAATGTGGGGTCCCACAGGGCTCCGTGCTGGGTCCCCTTTTATTTATCATATATTCGAATGATTTACCATTTAATCTAACAAACTGTAAAACAATATTATTTGCTGACGATACGACGATTTTTGTTTCTGGTAAAGACAAACGTGAATTGTATAAAAAAATTAATGCGGAACTTGAAATATTGGAAGATTGGTTTAAAGCAAATAAACTCTCTCTTAATACTTCAAAAACAAACTACATCTTGTTCAATAAAGACCGAGATCATAATGCTAAACAATATGTTCATGACCTTAAAATGAATGGAGAAGTTATAAGCAATGTAGACTCAACAAAATTCTTGGGCATAATAATCGATGAGAAGCTAAATTGGAAACAACACATATCGTCATGTAGAAATAAAATATCAAGCGGGTTATATGCCATGAGTGCCGTTAAAAATATTGTGAGCGGGAGTGTCTTATCAACATTATACCACACTATGATTCAACCTTACTTGACGTATGGATTGATATTCTGGGGCTCAGCATATAAAAAGGACATCAAACCAATTGAAATAATGCAGAAAAGGGCTGTACGCGTGATAACTAATTCGAAATATAACTCGCACACACCACCACTTTTCAAACAAACAGGAATTTTGAAAATCAACGATGTTTACAGGCAACAACTTAACTTACTTATGTTTAACTCACAGAAGCACATCCTTCCTCGGCCGCTGAATTCTATTTTTGTCCGAAATAATCAGATCCATTCTCATAACACAAGAAACAACAATGATCCTCTTGTGATCGCAAGAAAAACTAATATAATGTCAAATAGCTTTATATGCCATGGTCCTGAATATTGGAATAAACTACCAGAAACGATTCGATCAGCGCGTACTATCGCTATCTTCAAGTCGAGATTAACTGGCTACTATGTGTCCAATTATTGAACCATCTCACTCTGTGAATACTCTTCCGGATTTTCCTTCAGATAGGTCGGATATCAATAGCATAGCAACAGTGTATCAACATTTATTTGTATGTGTTTTAATCAGAAATCAAAAAAAATTTATTTTTTATTTTTTATTTATTTTTATTTTTTTTCAAAAGTGCTGCTATTTCATAAAATCAATTCATAACGCTATGAACACGTGGGCTCCTGAGAAGGAGAAAAAAATACCTTATAAAAGCATTATCCGCCAGCCTTGGATGAGTTCCGGGTTGATAAAATCATCAAAGACCCGTGATAAACTATATAGATCCAGTTTAAATAAACCCAAACACGACGAGTCATATGTTCGATTTCTAAATTTTCGAAACACATTCAATCGAACTAAGCGATTTGCTCGAGATAAATATTACAGAGATTTACTTTACGCATATAAACATGACATTAAAAAAACATGGGGTGTTTTGAATACTCTGATAGGTAAAACGCACAATAAAACGTCAATCAGTGATAAGTTTGTTATTGACGGTGATGATCACACAGACCCGCTCAGAATAGCAAATGAGTTTTGTAATTATTTCACAACTATTGGACCCGACTTAGCTGCAAAAATACCCTCAAGCAAAAAATCATATAAAAATTATTTAGCAGGAGATTCGAATCCTCGATCGCTATACTTTGCTCCCACGTGTCCTGATGAGATATCGAAGATATTATCCTCGTTGAAAACGAAGAAAAGTACAGGCCATGATGATATTAGCACCACTTTGTTAAAGGAACTCAAGAGAGAAATTGTTTACCCTTTGTCAATTATAGTAAACTCGTCCATGGAGACAGGGTATGTCCCAGAAAACATGAAAGTAGCAAAAATTGTACCAATATATAAATCAAAATCACAATTGTCCTTCACCAATTATAGACCTGTTTCACTTTTACCATGTTTGTCTAAAGTTTTGGAAAAAATTGTGCACAAAAGATTATACTATTTTTTAGTTACCAATAATATTTTCTACTCTAGCCAATATGGATTCCGCCCGGGACATAGTACCATAAACGCGATAACAGAATTGTGCTACAATATTTTAACCTCGTTTGATGATCATGGGGCAACACTGTCGGTGTTCTTGGACCTCTCCAAGGCCTTCGACACGATCGATCATTCAATCTTAATAAGTAAACTTGAATTCTACGGCATTAGGGGTGTGGCCTTGGAGTGGTTCAGAAATTATCTGAACAACCGACAGCAATATGTTAAGTATAAAAACAGTACGTCTGAGAAACGTAATATAAAATGTGGGGTCCCACAGGGCTCCATGCTGGGTCCCCTTTTATTTATCATATATTCGAATGATTTACCATTTAATCTAACAAACTGTAAAACAATATTATTTGCTGACGATACGACGATTTTTGTTTCTGGTAAAGACAAACGTGAATTGTATAAAAAAATTAATGCGGAACTTGAAATATTGGAAGATTGGTTTAAAGCAAATAAACTCTCTCTTAATACTTCAAAAACAAACTACATCTTGTTCAATAAAGACCGAGATCATAATGCTAAACAATATGTTCATGACCTTAAAATGAATGGAGAAGTTATAAGCAATGTAGACTCAACAAAATTCTTGGGCATAATAATCGATGAGAAGCTAAATTGGAAACAACACATATCGTCATGTAGAAATAAAATATCAAGCGGGTTATATGCCATGAGTGCCGTTAAAAATATTGTGAGCGGGAGTGTCTTATCAACATTATACCACACTATGATTCAACCTTACTTGACGTATGGATTGATATTCTGGGGCTCAGCATATAAAAAGGACATCAAACCAATTGAAATAATGCAGAAAAGGGCTGTACGCGTGATAACTAATTCGAAATATAACTCGCACACACCACCACTTTTCAAACAAACAGGAATTTTGAAAATCAACGATGTTTACAGGCAACAACTTAACTTACTTATGTTTAACTCACAGAAGCACATCCTTCCTCGGCCGCTGAATTCTATTTTTGTCCGAAATAATCAGATCCATTCTCATAACACAAGAAACAACAATGATCCTCTTGTGATCGCAAGAAAAACTAATATAATGTCAAATAGCTTTATATGCCATGGTCCTGAATATTGGAATAAACTACCAGAAACGATTCGATCAGCGCGTACTATCGCTATCTTCAAGTCGAGATTAACTGGCTACTATGTGTCCAATTATTGAACCATCTCACTCTGTGAATACTCTTCCGGATTTTCCTTCAGATAGGTCGGATATCAATAGCATAGCAACAGTGTATCAACATTTATTTGTATGTGTTTTAATCAGAAATCAAAAAAAATTTATTTTTTATTTATTTTTATTTTTTTTCAAAAGTGCTGCTATGTAAAGCCTACCGCACTATTTGTTACTAGCAAATGTTCGAATATGTGATGAATGATGACCGCTTGTGGGCAAAGGGTACGTGTGTGTGTGGGGGGGGGGGGGGGCTTTTATTTTGTGTGTTTCACTAATTCTTTTAATAGGTTTGAATATGTGATTGTGTTTATAAAATATGTGATTATAAAATTCCAGCTGTGTTTCAGGAATGTTGTAATATCGTTCGGTTTCTTTTGCTTTGTTTTGTACGGCCCACACACCCAGTTTTGTATATATACGAAATTCTTTTAAACAGGGTATCATCATTGTCTGTCAAACAGGGCACAGACACATTGTGTCTTTGTGTGGTACCACGGGAATATATGTGTTAAAGATGTATTGTTTAATATCGAAGTTATAAATGTGCAGATGTATTCTCGAAATAAACACCTACCTACCTACCTACCTCGTGTGAGCAGGTGAGATATATTCACAAAGGAACTATTCGCGACGAGGTTGACTGCGCATCTACATGCCCATTTCTTTCTATTTTTTTCATCTACATACCCATTTCTTTCCTTCTCTCAAATGAGATGTATACATCAAGCCCGGAGGTGAACAATGTCCAAATTGCCTTTAAAAGTCCAAATCGAGCACATTTTTGTATCTGCATATATAGGGTAGTTTTGAGAAAATAATCAGTGATATAGGATGGTGTGCGTGGAATCGTCAGTTCATTTTGCACTTTTATGCTTTGTTTACATCTGGTTATGATGGATACAGTTCCTGTATTGACGCATGAACCACACGCTCAAATGAGCAAAATATCCCCCCCCCCCCCCAAACTGGTTGTAGCCATAAAATTTGTTGCGAGTACGTCTCATTCAGTCAATTTTACACGTTTATTATGAAATATAGTTTTCCAAAAATATTGCCTGTTTTCGAAGGCAGCTGGTTTAAGACATACACTATCTGTATCAGATTATAAAACCTTAGTTAACACAATCAAACTCTTGAAAACTGACATTGTGTTATTTTTTAATAACGGTGGTTATCACCTGAGAATTCTCATTTTCAGACAAACTCATTTGTGTATTGTTGTATGTTTTGTCGATAAAGTTGCGAGCACATATCTGGTCTCTTTCAAAATTCGCCAGTGACATTCAATGTATCCGCATAACACATTATGTTGAGTATTTTTTTCGTAACAAATAAACATATTCACTCTACAAACTAATGTCGATGCATGTTTAAATTCAGCTGATACTACAAATTTGCACATCACAATACTAGATCATAATATAGGTTAATTTTGGTTGGAGCCCGGGGGCGAGGGTCCAGGCATGTCCCTGGCTCATCGTAGATGATCCCAGATGGTAATCTGTGATGACATCGTGTTAGGTGAAAGATCACTCGATTGTAATGACGAGTTCAAGTCCGGGTCCGGTTTCTCCATTGGCTCCACATTTATGCTCCATTCTATTTAGAGTTTGGGTAGACATTTGCGTGTCAGAGCTGAATGTTTGCCTAGTGCCTCTGGGGACCCTGTAGATAACGCACAAAAAGTCCCCATTAATCCCACGGGTGGGGATCCCAAATATCCAAGAATATCCAGCATTTTTGGCAATTTGAATATTAGCAATTCAGTGAGTGACTGCTTGCTGTTTCAAAATCTAACAAGGCGTTTCTTTTGTTTCGCTGAGAAACGATTGTGACGGAACGCCATCCAGGAGCTTAATCAATAATAATCATTATACGAACCAGATTCAATAAGACATGTTCTACTGCTATAGTACAGGCATTTTGTGGTTTGACCTTAAACAAATTGCAACAGAAACAAATTCTGTTGATTCGATATCATGAATGTTCACTTTATAACAGGAAAAAAGTCTTAAGGAACCCCATCAGGCGAAATATGTCAAAATCACAATTTTCAAAATGGCCGCCCTGAGAAAATCTCAAATTTTGGGGTAGCTCCATTTTTTAGCAGCACAGGTCTACAAAATATGTCAAATGTTACATTTTATTACATATTGTATGGCACACATACAGTACCTATCCAAATAAAGTATTAAATGAAGTTTCCAAATGATCCTTATTGCATAAATCCAAGATGGCCGCCAAATTTAGACGATTTTTCACTAAAATGCACATAACTTCGGACAGAATCAACCTAGGATGTTCATTTTAGGGTTTATACCTAGGTTTTCATGGTCAAGGATTCCACCTAGACCAAAATAAATACAATTGAGACATTAATACAATTAAATAAATACAATTACAGATAATACATCCAAGATTATTACCAAATTTAGACGATTTTTACTAAAATGCGCATCGCTTCGGATAGAGTCAACCTAGTAAGTTCATTTTAGGGTCTATATATCTAGGTTTTTATGGTCAAAGACTCCTAGACCAAAATAAATACAATTTAGATATTCCTTGTGGAGAATAAATTCAACACTGACACCAAATTTAGACTATTTTTTTACTAAAAATGTGTATACCTTCAAATTCAACCTAGAACGTTCATTTTAGGGTCTATACCTTGGTTTGCATCCACTTCGCACTTTTTCACATAGTCTTCAATAACAAATACATTTGATGGCTATCAGAACAACTATAAGATTTGGTCATCTAATCACATGGCAGGACATGTAGCATTTGGGCTGTTTGTCCATCCGTCCACCTGGCCTTTTCCGTCCTAATTCCATCGTCCTAATTCCATCGGTCCGTGTGAACAGCACTTCAAAGTACAGTGTACTCTGCCGAAACCGGCTCTTGTATATACCGGAATTTTGTCCATACCGCCGTTCCTCTTCGGTCCCGATTTCTTCCCCTTTGTTTCTACAGTAAGCAACTCTCGATATACCGGATGTTGTCCATTCTGAAAACCGGCCCTATTCCTGTGACCCAACCGGCCATATCGTATTGTCCAAACCGGCGTTATCCCAATAATTCAAAACTGCGGCGTGTCAATTGCAATCAGCCGTCCTTAATCGTATCTCAGACCGATGTCAGAGGCTGCGCTTTAGTCACACGTCTTTGTAAACACAACAGCATCGGGAACATGGCGCTCACAAATTGTAATTAACAACAACTAAACTTCGCCAGTTGATGTCGTTTGAAGAATACATGATTTACCTGACATGATTTATCGAGTAAATTGTGCGCTCATCACTGGGGTGACACGCATTGTTCAAAGTGATAATCAATCAGGCGCATACTATAAACGCAAACAACAATTCTATGACACCATGCAATCTTGTCTTACTATGTATATTCTGCAGTTGGCTTTAAGATGTGCTAATAGCACAACATTATTATGATGTCAACAGAAAACTTACAATTCATAATCCATTGACTCAAATTATTTACTTGAATGTTCTGCAATAAATCTATACAGATCCGCCCTATTACCAATAACATAATATTAACTACACCGATGTCCATAAGGTTTGTAACTACATGTACTTAAAATAGCTGGCCGGTATTAAGTTACAATATAATGTGCAACAGTGAAACACGAATCGGCCGGTATCTGCATATATCGGGTGAGAAGATCGATGTTCTCTCTCTTCAGACTCTTGATAAACCGGTGCTCTGTCCATATCGGATTTTTCTCCTGGTCCCCTGGAGATCCGGTTTATACAGAGTACACTGTACATAGAGAATATTTCATACGGTGAAATATATTCAACAGATGTACTTGAATTTGTTGGTGTTTGATGCACCAGAACCTGAAATATCACACCGTGGGGGCATAACATTCCTGATGGCATCCATCTTGTTCCCTGATGGCTGATCCCTTGTTCCAAATGTTCTCTGGTGGCATCCATCTTTTGATATTCCTTTCGCAGACATGCCATGGATGTGTGTGACCAGTGTGCCATTTGCAGCCAACCAGTTGGAGAAGACAACACCAAAGTAGCAGTCCTTGGGGAAAAGAGTAGCTCAAGCATCAACCAGGCTAGCAAAGCAAGAAATGACACTATCAGTAGCCTACCTGGCCAGAAGGTCCACCACGAGTGTCGTAAGAAATACTGTAATCCCCAGCAGATTGCAAGAGCTGCCAAAGAAGAAGCAGCAGTACCAAGCGTGAGCACAGAGAGACAGGTACTCAGATCCTCTGAGGAACAGTTTGACTTCCAGACAGACTGTCTGTTCTGTGGTAGACCAGCAGACCTTGGATGGAAAAGGAAGATCCAGGATGCTGTGTATGCTGTCAAAACACTCACTTGCAAACAGAGTTTGTTGACAACATGTGATGAGCGAGGTGACAGCTGGTCAGACACTGTCCGTGCCCGACTTTTGCATGTACATGACCTCCATGCTGCAGATGCTGTCTATCACTAAGCATGTAGCGTCAATTTTCGGACGAACAAACAGACTCCTTTGGCACAAAAGCATGACACTGAAACATGCAAGAAAGTGAAATCTGGAGGACCTCAAAACAGACTGCGGACTGAAGCATTCATCGAGGTTGCTAGATACCTGGAAGAAAACGATGATGAACAGCTCACTATCACTGACCTCATTGCCCAAATGGAACAAAAGCTGCAAGGGACTGGAGCAGACGCATATAGCTATCCACACATGAAAGCAAAGCTGGAAGAACACTTCGGGGAGAGAATCATCCAAACAGAGATCAATGGGAAGCAAAATGTGGTGACCTTCAGGGCGACTGCTAAAGCTATCCTCCAAGAGTACTATAGCCAACAGAAGATCAACCCAAATGACGAAAAAGTAATGCTGGTGAAGACGGCAGCAAAATTAATCAGAGAAGACATCAAAGCCGTTACAACATCACATGAGCAATACCCATCTTGCGAAGATCTGGAATCCGAAAGAATCAACCTGGAGTTCATCCCCGAAACTCTCAAGATGCTGCTTGAAGAACTCTTCATTGGGAAGAAGGAACTGAAAGTCGCCTCCAATGGACAAGCAATGATGCAAGCTGCCAGACCCCGTGTGTTGTTGGCGCCATTGCAGCTTGGACTTGGTGTGCAACTACATCATCATTTCGCTTCTCGCTTCCTTATCGACTCATTACATCGCCATGGATTCTGTTGTTCATACGTGGAAGTCCAGCAGTTTCAGAAGAATGCTGCCAAGTCTCATGGTACAGATATCACAAATTTGTCCACAGAATTTGTGCAGTATGCTGCGGATAACGTCGATCATAATATCCGCACGTTGGATGGACATGGTACTTTTCACGGAATGGGAATGATTGCCACTGTCACTCCAGCAACCAAAGCAAGTACGATGATCCCAAGAGTCAAGGTCACACATCAAGACATATCCATGGTTGGAAGGCTACAGATCCAGTACCACAGAGCAAAACGTGATGGTATGGCAGCAGCAGTATACCAAAAGCTGTTCCACATCAATGCCCAGAGCAGCACTTCACACCTGAACATTCTGTGGAAAACATCCATCCTGTTCGGAAAACCTAGACCGGGTTGGTCCGGTATGATGCAGCTCGTGCATCAGGGCTCGCACCCTGGCAAGTCAGGTGTCTTCTTTCTGCCAATGATCGACATGGATCCCAATGACAGTACTTGCATGTTTTCAACCCTGAACTACATCAGATGCAGAGCGCCACAGGGTCACAGCTGTTGTCACCTTCGACCAACCCCTCTGGTGGAAGGCTGTCACGATGATCCTCTCCAAACCTGAGGGAAGCAGGTTGAGACGCATGGTCGTACGTCTGGGTGGTTTCCACACACTCATGAGCTTCCTGGGCTGCATCGGCCACCTGATGGCTTCAACTGGGCTCCAAGATGTGATGGAACTGATATATGCACCTAATGCGGTGGTGCATATGTTGAGCGGGAAGGCAATTGCTCGTGCAGTTCGTGCACATATGATCATCGATTCAGCCCTCAATGCCCTAATGTTGGCCAAATTGTTTGGTGTCTCTCTGCCAAGTAAGAACATCCCAGTTGAGGACGTTAGCGTGGACCACCAATCAGAAAGTTCAACACCAGAACAAGATCCGTTGGAAGATTCAGACCTGAGAGAAGCAGCATCCATGTTTCAAAAGCTGATAGATGGTGCGACGACTGTGGATGACCTAGGCCAGTCTGCTTCCTTGAAAACGATGAACGATCGCCTTGAAAAACTCATGCAGTCTGAAAGGGTGTCCTCCAGGACCAGTGCATTTTGGGTTCAGTACATGACCATGGTGGACATCTTATGCAAGTTCATCGAGGCGGAACGAACCGGAAACTGGTTACTGCATCTACAAGCTATCCAGGAAATGTTGCCTTACATGGCAGCCTCAGGGCACAACCTCTATATGAAGTGTGGAAGGTTATATCTACAGCAGATGTTGGACCTCCAAGCACAACATCCAGATATCCATCAGCGTTTTGCCGAGGGCTTCCATGTCATCAGAAGAAGCGATCGCTTGTGGGCAGGCCTGTCGTCTGATCTTATCATCGAACAAGTGCTAATGCGCAGTCTGAAAACAAGTGGGGGCCTTACAAGAGGACGTGGGATGACCGAAGAGCAGCGTTTGCTTTGGCTGCTATCCATGCCTGCCTGCGCCGAAGTAAACAGAGCAATGCAAGACCTGACAGGCGTGAACTACAACACCGGAGAGCAGAACAAGGACCTGTCCGACACCAGACAAGCTCGTGATTGGAGGGATACGATGTCAGTCCTGCAGTATCTCCAGGATAAAACCCCATTCTCTTCTGACCCATCTCTAAGGAACATTGCCACCGGGGTCCATGCTGGTGAGGCAGTCAATGCTGATGCAGCCAAAGTAGTTGGGTCGTCGGTTCTGGAGTCCATGGATGGCAAAACTCCTGCAGAGTACAGTTTCAAGCGCAAAGGTCAGGCAGTCACTCTTGCTGCGAAATCAACTTGCAAGATCGATGGTGATGACGTTCAGATTGATCCACAGCTCTTGTTCCAAAGACTAATCACTGTTGCGAGAACGTCACCAGACCTTGAATCATATTTCAAATATGAACTTTGCAGTCATCCACCTGCCCTGTTCGACACATCTCTACTCCTTCGTGAACCAAACAAACCAGTCCTTGCTGATGCGATTTGGAAAAACCTGGAACCTGTTCCTTCGATGCCCAGTATGTACTGGATGGTGGCGCATTAGTTCAGCGCATCCCATGGTCACAGGGATCTTCATACAGGGACATTTGCTGTCGATACACTGATTACGTGACAAGGCACTATGGCCAGGCGATCATCGTGTTTGATGGGTATGGACAAAGCTCGACAAAAGACATGGCACACCGGCGACGGACAAAAAAGAGTTCTGGGGCAACAGTGACATTCACGGCAGATATGCAACTGACTATGAAAAAGGATCAGTTCTTGGCGAACGAACACAACAAGCAGAAGTTCATTGACATGCTGAGTGAAGATCTTCAGAACAAGAACTGCAAGACGTACCATGCATCAGGAGATGCTGACCTCCTGATTGTGCAGAAAGCTGTGGAAAGTGCCACTGTCACGACGACTGTGTTAGTCGGTGATGACACAGACCTCCTCATCCTTCTGTGCCACCATGCTAGCTTGACATCCCATGACTTGTTCTTCTGCCCAGAGCCGAAAAAGACCACAAAGAAGTGTCGTGTATGGGACATCAAGACCACCAAAACACGACTAGGTCCAGATGTCTGCAGTAACATCTTGTTCATCCATGCCATCCTCGGGTGCGACACGACATCTCGCCTACATGGAATTGGGAAAGGAGTATCTCTGAAGAAGTTTCAAGCAAGCGACACATTCCGACAGCAAGCTCAGATCTTTGACAGACAAGGTGCTTCCATGCAAGATGTTGTGGCTGCTGGTGAAGTGGCATTGGTGCTCCTGTACAATGGAAAGCCCTCTGACACACTGGATTCTCTGAGGTATAAGCGCTTCTGTCAAAAAGTAGCTTCCAGCTCATCCACTGTGCAACCACAAAGCTTACCACCAACATCTGCTGCAGCCAAGTATCACAGCTTGCATGTATAATTGCAAGTGCAGGAGTGGAAAGGGGTTCAACCGCAGCTCCTACCCACCGAGTGGGGATGGAGTGAAAGTGACGAGGGCTATGTAGCTGTCCAGACAGATCTAGGGCCTGCTCCAGAAAACATTCTACGTGTCATCAGATGCAACTGTCAATCTGACTGCAGCACCATGCGTTGCACCTGCAAAAAACATGCCATCGAATGCAGCACCGCTTGTGGAAACTGCAAGGGATCTTCCTGTACAAATTCGCATCAACTCGAATCTGACACTGAAGTGGACGATGAGCCATGAATGACTCTCATGTGTGTTATTATTATGTCTTAACTTGTGCTAATTCCTGAGCCAGGTAATTTGTTTTATGGTCTTGTTTGTTCGTGACCCAGTATTATTCTGCAATGACTTGTGCCAATTCCTGAGCTTTCGTGACCATTTACATGTGCAAAATGCCAGAATTATTTTGTGATGACTTCTGCTGATTCCTGAGCTAGGTAATTTGTTTCATGGTTTTATTGTTCTTTCGTGACCATTTACATGTGCAAAATATTATGTTGTGATGACTTGATGATTTCTGACCTAGGCCAGTATAATTCTGCATAACTTGTGTTCGTTCCTGAGCTAGGTAATTTGTTTCATGGTTTTACTACTTGTCCCTGACTATGCGTGAAAGACTAGTATTATTGTGGCAGAAATTCTAGATTGATTTTCATGCATAATGAACACCAAACTTAACCAGCAATCGTTTGTGTTATTTGCTGGTGTCAGGTGCTTTCTGGTGTATTTATACATGCGAAACTGTCAAAATAACGGTAATTTGTGAAGTGGATTACTGAGCTTAATACTTTGTTTTCTTGGTTTTATTGTTTATTTACATTTGTTTATTTGCCAAACAATCAACAATATATTATTGAACATATATTGTGTTCATTTTTGAGTATTATTATCCAAGTATTATTTAGCAACATTTACTATATTATGAGTTACTATATTTACTACATATTACTACATTTACTATATTATGAGCTACACTTGATAATATTATTCAAGTTCAAACATCCATTAGGTAAAAGTTATCTCCATTTCAAAGAATACAGACAAAGATATTGTTCAGTATAACTAAATAACGCTCCGAAAAACGCATAAATTGGCTTTTGGGTGGTTTAGAAACATGCATATTTAACCCATTTCGCCTGGAAGGATTCCTTAAGACTTTTTGTATGTGATAGAGGAGATATGTAGGGTGCAAAATCTGCAGAGTTTGATTCTGTTGCAATTTGTTTAAGGTTAAGCCAATTTTCCTCCTAAAATGCCTGTACTGCTAGCCATTAGCTGAACCTCTGTGTGGGGTGATTAGTAAGTGAAGTGTTTGTACGAGAGACAGACGCACATAAACTTGTTAGTTTTTGAGAATATACATAATACACATTCTATGTACGATGCTATTCCTCAAGATCGTGATTGTATGCGATTCTTAGCAGAAAGCAGAACAAGATATGCTTACGATCTGGTGTATAGTACAGGCATACTGGTCACTGCCACATACCGCTATAGCAGATTCATCCAACCAAATGAGAAACGCCAGTACATATTCTTGCTCCGTCAAAGCACACAGAGGAGCACGAGTGGCCGATTCTGGCTCAGTTCCCATTACCATTCACAAGACCGCAACCTCGACTGGGATTAACTGGCCGTCAGATCTTTATTGGGGTCCCATCGTGGGTGGAGTACGGTAGCTGATTGTAGTTTCTGAGGAGGCTTGCCCATACATGCATATGGGATATCGATACGGTGATATTGAATGAGTTAATGTTGTGTGCTCAATGTTGAAGGGTGGGGTGGCGATGGGGCGGATAGAGGTTGATTAGTAATTGACCGAGCGATTCAAGGGCAAAGCTTATTATGATCTGCATTTTCTGATATTCCACTGATATACATCTACATTGGAGCGGAATGTCGTAATACATAGTTATTGGAAACACGCTAATTAAACTGGTGTGCTAATTACGAATACACAGTTCCAAGTACTAAAGGACCACCTTAGCAAAAGTTATGGGGGTAGAGTATTTGGAAGCTTGAAAATCGCCCAAGAAAAAACATGACATGCTGCCAAATATTACTTTGTATGTCCCTTCATACTGGTTTGCCTTGAATTCGATATGATATAGTTCGAGAGCAGATGTTATCTATTCGCTTTGCAAAAAAAAGTTAATACTATCAGTTCATATGCATATATCAAAAGAGATCAAATACAATTTGATAAAGATACATGTATTCAAAACGTCATGATAAACGCTTTGATACAAGAAGTTACACGTTATTGCTAAGTCAACTTGAGTTGGACTTGAGTAAATTTGGAATCATGGTGGAAGAGAGTTGGCCCGTGTATAGGCTTCCTATGATGTCAACACATGCCTTAACTTATAACATCAACCAATTTCGATGCAGTGCGTGTGGATGTCCAGCTCAGTAACACAAACAAAATCTGATATAGCCCGTTTTAGCGTCTTTGATAACTAAACCTGGGCATGGACCCAACATTGTCACCACTTATTGCTTATAATTTCTATATGACCAAAAATGGATTTGATCTTGCCTTATCTTGGAATGCATTTGCCTTTCATCTATGACTGTTTGGGTATCTGGTTCTTATGTTAAAACATGACTCCAGAGGCATTGCGATGCGGTCAGCAGTCCAAATATTCTGCCAATCCAATTGACATGGCCATTCCCTAGTCACCGTAATTGTGGAAGCGAGGAAGTCATAAATCAATTGTCTCTAATGTTATCACAGTACATTTCTGTGCCAGATACGCTCAATACTCGAGAATATCACCAAGGAATAATATCTAACTTGATACAGTGATAGTTACCAGCGCATAAACTAATCGACTCCACACACATAATTTCACCGCGAAATGAACTGGTTTTATAATTCAGGATACACTTATTGGTCAGAATATTACACTTATCGGATGCCTGTAATCTATGAGGTTAAATAATGGGGATCATAATAACTGTACGATGGGTTCATTTGAATTGTTCTGTCGTATTCACAATCACGTCATTTGAAATATCCCAGAAGCATAGCCATTGATAACGAGGGGGGGGGGGGGGGGGGTTATGGATGGGCACGTATATCATTGAATCAGAGATTAAAGTGAACGACAGTATGTGCCAGACGAGTAGGCGAATACCAGAAACAAACGCTTGTACCAACTTGTTGCTTGCTATTGAAACACTACAATATGAGGGAGAGTGTACAAAACAATCTATACACGACAGCGAACAATCCATGCAGCAACTTGCCCATAACTTAAGATTGCCTCTGTGTCCCAGACCGCCCAAGCAGTCCGTCTTCTCCCTACAAGGGATAAGCCTAGTGTTCCATATAGCAGGCATACTGTTGAACTGTGAGAAACATGAAAGATGTAAAGATAAACTGTTGTTGCATTTGAGGATGGTTCCTGTGTAATACTTTCAATGATAATAAAGATCCGTGTAAAGATATCCATTGACTCACTCTGACTCGATGCAGAAAATATCCTTTTGTGAATGATAAGAATGCTGTGGATCAACATTGGTAGGCTAATAGGCACGACATCTTATCCACGTTGGAATGTTTTATGCAGTTCTGGATTGTTCGTTAACGTAGTCCGCTACAAGCATGGAGGTAATGGAGAGTCAAAATTTAAAAGTCATTTCTTGAATATTATCTCTTCAAAATGACATTATTTTATAGAGTAAATGATCAGCATCCTAATACTGAAGAGAAAATAGGGGGTCACCGTGCTCGTTTCTTCTACATATTCGATCAAAATCACACATAATTACCTAAAATGACATAAATTCTGGCATTTTTGCACATTTTTTCGTCCATATTCACATCTTGCATCGTGTTTTCCAAGAGAACGGATACGGTGACCTCCTATTTTCTTTTCAGTTTTATATCATTTTGAAGCTCTAGATTATGTTGACACATTTATTTATTTTAAAACACTCTTTTACCCCCTCCCCTCACTCTTTGGAGCGGACTACCTTAAGTATGTCTGAATCTTACGTTTTACACCAGTCCAAATATTTATTCAGTGTCGAGTTACTAATCTCATAAGGATGGCCAATTCACTGATTTGTGTCTTCACAAACACCAATTGAATTGATTGTGAAGTGGTATAATTTGCCTTATGTAGGAAACAGATGCATTGCTGTATGGTACATTATGAATATAATGTCAAACGTTATGATTGATAAAGCTGTATCCACCAACTAGCAAATTGCTGTGGTCGGAAGGTTATGTCATAGGACATACCGGGGGCGCCTGGTTCAAAACCACTATTTTCTAGGAATTATATTCTTTACTTATTACACCTGTGGTTTTCTCACCTGTACTTACTGTATATCACGTGATGTTTGTTCACAAAATAAAACATTTGTCTTTTTTCTGCCATTCGAAACATTGGTCACAAAGAAGACAGATCAAGTATTTTAACTTATTTACTCATGTTTTATGAGACACAGGTGTAAGCTGTGAATAATGCAATTACCTTTATAACGTACTAAATAATTAAATACACCAATTTGTGTCATTTATGTATAAAATAAATATTATCGTACATAGGGATGTATTCAAATCACATGACCAATTTTCAGTTACCCTTAGTTTCGGGGGCAAGCACGTCATAGATATAAATCATTCGCCTATTTTAATATTGCATGAAGTGGCATATCGAGGACCTTAGGAAAATAGCCAGTGAATCAATCGTGTTCCCATTCCCTATGTTTTCCATTCAATCCGCCTCCCCACTCGAGGAAATGCTGATTGGATCTACTGAACAAACTGATGGAAAATCAAACGGATGACGTGAATTACTTCTCCGCTCTGGTAGACGAGGGGATGCGGGAATATGCAATATACAAGTGTGGAACACTTCTGGAACAGAAACAAATCAGACCATTCATTTATATTTGAGTCTAAATTGGCATCATGAGCAACACTCACTTCCGTTTGTCAAGGCACACTCACAATATTGATGTTATTATGTTTTTACAGCGTAACCATGACAATCAACTATGCATTTATTTATTTCTAAAAAATCACCCAATGTGACTGAGACAGCCATTCACGCAGAGCCAATGGAGGCAGACGAGTCTGAACAAATATCGACAGCAAACATATCTGTGCACCAACTTGTTGCATCCAGTTGAATAAAACATGACCCTCGCTTTGCCGTCAAATGAATTTGCACTGAAACACTGCTCCACATGCGTTCATACCAGACACAAAAGCCAGAAATTCATATATTGGAAAACAAGTTAGGGTAAGCTCAAGACATTTATGCTGCAAGCTGGTCACCGCATATTTCCAGTCAAGTCAAAACAAATTTATTTCTATCCAGGTCCACCGCCCTAAAGCGACGTGGCTCGACATTTTTTATATGTAAAAAGATGCGGGTGCCTCTCTGTCACAGCAGTCCGTCTTTTCTCCCTTGGGGTATAACCTCCCAACCTATGTCCCCAATAGCAACGGGAATAGTGCAAAGATAGAGAGTCTGACGCGATAGACGGGAATTATTTGGTGTCTAAGTTGGCATCATGTCCTTGTGATTCGGCTTGGAAGTTTTTTCACTCCATTTTCTTCAAATCCGTGTTCAACTTGCATTGACCGGAGAAAATATGGCATTTCAAATGAGAGAAATACATGTAAAATGGAACCACAACGTTGGAACATAAGATCACAATTTTTTTAGCGGTCTCTGTGCCATCATCTTGAATCTGCATCCACTGGTGGTGTTCATGTATTCTCAACTCAGAAGCATTGACCTTATTGTCAATTTAATAAAATTTTATATTCTCGTGTAATTCTGATAATACCGATCATTTACATGTGATCAATGAGAATATAAATCACATATGAATTAATTCAACAGCGTACGTGTTTTATTTTTGTAACTTCAGTGCAATTCGCACAGACAAACACAACAAAAACTGGCCTGTAGTTGTTGTGCATGTGCTGAGAGTGATGATGTGTAATGAATATTGTTTCACAATAATCACAGACATTGAAACATTCCAATCCAAAACATGTTTATATGAGTAATGTTCCACACTTATATTGTATTGCCTTTGTCATAAAAAATGGCATCCAATGGTCTTCATAAAATAATAGTGCACCTAATTTCGTATACTTTACTCATCATAGCACAAACATATTTCCTTGAAATGTGGCTCACAAATTGTTTTTCTCGCATTCGATCAATGTTGATATGTTGTTTCCAGTGTGGTATTACACTTCCTTTGTTGTTGTTAATTTGTTGCATGTGATAACAGGCTGAAATTTCATATAAACGTATTATCATGTGATATTGCACGATACAATGAATCCTTATTGTTGTTTGCTCTCAGAAAAGACTGAAAGATTTTTGCCTCGTAGAGTATCAATGTTTTAATGAAGGCTTTCCAGTGACACCACTGGAATTGTTCATGTTACTTTCGTTGTTGTTGTTTGTTGCTCTTGAAGTTTCGACCCAATATTATTATTTTGTCCATAAGCAATGCAATTGTCTCAGCCGCGAATCTGTTGGCTGGATCTGGCAATCAATGGGAAGCATTTCACGAATCGAGATCGTTACCACATGTTTGAGACCACAATATTATCTCTTCATCATAGCCAAGAAGTGGGCAATAAACATACAGTATAATATACTGGAGTTTTTATGTCATCAAAAATACTGATGATAACTTTAACTTCAACAATGAACAACATCAAAAATTTACCAATGATTTATTAAACTAGCTGCATTTCACAAACATCATGAAACACTGACAGATGTCATCTTTTGGAATAAACACAATTATCCAGAAACAAAAACACTGAGAGAAACGCACTGAAACGATTAGAACATTTCAACCCATGTATATAGGTTGTCAACAACTCTGCAATTCATTTGAGAGTAAACCAAATGACGCTGATGGGGACTTTGAGTGTTTTCATTTTGGAGATCGGAATGATTGTATATTCCGGAGCCAGTGATAGTAACAAACATGAAACAGAAAAGAAGATTGAGGTTGATTAGCTTTGTGTACCAGGTGCGCACTGTCAGGTCACTCACAGGAAGATGTACACGTCAGAATGATAGAGCACCATAATTATTAGAAAACAACCAATAAATCAAGTCACGCCATTGGATTTATACAGCATTGTACAATGTAATGAATGAAATATCCATATTGACTTTACAAATACAAATTCAGTAAGAAAGGAGAAAACAACATATATAATCACAGCAATGCCATGTTATAATCATGATAATTGGAGAGCGAGACTGGTTTGTCTCACCACAAGTGTCACCAAATCTGGGCCGAGACTTTAGGCGAGATGGTGACACGACGGCTGATAATGAAATACACCAGTAGCGCACGATAAACAATACCGTTTGCATTTTCTCGCACAAATTGAGTATTTACAAATGTTGGATGTGTTCCTGTTAAGCTCCTGTCATCATTAATATGTACATTATAGTGATAGTCAATACATAAAGAAAAATCAATTTCAAAGCAATGTAATAGGGTATCTATTATATAACCCGTTATTATTATTATTACTATTCTGATTTTGATTTGTCATTGCGTATTATCGTATGTAAATATTATACATTGTACATATATCGTAAGCTAAATTTTCTGCATCTGGTCAGCAATTTTACTGCTATAAGCCTTGTGATGACAGCCCGCAAAGTTATTGTTCCGACCCGCAAAGGGTTCCGACCCGTGCTTAACACGTAAAACTTTTGGCAATATTTGTACCATCTCAACCGAAGATCTAACCTCGCTTCCAGGACTTGAAAGATTGTAGGAATAAAACTGAACTCATCCGAATCGGAGTGTTATCCGATTCCACAAACAACTGGGTTAAGGCATGCACACAGCTTAACACAATGTATACAATGAAAAAAAAGTAACATAACACTGTAATATGTTGTTGTATGATTTGATGAATTTTAAAACAAGACACGAGTTGAGGGCTAGACTAGGAGTGTGTAAATCTGTATGTTGATGCAGACTGCTGCTATCAGCGGGCAATCCACATTTATATTGTGTCATAATACACATGAATAATGAAGGGTGTGTGGGAAGTGCATAATTGAGCCGAAAATTTTGAAAAATGAAAATGTTAGTTGTCACCCCCAATTTTGTATATTGCACATGTTTATTTTGATGGGTTCAATACTATATTATTTTCTTTCAAACATACTCATATACAATTTTGTTATCTAGATTAAATTAAACAGTTTCTATTACTGTCATGTATGAAGTTAAAATATTTATTTTACTTTTTACACTTTTTACAAAGATATAGTAGTCATCCTTTTAACATCGATTATTATTTATATTCATGTTATATATATTTTTTTTTCACAAATAGAGTAGAAGGCCGCGCTTCGGAGAGGATGAAATAGAGCGGCTACTCTCACTGGTCGAGGACAAACGGGATGTTTTGTATGGCAACTTTGATAAAAATATAAACAACAAGACAAAAAAGGTATGTTGGAATGAAATTGCTGAAGAGATGAGGGGGAGTGGACTTGTCTTTAGAACTCCAGAAGAATTAAAGAAAAAAAAAGGAAACATGGTTTAGTGAAGTGAAAAAGAAAGTAAATATATGTTCGCCCGTTGCTATACATTATGTTTTAATGCACGTTAACGACCCGAAATACCGACAGTTATCCATTACCCGTTGGTCCACATTCAACTCCAAGTTATACCTTCAGGTAATAAGCGTCTGTACCAAATTACGGCCGGGTTGAACTCTATGCAATACCCCCACCAGTAGACATATATAGATAAAACGTTGTGACATGATGTACGTTTCACTGAATGGAGTCATTGATTAGGCATACCGTATTGATATAACTGAATGTATATCACTATACATTTCGAGAAGTTCAATAATATTCTTAAATCCATATCAATAATCATGTGGACACACGAACCCCAATTTTGTTATCAAATGAATACCTATAAAATACTCTTCATATTGACACAACTACTTTCCGACTAGCACCTAGAACTCTATGCATACTATTATGGAAAATATCACATAGTAATTTCATGCATGCACGAAATTATCTGCGTATTACATATCAAACACAAGCAACATGGTGCAATCAGGCACTGGAATACAGTGTATCATTACACAAAATAGGTATGGGCCAAATAACATATATAGGCCTATGTCTAAACCCTCTTGTTTATTTTTCTGTGTGACCCAGTTTGTCAGAGGTATCTGATTACATTATGAATTCCATATGTTTTCATACATTACTAGTAGTTATAGACGATATTATTTCTTAGCCATTCAATAAAAAAACTTATTTTTATGTATTTTCTGTTGGTAGTTTGTTTTATATACTTATGAATATACTTTTAGATATTATGTCAGTGTCTGAATGTTCATGGTTAGTTTCCTTAATTCGTCGTCAGTATTGTTCACGAGGAAATTTCTCGCGACCGTAGTTTCACGCACATTAACGTCCTGATTATTGTTAGCGTTCTCCCAAGGGTCCACTTCTCTATTGAAGTCGAAGGGTGAGTTCGGTTCGTGGACGGTATTTTCTATTTGTATATCAACCAAGCCTTTTACATGGCTTCCTAATTATTATGCATGTTTTGCAAAAAGACAAATACAAGTATGGAAGTTTCTTCTGCTGTACTATACTCTGATTTTTCTAACTCGTTTACACTGTTTTTAACTGATATTTTTGCGATGCTAAATGCTATCGTTCTATAACTTGGCATACTTCACCTGGGAGTCAAACGGCAATTATTTACCGAATTTCAGACTTCTAGCACGAAAATTGAAAAAGTAGGCAATATACACCAATGTTAAATTTAGCCCCGTCATTTAATTTCTGGGTCCGCACACAATTTTGTGCATTGCTCGGTTTTGTAGTAGTGCAATCTTTTGAAATCAAGATGTTTGTGTAGAATACGCCCCAATGTGTGTTCTGGTCTAAAATTACAACAATATATCGATTCCTGATGGATGTAAACAGGATAATATCCTCGAATATGCTCAGATTCTCGAGATCCCGTTTTTGGCTGAAATTTAACATTAGGGTAGATTGCCAAATTATTCAATTATTGCGATAGAAGTCTGAAATTCGGTATAAAACTGCCGTTTGACTCCCAGGTGAGGTATGCTAAGTTATAGAGCGATACGATTTAGCACGGCAAAGATATCGTCAAAAACCGGTGTAAACAAGTTGGAAGAATCAGAGTATAGTAATGGAGAATAGGTTGTGTTAAGTGGAACTTACCAGTGATAGGCGGTTCAGATGGAAGTGTATATGAATAATGGACTGATCACAATACATTAGGACAACTTCATCATCACATAGGATAATACATTTCGTGCAGATTGCAGAAGTGAGATTGATGTTGGTTCATTTCTGAGTTTCAATGAAGGTATTGTGTCAAGTCCTAACATTCATTTTTACATAGTCAGTATTTGTTTATCAATTATAGTATTATTTCCAACATTGGTCAAAATCGATACATGTGGAACAAAGGATTGAAAAAACACACAATACACATGACCACAATTAAGAATGGCGAAAATACAGCAGACCTCTGTTGAGCGGAGTTACGAGCATGACCTTTTGCCATCCAGGCAATATTGGAGTTTCTCGCCATGTATTGTATTAAGCTGACTCAATACTTGTGGCGTAAAGACACTAGAGGCATTGATGGAAGATGAGTTCTAGCGTTTGTCATTAGCTAAACCACTGTGTGAAGTGATTAGTGAGTGACGCAATTGTGCTAGAGGCATCACGTTTTGAATTTTAAAATTTTGGATAAGAAGATGTATTGAATATTATTGAACGGATATTTGAATACTGAAAATATGGATTATTGCAATGTAATATGTTATGCACTATTTGCATATCGACATACTGGCCATGTGATGATCACAACATCCATGTGATGATCACAACAATGACTAGCATGAGCCTGCTACAACACATGACTACTGAGATACATGATGCATTCCCGAACACACAGCCTTGTCTCAACAGATAACATGGATATTGGACCACCAGAGAACTACAAGTAGCCGATTGGACATCAGTTCCTATTACCATTCACAAGAGCGTGACCTCGGCTGGGATTAACCGGCAGTCGTATTTTTATTGGGGTCTCGTCGAGGGTAGTAGATCTTGGTATCAAAGGAGGTTTTAGCCCCGTCGTATATGGGATAAGGGAGATTCAAACGGATCGATGCTCCAAGTTATTTCTGTGTGCTTGTGCTCCATACTGAGCAGGAGGTTGGGCTTTGCAGTTCATACAATAGTTCAAGGCCACCAGTTCCAACATGGTTAAGCTGAATGCAATTTGAGTTGTTTATTACATCATCTGATCATGGTCTACATGGTCTAGGTTGTCCTGAAATTCTAGAATATAAACGAATTCAATTGGTTTGGTTGGTTATTCCCTATTCCTCTTGAATCTAGAATAAAATGACATCTAGATAAAATACATCATGGTTGTCTTTTTGTCTCTCATTTCTGTTATCATGTTTATGATTGCTGCAGTTGCAAACATATTGTACACGGACTTGTTACATCCCCTTGAATAAAAATATTCAGTTATATATCAGATGATTTATCTCCAATACGAACATCCAATATGATTGAGGCATTCACACACAGACCACAGAGCAGCAGACATATTGTGCAGGTGCTCGTGGTTCCCATACATCCATACATCAGTTAGCATCAGTTTTTCCCTTTTCCTTAGAATCGGACTTTCTTCAAAATATCTTCTTATCCAAGATCTTAAAGTTCATACTGTGCTATTTTAGCACAATTGCTCCACTCACTAATCACCTCACACAGCAGTTTACCTAATGACATAGGTTGTATTGGTGGTAATAGATTGATACTGACATACACTAGAAGTTGTTTTCTCACAATGCTTCTGGATTCTTTGCCGCCACGAGTATTGATTCATTTCAACACACTGTGAGGGGAAGAAACACCATTGTGCCTGGATGGCACACGTTCACAGTCGTAATTCATTCAGCAAATGTCGGCTTTATTTTTTCCATTTTTACGTTTTTGTCATGTGTTTTATTGTTTCTCTTTCAATGCTTTTCCCCACATGTATTGATTTTGACCATCGCTTGGGGGATAACCCTGCAATTGGTTTACAAAATACTGACTATGAAAATGAATGTTAGTATTTGATTTATCTACCTATATTGTGTTTAAACTTCTCCAATGTTTTATTATGATGATACATCAGTCCAGCTGGCAACATGGCGTGACAAAGAGAAAGATTTCAAACATTCTGTCATAATGTACAAGGAAAAAATGTATTGTTTGAATCATATAAGAATGCATGCCAATAAGTTTTTCATGTGTACATTATCAATAACACATCAAAATAAATACAGACATAGAGCACCAGATTACATAGAACAATTGTAGAAAAAAATCCACCAGTGTCCCAACATTGGTTCTTATTCATTATGTTTTCTGCATATCAGGAGTTTTACCAGAATGGACCAGTATATAATTCACATTCTAATTGATTTGTGCTACGGGTAATTGACTGGCATTATTATAATATGTACGGCCTAAACAGTACAAAAAGATAAAATGCAAACAATACCATTTAATCGCAAATGTAATAGCTGCGAATGTAAAATGCAAACATTGAAGAAAGGCTCAAAACAAATAAATTGAAATTAGATGAACACCACCCATGGACGGAAACTATAGCGAAGCATGCCAGAGGCACACAAGTAGTGCATGGAACAAAATAACAACCATATAAATCCTCATGAGAATATATAAGCTCGGAATCTTCCAATCAAACCTAATTGTTCCGTTTTATTCCTGTCATTTGTACTGCCGTTTTATCCTCAGCCAAGTCAAGATGAATATGGAGGAGAAAGGAGTACAACTCCTCCCAAGCCATAATATTGCACCAAGGACATCCCTGGTGCCAATGTGGACACAAATTCTTTCCACCTCCCGTTTCACACTCTCTATCCCTCTACTATTCCGGTTGCTATTGGGGACAACATGGGTTATTCTCTGTGGGAGAAAAGACGGATTGCTTGGATGCTTCGGGACAGACAGGCACCACCATCACGTTACATCAGAAAATGTCAAGTTGCATTGCTTTAGGATGCTGGACCCGGGATGTGGGGATGGGAATATGCAATGATCAGCTAGCAGCATAAACTGTCCTTCATATACATGTATGAATTCATGTCAATTTCATCATGTGTAAATGAAACTGGAGCAGGATGATGATCTGAGCTCCAGTGCAAAATCATTTGACAGCGAAGTGATGGTCATTGCTTGGATAAGTTGATGGGCAGTTGTGCACTATTTCGATCTGGTGTATAGTAGAAACAACTATAATTACACACTGACTGCCCCCGGTGACACCTGTGTGGCTTCAGATATAAATGTCGGGCTTTGTTTCTGTCCCAAAAGCATTTGATGGTAAGTTTTTCAATTGGCAACATCAGAATCTGGTTATCACGGTAAATAGGTTGATACATACATTCTATGTTTTATTCAAGGGGATGCAACAAGTCGTGCAAGTCATGTTTGCTGCTGATATTTGAAAAGAATCGTCCGGCTCAATTTCCTGTGTGTGAATGACTGCCTCAGTTATATTGGACGTTTATGATGTAGATAAAACATCGGATATATAACAGCATAGCATGATTGATGTGTAAGGTACTATCTGCCTCATGATAACTACATCAATGTTGATCATAATTTCTTCGAGAACTATAAGGTCACTGTTGTGAGGGTGACACGAAGTATCATTTGGCTGCCAATGATGACGCTAATTTGGTTTTGGATATGAGTGTTTGGTCTGATTTTGTTTCTATTCCAGAAATGATTTCCTTGTATCATTGTTACCAGGTCCATACATAACATGTCTTTAATGTAACCAACACCGAATATTTATGACCTAAGTTTAAGAGGGCTAATGTTTTGGTATTGAGAATGAATATGCATGTATTCCATCCATTGTGTTAAAATAATTTGCCGTCACTCAACCCATATTTCCTGTCCAAATTTTACACCAAGCCAATCGGGACAAAGAACATTATGCAGTCATTTTCAGTGTCTGCAATACCGAGATACACGTAGGCAAATGATCTATAACCTCGACGTGTCTGCCGTCGAAACTAAGGGTGACCGAAAATTGGTCCTGCAATTCTTTGTATTTCTATAAATTACAAGTTGACCCATAAACGGAAAACAAATGGCACCCACGGGGATCTTCAACATGGTAACAGAAATGTGAGCCAGTAGCCTACAGTCGAGACGACAACATCGGTCGGTCATCTTCTGGAGTTGATCCAATAACTCATGAGAATATCACATTCACTCTCGTGGATATCATTTCATGTCTAGATTCAGGATAATTAGGGACTAAATACTGACGAACACCACAGCAATAGAATTCGTGTATATAAAACAATTTCAGGATATAATATATCATGACGCAACGAGTAACCCCACCAAAATTGCATTTAGCCTATGTTGAAATCGTCGCCTTGAACTATGGAGTGAACTGCAAAGCCCCACCATGCTGCTCAATATGAAGCACAACCACACATAAATAACTTGAAGCATTGATCCTTTTGATTCTCCCCTAACCCATATAAGACGATAATAAAATCTTCTTTGATACCACAATCACCTACTACCTTCAACAGGATCCCAATAAAATCTGACTGCCAGTAAATCCCAGCCGAGATCACAGCCTTGTCAATGGTAATGGATACTAATCCCCAATCGGCCACTCCTGCTTCTCTCTGTACTCTTTGCTGAAGCATGACTGTGTTCCGTTGGACGTCATCCAGGGCTGGGGTCAAATACACTTAATCAAATACAAATACAAATATTTTTATTTTCAGATTTCAAATACAAAAACAAATATAAATACATTAAATTTTTTTTATCAAATACAAATATCATGTCACAAATACAAATACAAATTCAAATATCATTGTTTTTGTCAGCATGTGGTCAGGATGTGGTCAGCATGTCCCAGTACAAACATACATGTAGTTTGTACAGGCATTCACGCCAGTCGGATAGCCTTTGATCCTGCACAGATGCCCAGAGGTCTCACCATGGAGACAGGAAATGATAGGGATCTGTAATGTGATGTAAGGGACTAAATAATGGCGGGTTATTCTCTCGGGTTTGTTTCAGTCCTGGTGATTTCTAAACATTGTGAGGCAGGGGTCCTTATCAGTGCCATTCTGTGGTGTGGGAGCTAAGTTTGTATCAGCTGAACATCTTGAACTCAGTCTGAACAAAAAGTAACAATATTAAACAATCCTTGTTTTATTTCAATGTATTTGATTAAATATTTGAGCAAATACATCAAATACAGCAATCAAATACAATACAAATACAAATATGATATTTTATTCTATTCAAATACAAATAAAATACAAATACGCAAAAGTGCTGTATTTAAATACAAATACAAATACGTATTTGACCCCAGCCCTGACGTCATCCATCTTATTTCTCATCTGTTGTAGTAGGGATATACCAGTATTGGTCGCAATCATCACCTGGCCAGTATGCCAATATGCATGACATATTTTGTACGTGACATATTTTGTTGCAATAATGCACATCATTCGCCAGAAGCAAATTATCCATTACCTCGAAATATTATGCGACATACAATATTACAGTTTGATATTTTTCAATATATCTGCCTTATCAAAGTTACAGATACAGGTGCTCGTAGTTCTTATACATCCATACATGATTTACCGGTAGTATATATTTTTTCCTTTGAATTTGGTATTCTTCAATATATCTTCTTATCCAACTTTAAAAGTTCACAATGTGATGCGTTTAGCTCAAAATGCTTCACTCACTAATCATTTCACACAGCGGTTTAGATGATGAAAAACACTACAAGTTGCCTTCCCACAATGCCTCTGGTTTCTTTGCCTCCACTGGTATTGATTCAGTCTAACGCACCAGCAAAAGTTCATAGCCGTCAATTAATTCAGCAAATGTTTGCTGTATTTTTCCCATTATTGATTACATTGTTACATGTAGTATTGTTTTTCTTTCAACGCTTTTCCGACAATTGTATTGAATTTGACCATTCGTCGGGAATAACACTGTAATTAATTACAAAAAAATGACTGCGACTATAAATGTTAGCACTTAGTTGAAACAATAATATAACTACCTATATTCTGTTCAAATTTCTTGAATTTCTTTTATATGATGATATATTAGTCAATCTGGCAGAATGGAATGAGAAAGAGAACGGTTTTGTATTGTTTTGTATTGTTAAAGTATTGTTTGTTAAATACAATCAAACAACGTATTGTTCAATTCGAACAAGTATGCATACAAATACATGTTCCATGTGCGAGTTATCGGATTACATCACAACTAATATAAACTTCCCACACCAAGTTGCCTTCACCAGTATGGTGTGAAGCCCCACCAGTTTCTTATTCAGTGAAGCCTCACCAGTTTCTTACCAGTTTCTTATTGCCTTTAAGATATTCTGTGGACGTCATAATGATCTGGTTGATAAATACACCAAATCCATGACTGCCATGCAACTAGATCTATTTTCATGTTAATTTTGGGAATTCATGACGGATGCCACTTGTGGGGCAGGAAATGCTCACTCTCTCCGGAACACCTGGTTTCCCCTCCTAATGGCCATTTTCGGGGGTTCATGAGTTTCCCTGTCATTTTTGTTTTCTCTCATTTCGTATGCCTGATATGACTTTCTGGCCCCGGACTATGAGATTGGATAACTGACTCTGTTTTGTTCGCTCGGAATACTTAATACTGGGTATTGATTCTATGTCTATTACAGCATCGGGTCGCTTACCAAAATTGTTTCTTATTCATTAAACTGAACCTGAATGGACCAGAGAATAATTCACATTCTACTTGATTTGTTTTGCATGGAAGTGACTGGCAGTATCATAATATGTAGGGCCTGAACGTAGAAAACATGTCTGGCAAACAATATAATTCAATAGCACAAGTGCAGATGAAATCGATGTGAAAGTAAAGTAGAATGGGAAAAAATCATTAGAATTAGATGATTACCACCCATGGACGAAGACAAGAAGTGCACAACACAAAAATAACATGCACGAAAAATTAAATCTTGGAATCTTTCACCCAACTTAATCAGTCCATTTTATTGATGTCAATGGCACTGTCGCACATACAAGGCAAGGAAGAGAAGAACCAAGGGAATACAACTCCTACTCCCGAACCACTATATTACACCAAGGACATCCCTGGTGTCAATGTGGACACAAATTTTTTCCATCCTTCGTTTCACACTCTCTTTTTTTCTAGTATTCCAGTTGCTATTGGGGACAAAGTGGGCCACTCTCTGTGAGGGAAAACACGGATTGCCGTTAGGTCTTGGGACAGAGAGACACCATCACGTTATATCAGAAAATGTCAATTTGCATTGCTCCAGGATGGTGGACCCGGAATGGGAATATTTGTGAGTATGAATTCAGAGATATTTTCCTCCGGATGTTTTAGGTGCCAGATACCATAGATAGTCTCTGACACCACCCGGCCGTCACCCGTTTTTACCGCTTTATTTTTACAGTGATGCCATTTGCGATTATAGTGTTATAGGAGTTTGTTTGCCTGCTATTTTTGTACTGTTTAGGCCGTACGTATTGTGGAAATGCCAGCCACTTACATTTAAACTAATGACGTAAATTGTGGGCTTTATTGGTTCAGTCTGTGGAAATGGTGCAAAATGTAGAAATGGATAACCACAAACAGACAAACATATATTCCTAGATCAAATCTCATGGACACATTTTGCAAAATTAGTGTGCGCCGTCAAATTTGAGTGATAGTAAAGGATGAAGGTCAAAACCATGTGAATTCTGGATATGAACACACACATGAAAAAACAACAGTGTTTGGGTCGCAGTGTACATGCTAAAATTAGTATGTGTCATAAATACTGACGGGGCACCAGTTACAGGAGGGTAAAATGGACTTGCAATTTAAAAATGAATGTAAAGATCATAAACAGGATAAATTTGTCATCACAACAGATACAATATTTTGTGTTATACATGTAATAGTAGTGAGCATTTTTGTGGTTCATATTCAAGTTTCAATGAATGTACAATGGTATGAACTTCTGAGTTGATGGCACTTCACGTTTCGACATACTGTCACTGTTAAAATTTGATTTCTATTGTTTACATTCATAGATTCCATTGTTGTGGATTATGTTATTTTCCACAATTGCTGTCAGTGATCTAATGTTGTAAGTTTTTAACATTTGTTTTCATGCAATATGAAAATGCACACATGGTACACATATTTGTGTGCATACTTCTTCGAATTGAACAATACATTTTTTCATGTACAATAAAAATCGAACCTGCCATTTTGCCAGTTTGACTAACACATCATCATATTAAAATCATTCTAGAATTTTAAACACAATATAGACGGCTATATTATTGTGACCATTAAGCTCAACATTCATTTCAATAGTCAGTACTTTGTAATCAATTGCAATGTGATAACCGACGAATAGTCAAAATCAAAAGAAACGATGATACACGTGACAAAAAAATCGGGAGAGTGAAAAATACAACAGACCTTTGTTGAGTGGAGTTACGAGTATGACCTTTTGCCATCCAGGCAATATTGGTGTTCCTCCCCATGTATTGTGTTAAGCTGAATCAATACTTGTGGCGGCAAGGAGACTACAGGCATTGTGGGAAGACAAGCTTCAGTGCTTGCCATTAGCTAAACCGCTGTGTGAAGTGGTTAGTGAGTAAAGCAGTTGCGATAGAGGCATCATGTTGTGAATCTTTAATAATATTTTGGATAAGAAGATATATTGAGGAATATTAAACAGAAATTAGATAGTGCATATCTGTTGTGAGATCCACGAACACTTGTACATGTATATGTAGGTTTTGATAAGGCAGATATATTGAAGAATGTTGAATTCTAACACACTATTTTAACATCGAGTTTATTTATTCTTTCGGGACAAATTGATTATATGCTTCGGGTAAATGATCTGCATTGGTGCAACATAATATGCTATGCACTATCTACAAAGTGGTACACTGGTCATGTCATGATTGCAACCATAACTAATATAACTCTGCTACAACAGATGCCTGTTAAGATAGATGGCGCTCTCCCGAGCACACAGCCTATTTTTAAACAGATAATGAACCACACAGCGAAGCACAATAGGCCGATTCGGCATGATTGGCCAGTGCGTCGCGCTGGTCTTCTAAGTTTGGGTAAAAAGAGACCCACGGAGGGAGGCATGGGCGGCTCCGGTCCTGCTATCATTTGTTTTAAATATAGTTATCTCAACAAAAGGTACTCAACATAGTACTTCCAAAAAATAATATTTCTGGTTGTTTCAAAGAGGTTTACATTTCTCGTGAATCTCGTGAATAAACGCAAATACTCTGACATGTCTAAGAGCTTTGCGATATTTTTGGATGGTTGACCGTGATACATACGCATACAGTAGTGCAACAAAAATATTGAGCTAAATTTTTTATGTTATTAAAACAATAACGAAGGATAGCCAACTTTTATATTTTCCGAAATATAAGTGATAAAGTGTGATGGATAATATGGTTTTTACACCAAAATAGACGCCATAAACTATCAACTTGATCCAGTACAATGGGCAACATTACAACCATTTATCTATGGATGTGTTCTTTTGTCATTATTATATGGAGAATAATCAGCAATTTAATTAATTAAATTAAGGTTAATAATCGCACAAACTTTCCCATCCCAACATATTCCTGCTGGCTGCAAAAATAATTCTCTCCATTGTAGGTGACATGGTTTCTATTACTTTTCACAAGAGCCTGATCTCAACTGGGATTAACTGGTACCTGCATTTCTATCTGGGTCTCGTCGATGGTAGTAGGTGACCATTGTATCAAAGGAGGTTTTAATATCGTTGTATATGGGATGAAGGAGAACCGAAAGGACCAATGCTCCACGTTATTTATATGCGTTTGCGATTTATATGGAGCATCGGGGTGGGGTTTTGCAATCCATACAATAGCTCAAGGGCACCATCCAACACGGTCAAGTCAAATACAGTTTGGGTAGGATTACTTATTGCATCATGGTACAGTATGTATCGTGTGTAATAAATTATTAAATATCCACGTGCATTGGAATCCGCAACAATTTTATCGATGTGGTAGACCTGATCCTGGACCTATTATTAGTAGTGTCCACACGAGAGTGGGAAGTTTTTTTTTTAGGGGGGGGGGGGGTATTCCAGCAGTTGATCGAACAACGTAGTCCTCTCGAGTGTAGGCTTTGGACTCACGTTTACTTCCGTTGTGTAAATGGTTCCTGTGGGCGACATTTGTTTTCCTTTGATTGGTCACTTTTTAACTTATAGAAATATAAAAAACTTATAGAATCCATCTGTACATAAGGATGCAATCGAATTGCATGACCCAACTCCAGTTACTCTCAGTTTTGAAGGCAGACGCGCCATAGTTATAGATCTGTAGTTATAGTTCTCTGTCTCAATTCACTCACTTTCCCATTATATTTACCGCAAATCAAAGTTATTGTAACTCAGTGGATGGCATACATTCATTTTCTTTCTGATAACATGCCCGCAAAAATGTCATTTAAGCAAAGTCGTGGCTAAACTCAAGACATTTTATAGAGGGACATGGTAACACTGGTCCAGGGAAACATTTCGGGAGTAAAAAAAATAATTATATCCAAAACCGAAAATCCAATAAAAAACTGATATCAAAAATCAAATTATCTTCATCAGCGGCAGACATACGAACCTTTTTGTGATGTTATCATTTTCAAAGAAATCATGATAACATGAGGCGAATCGTAGCGCACAGATCAAGCATGCAATTCAGTTATATAAATTATGTAAGTATCAATTTATTACCACCGGTACAACTGAATTTTGATGATGACAATAGCGAACGTAAAATACAACATTTTGCAACAGAAACAATGCCCGACCAATTCAGATGTTTTATCTCCAATACGAACACCCAATATGACTGAGACATTCACACACAGACAACAGAGCCAGACGAGTCTGAACAAATATCAGCAGCAAACATTATGTGCACCGACTTGTTGCATCCTCTTGAATAAAACATGACCTTCGCTGTGCAATCACATAATTTGCACTGGCGCTTGCATCAAGCTCGTTTGCTCCACTTCCCCTACAATGAACGAATACAGCCATGGATTCGTACATATATAGGAACGACAATTTATGCTGCTAGCTGGTCATTGTATACTCCCACCAGCCATCCGCCGTCCTAAAGAAATGCGACTTGACATTTTCTGATATAACGGGATGGTAGTGCCTCTCTGTCCCAAAACATCGAAGCAATCCGTCCACATATAATAACCCACGTTGTCCCCAATAGCAACGGAAGAGTAGATAGATAAAGAGTGCAAAATAGGAGGTGGAAATAATTTGTGTCCACATTGGCGCCAGCAATGTCCTCGGTTTAATATTGTGGTTTGTGAGTATGAGTTGTGTTCCCTTTTTCTTCTCCATCGTGTTCATCTTGCCTTGAATGTGCGACAGTGCCAATGACAGGAACAACACAACAGACATACAACGGACAGTTGCCGAACGAAGTTACGGCTATAAAGCTTTTGCCATTCAGACACTGACGGTGTTTCTCCTCCTCGTAGTGCGTTAGGCTGAATCAATACTGGTGGCAGCAATAAAACCTGAAGCATTGTGGGAAGACAAGTTCTAGTGTTTGTCATTAGATAAAACACTGTGTGAGGTGATAAGTGAGTGGAGCAATTGTGTTAAAGGCATTAGTGTGAATTTCAAGATTTTGGTTAAGAAGATATTCTGAAGAACATCAGATCCTATACAAAATGAAGCATGTATGTATGAAAACAACTATCAAATGCAGATAAGGCAGGTATATTAAAAATGTTTAAATGTAACATTGAATTTAACGTACAATTTTAGGTAATGGATAATTTGCTTGTGATGTTCACTTGGCTTTTACTTTAGTATCACACGAAGTTGACCACTCACACTAAGTTTGTAAAATTCGTCTATGGATCTGGTCTTAGAATATGAATTTGCCTGTTTGTCGTGTCCATTTCCACTTTTGATTCTGGAGAGTGATATGCATTATTGCAGCCGCAAAATATTACGCAATGTGTGAATAGTGATATACTGGCCATGTGATATAGCTGGTATATCCCAGCTATAGCAGATTACCACTAATATCGATGAATACATAGCCTTGTTTCAGCTGAGAGTGCATAATACAGAGATAAGCGCGATTGCCGATTGGGGATTAGTTTCCATTACCATTCACAAGCCTTGACCTCGACTGGGATTAACTGGCAGCCAGATGTTTATCGGGGTCTCATTTAAGGCAATAGGTGATCGTGGTATCAAAGAGGTTTTATCTCCGTCGTATATGGGATAGGGGAAAGGATTAATGATTCACGTTCTTTATTTGTGCTTGTGCTTCACATTCTGCAGTAATTTGGGGCTTTGCAGTTCATACAATAGTCCAAGGCCACTGCTGCGGTGGAAATAATGATTTACTCCCAGTTTCTTTTTCATTTAGACATCTGATGGAATACACCAGATAAGAGTGAATATGATATTCTCATAAGTTTTGGATCAACCCCAGGAGATGACCGACCAACAGTGTCCTCTTGGCTGTAGACTTCTTACTCACATTTCTGTTGTCTTGTTTATGATTCCTGTCGGTGCCGTTTCTTCTCTTGTATGAAAATCCAACAATTCTTCTGTAATTGAGGATGTAGTTTCAGTCATCATTAGTTTTGAAGACAGGTATGTCATAGCTTCAGATCACTCGCCTATCTCAACGTTCCATCTGAGCTGTTAATGATCATAGAATGCTCTCTGTTTTGGGGCATATAGTAGCCTACACATCACGCCTGTCATTCAGATAATATATCTCGGATGTTTAACGTACAATTATGTAAATTATGTAAATGGATGTTTTATCTCCAATAAGTACACCTAATATCACCATGACTATTGACTAAGGCCACTATTTGCACACTGATGATGGAGCCAAACTCTTTTGAACATCAGCAGCAAACATATTGGGGACCGACTTGTTGCAGCCTCTTGAATAAAACATGATATCATATTAGTTTGCTCCACTGGCTTCATACGCGATGAATATTGCCAGAAAATATATGAAACGATCTTTAAGATCAAACAGTTTATGCTCCAGTTGGTCACAACATCGAAATCTAGTTGTTACGGTGGTAATATGTAGATGCTGACATTCTACTGCACGTCTCCCATCTAAAAAAAAAGGCGACTTGACATTTTCTTGTATAAACTGGTGGTGGTGTCTGTCTATGCCAAACCTTCCCAACCATCCATCTCTTCCCTCGCACGGAATAGGCCAAGTTGCCCTCAATAGCAACCGGAACAGTAGATAGATAGAGTGCGAAACGGAAGATGAAAAGAATTTGTATTCACATTGGCGCCGTAAAAGTCCTTGGTGTAGCGTTGTGATTTCGAAGTGTACGAAGTTGTATTTACTTCCTCTGCCCCATATTGTTCAACTTGCCTTCATGGGAAAAGTATATTATCTCGTTCGAAAAACGAGAAATCTAATGACTTCATTTTCATAACCTATATCCATGATGGTATTTACATAATCTCAACAATGAGCTTTTCTTCCATGTCTTAGCATTTCTTCCACTTTCATTCACGCTCGTTGTATCACACGTTCGCCTGCTTTTTGCATTTTTTGGGCAATAAGTATATTGCTATTGCTAGTCACTGACATGTAAATTAGTGGGAGAATGCGACTACAGAACCAACAATGAAAAAATAAACAGAAATATTCCAATGATTTATTAAATTCGCTGCATTTCAAAAACATCAACAACCATTGACATATGTTATATTGATGGATAAACACTCTTGTTCAGAAACAAGAACACTTATAGAAATGAACTGAAACTATTAGAATGTTGCAACCAATGTAGGTTGTAAAAAAGTAAGCAGTGTATTTGATAAATTAAATTAAATGACACTGAATAGAATTTTGAGCATTTGTCTTGACTCACGAAATAATCAAGTAACGTTGAGCATACCGAAGAATATTTCAGAACCAGTGATGGTTACATACACGAAAGAATGAAAGGGGATTGAGGTTGATTATTTTAGTGAACCACCTGCGTGCCGATAATTCACTCTCAGGAACGTGTAAAGTCAGACTGATAGAGCACCAATATTATGAGAGTAAAACTAATAAATCAAGTCGCACAATTTGCTTTATATTGCATTGTACAATGTAGGAAATGTAATATTCATATTGACTATGGATAGACCAATTGCGATACAAAATCATTAAGAAAGGATTTGCATAATAAAATTAATGTACAATACATAACTCTTGAGCAAATAGTGAACACAATTATATTCCATGTACACGAATAAATAAAAATGTAATATAAGGCAAGAAATTGGAAGTCAAGATGCTTTGATACTTTAACGATGTGACAAGAAATGAAACAGTGTGACAAAAAATGAACTATGTACTAGCAAACAACACTGGTAGGTTTACATTATAAAAAAGAGTAATGCTTATGGATAGACATATAGAGATACAACCTTGTGACATGGAGTAAGTTTCACTGAATGAAGTCATTGATTAAGCATACTATATAAACATAACTGAATGTATATCACTATAATTATTTTGAGAAGTTTAATAATATTCATAAATCCATATAAATAACTATTTGGATACACGAACCCCAATTTCATTCTAAAAATGAATATTCATATAATCAATACACTCTATATTGACACAACCACTTTCTGAATAGCACCTATGTATACTATTTTGGAAAAGAGCACACAGTTAATTGCAAGCAAGCACGTAATCTACCTAGTCAATATCAGACACAAGAAATTCTACCAGTGCCAATATGTTGTGGAATGTCATTGTTCATTAACTTACAAGCGATACATAACATTTACATAGCAGAAAGTTGATATACAAACATTTATATGGAAGCCTATTATACACAGTGCAATTGAGCACTGGGGTACAGTACATTGTTACACAGAAGAGGGTATGAGCCAAAAACATATTAGGCCCATGCCTATACCCTCCGGGTTTTTTTATCTGTGGGGCCTAGTTTGTCAGAAGTGTTTGGTTACACAATGAATTCCATATTTATCTTGCATAACTCATTGGTATTAATAGATTACATTATATTTTGTCTTTCAGTGATTGTTTCATGTATTTCCTGGTAGCAGTTTGTTTTGTAAACTTTTGACTAGGCCCCACAGATATGATGTCAGTCTTCCCAGTCTTTCTTTCGATGCTCAGCAATAAAAAATGGACTTTCTGTGTCTGAATGTTCAATGTCATTTTCCTCAACTCCGCCGCCATTAGTGTTCATGGGGACATTTTTCACGACCGTACTTTCGCGCTCGTAAATGTCCTGATTGTTGTTAGCATTCTCCCATGGATCGACTTCTCTATCGAAGTCGTAGGGCGAGTTCGGTTTGTGGACGGTGTTTTCTATGTGTACGTCATCCAAATCCTTCACAGGGCTTCCTGAGTATTCTGGATTTTTGTGAATGACAAATATGCAATACATGACAATAATATATGTTTCAGTGTGTTTCCGATATCACGATATAGTTGACAAAGCACAGTGTGAGATTTTCAGATTTGTATCTCCGCAAATATCTTCTACTATGTTAGTGATAGATAATAGATTGTGCTAAGTAGAACTTACCAGTGACAGGTGGATCGAATGGACCTGCAATTGAAGAATGAACTGATAATAATTGGATAAAATCATCATTATATATAATATATTTAGTGTAAATCATAGAAGTGAGATTGATGGTGGTTCATGTTCAAATTTCAATGAACGTGCAATGGTATACATGTAAACTTCTGAGTTCATTGTACTTCTCGTTTGAACATACTCTCATTGGGCAGCCTTTTTTAAATTCTAAAATTACATCTTTGGTGTTACCATTGGTATGTTCAAGTGTTTTGGTTTGTTCTTATAATCGTTTCATTAATCTGCTGTTGTAAGTGTTTATTTGTTTGATATAATTAGATAATGCATACATGGAGAACATATTGGTATGCATACTAATTCGAACTGAAGACTGCAGTTTTATAATGAACACTGTACATTATAGCGTAATATTTCCTACCTTCCTCAATCTCATCTCATTTTCCATATTAACTAATGTATTATAAATATAATTAACATTTATAATTTTAGTTATTATACATGTGCACATAACATAGGCTGTTATATTATTTTGTCAAGCCCTATCGTTCATATTTTACACAGTCACAATTTTGTAAATCAATTACCCTTTTACGATTGGTCAAAATCAATACATTTTGGGGAAATCATTTTTTAAAAACAACAACAATACACATGGCCAATAATCAAGAATGGGAAAAGTACAGCAGACCTTTGTTGGAGTTACGAGTATGACCTTTTGCCATCCAGGCAATGTTGGTGTTTTTCCCATGCATGTATTGTGTTAAGCTGAATCAATACCTGTGGCGGCAAAGAAACTTGAGGCATTGTGGGAAGACAACTTCTAGTGCTTGTCATTAGCTAAGCCGCTGCGTGAAGTGATTAGTGGGTGAAGTAAGTGTGCCGAGAGGCATCTCAATATGAATTCCAAGATTTTAGATAAGATATAATGAAGAATATTACACACATTCCGGATGATGCATACTCTGTGAGATCCACGAGCACTATATATCCAGGTTTCAATAACGCAGATATATTGAAGAATATTGAATTCTAACATTGAATGTTTTGCTCTTGTCCAATATATTTATTATTGTAGCACAATAGCATACAAAATATCTGCATGATGGCAAACTGGCCATGTGAAAATTGTCACCACGAATAGTATACCCCTGCTGAAACACATGACTACTAAGATAAATGACGCTCTCTCGAACACACAGCCTTGTCTCAACAGACAGCATGGATAATGGACCAAGCAGAGAAGCACAAATGGCCGATTGGGCATCAGTTCCTATTACCATTCACAAGACCATGACCTCGGCTGGGATTAACTGGCAGCCAGATTTTTATTGGGGTCTCATCGAGGGTAGTAGTTGAACGTGGTATGAAAGGACGTTTTAACATCGTCGTATATGAGATAGGGGAGAACAGAAGGGATCAATGCTTCACGTTATTTATGTGTGTTTGTGCGTCATATTGAGCATGAGGGTGGGACTTTGCAGTTCATACAATAATCCAAGGGCACCAGTTACAACATGGTTAAGCCAAATGTATTTTGGGTAGGGTTACGTATTGCATCATTGTATATATTTTTCCTGAAAGTATTGAATACACACGAACTATATTGCTGTTTATTCATAATTCTATATTTCCTGACCCTAAACATATGAAGATATACAGGAGAGTGAATGGAACATTCTCAGGAGTTATTGGATCAACCCCAGAAGATCACCGACCGACGTCTTCCTCTCGACTGTTGGCTTCTGACTCACATTTCTGTTATCATGTTCAGGATTCCTGTGGGTGTCATTCGTTTCAGTTTTATGGGTCAACGTGTCACTAATAGAATTACAAAGAAATCCTTCTGTACATGAGGATGCAATCGAATTGATTCAGCAATGATCACCCATAGTTTCGAAGGCAGGCACGTCTTGGTTATAGATCATTCGCCTATCTCAATATTCCAGACACTGGAAAAAGATTTTGGAACGCTCTCTATCCCGATTGGCATGGCCAGGACATTAGCCCTCTAAATGATACCTCAAAATTTCAGTGTTGGTTAAATTCCGGATATTTCATGTATCAAACTGGTAATACCGATACATGAAGCTTTTTTGGAATAGAAATAGAATCCGACAAGATTCAAAATCCAAATTGGCGTCATCAGTGACAATCATATGGCACTTTGCGTCACCCTCACAATAATGTCGTTTTTCGTTTTCAAAGCATTCATTAACATCATTAATATATTTATATTGCTGCAAATAGTAGCCTACACATCACACATGCTATTCAGTTGTGTCTAGGAATATCTCCAATACGAGCTTCCAATATGACTTAGGCGGCCATTCACATACTGACAATGGAGCCAGACGAGTCTGAACAAATATCAGCAGCAAACTTATTGTGCACTGACTTGTTGCATCCCCTTGAATAAAACATGACCCTCGCTTCGCTGTCAAATGATTTTGCACTGGAGCTCATATAATCAGCTTGCTCCAGTTGCCTTTACACCAGACGAGAATAGCCGTGAACGTATACAGGAAGGACAATTTATGCTGCTAGCTGCTCACTGAATATTCACCTTCGGGTCCACCATCCTAAAGCAATGCAACTTGACATTTTCTGATATAATGTGATGGAGGGGTCTGTCTGTCCCGAAACGTCCCAGAAATCCGTCTTTTCTCCCCACAGAGAATAACCCGCGTTGTCCCCAATAGCAACCGGAATAGTAGAGGGATAGAGAGTGCGAAACGGGAGGAGGAAAGAATTTGTGTCCACATTGGCGCCAGCAATGTCCTTGGTGTAATATTGTGGTTTGGGAGTAGGCGTTGTATTCCATTTTTCTTCTCCTTTATGTTCATCTTGCCTTGACTCGGGAGAGAAAGTCTTTGTGAATGACAGGGATAAAATGGAACGATTAGGTTGGATTGGAAGAGTCCGATTTTTTTGATTTTTTCATGGAATTTATTCCTCGTTATATCTTCAAGGTACTTCTTGTGTGCGTCTGGCAGCTTTTCGTCCATGGTTGATATTCATCTAATTTCAACTTTTTTGTCAATTATTTTTTATTCAGTCCTCTTTCCCATCGATTCCATTTGTGCTATTAAATGAATTTGTTTGTCTGTGTTTTTTTTTGTATTGTTCATGCCGTACGTATTGTGGCAATCCAGTCAATTACATGCAAACTAATGAGGTAAAATGTGACTATTTATTGGGAAAATCAACTCCCAATATGCACACACATATAAACGAAGGAGAAACAGTGTTGGAGTCGCAGAGCACATGAAATTGTAATAATGTGTAAAGATACTGATGGACAATCCAGGGAATAATTATATAAAGAATAATTATTTTGGACCGGGCCTACTATAAATATGTAATGTGAAATAGCATCCGATGCTTTCCATACAATTTTAGTCCATCCAATTTCATATATAGTCTGCTCTTCATATACAGTTTGATCATAGTACACATATGATTAATGACTTTCAACGTGGCTCGCACATCGCTCCTCCTGCATTATAAACACGTTGTATCCAGGGTTGTCTGTTTTGGTGCTCAACATAACAGGCTTGTCTTTTTTGGTGATCTTTCACTGCATGTCTGTGCAATTTATTGAGTAGGTATCGATACTTACTATTATGTTATATTGGGACATACACCATGAACATACAATGATCCTTTCAGGAAAATAGCAACCAACTTACCAATATAGACACAGGTGGGTAGCGGTCCGGACCACGTACTGCCATTTAGACAAGATATTTCCGCGTTTCCTATCAACTCATATTCCTCCGCGCAGACAAACAGACAGACGGCGGCTAGATGCCGATTACATGTTTCCACAACCTCTAGTCCGTCTGTCAGGCTCAGCTCTGGACAGTCTGTTGTTTCTTCTGTAGAGGGAAGACATCAAATGGAATTCTAATAACGGCTTATCAAAAAGTGGTCATACGTAGTTATTTACCAACATTGATGATTCAGAATAATACCATTTTCATATAAGTACCATCAAACGTTTAAGATATGTATTCACGATGTTTCATTAAATTGATTCGCCTCATTCCCTCTACAGTTGACAATTAAACTAACGAGACAATATTGTTTATGTTATTGTAATCGTTGCTGTAGTTAAAAAAACGCTTAGATATATCATATTATTAAATTTGTGGATTGTAATGTACGTATGCATCGCACAATTTATCAATAAGGACTTTTTAAATGCCAATTTCATTTATTGTTATTAGAGATAAAGCAACTGGAAACGAACAAAAAGAAAATGGTACCAAATTAATATTCTACATGCGATATTCTCAAATATTTCTCATTATTATTAACTGAAGAACAAAATTGATCACTCACCCTGCACCTCGTACCCTGAAACGGAAAGAGAGGCAAATATAATATTGCTATTCGAGCGAACAATCACAATTTATTAGTTTCCAGAATGTCAGAAGAATGTCAATATGTAGAGGTGCTTTTTCTAGGTCTTTCAATAATTTATTTAGCCTTTTGTGTCACTTTGAGCATGGAACTTGAACACTCACATGGACGAATATGTTGTTTTAGTCACAAACAAGACCGTAGATGAAAGCGGATTTAAGAAAAAAAAACTTCCGTATTTACATGAATATTCATGAAATATTTTCCATACTTACATATGGTGTACAGAATGACGATCACAACGCCAGTTAATAACGAGAGCCCTATGGTCAGGAATATAATATTCAAAATCTTTTTCAAGATGGCGTTACTATCCCCTTGATCACTGTTGATTGATTTGAGTTTCAACTCAGCTTCTTTATCTCCCTGTCTCACACGGTTATCCTGCAGTGTTCTTTTGATCTGGTCGAAAATCGTAGGTTTCTTCCGAATGGGAGCGGCTTTCGTTCTCCCAGGGGCAGGCCCCATGTTCATGACCCCCGGGATAGCCGATAAAGACCCCATAGGGCCGACGGGGTCCCCCATCGTTGAGGTTCCCGGGATAGGTTGCATAGTTGTATCCCCGGTGGTGCGGCGCGCCGCTGTCGCAGTCGCGGTCTCTAAATGCCTCTGGACACTGCTCAGGCTTTCTCCGTCACAGCCTCGAGCCGCCTCGTTAGCGGTCGGTCCGAACACTTGACGATCCCCCGGCGGGACCCCGGCGTCTTCAAGGGTTTCTCTATCCTTTACCCTGTCGGTGACGTCCGGTGAGGTCAAGTCGATGCTTTCGCATTGTGATACCACTGTTGCCAAGATGCCACTACCGTTATCCTTCGCTTTCCCCTCGGTGTCCTTGTCTTGCCCAACGTGGAGCGACTGTGTGACATTGTCATCCTTGTCACAGGCATCGTCATTCTGCTGTTGGGGACTGTCTCCCACCAGTTCAGTCGCTGGACGGTCCGGCAGAACAGTCTCAACTGACTCGTGGGGCGGCCATTGTGGTGGATTCCATTGCGCTGTTTGCTTTGCGGGAGGAGGAGACGAGCGGGCACCTGTGTGATTCTCTGCTTCCCGTCCCCCGCCGACTAGCCTCGATTGCTGCTGGTGATGCAGTGGACGTCCTGCCTCTCCCCTTGCCGTCCCATCCCCCTCCACAGCCGCAGCCCTTTTCCCGCGCTTTTTGTCAGCGCCGTCTGCATCTACGCGCTCTCCGTCTGCACGTGCTCCATCGTTGCTAGCGGTGTCACGTGCGGCCCTGATCGGCTGCTTGGCTGGTGCCTTGACGCTTTCAGCAGTCGAAGATTGGCGACCGATGCTCTTACATGGACGCAACGTGATAAATCGATTCTGGTAGTAAACTACTTTGTGGGGGAGGTGCTGCTGCTGCTGGGTCTGTGGGAAGTGATGGCTTTGTCCACGATGAACTTGAGCTGATGACCTGTCGCTTGTGGAATCTTGATCCCTCGATCTCATGCTACGACCTGTACTATCAAACGAAGACTGTCTGGAATTCCGCAGACTGTCGTTACTTTTATTAGCTGTTCCAAGATCACAGTTTTCAGTCTCGGGTCTGGAAATACATGTGAGCATTCCCACTGAACGAGAATCCTTTATTGCGGGGTCTTTTCGAGCGAGGGTCTCGTCAAAACTTGAGCTCATCCACGGTGCTCTTCGGGATACGTTCTGATTTGTTGTCATAACGCCATCGCTTTTCTCGCAGGAAACAGACCGTGCACCATCGCCTGTCGTTTTGGCATCCTTCACCGTTTCCGGTGCCTCGTTGCCGTCGCGTTCTTCAGAGCTGGCGGTGCTGAGTCGCTTGTAATAGCGCCCATGTCCTCTACGCTTACTCTGTGCCGTAGAACTTCCGGGGTTTTTAGACATTTCACGGACATCGTCGTGTTCATCTGATATCAATCTACCCCGCTCACCTGCGCTATCACCCTTAACCATTGCGGGCATACCGAGCAAAGAAACTGTAAAAGTGTCTCCGATTTTTTTACTGCCTTCTTAGGATAATTGTTCCAGTTCTGCTCAGCTTGCAATATGCAAAGCCGGTTAAAATACCCCAGTCAGCAATGATGGCACAGTAAGAAGTGAGAGAGGTCCGCAGTAATGGTCATTGTTAAATTTGACATTATGCTGGGTGTGTTTCCTTGGCAACGGAGCATTCCTTCGGCGCTCCCGTCCATTGCCTCGTCGCTGGTAGCTAAATTTTACGACCTTCAACATCACAGTGTTCCGTTCTCCATGTTCTCGGTTCATTTTCCCGTTTCAGTGTCAATGTTGCTCCTGTTTCGTGCCATAGTCCCATTTGTGTCGAAAAGAGGGAGAATGCTCTACAAGGTATATACCGTAGGCCTACTTATAGGTCGCTAGTAACACAAGGGATGGTGTTTCGAAGCCGATAACATTTTTTTCCATTCATCACTTAATATTTCAATAAGAGATGCTCCCACTATTTGGGATGAGTCGATAATGTTTAACATCGCTCTGCTCGTCATTATCTCATGACTTATCCAGTTGTATTTCCGCCGTCCAGTTTCATTTCCATAATGGACTCATCGCCGACGAATGCACAGTCATGTTATTGCTAATACCACTCTCGCTCATGTACTTTTTATTCTGTCAGATTTTTTGCTCTTCCGTGCATGTGCTAAAAACTGTCCCAACAACACTGCCGCTGCAAAATCCCCGCTAAGTCTCGTTATAACTCGTGCAATACCGTTCGCGTTCTCGGACCGCGGCGATAAGTGTTGCTATGGTAGTGACAGACAAAAGACAAGACCACTACTGACATATTTTTAGGGAAAAGTCAACACACCCCTAATAACTCTCCGCCCCCCCCCCCCCCAATTGTCCCGAGAATGGAATTTCTTCTCCGTCCAAACACATGCTCCCATGTTAATGTATTATCACCCGTACATATTCTAGTTTTTTTCGTCGACGCGAAAAAAAGAGAGAGGAAAATAGTATTAAGTCCTGGTGGAGTGAAGGAACAACATAGACACCTCATTTAGTTGGTGACATGTCATTCGTCTTCCAGTTATTCTAGGCGTGTTACCACCCGCATGCCAGGATAATGGTGTTTGGTGCCGTGGTGGAACCCCATCAGTAGTAATGGCAGGACACTTTAACTCTGTCTGACTCCATGGATATAGGGGGTATTCTAGAGAGAGAAATAGAGGGAGAATGGCTTCTTCCATCGCGCTTAAATTTTTCATGAGCATTCATAATAAGCCATTTGTCTTTTACAGGCAGGCGGTCACTTGGCGATAGCTCCTAATATTGTTCGATTCAGATTTCGTATGCGTTCTTCTTGTGACGGAACAATACAACGAGGTTACATCAGTATCCGCCTCGTATAAAATATGGAATTGTTATTGTTATTGAGATTTGGGTACCACATGATGAAGACCGTACGTTTGCTGTGCGCACGATTCGCGACATGTAGTTAACTGTAGTGTACCTTAATGTAACTGGAGTTTTTCATTTTCATAATGGAATGAAGATTAGGCCAAGGGCCAAAGATAGGTTACCGGACAATATGTTTAATATTTTAGATGTTAGCCAGGTCACTGGTTAAATTCAAGGTCAAGGGAATATTCAGCATATACAATGTTAAGCATATATCATGTACACAGTTGATTGCTAAGCTGTAATTTCAATAAACAGAGAGATATTATCAATTTTGTCCTGTGGCCTTGAAAATAAAGGCGAAGGTCAAAGTAGAGGTCATCATAATATTTTTGACGTATAACAATTCCTATATGTCCTTCATTGATTCCCACACGATGAAGTTAATTAGTGAGATATAAGCCTTGAAAATCAGGTCAAAGGAGACTTGAAAATAAGGTCATTGGTCAAGTCGAGGTCACGAGAATATTCAGCATATATCATTTGGAGTTTGACCACAATTGATTCCTAAGCTGTAAAGTTGATAATAAGTGAGATATTAGCCATTTGTGATCTGACCTTGAAAATGACGTCAAAAATCATGTTCAAGGTCATGAGAATATTCAGCATATATCATTCCCTGTTCGCAGTTGATTCCTAAGCTGCAAAGTCGATAATAAGCGAGATATTAGTAATTTTGGGCTCTGACCTTGAAATTGAGGTCAGAGGTCACGAGAATATTCAGCATATATTATTTCCTATATGTCCACAATTGATTCCTAAACTCTAATCTCAATATTAAGTGAGATAATTTATTAGACATAATGTGTCCCATTATAAAGCATAGGAGAATATAACATGGGAAAGTCCCATTTGAGCCGAGTTTGGGCCAAAATGGCCCACTTTGAGCGATTCAAGCGCAACGAAACTTATACACATCATAGGAGTACATATGAGGAGTGTTATGTATCAAAAAGAGAAAAAGTTACTGAACAGATTTTGAGAAAATGACTGCCAAAGTCCAAAGTCAGGAATTTTTCGTCGAAAACGGCCGCCATTTTGAAAAAATTGCAAAAATCGAAAAAACAAAAAAAATACCTCCTTCTTGGGTTATTTTTAAGCATTTTTGTGCAAAATTTCAGGAAAATTCGCCCGTAAACAAAAAAGATGAAAATGTGGACGACGACGACGACGGACGACGAACGATGGACGACGGACGCAATGCCATGCCAATAGGTTATCGGACCATAGGTCCGGTAACCTAAAAATTAGTGAAAATAAATAATATTGGCACTTTGAAAAGCCTCTTTTATATCATGTATGCTTGAACATTATATTAGTTGGGTCATTGCTTGTGAGAGCATGTGACAATAAAATCTATATTATCGTTGGGATGAAAATTAAGAATGATTTTGATCACAAATTAAAAATAACTAGAATAATTTTACAATCTCATTTGGGGTGTGTATTTATGCATTCAAGAATTGATTAAACAAGAAGCGATAAAGTTGTTATGTTTCCCATAATATATTTCCCGGCTTCGTAGAAAAAACAACAATGCAAATTGAAAATAGAAGTCTTTTAATAACAAGTACAGCAAATCCGGATCATACAAGTCGTACATTTCCAGTTACATGGGCGCGAATTCAATAATCAGGGAAGGCACAACGTTTGGAAGGCATTATTTTCATATAGGTGAATTCTCCATTTTCTTAAGGTAGATCGCTCCAATTAGTGAGATGGAAGGAATCAAATAGTTTTTTTTTTTTAAATGTGTATCAACGTAATCTAGAGCTTCAAAATGACATATTTTATAGAGTAACTGTTCAGTATCCTAAAACTGAAAACCCAATAGGGGGTCACTATATCCATTCGCATGGAAAACACGATGCAAGATGTGAACATTGACAAAAAAATATGCAACAAATATGTCATTTTAGGTATATGTTTGTGATTTTGATCGAACATGTTGAAGAAACCAGTTACCCTGTTTTCTTTTCAGTATTAGGATGCAGACTAGTTACTCTATAAAATAGATCATTTTGAAGAGATCATATTCAAGAAAAAAACTTTTAAGGTTTTTACCCTCGGTTACCTGATTGTTTGGAGCGGACTACTTTGATTGTAATTGTATTTCGTAACGTGGAAGACGAAGAAACAACAGTAAAATTTGTGATCTGGCGAAGGAAATTGTCAGCTTTTTCATATATTTTGCGTTTTGAAATAGTTGTTCAACAGAATAAAAGTCAATCCTCCAGAGCGACGTGTACTTCACAAAGAAGAAGTAGTAAGACTACGCATTGGGTTACTTCATAGTGGATACCAAAGACGTCATGATAACATGATGATCATAACGACGTCCATAACACTTCATACCGCCTCCATTATGACAGATCCGCAGAACCATACATGTATAGCACGAAACACAGTTCTAGGTTCTACAGTTTTGGCAACGCCAAATGATGCATTTGAACAACGATATTCACCATATACCCCGACCTCTGCCAGCCAGAAAAACAGTTAATGCACGCATACTCTCATCGAAAAACGGATCTGTGTTAATGATCAACACTATAACCGCCAATAACAGAATAATACCAGCCATAAGAAACACAACGTTCATCACTTTCTTCACCATTCGAAAATGCCGATCCTGTGCCTTTTCTTGTTTGATAAGGTGCCGCATTGCTTCTGGTGTCAGAATTTTATTGTCTTCGAGTTTCTTCACGAATCGTTTCCACCAAAGGAATCGCGCCTGTTTCTTCTCTTCTTCCTTTGATATCGCGCTCGCGCGTCGGCTCTGCGCGTCGTAGATCGACACTGAAGTTGCGTCGACATCAGGCGAAAATCTGACGTTCTGCGTTGGTTTCGGATTCCACGGAAAATCGTCGGATTCGTCAACATGTTCAATGACAGAAGCGCGTGACTTTTGCGAAGTTTGCGATGCCGCGCTTTCCCGACGCATGTCCAACCTGTGACTGTTCTGAGTGACACGTCCGCCATCTTGTTTGTTACCGGAAGTCACGTTATTCCGGTGGTCTTTATTATTGGGCTCGATCGACTCGACTCTGTCCAAACGCTCGTAACTGCGCCTGCGTGGTGTGAAAAGCGCAGCGGATTCGAGCGACTTGTTTTTGTTGGCGTTCGGGTCAGCTACGTCCGGTGATACTGACTTCCGGTTCCCAGGAGGCGCTGTTGGGCGAACCGGGGGGCTTCTGTGGTTTTCATTTTCGTATTCTCTTTGAGGCATACCGAAATTCTCCTCGCTCCCACGTACATATGCTGGGTTCTGAAATTCGAGGAAAGAAACTGATTTCAAACGTCAAAATTATCCCGAATTATCAGCAGTATTTGAACTCTTCCTTGGAGCTCCAAAGTTAAAATTCCATCTTCGTTATTTTATTTAACGTTAATTTACGAAACAAATTTAACCTCGTACTGTATATATGTATACACGTCCTGAGTATTCACAGTGTAGCTATGTATCGACCATCTGGGACATGTGACAAAAGCGCAACCTTATAATAATAAGCCTACAGATATTGCGACGCATCTCCACTGGGGAATACAGTCATTTGTCAGCCGTTAAAAAATATACAACGACCAAAAAATATACAAATAAGAGCAGGAACAGTTGTTGAACATTTAAACATTCGTGTAAAATGTTATTAAATACAATAAAACATACAGTACCTGCATGGTGTTCTCAATATCAAGTTTTTTTTGTGTTTATTGCAAGATTATCACACGTAACCAATTTTCCGGGCCAGTCAATATGCTATGTTATTCCCAACTAACACATCGCGTATCCGGTGATAACATTATTTCAAAAAGTGCCATCGTGAATTCCCGAACATCGATGATGCAAATAAGGGCATTATCGTAACGATTTGTTCGTATGAAACAACGTAGGCTATGCATACCGACAACGCCTGTGATGGGATTTCTATGGCTGGTTCAACACAACACAATAGCGATATAGTTTTAATGACTACTTACATATTCCGCACTGACCTATATTTCATCGAAACATCTGTCCCGCACCAAACGTCACCTTTCGTGAACATGTGAATCATCCGTCATTCTAATATTCCATGCACATGCGGGTACCCAGCATGCAACGCGCCGTATAAAGGTGGTATATCACATTGACAATGATATTCAATTAACCCAGGTGTTTTGTCTTTTTTCCGTTTTCTGATCCGTCTGAAAATTGCGTTTTCAACTACTGTGTAGACAAATACGTCGTGCCATCAACTTGTTGCAAATGAATACGCGCCTATACATGACACAAATCATAGCATCTCGCATTGTGCGATGTTTTACTCGATATTTTTAATATGGAAGCGTATATGTGTCATATCCACACATTTGTGCAAGAATGCCGCAGTTGATTAACGTGTGTTAATGAGAACAACTTTTACAGCAAAATAGGTAAACATGCACTTGAATCGATAGGTCGAAATAGAGCATAAAATAGATACAATCATACAATAATTTGTATTTTCAACGATCTACCACTGAGCTTCCGTAGAAAATTACCCCTAAATACCCACTCCTCTCTGAATTATCGACCGTGTAAATAAAATGCTGATGTTTCCATGTTGATCTGACAGCGCCAGATGTTTGATATTGACCGTGGCGCATATAGCTATTGTGGTAGATCGGGACATGTTTTGCTGTACCGTAGGCTAGAGAAAATGACAACGGGTCAAGTCTAGACTGCATCTGCAGCAGACACATGAAGGCGTTAACACAGGTTCAAATTATGAATGCAAATATTCTATACTATATCGAAAAATTATGTTTCTTGAACATATTCTTGACAAGATGGTAAGCAATGTAATAGCTAATCTGTTACCAGTACATAAAACACCTGTTGATATAAATATCGATCTATTGACGATCGTGCGATTGTCCCGCAGATCAGGACCAAGGCCGGAACAATACCATACAACAATACATCAGACAGATATCGACAGGCAGGTGCTCAGAAGCTCGCGAAAACAACTTGAAGTACTATACACACTATAGAATATATCATTTACATAATTTATACGATAAGATTTTCTACCTTCCCAGAGAATTGTCAAGAGCTATATTCGCGGAAAACAGCTTAAAATATGGTCAGATTTAGATGAGGTTGGAAAACATACTCATAATTCACAACCACTCTCACAACCAGAGTGATAAAACTGTCTGATCTTGAGGAGATAAACGTGTCACTTATTCACATTGAGGTTGTCATTGAATATATCGTTATACATAAGAAGTATATAAGAGTATATCCAAGTAACCTACAGTGGTGAGAATTATTTTTGTGGCCAGCGGAAAAATGTTGAGATGGTAAAGTTTGTGTGATTAATAACTTTAATTTAATAAATTAAATTGCTCCATATAAACAAAGAAGAACATATCTATAGATGTATATCCGAGTTCAGACATTCAATGGTTTTGATGTTGCCCAATGTTTCGGATAAAATTGATAGTTTATGCGTCTATTTTGGGTGTAAAAACCATATTTCTCATCTCACATTTTATCATTTTTACGTCGGAAACTATAAAAGTTGACAATCTTTCGTAATTGTTCTGCCAAAATCAGAAATTCAGCCCAAATTTTTGTTGCGCTACTTTATGCGTATGTATTACGGTAAACATCGTCGGCTTTTTCCATGTAATGTATGCTGATGATTCCCGGAAATTTTGACAGTGCTTTGCCTGTACACCTATCGTAGGCGAGTTTGTTTTTTTTTGCAGCCTACTCTTACACTAATTGGCTCCACCATGACGTTTATAGCAATATAACACACGCTCTCACTCCCATTAATTTAGGAGCGTCAAAGTTCCTACGAATATTTCAGGTACGCTTGACCCCCTTGGAGTCGGGTCCAAAAATATCACAAAGTTCTCACAGTATTGCGTTTATTCATAAGATTAAAATGTAAAACCTCATTGAAACAATCAGAATAAACATGGAAACAATACCCAAGTATATAGTATCCGAGCAAACAAAACCGAGTCCATTATCCAATCTCAAAGTCCAGTGTCAGGCAAAATCGAGAACCCCCATATATGGCCATAAAGAGGTGAAATCAGGTTTTCCGGAAATAGTGAGCATTTCCTGCCCCCACAGGATATATAAACACTTTCATATATAAATATTATTTATGAAAGTGCTGCGATCCTCCTATTGAGATTACTATATTTAAAACAAATGATAGCAGGATCGGGCCCACTCATGCCTACCCTCCATGGGTCTGTTTTTAACCAAACTTAGAAGACCAGCGCGACGCGCCCGCCAATAAGTGGAATAGTATGGAATCATATATTGATCAATGAATATTTCCATTGAATACACACACACCGAACATAACGTTGTATCAGCATTTTCCGGAATAGTAGAACATCCCATAATACGATACCGCCAATTGATAATGTGATATTCCATTCACTAATATGGCAAGTAATTTTGAGTGACTATATGACAATTGACCCAGGACTTGGTCGAGGTCTTTGTAATATCAACCTTATTGTCTGTGGTGTTAAAAAATCCAACTGATGGTAACCTTGAAAAGTAACATGGCTCTCGATTAAGTCATCCATCGTCTTATGAGGACCTAGACCTATAAAACCAGGCGTAGTACATGAGATTGATGATGCCAATGTAAAACACATATATAATGTCAGACTTTTGGAAAGGAAACAAAACCTGACCAAACGTAACTCAAAATCAAACCCATGCAGCACAAGCAGACGTATGACACGATGGTCCAGGTATCGTCATACATGTATCAACCACCGTGATCATATTGTTTTGGATGCACTGCTCACACACCATATGGTGCATACAGACACATGTCGATATGCTGAAAGCCATGGTGTAAGCAGCAAATTATGGGACACTCGGAAACGAGTTCCAAGTTCCAAGTTCCGAGTTCCAAGTTCCAAGTTCCAAGTTTCGAGTTCCAAGTTCCAAGTTTAAAGTTCTAAGAAAAAGGTGTCCTCGGTGTTCAGTCAGTAATTCTACAAATCACAGGGAGGTACCGTTTGTCTGATTCTATGTGCATTATTCTGATTCTAGGGGCAAAAAGTCTGATTCTATGAGCAAATTGTCTGATTCTATGGGCAAATAATCAAGTAAGCAGTGGAGCACCAGTAAAACATGCTGGATCAACGACAAATTTCTCAACACAATCTGATGGCATATGTTCTATTGACTCCATAAATCATTGCAGAATATGGATTATGTTCAGTTTCTTATGCAGAGTTCACCGTTGTTCATACATTTGTCGCACAAAAGTGGAACGGCCAGGTGATGGAGCAGTTATCCATAATGAATCACCAACTGCAAAGGGCTCACACTAAGTGGTATTTGGACAACAATTAGTCCAGTTGACATTCTGATTGTTCCTAGACGTGAAATTAGCTACCTAATCAAACAAAATTGATCATAGATTAAAAATAACAGAAACAAACCTGATTCTATGGGACCAACTCTGATTCTATGGGTAGGTTTATTTGATAAGCATGGAAGGAACTATGGGCTAAGATCTGTCATCCATGTTATTGACCTTCTCCTAGAAACAGTACATAAAATCAAGCTTCAATACTATATTTATTCAGGATCAGCATCGAGAAGTTGTTAGTTCCATGGCTATAACAACAACCTACCCATATAATCAGGTTTGTTCCCATAGAATCAGGTTTGTTTCTGTTATTTTTATTCTATGTCAAATTTTGATGGATTACGTAGCTGGCTTCACGTCCAGGAACAATCAAAATGTTAACTGGAATAATTGTCGTGTAATTGTGGTCGAAATATCCTGGTAAGTAACTGGAAGCGCTTTGTCTTTGGTGATTTATGATGGCTAACTGCTCCACTGCCTAGCCGTTCCACTTTTGTGCGACATATATATATGAAGAGTGGTGAACATCACATAAGAAACTGAACATAAATCATATTCTGTAATGATTTAAGAAATAAACATAACATATGCCATCAGATTGTGTTGAGAGATTAGCCGTCGATCCAGCATGTTTTACTGGTGCCTCGCAGCTTACTTGCTTATTTGCCCATAAAATCAGACAGTTTGCTCATAGAATCAGACTTTTTACCCATAGAATCAGACATATGCACATAAAATCAGACAAACGGTTCCTCCCTGTGCAAATGCCACGCTTTTTCCAGAGCTCTTTGCTCTTTGTCTAAAAGTCGTAGAGAAAAGGGATCATGGCGTCAGTTTGAAGGCGCAGAACACGTTAAAAAAAATGATAAATGTCAACTTCTTTGTTGAATATTTGTTCGATCATCAACAGCATAGTTCGTTGTTGATGCCTGAACAATTTATTTAATAGAAGAAATTGACAAGATCCGAATTTATTCCAATTCTGTCATAATGCAAAAGGAATTATTTTCATTCCCCTTTGTTTCACTTTTCCCATCATTTGTAATTAATTTTGTGAATGTAAAAATATAAAATGATGACATGGATACGTTTGAACTAATTATAATTGACCAAAGAACAAACCCGGTTCTGCAAACTATCCGAAATTCATAAGCTTGGAAGGTTTTCGACTTTGTGATATTGAAACGTCGCACAAGAAAGTGATTTAACATGTTGAAAGATTTGGGGAGACCCGATGCAGAAATATACACAATATAACTACTCTTCCTTGGGACTTTGAACGCGGAACTTGGAACTTGGAACTCGCAACTTGGAACTCGGAACTTGGAACTCGTTTTCGGATGTCCCGCAAATTATATCATTGTATACTATGATTATATCCGCAAAATCAAGGAACATTGGTCTACTGTATTATATGTTATAAACATGACACCAATACCCAAGTACAAAGTTTTCTGAGCGAACGAAACTGAGTCCGTTATCCAATCTCAAAGCCCAGTTTTAAGCAAATTCGATAAAATGTATGGAAATTCATGAACCCACATATATGTTATGGTATGCAATGATGTTACCGTGGCTGAAATATGTCGATTGTTGGCTTAGGATTTGCCATTTTTGCTTGTATCCAATGATGTATCAATAATTGCACAAATACTTCCAACTCCTCAAACATGCAAGTCTGATGCACACAGTTACACACAGTAGGTGGTTTATGGTACACATATTGAAATTTGCACCACGAATCCGTCTCTCAGCTCTAATCAAACAGATACAGTAAAACGAAATGGTTGATGAGCACAACATTGGATAAGAATATAGGTCATTGGGCATGGAATAAGCCACATATTTTTTCCTGTATTCGTAATCCATCCTTATATGGAAAAGGAGTTAGAAAAATAAAAGCTTCACATTTTTGTAGCACGATCGGGGCGGAATAGAAATATGAGCTAAATCGAGCCGAAACTGTGACTGCGAGAGTGCGATTAGGCGAATCCACAAATCCACAAACATACCAGCATACTTGCCGACTACGATTCCGCCAAGTAAAAAAGGCCGAAAACTATTTCACGCCAATTGATGACGTCAGTCCTGCCAAACTTTATATATGCGACCCCTGCTTCAAACGTCAAGTTTAAATAGTCAAAAGGGGTGAAAAATCGAAACCCCTCGAGTTTGACATTTAGCACTTCATTCTGTCTTTTTATCTTGATGATGTTGACTGATGTTCTTAACGGAGTTGAACAGCGAACACTTGATATGGTGTACCAAGTCCCCAGAAGTGGCAAAAAATCAGTTGGAACAAATATAAATGAGTTATTGCGCGAAGATATTACTGAACAGCAATCAGCGAAAAACACTTATCTACAACAACTAGAGGCCGAATTCTTGTGGTGTATAAAAGCTGGCAAAACTAGAAGGTCTTGATCACCAGGGATTGAACATTACACGAAATATATTTGCGAATATCATACAGAGATGCTAACGTTTTTCAAAGCTGTTTTCGTCTGCACCATAGCTATTCTATGTGCATACAATTGCGAGGCACGACAGGTAAGAAGTAATAGATGTGCAAAATTATCATGGAAGAAGTTATTTTTACACAACTACTAACTTATTTTGTTGATATTACTAAGTTACTGTTCTTATTGAACACGGTACGAATTATCTTCTTTCATTCTAAAAATAAAACCGTATAGAATCGTCATGAACCACATCTGGAGAATGACAAACGTATGAAGGAGCATTCCTACGAACAGGTCAGCAAGAAAGGTTGGTGAGAAAGTAACATACCATACCCAAGAACCAACTAACGTATATATTGAAAAATTACTGAACTGATTATGATGACTCATCGGTGACAACACTCATCCATTCAAATAATAAAACATATACTGATCTGCTGTCACATCAGGGTATGTGGATCATTCCATTCAGTAATAATAGTTAGCGCTGAAATTGTTCTCAAACGTTCCCATTTCACTCAGGGAACGACCTAAACTTGGTGGATCATAAACATCTGACAATTGAAATTGAAACAAGTGAAATCGACATTAAACAATGTGTACGCGTCGTCCTGTTAACATCAGTGAAACTAGATTTTGGTGCTATAAATAAGTAGAATATTGGAATGATTAATTGTGTTTAAAAACAAGTCTGATCAGTATTCAAACTCACGCACTAGTGTAGAACACGTGTGTTACTCGCCTCATTCCTGATGAAAAATAGAAATACGTGTATATGTTTCAATGTTAGATCATGCAATTTGGCATGTGCAATACACAAGTATGAGGTATTCCGAATGAACAAAACCGAGTCCATTACCCGATTGCAAATTACATTTTCAATCAATACTGATGAAATTGTATGGAAATTCATGAATCTCCATAATATGACCATAAAGTTTTGAAATGAGAAAAAAATATCTGAAATTAAAAAAATGCAGCCTCTCCTCCACAACATAACGACAAGCATTCCATAGATGGTTATTCAGTGAATATCAAAGACCAGCTTTGAATATCCTCAGATGCGGGCACCCTGGCAGTGTGTGACGTGAACCCGTGTGAGAATGGTGGGAGCTGTGTGGACGTTGGTAATGGACAGTATGGATGCTGGTGCACACCATACTTCCAAGGAACCCATTGTGAACTTGGTGAATACTGCTGGTGTGACACTCAGAATCAGTACTGTTTTTTAATGTTAAGCATTATCACAATTACAAATTAGAGGCAAAGAAGCAAATGAGAGGCAGGTTGGGAATATGCTAAATTGTAGAAATGCATGTTGGATTTGCAGAACCAATGAAGAACGTTGCGCTAAACAACCACACGGCAACTTGCACTGCATCAAGCGAGCAGCCACCTAACGTTGAGCCTGAGCAGTTCGCCTGTCATAGAGCAATTGATGGATTCCAGTCACACGGTGGTTTATACTGGAAGACAGACAATGAGCGTGTTGGGGCGTGGATGATGGTGTCTTTCGACTTCTACTATAGGGTTCAGCGCATGAATGTTTTTCCTCATTGTTTATTGGCTTATCAGGCCAGCACAGTTCGTCTTGAGACCAGTGACACCCAGTTCACAGATGTGAGTGTCATATGAATGCTGATTGGGTGCTGAGACTTACTGAATGTTCCAGTAATGCACGAAGCTATATCCACTGTCAGTGTGTGGTCTATTGTCAAGTAATTGATTGATGGGCTGGACAGTAATATTGATGTAGGATACGGTGTGATTCTGGGGACAAACAAATATACGCCCATTGTTTCACATGAACATCTCAATTGATGCCGAAGTTTTTGCCATGGGATAACTCATACATTAGTAAACGGAATGTGGATATTTGCTTGCTCTCTTAATTAAACCAAAGATCTTATATAGTTTACACGATCCTTGATGAAAGTGTATCTAGCCATCTAACTAGGAGGCTCACAATGTTTATTGTCAAACAAAACATTCCACAGTAGTCACAGTAGACGTACTGATATATAATAAGTGAATTCACATGTACACTCACACACAAGAGAGTAACCTTTCTTTAAAAAAAGATCAATACCGCAAATGCTTGTAAGCCACCACACCTCTTCATATTCCGAGTTTTACCTCTTGAAACCCAATCTGTCTTACCTAGATACCTTTGCTCTGTATTCCCGAGTCCAATACTGGTTGGGCATGTGACAACAAGTTCTGGGAGAGTTCTTTTTTAACTCCAACCATCACAAGTTATGTTCATGTCGAGCTGACAGGGATGTGTGACCCAAGTCAACCAGTATCCACGATCACTGGCTTTCAAAGCATTGAATTCTTCGCAAATAACGGTGAGTGAAGATTACTTTATATTTTCATGTGGATTAGATCTACCTCATTCTGGAATAATATATCAGAAAGATACATTATGGATGAAGTCATGATAAATCCCAGTTCGTACCACATCACGACCGATACAATTGGGCAAAGGCATAGGAGTTATGTATCGGAATAGGCCTATTCCAGCATAATATTTACGCTAGTACACCAACTGTCAAAAACTAACAAATAATAAAGCTATACTATGTGAAATATGAAATATAACTGTACAATTGCTGGATCATCAGCACATTGATTCAGTTTGTGTGGACAAGAATTTCCATAATGTTAGTTGGTAAAACCTGTACAACGAAAAATCAGACTTGGTGACATTATATTTTTTCCTATAATTTTTTGCCCTGACAGTGTATCTTATCTGAAAAACAATATACAAAAATATCTTCCTTAAGGTGTTGCGAAATAGCTCTTTATGACATTGTACATACATGCCGCTGATATGTGTATGTGCGTCCAATGATTGAACTTCGAAATAAGAGTGACTTCTTATAGTACCATTTTCAGCAATAAATGCATTAACTGTAAGTTATAAAAATTAGGCCAAGGGCCGAAGATAGGTTACCGGACAAGCCAGGTCACTGGTCAAGAGAATATTCAGCATATATAATATTAAGCATATATCATGTCCACAGTTGATTGCTAAGTTGTAAATTCAATAATCAGAGAGATATTAGCAATTTTGTGCTGTGGCCTTGAAAATGAAGGCAAAGGTCAAATTTAAGGTAATCAAAATATTCAGTGTATATCATTTTTTATATGTCCACAATTGATTCCCGAGACATACAGTCAATAGAGGAGCAAGATATGAGCCATTTTGTCCTGTGACCTTGAAAATGAGGTCAGAGGTCAAATTCAAGGTCACGAGAATATTCAGCATATATCATCCTATATGTCCACAATTGATTCCTAAGCTGTAAAATCCATAATAAGTGAGATATTAGCCATTTTGTCCTATGACCTTGAAAATGGGGTCGAAGGTCAAATTCAAGGTCACGAGAATATTCAGCATATATCATTTCCTATATGTCCACAATTGATTCCTAAGCTGTAGAGTCGATAATAAGCGAGATCTAAGCCATTTTGTGCTCTGACCTTGAAACTGAGGTCAGAGGTCAAATTCAAGGTCACGAGAATATTCAGCATATATCATTTCCTATATGTCCACAATTGATTCCTAGTCTCTGATATCAATATTAAGTGAGATATTAGGCATAATGTGTCCCATTATAAAGCATAGGAGAATTTAACAAGGGAAAGTCCCATTTGGGCCGAGTTTGGGCCAAAATGGCCCACTTCGAGCGATTCAAGCGCAACGAAATTCATAGACATCATAGGAGTACATATGAGGAGTGTTATATATCAAAAAGAAAAAAAGTTACTGAACAGATTTTGAGAAAATGGCCGCCAAAGTCCAAAATCAGGCATTTTTCATCGAAAACGGCCGCCATTTTGAAAAAAATGTGAAAATCAAAAAACTAAAAAATACCTCCTTCTTGAATTATTTTTAAGTATTTTTGTGCAAAATTTCAGAAAAATTCGCCCGTAAACAAAAAAGATAAAAATGTGGACGACGACGACGACGACGACGACGACGGACGACGACGGACGCCGGACGACGGACGCAACGCCATGCCAATAGGTTATCGGACCATAGGTCCGGTAACCTAAAAAACAGAGTGTGGCCAAAAATATCCATACCTCATTAAAAGACTTCATTCGACATGGAACAATAGAGAATTGTGTGAACTTGAGCTGGTAATTCATGTATAGATCTCATTTGGGGAAATAATGCAAAATGACATTTCTTTCTACCAATAATATTAATGCTTGTCCCTTCAAACAGCTGCTCTTGTGGATGCCGCCTCTGAGAACAATGCAGCAACTTGTACAGCATCTAGTGAATACAATTCCTCGGACTTTGGATGTCAACATGCTATTGACGACGAGGACAGTCCGGGGGTGGGGAACGAGTGGATGACGGACGGTGAGGGGGTCGGGGCGTGGATACAGGTGGACTTTCAAGACTTGGAAACGAGATCCACGACAATCATGGCTGTTGGGTTCCTGCAGAGGTGTAATCGACACTCACAGAATCAGATGGTCAATCTGGACTTCGACTATGGAGTCTCACAACAGGTAGCAAGTACAAAAATAAATATAGATGCTAGGTCGTTGTAGGTTTTTACTTGGGAATAAATGACGTGTCCCATTTGTTATTTCAATTCCACATAAATACAATTGTGATTATCACTTGCAGTTAGGCCTGCAGTGCTTCAACAGCAGCGAGGACCCGCTGGAGTGTAGTGGCCAGTACTGGCAGCAGTTTGACCTGACTCCGTTCGTCGAGTCGACATTCATGCGAGTGACAGTGACAGCTGTTTGCTCTGTTACCCCTGACAACGTGGGTTTCCGTGAGATCAGGGTGTTCCGCTTAAGAGGTACAGACCACAAAGCGAATACGAGTCCACTCCCCAAATAAGTAAACTTATTCAGAGAAGGGGAACGTCCATACTGTTTATACAGGACCAGTCTGACTTGGTCCGACTTACAAATTGTTCATTTTATTTCATGAAACTGATCATGTAACATCGGGAAAACATGACATAACAAACCCCCAGCAGAATCATGGAAAATCCAATCACACATCAGAAGAATCACCAAATTGTATCACATTTTGCTAAGCATTCACACTAAGCTTTCAACATGGGTATGCACGAGTCACTACCCTGGAAAGAATGTCAATATTTACTACACCCAGTCTTAGTCTCAGTATTCACGAGCCTATAATCAGAATAGCTTGTTGTCGAGGGTTCCCGCTAGAAGTCATATTGTACATCAATGTGAAGTTTGCAAGACATCTCTCGTACAATTGTATTTGCAGATGTGAATCCATACAGACAAGAGTGATCATCTGGAACACGGACATCCTTCAGCAGTTCACTTACGTTATAGCTGATTCTTCACTGAACGCCGGCCAATTTGTTTTTGTTTTAAATCATTCACCTATAGGGGGTACTGTATCAATATTTTCTCCTTCAAATCTTTTCGTTCTAGATATTTTACTGTTGGCATCATCAAAATCTAGCTGTATTAGTGGTGATAGATTGATACATACATTGTTTTTCAATATATTATGTCTTTAGTTTTAATGAAAAAAATACACAATGATAATATTACACGTTGCATTTTTGCAGAAGACGTAACGTAAGCCAATCCGATGGCCTTATATATACTCAATGATATTATTAAACGTTGCTACGTTGCAGAGTTATAACGTGAGCTAATCCGATACCATCATGTGTACAATGTGAAAACTGCAAATTTCCTCTTCTTACAGATTGATGAATAAATATTACCAAATGAGTGAGTTTTCCTAATAAATACCTAACCATACATGATTGTCGTCCGTTATTGGACCACCTCAATAACTAGCACTCCAGTGAACAGGTTTACTACTTGACTTTGATGTATTATTCATGCTACAGAGTAAACACAGTAGATTGGTCTTTCCGAATCATTTTATCCATTCTTGTACATCGGTATAGAAATAAAAATAAGAATAACAGTTTTGATATAATTTGATGACAACTGAGAAGAAAGCAATTACAGTGTATTTGTTATATTTCTTTAATAATTCTGAATGCATTTGTATACGTATTCTATACGTAAGTCCTCGCGATCTTGTCAAACTAGTGGTGGAACATAAATACACATCCAGACATCAGTATTCATGAATACTTCATTTGACATTTATTGAACAATCCTAAAAATCACTGAGATATGGGGCTACATTTGGTGGAGCCGATCTTTTTCTTATTATGATGTTGAATCACTGGTGAACTTGCACATCTTTACATTGTTTTGATGATGAGATCATTTGTCACAGACAGAAGTAAGAACTTCAACCAGAACATTTCACCAAACATTTTATGAGAAAAGTTATTCCAGAATATCCAAATATTTATCAATCATTCCATTAGTTTCGCGAACCAGAGCTGTTTTTACCTGTCAGCACTGGAGAAACTTTATATACAAGCGTTTGCCTCCAAAGATCACTTTATACATATCGGTGTGGCACTCATACATTGTTCTGGACATAACTTTGAATTCGATTGTCTAAGCTCATCTTAGAATATTATGAGTCATGTGAGGGTGTCATGTGAATTGCTAAATGTTTTTATTACATAAGTATCGTCTGTCTTCAAGATATTTGTATCCACTTCACCTATTTTGTGGTGGAAATGAAAACAAATTTGGGTTTATTTGTTTTTGTAGATCAGACTCGAGGTCCCCAAACGATCCAGCAATTATGGTTTACTATATAATACACACATCAGCTCTAATTCTGTCCCGAAAGTCGATTCACTTACTCCGTGCTGGTCTTGAGTTTGAACTCTCATTGTAGATCTATGTCAACATTTTGGGTTGCACACGAATTTGAGTGTGCGTACCCAGTTACATTTTGGGCCAAATTCAACAATTCGATGAAGTCGATTATCTCAATTAGTTAGATAGTATGTTATATAACATTTAGAACTTTAGAGCAGTAGTCACAATTGATATATTATGAGAATTTGGCATGTAGGAGCATAATAAACACAGAGCATCACATGACACTGCATGAAATTCTTACAGCGCTTCTGGTCGTCAAATGTGGTACTTTACTGCGGATTATAAGTGGGGTTTTTGGCACGTACACATTTGCTTTCTTCGCGCTATCATTAAGCACTGATCAATGAAGGTGATGTGAACATAAATGAAGTATTGTATTATTGTAGAAATATACAATTAATAATGTATTGAATACGCAGAGGAATACCGAAGTAAACATGATCCTGAGACGTTAAAAGAAACAGTCCAATTCGTAAATTCTGTAGCAAGAAAACCCCACTGAATGTTGATTTTTGTGTACAATACTGGTATTTTCATGCATCATCGTAACTGTTAGACTAGAATTTTTATAGTACGTATATTCCTATGTAATTCGCCGTGTCATGTACGTTAAATAAGCATTGTCCAGCTAACAATTATCGATGCTATTGTTGCTTCTTATGATGGTAGAATTACCACTATCGTTGCGATTATCGCGTTCAGTTGGTGTTAGAGGAAGTTTGGCCCCGACAGAGTCATCTCTGTCGTTTTGATAAATACATGAAATGTCCGACTTAATGCATGGAAATATGTAACACGTGGGAATACGAAAACCATTGTTTGCGACGATTATACATTTGTTGTCTTTGTATCATCGCCGAGTGGGTTATGTAGAGTACTAGTGTAAAAAGAATAAAACATGGCTCGAAGTAAGAAAGCACATGTTATTATATACACCGGTATTTGGACAATTGGACGGCAGTTACCTGATCAGTGACACACAACGAAAGACACACAATATCATGCATGCAACTTCAGATAACCCATAAAGCCAAAAGAAATCCTGGAGTATGGACTTGTCAGATGATTGCTTCCCAGTTTTGTAATGTGCACGTGCAAATCACATTGTAAGTTACGTAATCACTAATACCTCATATACACAATGTACACTACCTTTGTCTTACGCATGATACAGATATGATACACCATATTCTGTTTTCAATCGAACTAACCTGCCCCTGTCCATTCAGTTACGTACATGTAAGTGCAGGCACAGAATGGCAAGAGTTCGTGTGACGGTTCCTCTGGTTCTCATCATTGGGGTCTGTGTTGGGTTAATTTCTGGAAAGTCTACTCCAAAGCGGGTAAGTTATTTATTATCAGATCAAATCTTGCAATATACTTATGTGATTTTTTACCTGGATTTGACAAAATTTATGATGCCCTGTTGAATATTTGGTAGGATGAACCGTCATTGCAAGTTCCGGATTTGAAATCACAGACAGGGGAGGAGGGGAAAGAGAATGGTCAGTAGCATATATGTAGCATACAAACAGCATACTATAACTTTACCATATACACCACAGCTATCGTACAATAAAGCACGAGACATTGTATCAGATATTATATCATTGTGAGGTTTATATCATATCATATATCATATATGTTGCGATTTTGCCCAAAGATCGCGGCAGGAGATTCTTTTTTAAACACTTTCTTGTTTCTGGCCGCTTCTGTTCGAATCTCGTGAATTGTCATGGCGACTCACCGTCCTTCTCTCTATCCATTATACTGAACAGTGGCCTTACGTCATCTCTCGTGCTCTCGCTTCTAGTATAAATACTGTGGCCGCACTTTGTGTGGCCGAAGTTGTCCAGAGAGCACGACAGGTGAGCTCACACCATGAGCTCCTTGTCCCGGGTCGAGTAAAGGTTAGTCAGGCCTCTGGGACGACTTTCAAATGGTGGCCCAGGAGGGGGACCTTGATGATCCGGGGCTCGTCCCCGTGATCACCGGTTCCTCGCCCTGGGATGGTGTGACATAGGCTCTGACAAGACCGTCGGACTGTCCAGGGTTCTATCCCTGTGACAGTGCCGTCGGCGAGGCCGGCCAGCAACATGCCCACGTGTACGGGTTCCGTGGTGCCACTCCCATGGCATCTCGGGCTCTACACACGACTACATTAGGCCTGCCATAACTATGTATGATGCATGTTGTATATTGATGTTGATGATGATGTGTTATGATGTGATGTATGACGGCCGGATTCGTCTGGACGGACTGTTACCTGGTTGTAGTTCTAGCTAGCCATCGGCGCCCATGTGCGTCTCGGGCGCCGAACGTTACATATATATCAAATTAAATGTGATATGGTAAAAGATATAATGAAAACATGCATAAATGTACCGGATAGAATCGAATGCAACAGCTTAATAAACATGTACTGATATATTATATGGGATATATATATATATATTGTGTAAAGTTCGGCGCCCGCTACAGGGCGTAGCTCTCTACGGTAACAACTACAACCAGGTAACAGTACATCCGGAACGGATCCAGTACATCCGGAACGGGTCCCGCACATCCGGAACGGGACTCCGCACATCCGGAACGGGTCCGGCCGTCATACATCACAACATAACACATATCATCATCATCACCTTATCTATAACATGCACATTATACATTCGTTATGGTAATGTAGCCGTGTGTAGAGCCCGAGGAGCCATGGAGCAGCTCCACGGAGCACATACACGTGGACATGTTGCTGGCCGGTCTCGCCGAAGGTACTGTCGCAGAGATAGAACTCTGAGCCAGCCCGACGGTCTGCCAGAGCCTGTGTCACACTATCCCGGGTGGGAAAAGACTGGCGATCCACAGGGCTTGCGCCCCCGAGCCAGCAACTGTCTCTCCCCAGCCCGGGCCCCCTATGGAAGTCGTCCCTGAGGCCTGACTGGCCTTTACCCGAACAGAGACAAGGAGCACATGGCTGCGCTCACCTGTCGTGCTCAGTCTCTGAGACAACTCCGGCCACACATACTTGGTACTTGGTACTTGTACTTGGGGTGAGGGGCGCCATAACTCGATGATATGCCCCCTAGACAGAAACCCGGGATCGGGGAAATCCCCTACTCTTTACGATAAATCCCAAGGGATCTTTTAGGTGCCAGACACCATAGACAGTCTCTGACACCACCCGGCCTTTGTTTTTACCGCCAGTCGGGCTGCACTGGCGTGGGAGGTTTTCAGGCACAAGTGGCGCTGAGCGGACTCGAACCCACGACCTTTAGATCATGGGCCGAGCGCTCTGCCACTGCACCATCCCCCCCCCCCTCCGGCCACACAAAGTGCGGCCTTCGTATTTATACTAGAAGCGGCCAGTGTACAGTATAGTGGATAAGAGGATTAGAGAGCGTTGCCGGGGCGACGCTCGCCTCGAGCCGAGGCTTGTCAAAACAAAGGCCGTAAAACAAGAGTGTTTAAGAAAGACAGCTGCTGTGATCTTTGGGCAAAATCGCCACAATTGTATGGATGGCATACATTTGTGGTCGTAGTTCAGTCTCGGTATTAAATGGGGGATCAACACTTATATATTATATATCTTATATGGGATATATATATTGTATGGATGGCATACATTTGTGGCCGTAGTTCAGTCTCGGTATCAAATGGGGGATCGGCACTTATATATTATATATATTATATGGGATATATATATACTGTATGGATGGCATACATTTGTGGCCGTAGTTCAGTCTCGGTATTAAATGGGGATCAGCACTTATATATTATATATCTTATATGGGATATATATATTGTATGGATGGCATACATTTGTGGTCGTAGTTCAGTCTCGGTATTAAATGGGGGATCAGCACTTATATATTATATATCTTATATGGGATATATATATTGCATGGATGGCATACATTTGTGGCCGTGGTTCAGTCTCGGTATTGAATGGGGATCAGCACTTATATATTATATATCTTATATGGGATATATATATTGCATGGATGGCATACATTTGTGGCCGTAGTTCAGTCTCGGTATTAAATGGGGATCAGCACTTATATATTATATATCTTATATGGGATATATATATTGTATGGATGGCATACATTTGTGGTCGTAGTTCAGTCTCAGTATTAAATGGGGATCAGCACTTATATATTATATATCTTATATGGGATATATATATTGTATGGATGGCATACATTTGTGGTCGTAGTCCAGTCTCGGTATTAAATGGGGGATCGCCATGTAATATTTTGGTGTAGTAGCCTGCGTTCGATCAATTGCTTTCAAGTCTACGATTACGTCATTTAGCAAATCTCATGTTGAGATGAAGAAAGCTGTCGTGTTTTAATACAGTTCACTAAAACATGTGACACTTATGTTTGATATAATGTAACAACAACAAATTCCACATTTCCAGCCCCACCAATTGCAGCCGTGTGTGACTCCGCTCCTTGTCAGAACGGAGGCGCGTGTGTTGATGTGGGTGACGACCGCTACATGTGCTGGTGTCCTCCCTTCTATGGCGGGATCAACTGTGGAATAGGTGAGTGATAGTGTTTGATGATACTATTGCAATTAATTTATCATAATGCATATTGAACAAACTTTGCTTCCATGTATGTGCACATCATAGACATACTACTAGCAGATATGTGATGTGTATGTTTTTTCAGACCGCTAAACTTTTGCTACGCGCAGTGAAACGCTGTTTATGAGAAATACGCCTATAGCTAATGGTATACGCAATGTATTTATTGTCTTATTTCCATCACACCAGAGCCGATGAGGAACATTGCCATCAACAACTGCACGGCAACTTGCAGTGCCTCCAGCGAGGCTCTACCGATTGAGGACCACGGCTGTCACCAGCCGATAGACGGGCGTTTAGCCATCCAATCGTCCGCCTGGGCCACGGTCAACGAACGGGAAGGAGCTTGGTTGAGAGTGTCCTTCGACCATTTCTACAGGGTGACCCGCATGGCTCTCTTCCCCCACTGCTATGTAGCCTCGGCCCCGAGTACACTCCGTCTGGAGACCAGCGACTATAGGTCAACTTACGTGAGTACATCGATATAATTTTGACCGATTTGTCATGTACTAGTTCTCTTCCAGGCAGATATCTGGGAATCCATCAGTATCCAAACCGTATTTGATTTATGGTGGGGTATCAAGCCTTGGTGGAATGCTTCTAGTTCGGTCAATAATCAACTGCTATAATATTATCATTTGTTGTATTTGTCGAGAGTATCAATATTCTTATCAAATATTAAAGAGAATATTTTGGTGAAGCATTTACTCCGTCCAAAGCGACTCCTCTGTTGCAGGTGGAGACGGCCTGTATCCCAGACCCACCAGGGGGTTGGGGCTGTGACATAAAGTTCTGGCAGACCTTCAACCTGCCTCCCACTATAACCAGCTACGTCCACATGGAGTTGATGTCGATGTGTGAGCCCAATCAAACCACCTACGCTGGAATCAACGGACTCAAGTTCTATGCGAACGACGGTAAAATGAACAAATTCTTCTCACCTTTTTTTTATATTCCAAATGTGTTTATCTAATTTATTTCTCTAGGATGGCTCGCGAACATATTGTTCTGAGTCGACACGCTCGTTATATTTTCCACGCTTGTGACATTCTCTGTTAGTAGTACATATAATTCATGCTGGACTATTGCCTATGCGATTTTTACATGTAGATCTATTGCTTCACATCCATCCAGTTCCTCTAGTTGACGCCTCCAACCTCTTCTACAACGCTACGTGCACGGCGTCCAGTGCTGTGGTTGACTATGAGTGTACTAATGCCATCGACGACGTAGACAGCCCGGGGGTGGGGAACGAGTGGATGACGGAGGGTGAGGGGGTCGGGGCGTGGATACAGGTGGACTTCTATAACACAGGGGCGAGGTCACTCACCGTCATGGGTGCGGGCTTCCTTCAACTCTGCGACGAACGCGCACAAATCGCGGGGATGACCTTGGGTTTCAGCAATGGTGTTTCCGAAGAGGTCAGACGCAAATCGCTGTCGGATATAGTGGATTCTGTTTTTACTTTCATATTTGTAATTTGTTATATATTTGGTATATTATCATATGCGTTATGCTCGTTCGTGCAATGTACATTCAACAAATTCAATTGATATTTTACATCAAAACGTTATCAAACTGATTCAAAAGACGTTTCTAATTGTGACTTTGTCATAATCTATTCGTTCGTGTACGCCTACCAGGTAGGACTACAGTGCTTTGATGGCAGCCAGGACCCGATGGAGTGCACTGATCAGTACTGGCAGCAGTTTGACCTCTCCCCATACATTGAGACAAGGTTCATGAGAGCGACCGTCACCTCCCTGTGTTCCCAGACTCCAGTCAGCGTGGGACTTCGGGAGATCAGGGTCTTTGCTCTCAGAGGTGAGAACAACGATGACAATCAAGATGTCGATATGTTATACCCAGTTTGGTAGCACCAATGGCACAATATATTCTTAAGATAACAGATGAAAAATCCGTATATTATGTCTCTCATTGGATATCTCAATATACTTTAACACGAAAACTGGTCGTGCATTTCGGAAATTGAACTATTGATGTAACATTCTTGCTTTTGATGACGAAAGTGTAGGAATTTCCTTTTTTTGCAGACAACAACCCCTACAAGCTTCAATGATGTCAGACACTGGTTGAATTCTTAGTAAATATATGTTATTACCAATGGATGGACTCTGCAAACGGCCTGATGGGACATGGACTCTTTCAATAAACCATATTCTATCGTGTTCTATCGCCTTATTGTTACGTATTAAACACACACACGTACATAATACGATACAGACGCTCACATTTGTCGTAACAGTGTGATATTTTTCCCACATTTTTTTCAGCGCTTTGAGTGAAGTTTTAATAAATGCTGTATGCCATTCATTTCTGACGCCGTTATCAGATTTTTAATAATAATATATTGTGTGGCGTGTTACATCTCAATTATAGTTAGTTTAGTGTGATAAGCTCTATCAAGCCTCGATTTGTTAAATATCCATGAGGGTACATCATTCCGCAAACTTACCATGGTGATTATTGATAACATCATGATTATTTACTATTTTTGCCCCACCTGGCGAACTTCGGCAAAACTAACTGTAATTTGTATTTTCCGATCGAATTCGAAGCATTTCGTGACGAGAACCGTATTTCGAGCGCAATCTACCCCAATGTTGAATTTCAGTCCAAAATGGGATTAAATAAATTCAAACAAATTCGGGGCTTTCATCGTGTTTATGCCTGTACAGAATGGACATATTGAGCTGATTTTGGAATTTGAAGGCATAGTCAATGTACATTAAGTAAATATGTTTATTTTGAAGCATTATTTAGCTCGTACATCGAAAAAAAAATTTTTTTTGGGCCATACTGAAATTCCATGTAGGGGATGATGGCTGATGGCTGAAGTTGGGTTAACCCCTGGGAATCAATTGTGAACATATGATAAAAATGATGTATGCCGAATATTTCGATGACCTTGAACCTGACACTCGACCTCGTTTTCAAGGTCAGAGCACAAAATCGCTCATATCTTGGTTATTATCGACTTTACAGCTTAGGCATCAATTGAGGACATATAGGAAATTATATATGCCGAATATTCTTGTGAGCTTGAATTTGACCTTTGACCTCAATAAACTGAAACCGATACAAAAGCAAAGAATATCTTTGACAGTACTAGTCAGTTCCATTCTAGTTTCATTGTACATTAGGCTCTATCACGATTGACTTATGTAGAGCAAGTTTTAGGCGTGAATGATGTGCAATTATTCTCATGACTTCATGACATTGCTTTCAGCTGACATGAAACTGAAACATATATCTTGGGTCCTGTGAGCGCAGACCCCTACGGCTCTATTATTAATAAATCTAGTCAGACACACTTGACTTCATACTGAAACTATCATTGAATATACACAGGGGATATTTAAATTTTATTTATTTGTTTGTTTCTGACAGAGTTCTGTATAACTCTGGATATAACTCTGGATGTCGGCATAACTTTGAAGATAATTATATCTCATCTTTATTATTAAACGATTGATCATCACCATGTCTGGCGCATAGGAACCTTAGAACAGCCTAAGAATGGTAGGACTATTAGACCTTCCTTTCTTTGAAAATATATCCTTCATTTATAACAGAACTAAGCAGACTTCTAAAGTAAAATTCTACTTATTGATTTCACAAGGTTCAGTTGTAAAATAACCTTAAAAACCATCTCAGGGAAACTAAATTCCAAAAATTTCTCGGGGGGCTTACGGCGCCTCCCCCCCCCCTCCAACCCCCAGACCGCATAAGGCTTCGTTCGCTATGCTCGCTCAGACAATTTCAAGCTTACGTACAGTTAAGATGAGCAGCCCCCCCCCCCCCCCCCCATTCAAAAATCCTGGATCCGCCCCTGCTGTGGGAAATACGTGAGTACCTTGAGGGTGTAGAACTCACAAAAGTAGTATTAGTGGAGTAAGGTGCGCTACTTGGGCTTTTTTTCTATCGGCGTCTTCCGTGAAGCATACTCGTGACTATGAGAAAGGGGTATTAGCCAGGCCCAAGTATCATACACTGCGCCTTCCTCTATATTCAATGAGGATTTAAAAGGTGATAGACGGATTAAATGACATTCATTCAGTGGACGAGTAGTATTAAGGCGCAGTGTATGATACTTGGGCCATTAGGCCTACCGTGTGGGCGAAAGTTCTTATTTGTCACATAGGAATATATAGAGAACAATAATGCCTAAACATAGCGCCAAGGATGCTGTAGCTTGTTGAAAATTCGTTTTATTTTATCGATATTTTCCAAAGTATTATCACAATGATCCTGGGCTCTGTTGCCTACCTAAATCTCTAAAAAAAACCCTGACATGTATTATTATTTAAATAATGATTTCTATTTTTGACATGTGGCTTGACATGTGTCTGAATGCTGAAAGTATTTAAATCATGGAATTGCAGTTTATTTTTTTGTTTGAATATGACAACAGTGGTGAAATAGTGGCACCTGTTTTTTGTTGCCTTGTCATGTTTACAGGTTCCCAGTCGATTTGGTGCTAGAACCATTTCCAGCAACAGGAGTGGTAATTCTAAATACCATATTTTGCTCGGGTGGCCCTAGCCAAAAATCGTTCCTGACAGCGTATGACGAATGCAACATTATTTTGTTGAGAAATGATTCATCTTCCAATTCATACCAGACATAAATATATAATCTCCTCCTCACGGGATAGATACTTTGAGATCCCAAAGCCTGACTATTCAAAATGTCAATGATAGCGCCATTTAACTTGAATGTCCATCCTTGTGTTGCTCCTGGTACAACCACTCGAGCACTGACGGGAATTCCAGTGTGTGGTTTTATGACGTAACAGGAAATACCTTGTCCCACCACTGGTCGTCACCCGACAGTGTCTCTCAGTCGGGCTCTCACCAGCAGCCACCATAGGTATGAAACCCCATGTATCGATCAATGATGTCCTTTCTAACCGATGAAGAAGATAGCCATGACGAGAGAGGTTCCAGCCTTCCTGTGTTATTGTGGAATATTTTCGGTGGATTATTGAGCATGGTGAGAATGATTGAAATCATTGACCTCCCGCATCATTGAGCCCCGCATGACGTCATAGCTAATTGTGCTAATTATTCTCTACATAACAGTACTGGTAGATGCTAGATCTACCCCCAGGAACATTCTATTTATTGTATCTTCATCCCACCTTATGAATAAACTCTACTTGGTTTGTAATACTGACCTAGATATGAACATCGCATGGTCCATATGGTATACACTGGAGTTTATCAGGAGATAATCAACATGTACCTGCTTGACGGCGCGGTTGTCAATCGTAAAAATCGATATGTATGTGACAACCACAGAGGTAGACTCCTCCTGTGTTACTGTTATATGTGTTGCTGTTGTGATCATATCGGTCTTAAATCGTACGTGGTAGTGACGTTTGCATTACAAAGGGACATGGAATCACCTATGAACTTCTGATGGTTTTGAGTGGCCAGATCAAGATGGTTCAAATGGACAAATGGCATTTGTAGACAAAAGACTTGAGTGCTTCGGTGTATGATATAGGAAGTTTTATAGGATACATATTTTGGTGACCTCGAACTTGATCTCACATGACCTTGAGTATTGAACTACAATGTCCACAGATGTGTAAATTGATGTTTGAAAACAAAGCGGTCGAAAATGGAGCTTATATGTGTATTGAGGATATACGTTTGCGATGTTCATGGTCAGTTTGAGGACATTTTACTTGGCAAACGTCAAGAGCTCGAAGCCAAGGTTATGGTAATCTTTGTGAGTTCTGTCCACCAAGAAAAGTTTGCTCTGTGAGACAAATTTCTTGAAGACAACGCTCACTGTCATTAACATACCGGCAACCCTATGGTCTGATAACCTTGTGTCGTTATTAGGCGTCTTTCGTCCCTCGATCGTCCTTCATCGCTGTTTGTAGGTTGGAAAAACCTAATCTGCCGCATGATTTTTTTTCTGAAATTTTGTGTGCATGTTCCTCCAGAAAAAACAGTTTTTATTGAATTGTTTGGGGCGGATTTATGCGCGAATGTGGGTCTTTCGTAGTATTTTTCTCCAGAAATTATTATTTCAGGTTTTCGGACCTATGGTCCGATAACCTATTGCCGTGGCATTGCGTCCGTCGTCGTCCGTCCACATCTGTATCTTCAAAGTTTACAGGCGGATTTTTCTGAAACTTTGCACAAAAACGCCTAAAATGCCTAAAAATATTTCAAGAGGATTTTTAAAAAAAAAAAAATTATTTTCACATTTTTCCCAAAATGGCGGCAATTTTTAACGAAAAATGGCCAATTTTGGACTTTGGCGGCCATTTTCTCAAAATCTGTCTGATCAGTTTTGAGATTTTTGTTTTAAAAGATTCCCCTTATTTACCTCTATGATGTGTATAAGTTTTGTTGCCCTTGAATCGCCGGTCTCCGCGTGGCGGCCATTTTGAATTTTTGACGGGTCGGCGAAAACAAGTTTTTTCGCCCCAAATCGCATTACTATCCATTTTGGGTCATTTCTAGGCAAAAAAAAATTTTCACCCTTTGAAAAAAATGTTGGACTTGGAAAATTTTCGGCACTTTTTTCCTTCATAATGGGAGCTGCCAGAACAGTACTCCTAGAACGCTTGAAGATAGAGCTTCGAAATTGGCACTTTCAAATGGGAAGTCATATATGGCGACTTGTGTGGTGACCTTGAATTTGACCTTGGATGACCTTGAAAGGTCAAAACAGCCATTTTTGGGTCGAAAAATGCCCAAATTTGCAACTTGTCTGTCTTTTCTCGAAAACTGTCTGATGAGTTTTGAGATTTTTGTTTCAAAAGATTCCCCCTATGTACCTTTATGATGTGTATAAATTTTGGTGCCTTTGAATCGCCGGTCTCCGCGTGAAGGCCATTTTGAATTTTTGACGGGTTGGCGAAAAAAATATTTTTTTGCCCCAAATCGCATTACTATCCATTTTGGTTCATTTTTAGGCAAAGAAAAAGTTTTACCCTTTGAAAAAAATTTTGGACTTGCCCAAAAAAAATGCCCAAATTTGCAACTTGTCTGTTTTTAATCAAAAACTGTCTGATCACTTTTGAGATTTTTATTTCAAAACATAGTAATTGGGGTTTTTGACATTGTGTATAAAGATGTATATAGTGTATAAAGTGATCTAGGCTGAATAGGCCCCAAATTAAATTTTTGGTCGTTTTCCTTCAAATTTATCTGATCAGTTTTGAGATTTTTGTTATAAAATTGTGTATAAAGATGGAGTGCTTTGGATTGCTTAAAAGGCCCCTTGAGTGTGTAAATTGGCCTCTACAGCCAAAAAATGTTTGTAGGTATAGCTGGAATTGGAAGTCATACATACCACTTCTTTTGGTGACCTTGAACTTGACCTCAGATGACATTGAGTGCTATATCTCAGTGTCACGTCCAACAAGAAATGTGTAAATTTCGTCTATAGACAAAAGACTTTTAGATAGACTTTGTATTTGTATTTTGAACATACATGAATACAAGGTTATATGCTGCACACTTAATGATGACATTGAAGTTCACGAAGATGACCTTAATTGGTTAATCTGAACGTCATATCTCACCTGTCGTGTTTCAACTAAAATTGTCCGGTAACCTATCTTAGCCCTTGGGCTAATTTTTTTTCAAATGTGTGATTTTATTTTTCTTTTTTTCTGGATGTTCAATGTCATTTTCATTCAATCGCTCAAAGTGAGTCAATTTGTTCCGTTACTGGCCCAATAGCTTCTAAACAATTGAAAATAGAGTGCATTTCAGGTTGTTGTTGTTTTCCCTAGTTGTTTTTTTTTTTCGAGAAGTACCAGTCAGCTAGGAAACCCACAGACATTCTTCCACATAATAACATCCTTATTCACCAAATAACCCATGCCATAGATGTTAAATAAATGGTATTTGTCCATTCGCTAAGGAACAATATTTCATTGATCTATAACCAAGATCAAAACAGCAAAATGGAAGCCATTCACTACAAGTATAAAATCATATTTTGGGGAGGAAACGATCATAAATTATGTGTTGTGGTTCTTTTTCAAAAGATTTGGGATTTTCACACGCCCGCTGAAGATGAATAGAGAACAAAACACAAAATGGGCTCAACCTTCTATATTTTTGTATTATGAGCATATACAAACTCACATGTTGTAGTGACCTTTAATTTGACATCAGATACATGTACCTCTTGACCTCAAGCTTGGCTTAGGCTTTAATTATGAGCACATAACTATGGAATCCTGAGCGATGCATCTTCTTGTGACCTTCAACTTGATCTCAGATGACCTTGAATGGTCGAACCCGCATTCCTAGAGATTCGCAACCGCAGAGGGCGACTGACGACATATAGTGCAATACTTTCAGCATTTTAACGTGGCTTATGAGCACTCTGAGGGTGGTAACGCTATCTAAGGTATTGAAGAGGCATACAATGTATTGACCAATGGACCATATGCGAAAGCCATCACTTTTCGGGAAAGTAGAATACATATTAAAAAGTTAGTGACTTTTACCTTAGCACGACAATGTGGAATTTCCTTTTTGAGGTGTGTGATGATTCCAGTTAAGTGCATTTGAAAAGAAATCGCACTGTGCAGGTCTATAGCAGTGACTGGTTGCTATAGAGTGTGGATCTATAGCAATCAAAAGTGTGCCTACCGATGACGGGTACCCATATATTGACCAGTCGAGACAATGTGCATGAAGAGAGCTCGAGTTTGTCATATGAGCATATCGTGTTTGATATTTGTTTCGTTTATTATGTACTTATTACCAAAACATGTAGCAAATACCAGAACAAAAGTAACATCATATGCTTCCAGCCACACATGGCTCATTGGGCAAGATAGAACGTTACAACCAGCAAAGATATTCTTTCATATATACAATTTGCTCTTCCTTATTTCCAATGAAGTATATAAAAAAAACTGATAGATACTTTGAACATTTCTGAATGATTAAATTAAGTTTTTAATGTGAACTGCAGTTACTGTTAATAATCTTTGGAATTAGTTGCCTGGCATCGTCAAAAAAGATCTTCCTCTCGTAATTTAAAACGATCAAGCCCACCTTACCTATTAAGCGCGCACCCCCGTTTTCTTGACATGTTAGCCATGGATCGTTTGTCCAAACTGGTGCGTGGCAGAATCTGTGACGCCCATTAATCAATAAAGAGTTTTGATGTGTGTACACAATTATTCCGACGATACAATTGTCTTGAGGTTTTGACATAATTCTCGTACTTTTTATTCTAATACAACTCAATTAATGAAATATTTGGGTAGAATTCTCCAAGATTCAGTGATTATGGGGGTTCGACAGAAAAGTATGACATCTCTGTACGGCTGAAGACGATGAGTCGAGCTCGCATAATCAAAAAGTTGTATACACTAAGCGAAGCAACCTGAAACTAAGCGACCTGATAGTTCAAACTCTAGGTGCCCGATTAGCGATGTTCCTATGGACATGTTATGAACAAATAGTGAATAATATTCCGCATCTGTCGGACTCGACCTATGATAACCTTTTTCAGCATCTATAATGCGTTGGCTATAAAACACATCAATTCGCCTATGGTGACGGCATTTCAACTTGACCCAATTTATACTGTGAATAGTTTATATAGAATACACGTATACGGGTGTCCTACATGCTAATGATACATATATCTTCTTTCACAGTGAGCAGTCTCGTTGAAGGCACAAGATCAGGAATATCAAGAGTTCGGTGTCCACTTTTCTCGCACAGAGGGTGATGCAAATCGCTAGGTATGTTGAACGCTACTTGAAAATGTTTATTAGTTCTGAGCATCTATTCTCAAATAAAACACTTGTTCCAAAGTACTTTAGTTGTATTTGAAACGTTGATGTACCATCACAGTTGGTAGTATTGAGTCGGCTTATATAAATGCAAAATGAATTAATTTATATATATATACTTGTTGTATCAGTTGCACTTTACTGTTGTTGTTTTTGTTGTTGTTGTTGTTCAGTGATGGCTGAAGGCGGTTTGAACTTGAGAGACTTGCTTGAGTGTGCAGTTTGTCTTGGAAGGGTTGATGATCATCGAGCTTTGCCCTGTCAACATATCTTCTGTAGGAAATGTCTGGAACCGCTAGAGAAGAATGGCCACTTGAAGTGTCCCTCGTGTAATGATGAGCTTCACGTCCCATCTAATGGGGTTGCTGGGCTTCCTCGGAATTTCCTACTCATGCAAGCCATCGCGGGATATTGTAAACAATGCTTGGAAAACAAGGCAGAAATTGGCACTCTTTGTAAGCCATGCCAAGATATCAGTAAATCTGTTGAAAAACACAAACGTCACACGAAAATCGCTACATCAGTATTAGATCGACATATTACTGAAATACTTGAGATGAAGAAACAAGTACGCATCAATTGTGAACAAACTTTGGAAGAAATCAATAAGCATGTGGACGATAGAATTTACAGGATTGTGGAAGAACTCAAAGCCAGCCAGAGTGAATTAGTGCGTCGGGTTCGATGTATAGAAAGGACGGAAGTTCAAGAACTTGAGAACAGAGAGAAGGAGATGAAAGTTTCAAAGGGTCAACTCGAACGTTTTTTGGATCTGAGTACAAGGAGTAACCTAGAGACACAAGCAACCATAGACAATCGGCAGATGTGTGATGAATGGAATAATAAATTGATCAACATCAAAGCTATCAAAATGGGTCCTACACTAAAAGTCAATTTCCACAGGGACAATGCCGTAGTGGAACTCGGTGAATTATCAACTGAAACGTATACAGAAACATATGCACAAGCTCTCCAAAACCAAACGTGGACATCACAACAAAGAATAGGCATATTTGGTTCTGCACCTGGTCGATTCAACAAACCGTCTGGTGTCGCTGTTTGTCCAATGTCTGGAGAAATTGTTGTCATTGACAGTGGTAACCACAGAATCCAGATGTTCAACAATGACGGAAAACTGGTGAATGTGTATGGAGCGAGTGGGAAACAGCAGGGGGAATTCAAGTTCACGAACTACTCTGATGTCACTGTGACCGAAGACGGACATGTTGTTATCTCGGACACTGACAACCATAGACTACAGATCTACAGACGTAATGACCACTGGAAAACCATTGGAAGAAGAGGCACTGGTCCTGATGAGTTCTGTGGTCCTGCAGGAATTGCATGTCTCTGCGACAATCTATATGTGTGTGACTCACATAATAATAGAGTGAAGGTACTGAGGAAAAACGGCGATTTATTGAGGATCGTGAAGCACCAAAGCATGCACAGGCCAGGACACATATCAGTAACAAACGGACGTTTGTTTGTCATGTCACGTGACACGTGCACCTCGCGCGTTGCTGAGTATGAGAGTGTTGGCACTTACTTGGGTGATTTAGAACGATCGCGAATGTCGGGTGCTCATGACATAATGTCTGGCGGAATGACAGTCATTGAAAGACAACGCATATTCGTCAGTAATCATTTTCTCCACAACATCCGCTTACTGGACGTTACTGGGAAATTTATTCGCAATGTTGGAAAAAAAGGATCTGGACCAGGGCAATTCCTGGAGCCAAGCCGTCTCGCCATGACACTGGACGGGAGGTTAATCGTGGTGGACACTGGGAACCACAGGCTGCAGATCATCTCCTTCACGTGAGATGCTCTGTGTCACTGCATGGATGGAAATACTTGGGAACAACCAATTGGGACTATCATCACTGATTCTATGGGGCCAGTTTTTTTCGCAACTTTTCATCGTTACTTTTTCAAAGCCCAGTCAGATATAAACATATACATATCTATGCAGTCGATATACACACATTGTATATAGTTTTATATGTTTAGTTGTCAACGAAAGTATCATTACTTATCAATGCAGCTAAAAATGTACACGTGCATGTGTAGATAGAGAAATCACGATCAATATGTACTGTCTTGTTCAGCGTGCTTATTGTGCATATTCAATTAACTTTTTTTTTTCTCTCAATAAAATACTTAGCATTTAACGTACATTGATTCTTATTCATGGTGTGAATACATTCTGTTGAAACCACGACTTGAATAAATATCAGTACGTGAGCCATCGCAAGTCAGTTGGGTTGGCCGCCGGTCATTTTGAGCGAAAGTGCACATTCACAAATATATCATGCGTCAGTGGTCTATGAATGGTTGAAACTGATTCACACTTGTAATATAGATCTAGTACAAACATAAAAATCATCGTCATATTTTGTGTATTTCTTACACTGAACATATACAGAGAATGTATCATACGCAATACGTACAAGCGCATATGTAGCGTTAGATTCGTGTTAGTCTAGGCACGTTTTCTATAAAGGGCCTTAGAAATGACGATAGGGGGGATGGAATGTTACTGCCTGTCACCCATGCTGGGGTCAAAGTAGGGTCCTTACTGGTCAATATTATCCCGGATGACATTCAAAATTTTATTTTTTTCATAAAATTCTGACAATTTTATATCCGGACGAAGCCGCGGTTATTTTTCTCGTTTTGAAATTCACATAAGAGACTGTTGAATCGTGAATAATGAAGCTAGAGTTATCATTTTGGTGTCAAAATGTCTGGAATTACATGGCGAATCAAGAACAATACCAACTACAGCAGTTCATGGTGTAAGTTTTGTATAATAACATGAAAACACATAATAATAAGTCCGGAATTGCCTTCGACTTCACAATCTGAGACCTGCGAAAATGGGTGTGACAGCTCACAAATCTATTTTATCTTTACAAAAACTTCACTAAAATTACCCCAGATTATATACCATACTGCCAAAATAAACCATTCAAAGGTCTTAACCAAGTTTACTGCTAGTAATCAAATGAACCTAACAATACCCCCTAGTGAACTCCGTGATCGCATGATATTCTCAATTTTGACAAAGCTAGTTATACTCTCACATATAACTCTGCTAGAATAATTATTTTGAAGTGAAATGATACGAATCATCATTTCAAACATATCATACAATAATCAGGTCGAGATGTAAACTTTTTCCCATCAAAACAAGTAAACAAATTCCAAAATTGGACCATAATGATTTACTGGTTGTATACAAAATGTAGGCATCTTAGAAAATTCACCATTTGTGGTTTAATAAATGTTCATGTGGTTAAGTGATATACCATTGATACTTGGTAGAATCGGTTACCAAGTGTACCAGCAGTAGTTTGCCAGAATCACCAGAGTGACCAGTGGTATTCTGTCCGAGAGACACCACAGAGTAACATGCAGACTGCACAAAGGGGGATTCTATGTTCGGCGATGTTAGGAATCTGTATTCCAACAAGCAGTTGTTACCAAACCATCGAACATACAATAACCTGGACTCTAATCAATCAGGGGGTATAGTTGGCATCTGTCTCAACCGTGGCCCTGCACAACGTTGGATAATCACAACCCATGACAGAACAATGATTCTGCAGATTTGCGAGAAAAATGACAGGCGTTCATATAAGAAATCCACAGGAAGATGTCAGTTGTACACGCAATCAGAAGGATGAAGGAGATATACACAAAGTGTTGGGCATCATTGTAGGCTGGGTCTATCCATTGGGTACTCGGAGATGAACATAAGACTCTCGTCAACACAGCATCTGAAATCACAGTCAATGACACATATTACATGATCTACTACTCACTGCAGGAGACAAATGAAGCGGTTTTATTTACAAATGAAGCTTCATGGTGAATCTTATTTTGTTGAACGAAGTCAACTTGTTTTTCAAGACATTCAGCATCATCGTGCAAACAAAGACAACAAAGGTGATTGCAACATACCGGGGTTTTCCGTAATATGGCCCTGGGCGACCTTTCGGAAAACAGCATCTCACCAAATAAAAATATGTATGTGGTTATACAAGCTGATCGGAGTCTATTTGCAAAAATGCTAGTTATTGCTCCGAATTGTCAACTGAACATGAAAGATGCAGGACCATATGGCCACTGCTATGGACATTGGCCAACACAGATGGTGTTCCTGCTTAAACAACCAAGGTGCCTCTGTTACACATCCTCGAAGATTACCATGAACCAGTTGAAGATGTTCCACAATCGGCAGTCCTCACTAATGATATGGAAGTACTGCACTTTGTGAAGAATGCTCCCAAGACACTTGGAGTTCAGGCTCAGTACATCTATCAACTGGTGCCTCCATGCTCACTCACAAAAGAGTCAACTATGTCATGGATCCTCAATCCGTTGTATACATCAAGAACTCGGAGCATGCAAAGCGTGCCAAACGGGGAAGCTTTCAAATCACAATCCAGGCAAAATAAAAATTGTCCAACACGGTCGAAGAAATTTATGTGACGTGAGTAACTAGACAAGTCGGTCTCACTTCCGCTTTGAATGAAAGCAGACTGAGTATGTAGTCTTGTACACTTGTTGTAATTACTAACACATAGTAAAGAGTACTACAACGTCATTGTTGGGCACAACACCATTCGGACTACTGGTTCGATCAGTTGAGCATCAAACAGGAGGAAGCTGTCAGCTTCAACAGCAAATAGCTGCTTCATCCTCAGGTCACCAGCACCTAAGTAGCTGTGTTGGCATGTGCGAGAGTTCTATCCTGCCCTGAAAACAAACAATGTACAAGGTACATCGACACCACAGCCATAGGCATCTCACTTGGCGTGGTCGTATGCAGTGATTTTGTTGCCAAAGGAAAGACACGGCCATTTCAGTCGACAATGGCTGATCAAAACATGTGTGATGTCAGGGAAAAAGATTGGTAAATCATTCTCCAACAGAGAAGAACTTATCGACGGCTGTGAATGTGTTTTATATTTCTCCAAGAAATTTCTCAAAAAAAAAACGAAGAATATTTCTGAACATACATAAATTCTGTCAGGTACAAACAATTCTGCAGCAAGAATGTGCGAAAATTTCATCTTGTACCTAAAAAAGCAAGCTCTCAAACACCACGTTTCATGAATCAGCTATTGGGCATTCATCTGGAGCCCAAATGATCATGGCTCGAGTGTGGTTGCTGAGAGCATCTCGATTCACCATCAGATGTCAGCACCAAAAGCCATCCGATTCAAATGTTAGGAGGACCATTGCACAGGAACATGTTCTCCAAAGAATGCAATGTCTTATACTGAAGGTTATGTCTGTACAGACTGATCAAACAATCCCAACATGATCAACAATGACATGACCTTGGGCACGGGCTACTGTTCGACAGAAAATGAGAATGATATAGATGATATTTCATTGTCAAATTAATTTGTGTTGAGCTTTCCCATGTCTATGTTTATGCTGGTCATACCTCTTGAATATGCACATGTCATGACATGTACAATTAAAGAGGCTGGAAGAGAAATATTTTGTTGATCCGAAGCTTAGAAGAACATGTTGCTAATATTATTTGCAGAAGGTAAAACATGGGTTGGTTTATTGTCATAATTTTAACTACATACAAGTTCATACATGTATAAATAGTGTTTTGCTCTGAAAGAAACTCTTCATTTTAGGCCGTATGTTTCAATTATGATCTACGGGTTTCGTATGATCTCATGATCAAGGAGTCAAGAAAGGGAAAAGATCCAACATAGGAAGTAAAACTGAATGTTGCAACATTTTCGTCAAATGACAAGTGATCTTATAAAGTTATATGAACCCTTAAGATTAGTGGTACGATTATGGACCACAAACTCACATTTTGTGGAGGCATGAATCTCCACCCACATGGACCAATTATACAATGTACCTCATCGAAATGGTACCGGTAATTAATTTCCTTTTTTGATTGTATATAAAATGTTAAGACTTCTTTGAATACTCGATCACAAAACAATATGAAATACATATATCCCCTCCTCTCAAACCCCTGTAAAAAATTCACAGGAGTTTCTATATTTAGTTGGCGAATATTATGGATTCCAATATGTTAAAATTGTGATGAATTAAGCTACTGGTGACTATGTCGACTAAGTACCACTAGCAGAACACTTGACAACATTAGCAGTGAATAAATCACAAATGATCAACTTTCTAAGATGCCGACACAGTAAATAAATTATTGTGGTCAATTTTTGGTGTGATTTTGTAGTTTTCATGAAAAAAAACCATCTGGACTTGGTTTTTATACTTTGGGTTTGAACTAATGATTCCTATCATTTGATATCAAAATAATTACTCCATCATAGTTATTGGTAAGATTAATCATTAACCAATCAATAGTTATGGTCAACTTTTGGTGGATATTTCTTATGTTTTGATGAGAAGAGATTTCACATCTCTAACTGATTATTGTAGTGTATGTTTGAAATGATGATTCGTATCATTTGACATCAAAATAATAATTCTAGCATAGTTATATGTGAGAGTATGACTAGTTTTGTCAAATTCGAGAATATTATGCGATCACGGAGTTCACTAGGGGGTAGTGTTAGGTTCATTTGATTTCTAGCTGTAAACTTGGTTAAAACCTTTGGATGGTTTATTTTGGCAGTATGGTATATATTCTGGGGTAATTTTAGTGAAATTTTCGTAAAGATGAAATAGATTTGTGAGCTGTCACACCCAACTTCGCAGGTCTCAGATTGTGAAATCGAAGGCAATTTCGGACTTATTATTATGTGTTTTCATGTTATAATACAAAACTTACACAATGAACTGCTGCAGATGGTATTTTTCTTGATTCGCCATGTAATTCCAGACATTTTGACACCAAAATGATAACCCTAGCTTCATTATTCGCGATTCAACAGTCTTTATGTGAATTTCAAAACGAGAAAAATAACCGCGGCTTCGTCCGTATATAGAATTGTTGGAATTTTATGAAAAAATTAAAATTTTGAATGTCATCCGGGCTAATATTGACCAGTAAGGACCCTACTTTGACCCCAGCATGGGTGACAGGCAGTAACATTCCATCCCCCCTAAAGTGTTATTTTGAGATTTTGTACCTAGTCTATGTGGTATTCCCTCAGAAATAAGTGTCAGGGGAATATCCGAACAGTTTTTTTCACTTCTCTCGAGTAATAAACCACTTCAAGTCACATAAAAACTATAACAAAAACAGACCTTCCGTCCAATAACCTATTGGCAGTATGCCTACCTCGCATTCGCCATCCATCGTCGTTGTAATCCACATTTTAAGTTTACGAACAGTTTTTTCCTGAAATTTTTCACAAAAATACCTAAAAGAAAGACTATACTCAACAATCTTTGCCTAAAATATTGTGAGAGGGCAGTTTTTTTTGTCCATGTATTTTCATGCTTCTTCCAGAACTGGCGCAAAAAAATTTGTTTAGACATTTTTCTTTTAAATCATGCAAATGATTCCTCTTATGTGCCTTTTGTAATGTGTATGTGTTTCACTTCCCTTAAGACGACAGTTTGCGTGTGACGGTCATTATGATATTTTTGAACTACATCCACTTTGTCCCCTATAATGGGAGCTGCATGGAGTCCAAGGTGGAAGGGTGCACTTTGAGCACTCTGTCCAGAATCCCTGGGGACAGAATACATGAGGTCAAATAAACACTATCCCATTATATGCTAATCGTAAGTTGGGTAGTTGTATGCTACTTCCATCTGGTGTAGAACCAGTAAAAACAACTTTACTTCACACACCGGCTGCCCCATTAAAACGCCAGTGTTTTGACTGTAAACATATTCGGCAGAATTTTGTATATTTATCGCAAAAAAAATATTGTATTTTAGGTTTGTCATTGCTATTGCATTCTGGTTGTATTGGTGGCAGCAGGGTTATACTTACATTTTATCACGATGAAGGTGAAGATCATTCCGAGAGGTGATAACAAGCATATCAGGATGTCCTCTTACGAGTATATATATGCACTGTAATTACTTTTATTTGGGAACTTATAATATACTGATTAGCTGAGTAGTGTCCCATACATTAAACTTACATAACAACAGGAGAGTCTATTTAAGCCCAAAGAGCTCTCGTCCTATGTGACACAAGAGATTCTTAGCCACCATCAAGAAAAATATATTATCAATACTCTTTCAATGTACGAATGCGGAGTATACTCAGTGTTGGTGGACGTGATGGCTAACTAAAAAAAATCCACTGATTCGCTCAAAATGTAAATCAAGTACTTGTAAAACAAGTCGATATAATTTAGACGCGTTATCTTGTGATTTGTGTATGGCAATGTCAACTGGAGAAAGGAAGAATTGTGAGTGTCCAGTGTCATTATTTTCGCACTTCACCTTTTTTATTGACATAAAAATAATTTATTTCAGCAAAGTAAACATACTTTTATGAAAGTTAGAATAAAATTGACGTGTTGAGTGTTGCATAGATACATGTAATATACATGAAATTTAAGTGAAGTGGTTTCATGTATCAAGTATCTCATAGACAAACCCCCGAAACGTATTGCATGTTTATAGACATGTTCGTAAACTGGTATCATATCACGTCTTCCTGGTAAATATTCCTCATCGGCGAATAACACTTCGCGGCCTTTATGGGTCGAGTTTGAAGTCATAAAATGCATACTATCATAATGCAGATTACACCTACTCATAACTTCAATATAGATCTACATCGCTGGGATATTTTAGAAAATATTATCAGGACATTATTAGAAACACATTGAATATTCTGTATTGATAGTTTTCTTGAAAAATGTTGCTGCTCAAGAGACAAAATACTTTGATATATTTACTCCCTAATATATGACGCGATAATATTTCTATATAAATAAATTAGATAAGGAGTTCAACGATCGAGTTACCGTGATAAGACAGGATCTATCATATTATCGACCTTCTTCACTTCGACCCTTGAATGTTGTCATGGAGCTACGACAACAAATATTACTTGACTCTTCTCAGATAGGCCTCGCAATGCATGATGAAACACGAATAATAGGAGTCCGAAATAGGTATGTGTGCTAACTGTGTAAATAGTTTAACTATTAAAAACATGGTCAACAATATGTTAAGAGTATATTTAACTTTTAAGGTTGCGTATTTATGGTCCGATAAGCCATGATGTTGCGTTCGTTCGTCCGTCCGTCTGTCATATGTCGTCCGTCCACATTTTTATCGTTAAATATATTATTCCGCACAGTGTGTACATAAAACCATTTTAAACAAAACAATACACTATGCATGCATTCATACAACATTCATACAACAGGTGTAACATTATGTGGTGATTTTGCCCAAAGCACACGGCAGGAGTCTTTGCAAAACACCAGCAAGTATTGTGGCCTATCTTTAGACCGCTCGAGTTCCGAGCGTGCGCTGCCTAGCAACGCACTGTACCTAATCGCGCCCAGTAAACTATAACAAGTGGTGACCTAGTTTCTCCTATCGCCTCTCGGTTCGATATATACGCGAGAATTTGGCTTGGTCTGTGAGATTGTCCCAGAGCAAGCCGAGAGGCAGGACGAGAGGCTCGCCATGAGCTTTACGTCCCTGTGTCTTGGGTAAGGCCCTCGCGGGCCCTGGGGACGATTTCCATTGGGGGCCCGGGCTGGGGTAGAAACAGTTGCTGACTCGGGGGCGCAAGCCCTGTGGATCGCCAGTTCTCTTCTCCACCCGGGGTGGTGTGACACAGGCTCTGGCAGACCGTCGGGCTGGCTCAGAGTTCCATCTCTGTGACAGTGCCTTCGGCGAGGCCGGCCAGCAACATGCCCACGTGTGCGGGTTCCGTGGTGCCGCTCCCATGGCATCTCGGGTTCTACATACGGCTGCATTACCATAACTATGTAATATGCATGTTGTAGTTAAGGAGTTGGTGGGATGCATGTGTTGTGTCGTGGTGTGTGACGGCCGGACTCGTTCCGGGCTGACTGTACCTGGTAGAAGTATTCCGTAGAGTAGTGCCGGACGCCCTGTAGCGGGCGCCCGCCGAACTTTACAATTATAGCAGCTGGTCAAGCAATGAAAGGTAGTGTCATATTCTGGATCAGTCAACAATATTCTGTTGGTCATTAACCTTAGAGTTTACTGTCAAATCTTTTTGCGATTTTGCACAAAAATATCTAAAAAAAAATATTAATTTATTTTTAGTTTCAGTTTTTTGGTCAAATATCCTCAATTTTAGACATCGCCATTTTCTCAAAAACTGTCAAATCAGTTTTGAATTTTTTGTTTTAGAAGAATCACCTTACATGTATGTACCTTTGTGACATGTATTAGTTTCGTCATCCTTGAATTGCCATCATGCGCGTGGCCGTGGCGGCCCTTTGATTTTTCAAAAGGTCGGTAAAAGAAAAATTGTTTTGTTCCAAATTGTACTGTCCTTTTCTGGGCCATTTCTAAGGGAGCCCTTCTAAGAAGCTGCCACTGTGCCACAACTGTACTCGTAGAATGTATGAAGATAAAGCTTAGATATCGGCAGTTTCAAAAGGGAAGTGTGATGAACTTGATTTTGACCTTCGATGACCTTCAAAGGTCAAAATAGCCATAAAAACGCAAAAAAGTGAACTTCATTTTTTTTCACAGAATTATCTGATCTGATCAAATATGAGATTTCTATTTCGGAACATACTATTCTGGATACGTGACATTGCATTAATAAAAGATATAGTGCCTTAAATTCCTCATGAATCGATTAAGCGTACATAATTATGCCGGAAGAGCTGAAAAAAGAGCGAATCGCTTGTTCGCAGACCACATGTAATACAAAATATAATATAGAATAAAACAGATTTTATTTCAGGTATCAAACCCAATGATAAATGGACAACATAGGTAAGAAACATAAAACACATACTTCTTAAAAGCTTTCTCTGACAGATTTTTTTATTTTGATTTCGGAGTCAAATTTTTGGTCAGCAAATATATTGACGTTGTTATAATGAATGTTCATCATGCTATGGGTGAATATCAATTAGGTGTGCTTATTTTGGCATTTCTGTGTGCGTATCACAAATGTTATTATATAAATTACGTATAAAAATACGTACATATCCTATTCACGTCAATAAGGATTTCAATAATGCTACAGAAACATTATAGTCCGTAGCAACTTTGACTACCATGGGATATTACTATTACATCAGGGCAAAAAGATAAATTATATATTGATGTATATCAGTATATTACTCTTGTATATCAGTGTATTACTCTGGAATTTAGAGGGGGAATTGCATAATATCACTTATTTTAAACCAATTCCTGCAGTCACAAATACAGTAAAACACTCAATGAATACTCACATGCATGTAGTCTGAAGGATGTGTGTCATTGCATTCTGCATATGAAACCTTCCAGAGAAAATGCATAAAGTAACCCTAAAAGTCAAATTGAGGAATTACATTTCCATCCACATTTTTACATTATATATATATATATATATATATATATATATATATATATATATATATATATATATATATCTATTTTTTCAACCTTTTTGCCACATGGTAAAAATCCAACCTTTTTGTCACATTCTTCAATTTTCAAGATTTCGCTTCTTCGCAAGTGCTGATCCATTGTATGTGACCTAATGAGTCTTGCATGCAGCAGGCAACATCTTAACCATACCCCTACGTTAGGTATATAAGATATATATTTTGTGTAGCAAAAAGTATGTGACAAAATGGTCAAGGTTCAATGGTCATGCAAAAACCTAACCATTTTGTAACATCAACCATTTTGTTACATAATATATACATTTCCATATACAACCTTTTTGTAACATAAATGGGGATAAACATATGTGTTTAGCATTTCATCCGTTCCAATTAACACTTCAGAAGTTTGCATCACAGCCGATCGAATTTGAACCCTGACACCTGAACTTTTTTTGGAGGCTCCGGTCACTCAAAAGACATGATAATGGTTGGAGTTAATTCAGCAAAACAAGGGCAGCAAGCTGGCTGGTTAGGCTATGGTCAGAACCTAGAGCAGCGACTGACCGATTAATAGCCTGCTCGGTCACTGCTGAGAATAAGCTGTGGAAGACGACAAGCAGTCTATATAGCATGTGGTCACAAATCAGAACGGCGACTGGCCGATTTTGCATTATCAGCTGTTGCTGCCTATTCGATATTTAGAGTTTACACAAGATTTACGAAGCCCTAGCGATGCCCGGCTGTTGCCCTGTCGACTTACTGCCCAGTAACCCACCGATTTTGAAATCACCGTCCGTTGATCAACCGATCTCCCGGCCGACATCGTCCGGGCGGTAAATATTTATTTGATATTGCAGCCTTAATTATTTTTGCATAAACTGGTTGACGGCGATCGCTCGATGAGTGTCAGGCATCGAGCATATTGTGGTCGGCGAGTGAAAACTGGTCAGGCGCCGGCGGCGATTGGGTGATGTGTGCAATAGCAACAGCGACTGATGAAACACCAGCAGCGGCTGGGCGGATACCGCCCGATATCCAGACGAAATTAGCTAAAACTCGCTGCTCTTGAGGTTGTACCATGGCCTAAGGCTATGGTCAGAACCTAGAGCAGCGACCGCCCGATTGGTAGCCTGCTCGGTCAGTGCTGGAAATAAGGCATCGCCCAGCAGTTTTGGGAGACGGCGAGCAGTCTGTGAGCATGTGGTGAAAAATCAGAATGACGACTGATGAATTATGAACTGGTGCTGTTTGTATTTCATGATTTTTAGATTTTGCAAAAGATATACAAAGCTCTACCGATGCCCGGCCGTTGAACGGTCGATATACTGCCCAGTCACTCACCCATTTTAAAGTCACAGTCCGTTGATCGACCAATCTCCTAGCCTCGTCCGGTCGATAAATGCTCATCAATCTTCCATACGGCAGTCTCGATTATTTTTGCATCAATTGGTCAACGGCGATCGCTCGACTAGGTAGGTGCCTGGGCGGAGAACGATCAGGCAGTGGCAGGTATCGAGCATATCGTGGTCGGCGAGTGAAAACTGGTCAGGTGCCGCTATAATTTTAACTACGCATTGAATTTTCAGCAGCGATCGGGCGATGTGTAAAATACTAACAGCGACTGTTGAAACACCAGCAGTGCCTGGGCGGCGGCCGCACGATGTCCGGACGAAATTGGCTAAAAACTCGCTGCTCGGTCGCCGAGCAGGTTATTTTTTGAGGTTGTGACCATAGCCTAATGCCTAAGTCACATTTGCACCGATGCCTCCTCAGATGTGGTTACGATGCGTGAAAAGGCTGAAATTTGGCCATTTCGGCCGGTCACCCACCGAGCGCCGGAGGTTCATCCGTGACTGTCGGGCAGCAATCGGACATCGTAGACACGTCGGTGGAGGCATCGGAAGAAAATAACGCAGAGTTATTTTCTTGCGGCGACCGGTGGAAAAAATGACATCGCCTGTTAATCGTTGTCAGACCTGCCGGCGACCGATCACAGCTCCTCCATGTGCCCATCGGGCGCCGAGGGGATCGACCAAATTTATCGGCCGATTGATATGAGTAGTTCACCAGGCGATCACCGCAGGGTATCCTGTCATGCGCCGATGGATGTGCGGTGGGTGTATTTCAGATTATCGATCGATTTTGACATACGAGACGGTCAACGCAGGGTATCATGCCAGGCACCGATGGATGTGCGGGAGGTTCTTTTCCGATATTTGGCCGATTTGTACATACGAGACGGTCACCTAGCAGGTATCTGTAGGGTACCGTGGGGTTTCCGGTAGGGCGTGATTGGTTGGCCGGTCGATACCCATTATCATATGGATAATATTTATTAATTATTTTTTTGTCTATTAATTAATCTTCAATAATTATTTTTTTGTCTCTTAATTACTTGTCTATTAATTTTTGTCTAAGCGATTTGATAATAATTTGTATTAACTGTTATATTGTCTAAAATCAAACAGGGTCTCCGAAAGTACTGTGAAACCATCTATTCTAGAAGTGGTATAAACCAAATGTGGATATTGAAAAATTCCAAATCTTTATTGGAATATCTACATGCTCACACATTTTCAAAAGTAACGTCTGTCAAAGCATTTGATTTTCCATTTTGTACACAACTATACCTCATTCTGAACTGAAGTTTCAGCTAAAAAAACTCATCAATAATTCATTTTTCTCCTAAAAGGAACAACGTCGGTACCAATATATTGTAGTTAAATATAATACCGCTCAAGGCGACTCTGATGCCCCATACAAATATACTGAAATAGATGTGGTAAATATGGTTAACTTTATGATTGATATTTTTGGAATTTGGTGCTCGAATATTTCAACAAACTATTGGTATTCCCATGGGTACAAACTGTGCACCATTATTGGCAGACCTGTTTTTATACTCATATGAGTCAGATTTCATCCAACATTTACAATGAGGGGGTCTAAGAAACAAACATGTAATTTTAATTTCACTTTTCGATATATAGACGATGTATTGTCGCTAAATAATTCCAAGTTCGGTGACTATTTGGATGTCATATATCCCAATGAACTTGAAATTAAGAATACTACAGACTCTGCTATTTTTTTCCAACTATCTGATGATTCTAACCTATCAATCAGATTGTATGACAAGCGTGATGATTTCTATTTTTCCATAGTCAATTACCCTAGTGGTAATTCAAGCATTTCCAATCTATGAGAAAGTTCGAATAATTCTGTAATTTTGCGTGGACACTTTAAGCGCCATCTAATGTGTATCTGGCGGGCAACCACAGACTGCCTTTATATATCGGAGACAGACTGTCCGGCACCCGTCCGGCAATCGGCCGATGTTTCGCCCACCAGGGAAGAACCGTCCGGGCGTCAGACGGTCACCTGCCGATGCCTGCTAGGTGATTGGTTGGTCTCCCGTAGGCATCAAGGTACACATTCTCCCCACATTCCTACTTATGCCGGCCGGTCAGTGTACGATGTCCGGATAGGTGTACACCGGTGATCTGCCAATGCCCGGTGCTTTCATGACCACTTGAGAGATATGTGAAAGATACCTGAAAAAAGTTACCGGCGGCCGGAACATCGGTGAGAACCACCGATGTATTCGCATCGGCCGGCGACCGGTGCAAATGTGACCTAGGCATAGTTGTATGCTGCCCAGAGAGTTGAGAATGTGTAGGGTGATCAATACCCTAAGGTTGGGGCTAAATCATAAACTACGTTTGATAAAATATGACTCACTCCGGCTACAACGAGCGATCAAGTGCCACATTAAATGTGGTATTTTTTAAAACTGTTTTTATGTACTGTTTGTACATTTACAGCCATTTTTTATGTCAAAATGTGCAATCATTTCATCAGTCATTCAGTATAATATAGCAACAAAGGTGTAGCAGGTTGCAGCGGCCTACTCCACATCTACAGTTAGTTACTCTAGTTTTTTATTGCACTCAATTAATCAGAGATGGGCTGTAAAAAACTTGATTCATGGACATGTCCACATACCAATCCAACAACTCCAATATTACCACTGACCATAAACAGGCCTTACAGGTCTCCAACTGACCATAGACAGCCTTCACATGTCTCTGTCTGACCACAGACAGCCCTCAGAAGTCACTTTCTTACCATAAACAGGCCTCACAAATCTGCATTTGACACATACAGACCCAAAATGTTTCCCTCTGGTTATAGACAGCCCGCACAGTCTCGTTTTGACCATAAAACAAGCCCCGTAACTCTACGTCTGGTCACAAACATGCCTCACAATATTCCTTCTGACTGTAAGGAGGCCCCACAAGTCTCAGTATCATCTCACTGACCATGAACAGAGCTTACACACATCCTTTTGACCATGAACGGGCCTCACAAGTCTGCTTCAGACCCCGAAAGTCTCTCTCTGGCCATCGACAGGCCTCTCAAGTCTACCTCTGTCTATAAACAGGCCCTACAAGTTTCCTTCTGACCATATGCAGACCACCCCCGTCTACCTTTACCTAAAGAAAGACCTCACAAGTCTATCTCTGACCATAGAAAGGCCTCACAGATATATCTCTGTCAATGAACAGGCCTCAATCGTCTACCTCTGACCATAGACAGGATTCACAAGTTTAATTCTGTCCAAGGACAGGCCTCATAAATCTACCTCTAACCACAGACCCAAGTTTCCATTTGACCACATACAGGCTCTCCCTCTGAACACAGATAGGGTTAGGAAATCTACCTATATGGCTTGACGAGTCTCACTCTGACCATTGACAGGCCTCACAAGTCTCCCTTTTACCATACACAGAGCTCACAATTCTACGTCTAACCATAGATATGCCTCTGAAGTCTCCTGCTGACTGTAGACAGTCCTCATAAGTCCCCGCCTGTCCACAGACAAGCCTCACAAGTCTACCTGTCACCACAGACAGGCCGCACAAGTTTCCTTATGACCACAGATCACAAATCTCCCTCTGATCATAAACATACCTCATATGTATCCATCTGACCATACACAGGCCTCACAAGTCTCCATTTCACCACAAAGAGGATTCCAAAGTCTCCATATTGACAAGCATCAGATGTATCTCCATATATAAACATATGTATATATTCACAACCTTTTTGTAACAATCAGACAACCATTTTGTTACATTAACATTTTGCTACATGGGTTGTGTGACAAACAAGTCAACTCAATGGCAACTAACCGTCAGAAGTCTCCGTCTGAACATTATCGGGCCTCACTACTCACTAGCTTCCCGTCGCCTCAAAAGTCCATGCTGAACATAGTCAGGCCTCATAATTATCATACTGACCATCGATGGAACTCACAAGTCTCCCTCTGACAATATCCAGGCCACACAAGTCTAAAGTGGCCTATAGATAGACCTCACAATACTAGTATTATATTCCAGTCCATGAACAGGCCCTACAAATCTACCTCTGACCATAGGCCTCATTAGTCTGCACATAAATATAGACAGGATTCTGTCCACAGACAAGCCTCAGACATTTACCTCAGACCATAGACAGGTCTCAGAGGTATACCTATGACCATAGACAGGCTTCACATTCTCCCTTCGACTATGAACAGATCTCACAGTTCTCCCTGTGACCATAGACAGGCTTGTCTCCCTTTTAAAATAAACAGGCCTCAGAATTCTCCATCGGACCACAGACAGGCCTCACAAGTCTCCATCTGACCACATACAGGCCTCACAGGTCTCCCTCTGATCACAGACAGGCCTCACAAGTCTCCATCCGACCACAGACAGGCCTCACAAGTCTCCATCTGACCACAGACAGGCCTCACAGGTCTCCCTCTTACCACAGACAGGCCTCACAGGTCTCCATCCGACCACAGACAGGCCTCACAGGTCTCCCTCTGACCACAGACAGGCCTAGCACGTCGACTGCTGACCATAAACAGGCCTAACATGTCTAAACAAGCCTCACTATCTCCACAATGCCCATGGACATATCACATAAACCATAAACAGGCCTAGCATGTCTAAACAAGCCTCACTATCTCCACAATGCCCATGGACAGATAACATATCTACCTTTGACCACAGACCGGCCAAACAAGTCTACCTCTTATCATAAACAGGCCTCATAAGTATCTATCTGACCATGGACAGGCCAATCCCCATATGACCACACCCAAGTCTCCCCATAGACTCACCATATATAAATATATTTCTATAACTAGACATAAAAGCATATTGGCTTTGTGGCATCCCCCAGTTTTTCTTTTCTTTTCTAATGGTGAAACTTGACTGATATAATAATAAACATACCAGGATTATTGAACACAGGTGGGAGTGAGAGCTCAAATTATAGCAGTTGCTCACTAGACAAATGCCCATCAGATATTTGCCATCAGAGTATACTTATTCAGTGTGTTTCTGGCTTCCACAATATTCTTCAGGTACTATTGCCGAATGTAAAACAATATGCTTTTAAAGAATCGCCTGTTATATTGATAGTACATTTTAATTATATATTTTCTTTTAATCATATTTCAAGAACATTTCAATAAGTATTAAATGTACAGATATTCAAATGAAAATTTCTACATTCATAATACAAGTAAAAAGGAACTTATTCTGGGTTCTGACTAAGTAAAACAATGATAATTTGGTCATTGCATGTGAAATACAGCTAGAAAACAAAACAATGCATATAGTTTCAACCAGATAAACACAGTGCTGTTTAAGCTGAATACAATTGACTGGCAACCAAGGCCCAGGCATACCTTCAAAGCTGTTATTTTTAGCTTGGCTCATCATTATATAGCCGTTTTCTTTAGAAAGGGAAGGAGGGCATTGTACCAACCTGTTGGTGTTAGTACATGTATAGTAAACTGGGGTGAGGGGACAGAAGAAGGGGAAGGAGGGGTGGGGGGGGGGCAGTGCATACAAGTCACTGATACATTGCTACATTCATATGCAGATAAAAACTGGCTGACAGGGGAGGGGGGGTGGTGGTTTGGGGTATTGCCTTAACACTTTTTGAACAGGTGATGTATTTAATTAACACCAGGTTGTGTAGATCAGTGGCAGTCTGACAGCAAGTTTACTGGTTCCTGGACATGTATAGATAATCAGTCAGTGGGATTGTCTGCTCGACATATATTGTATGCTTATCACAAAGCATTTGAGCGAATCAGCAAAAATTCTTTCAAGCTCTAGGTTGAAGGTCGTTTGACGGATTGATCCCAAAATCGATAGGGTTCTTCCCTGGTGGTATATGAACCTCTTTGGAAAGATTTGTAGCCATGGCATGAATACTTTTTGAGTTATCGCATGGAAACCAAGTGACAAAAAACAACCTTGATTTCATCCTCACGGACCTCGGATCCGGCTCAAAAACAATAGGGTTCTTCCACATATCATTTCTGACCAGTGGTGAAAATTTGGCAAAGATACATCGAGGCAAACTAAAGTTATCGTCCGGAAACCAAACGGCGGAAGAAAAAAAAAATGACAAAAACATAAGGCCTCCCGATTTTCAATCGGGATGCCTAACTAGACATTAGAGCCTAAACATGCTAAAGGCTTTGTGGCATCCCTCATTTTTCTGGAAGGTATCGTTCTAATTGTGTGACTGATGTTTGGAGCAAGTCGGACAATTTACTATAATCTGCATGGTGAAGTTACATGTACATGTATCACTGCAGTGCCTGTAAATCCCCTCACCCCATTTGCCTTTTTGATGGGTTATCACCTAGCTGTCCAGTTTGGCCAGTTTATTCCATATAAACACACTTCGCTCTAGGCCCCTACTCCCCCACCCCACCAGACACAAGCAGACAGCCCGCCACAGAACTATAGTGATGGGTTGGGGTAGCCTGGGTAGGTGGCAGAGGGGGGCTGGTGGGTGGGGAGCTATGTGTGTGTGGGAGGCAGAATGGATTGACAACTTAACATGACAGTCAGGCACAAGGGCCTGGGGGGTGGGGGGTGGCCGAGTGTGGGGAAAAATTAATGGAGACTAACAAAAGTTATCATCTTGAAACCAAACGGCGGAAACAAAAGCAGATTTCCAATCGGGATGCCTAATTACAACCATTTTGTGACAATCAGGCAACCATTTTGCTACATTAACATTTTGCAACATAGGTTGTGTGACAAGTGAGTCACCTTAATGGCAAATAAATGTGGAGGTCGGTGGCGCAGTGAGAAAGGTGGCCGGCTCGTGATCCAAAGGTCCTGGGTTCGAGTCACTGGCTGGATTGCTGTGTTATTTCACTAGTGTCCTTAGGCAAGGTATTTATCACTAACTGCCTAATCTCCACCCAGGATTAAATGGGCTGCTCCAAGTACTGGTACTCAGACTGGGGGTCAAAGTGTGAAGTGCCTCTGAAAGCATACATCCGCTGTAAAGAGCGCTATATCAAATGCGATAACTTTACTTTTACCTTGACAAGTCTATCTCTTACCATCACATGCCCCACAAGTCAATGTCTTACCACACACAGGCCTCTGACCACAAACAGGCCTCACACGTCTCCCTCTGACTATCAATTGCAGACAGGCCTCCATACATCCCTCTGACCATAAAAAGGCCTCATTGCTCTACGTCTGACCATGAACAAACCTGACAAATCTACACCTGTCTATGTCTTGGAAGTCTCAATCTGACCATAGAGAGGCAGCACATCTCCATCTGACCACATGCTGTTCTCAAAGTTTAGAATTCGACCACAGACATACCTCACAAGTCTCCCTCTGACTATAGACAGGCCTCCATTTCACCACAGACAGACCTCACAATTCTCCATCTGACCACAAACAGGTCCCTAGACATGTCCACAGAGAGACCAATGAACATGAACAGGCCATACAATTCCCCCTCTTACCAAAAACAGGCCTCACATGTCCCCCTATGTGTATTGTTAGAGTGAGACTTGTGAGACTTTTGAGGCCTGTTCCTGGTCAGAGAGAGACGTGTGAGGCATGTCTATGGTCAGAGGCATAATATTGAGGCCTGTTTGTGGTCAAAAGGAGAATTGTGAGGCCTGTGTATGGTCAGAGGGTGATTTGTGAGGCATGTGTATGGTCAGAGGGAGATTTGCGAGGCCTGTCTATGGGTTGAAATAGATTTGTGATGCCTGCCTATGGTCAGACAGAGACCTGTTTTCCAGTAAACAAATGCGCAGATAAACCCCATAGTGTGCCACACGCATGAAAAGTAAGTATAAACGAATATAATAACATTCTAGAGTGGCCACACTGTTGTAAAATAGAGCCACATGATTTGAATGGCAATGTCGGGTTTTCACTGTGGTGTGTCCTGTGGGTCTACGACCCCCCCCCCCCCCTTCCCTTATCTGGGGGTTGGAGAACCACTGCTGGGACTAGGCACTAGGCAGGTCTGGCAAGTGAACTTCTGTCCGTAGTCAGGCCTCAAAACTTCCATCTGAAGGCCTCAGAACTCCACCTCTGACCATAAACAGGCCTGAACAGTCTGCTCCTGTCTATAGACAGGTCTCAGAAGTCTCCAACTGACCATAGAGAGGCTTCACAAAAGTATCCATCTGACCACAGACTGGCCTAAAAGTCTCCATTTCGCCAAAGACAGACCTCACAAGTCTCCCTCTGACTATAGACAGGCCTCACAAGTCTGTCACCATATATAAATATATTTATATATATGCAACCTTTTTGTAACAGTCAGGCAACCATTTCGCTACATTAAAATCTTTCTACAAGGGTCGAGCGACAAAGAAGTCAACGCATTGGCACATAAGCAGTTCGCGTTTTTCTGATTAAATTCGTGTCCACAGACATGATAGACATTTCAGTATGCTTCTAAAGTCTACTCCTGAATATAGACAGTCGTCATAAGTCTCCATTTTACCACATACACAGGCCTCAAAAGTCTACCTCTGACCATAGACGGGCCTCACAAGTCTACCTCTGACCATAGATGGGCCTCACAAGTCTACCTCTGACCATACACAAGCCTCACAAGTCTACCTCTGACCATAGACGGGCCTCACAAGTCTATCTCTGACCATACACAAGCCTCACAAGTCTACCTCTGACTATACACAAGCCTCACAAGTCTACCTCTGACTATACACAAGCCTCACAAGTCTACCTCTGACCATAGACGAGCCTCACAAGTCTACCCCTGACTATACACAAGCCTCACAAGTCTACCTCTGACTATAGCCTCACAAGTCTACCTCTGACCATACACAGGCCTCACAAATCTACCTCTGACTATAGCCTCACAAGTCTACCTCTGACCATACACAGGCCTCACAAGTCTACCTCTGACTATACACAGGCCTCACAAGTCTACCCCTGACCATACACAAGCCTCACAAGTCTACCTCTGACCACAGACGGGCCTCAGAAGTCTACCTCTGACTATACACAAGCCTCATAAATCTACCTTTGACTATACACAAGACTCACAAGTCTGCCTCTGACTATACACAGGCCTCACAAGTCGACCTCTGACTATAGGCTCACAAGTCTATTTCTGACTATACACAGGCCTCACAAGTCTACCTCTGACTATAGCCTCACAAGTCTACCTCTGACCATACACCGGCCTCACAAGTCTACCTTTGACTATACACAGGCCTCACAAGTCTACCTCTGACTATAGCCTCACAAGTCTACCTCTGACCATACACAAGCCTCACAAGTCTACCTCTGACTATACACAGGCCTCACAAGTCTACCTCTGACTATAGCCTCACAAGTCTACCTCTGACTATAGCCTCACAAGTCTACCTCTGACCATACACAAGCCTCATAAGTCTACCTCTGACTATACACAAGCCTCACAAGTCTACCTCTGACCATAGCCTCACAAGTCTACCTCTGACTACAGCCTAACAAGTCTACCTCTGACCATACACAAGCCTCACAAGTCTACCTCTGACTATACACAGGCCTCACAAGTCTACCTCTGACCACAGACGGGCCTCAGAAGTCTACCTCTGACCACAGACGGGCCTCACAAGTCTACCTCTGACTATACACAAGCCTCATAAGTCTACCTCTGACTATAGCCTGACAAGTCTACCTCTGACTATACACGAGCCTCACAAGTCTACCTCTGACTATACATAGGCCTCACAAGTCTACCTCTGACTATAGCCTCACAAGTCTACCTCTGACTATACACAGGCCTCACAAGTCTACCTCTGACCATACACGGGCCTCACAAGTCTACCTCTGACTATACACAAGCCTCACAAGTCTACCTCTGACCATACACAGGCCTCACAAGTCTACCTCTGACCATACACAAGCCTCACAAGTCTACCTCTGACTATACACAAGCCTAACAAGACTACTTCTGACTAAAGCCTCACAAATCTACCTCTGACCATACACAGGCCTCACAAGTCTACCTCTGACCATACACAGGCCTCACAAGTCTACCTCTGACTATAGACGGGCCTCACAAGTCAACCTCTGACTATACACAGGCCTCACAAGTCTACCTCTGACTATAGTCTCACAAGTCTACCTCTGACCATACACAGGCCTCACAAGTCTACCTCTGACTATATACGAGCCTCACAAGTCTACCTCTGAATATACACAGGTGTCACAAGTCTACCTCTGACTATAGCCTCACAAGTCTACCTCTGACTATACACAGGCCTCACAAGTCTACCTCTGACTATAGCCTCACAAGTCTACCTCTGACCATACACATGCCTCACAAGTCTACCTCTGACTATAGCCTCACAAGTCTACCTCTGACCATACACAAGCCTCGCAAGTCTACCTCTGACTATAGCCTCACAAGTCTACCTCTGACTATACACGGGCCTCATTAGTCTACCTCTGACTATACACAGGCCTCACAAGTCTACCTCTGACCATACACAAGCCTCACAAGTCTACCTCTGACTATAGCCTCACAAGTCTATCTCTGACTATACACGGGCCTCACTAGTCTACCTCTGACTATACACATGCCTCACAAGTCTACCTCTGACTATAGCCTCACAAGTCTACCTCTGACCATATACAAGCCCCACAAGTCTACCTCTGACTATAGCCTCACAAGTCTACCTCTGACTATACACGGGCCTCACTAGTCTACCTCTGACTATACACAAGCCTCACAAGTCTACCTCTGACTATACACAGGCCTCACAAGTCTACCTCTGACTATAGCCTCACAAGTCTATCTCTGACCATAGACGGGCCTCACAAGTCTACCTCTGACTATGCACAAGCCTCACAAGTCTACCTCTGACTATAGCCTCACAAGTCTACCTCTGACCATAGACGGGCCTCACCAGTCTACCTCTGACTATAGCCTCACAAGTCTACCGCTGACTATAGCCTCACAAGTCTACCTCTGACCATAGACGGGCCTCACAAGTCTACCTCCGACTATACACAAGCCTCACAAGTCTACCTCTGACTATACGCAGGTATCACAAGTCTACCTCTGACCATACACAGGCCTCAAAAGTCTACCTCTGACCATAGACGGGCCTCACAAGTCTACCCCTGACTATACACAGGCCTCACAAGTCTACCTCTGACTATAGCCTCACAAGTCTACCTCTGACCATACACAAGCTCCACAAGTCTACCTTTGACTATACACAGGCCTCACAAGTCTACCTCTGACTATAGCCTCACAAGTCTACCTCTGACCATACACAAGCCTCACAAGTCTACCTCTGACTATACACAGGCCTCACAAGTCTACCTCTGACTATAGCCTCACAAGTCTACCTCTGACTATAGCCTCACAAGTCTACCTCTGACCATACACAAGCCTCATAAGTCTACCTCTGACTATACACAAGCCTCACAAGTCTACCTCTGACCATAGCCTCACAAGTCTACCTCTGACTACAGCCTAACAAGTCTACCTCTGACCATACACAAGCCTCACAAGTCTACCTCTGACTATACACAGGCCTCACAAGTCTACCTCTGACCACAGACGGGCCTCAGAAGTCTACCTCTGACCACAGACGGGCCTCACAAGTCTACCTCTGACTATACACAAGCCTCATAAGTCTACCTCTGACTATAGCCTGACAAGTCTACCTCTGACTATACACGAGCCTCACAAGTCTACCTCTGACTATACACAGGCCTCACAAGTCTACCTCTGACTATAGCCTCACAAGTCTACCTCTGACTATACACAGGCCTCACAAGTCTACCTCTGACTATAGCCTCACAAGTCTACCTCTGACTATACACAGGCCTCACAAGTCTACCTCTGACTATAGCCTCACAAGTCTACCTCTGACCATACACAGGCCTCACAAGTCTACCTCTGACTATAGCCTCACAAGTCTACCTCTGACCATACACAAGCCTCACAAGTCTACCTCTGACTATAGCCTCACAAGTCTACCTCTGACCACAGACGGGCCTCAGAAGTCTACCTCTGACCACAGACGGGCCTCAGAAGTCTACCTCTGACTATACACAAGCCTCATAAGTCTACCTCTGACTATAGCCTCACAAGTCTACCTCTGACCATATACCGGCCTCACAAGTCTACCTCTGACTATACACAAGCCTCACAAGTCTACCTCTGACCATACACAGGCCTCACAAGTCTACCTCTGACTATACACAGGCCTCACAAGTCTACCTCTGACCATACACGGGCCTCACAAGTCTACCTCTGACTATACACAAGCCTCACAAGTCTACCTCTGACCATACACAGGCCTCACAAGTCTACCTCTGACCATACACAAGCCTCACAAGTCTACCTCTGACTATACACAAGCCTAACAAGACTACCTCTGACTAAAGCCTCACAAATCTACCTCTGACCATACACAGGCCTCACAAGTCTACCTCTGACCATACACAGGCCTCAAAAGTCTACCTCTGACCATAGACGGGCCTCACAAGTCTACCCCTGACTATACACAGGCCTCACAAGTCTACCTCTGACTATAGCCTCACAAGTCTACCTCTGACTATAGCCTCACAAGTCTACCTCTGACCATACACAAGCTCCACAAGTCTACCTTTGACTATACACAGGCCTCACAAGTCTACCTCTGACTATAGCCTCACAAGTCTACCTCTGACCATACACAAGCCTCACAAGTCTACCTCTGACTATACACAGGCCTCACAAGTCTACCTCTGACTATAGCCTCACAAGTCTACCTCTGACTATAGCCTCACAAGTCTACCGCTGACTATAGCCTCACAAGTCTACCTCTGACCATAGACGGGCCTCACAAGTCTACCTCCGACTATACACAAGCCTCACAAGTCTACCTCTGACTATACGCAGGTATCACAAGTCTACCTCTGACCATACACAGGCCTCAAAAGTCTACCTCTGACCATAGACGGGCCTCACAAGTCTACCCCTGACTATACACAGGCCTCACAAGTCTACCTCTGACTATAGCCTCACAAGTCTACCTCTGACTATAGCCTCACAAGTCTACCTCTGACCATACACAAGCTCCACAAGTCTACCTTTGACTATACACAGGCCTCACAAGTCTACCTCTGACTATAGCCTCACAAGTCTACCTCTGACCATACACAAGCCTCACAAGTCTACCTCTGACTATACACAGGCCTCACAAGTCTACCTCTGACTATAGCCTCACAAGTCTACCTCTGACTATAGCCTCACAAGTCTACCTCTGACCATACACAAGCCTCATAAGTCTACCTCTGACTATACACAAGCCTCACAAGTCTACCTCTGACCATAGCCTCACAAGTCTACCTCTGACTACAGCCTAACAAGTCTACCTCTGACCATACACAAGCCTCACAAGTCTACCTCTGACTATACACAGGCCTCACAAGTCTACCTCTGACCACAGACGGGCCTCAGAAGTCTACCTCTGACCACAGACGGGCCTCACAAGTCTACCTCTGACTATACACAAGCCTCATAAGTCTACCTCTGACTATAGCCTGACAAGTCTACCTCTGACTATACACGAGCCTCACAAGTCTACCTCTGACTATACACAGGCCTCACAAGTCTACCTCTGACTATAGCCTCACAAGTCTACCTCTGACTATACACAGGCCTCACAAGTCTACCTCTGACTATAGCCTCACAAGTCTACCTCTGACTATACACAGGCCTCACAAGTCTACCTCTGACTATAGCCTCACAAGTCTACCTCTGACCATACACAGGCCTCACAAGTCTACCTCTGACTATAGCCTCACAAGTCTACCTCTGACCATACACAAGCCTCACAAGTCTACCTCTGACTATAGCCTCACAAGTCTACCTCTGACCACAGACGGGCCTCAGAAGTCTACCTCTGACCACAGACGGGCCTCAGAAGTCTACCTCTGACTATACACAAGCCTCATAAGTCTACCTCTGACTATAGCCTCACAAGTCTACCTCTGACCATATACCGGCCTCACAAGTCTACCTCTGACTATACACAAGCCTCACAAGTCTACCTCTGACCATACACAGGCCTCACAAGTCTACCTCTGACTATACACAGGCCTCACAAGTCTACCTCTGACCATACACGGGCCTCACAAGTCTACCTCTGACTATACACAAGCCTCACAAGTCTACCTCTGACCATACACAGGCCTCACAAGTCTACCTCTGACCATACACAAGCCTCACAAGTCTACCTCTGACTATACACAAGCCTAACAAGACTACCTCTGACTAAAGCCTCACAAATCTACCTCTGACCATACACAGGCCTCACAAGTCTACCTCTGACCATACACAGGCCTCAAAAGTCTACCTCTGACCATAGACGGGCCTCACAAGTCTACCCCTGACTATACACAGGCCTCACAAGTCTACCTCTGACTATAGCCTCACAAGTCTACCTCTGACTATAGCCTCACAAGTCTACCTCTGACCATACACAAGCTCCACAAGTCTACCTTTGACTATACACAGGCCTCACAAGTCTACCTCTGACTATAGCCTCACAAGTCTACCTCTGACCATACACAAGCCTCACAAGTCTACCTCTGACTATACACAGGCCTCACAAGTCTACCTCTGACTATAGCCTCACAAGTCTACCTCTGACTATAGCCTCACAAGTCTACCTCTGACCATACACAAGCCTCATAAGTCTACCTCTGACTATACACAAGCCTCACAAGTCTACCTCTGACCATAGCCTCACAAGTCTACCTCTGACTACAGCCTAACAAGTCTACCTCTGACCATACACAAGCCTCACAAGTCTACCTCTGACTATACACAGGCCTCACAAGTCTACCTCTGACCACAGACGGGCCTCAGAAGTCTACCTCTGACCACAGACGGGCCTCACAAGTCTACCTCTGACTATACACAAGCCTCATAAGTCTACCTCTGACTATAGCCTGACAAGTCTACCTCTGACTATACACGAGCCTCACAAGTCTACCTCTGACTATACACAGGCCTCACAAGTCTACCTCTGACTATAGCCTCACAAGTCTACCTCTGACTATACACAGGCCTCACAAGTCTACCTCTGACTATAGCCTCACAAGTCTACCTCTGACTATACACAGGCCTCACAAGTCTACCTCTGACTATAGCCTCACAAGTCTACCTCTGACCATACACAGGCCTCACAAGTCTACCTCTGACTATAGCCTCACAAGTCTACCTCTGACCATACACAAGCCTCACAAGTCTACCTCTGACTATAGCCTCACAAGTCTACCTCTGACCACAGACGGGCCTCAGAAGTCTACCTCTGACCACAGACGGGCCTCAGAAGTCTACCTCTGACTATACACAAGCCTCATAAGTCTACCTCTGACTATAGCCTCACAAGTCTACCTCTGACCATATACCGGCCTCACAAGTCTACCTCTGACTATACACAAGCCTCACAAGTCTACCTCTGACCATACACAGGCCTCACAAGTCTACCTCTGACTATACACAGGCCTCACAAGTCTACCTCTGACCATACACGGGCCTCACAAGTCTACCTCTGACTATACACAAGCCTCACAAGTCTACCTCTGACCATACACAGGCCTCACAAGTCTACCTCTGACCATACACAAGCCTCACAAGTCTACCTCTGACTATACACAAGCCTAACAAGACTACCTCTGACTAAAGCCTCACAAATCTACCTCTGACCATACACAGGCCTCACAAGTCTACCTCTGACCATACACAGGCCTCACAAGTCTACCTCTGACTATAGACGGGCCTCACAAGTCAACCTCTGACTATACACAGGCCTCACAAGTCTACCTCTGACTATAGTCTCACAAGTCTACCTCTGACCATACACAGGCCTCACAAGTCTACCTCTGACTATATACGAGCCTCACAAGTCTACCTCTGAATATACACAGGCGTCACAAGTCTACCTCTGACTATAGCCTCACAAGTCTACCTCTGACTATACACAGGCCTCACAAGTCTACCTCTGACTATAGCCTCACAAGTCTACCTCTGACCATACACATGCCTCACAAGTCTACCTCTGACTATAGCCTCACAAGTCTACCTCTGACCATACACAAGCCTCGCAAGTCTACCTCTGACTATAGCCTCACAAGTCTACCTCTGACTATACACGGGCCTCATTAGTCTACCTCTGACTATACACAGGCCTCACAAGTCTACCTCTGACCATACACAAGCGTCACAAGTCTACCTCTGACTATAGCCTCACAAGTCTATCTCTGACTATACACGGGCCTCACTAGTCTACCTCTGACTATACACATGCCTCACAAGTCTACCTCTGACTATAGCCTCACAAGTCTACCTCTGACCATATACAAGCCCCACAAGTCTACCTCTGACTATAGCCTCACAAGTCTACCTCTGACTATACACGGGCCTCACTAGTCTACCTCTGACTATACACAAGCCTCACAAGTCTACCTCTGACTATAGCCTCACAAATCTACCTCTGACTATACACAGGCCTCACAAGTCTACCTCTGACTATAGCCTCACAAGTCTATCTCTGACCATAGACGGGCCTCACAAGTCTACCTCTGACTATACACAAGCCTCACAAGTCTACCTCTGACTATAGCCTCACAAGTCTACCTCTGACCATAGACGGGCCTCACAAGTCTACCTCTGACTATAGCCTCACAAGTCTACCGCTGACTATAGCCTCACAAGTCTACCTCTGACCATAGACGGGCCTCACAAGTCTACCTCCGACTATACACAAGCCTCACAAGTCTACCTCTGACTGTACGCAGGTATCACAAGTCTACCTCTGACCATACACAGGCCTCAAAAGTCTACCTCTGACCATAGACGGGCCTCACAAGTCTACCCCTGACTATACACAGGCCTCACAAGTCTACCTCTGACTATAGCCTCACAAGTCTACCTCTGACTATAGCCTCACAAGTCTACCTCTGACCATACACAAGCTCCACAAGTCTACCTTTGACTATACACAGGCCTCACAAGTCTACCTCTGACTATAGCCTCACAAGTCTACCTCTGACCATACACAAGCCTCACAAGTCTACCTCTGACTATACACAGGCCTCACAAGTCTACCTCTGACTATAGCCTCACAAGTCTACCTCTGACTATAGCCTCACAAGTCTACCTCTGACCATACACAAGCCTCATAAGTCTACCTCTGACTATACACAAGCCTCACAAGTCTACCTCTGACCATAGCCTCACAAGTCTACCTCTGACTACAGCCTAACAAGTCTACCTCTGACCATACACAAGCCTCACAAGTCTACCTCTGACTATACACAGGCCTCACAAGTCTACCTCTGACCACAGACGGGCCTCAGAAGTCTACCTCTGACTATA